>CM035836.1:312409238-313609238 GCA_020510985.1 Pholidichthys leucotaenia
CAGTATGAGAAACTTGAAATATTACCAACTTAAGGTACACTGCATCTGAATGGAAAAATGCACGATTAGCGCATTATTAATCGCGATTAACTCAACGTTTCAAAAGATTAGTCGCGATTAGAAATTTTAATTGTCCAACACCACTACCTACAGGTCTTACTGGGAAGGTTTGCTGCTGAGTGTGAAGCAGCTGAGATGAGAATCAGCACCTCCAAGTCCAAGTCCATGGTTCTCAGCCGGAAAAGGGTGGATTGTCCTTTCCGGGTTGGGGATGAGCTCCTGCCCCAAGTAGAGGAATTTAAGTATCCTGGGGTCTTATTCAAGAGTGAGGGAAGAATGGAGCGGGAGATTGACAGACGGATCAGAGCAGCATCTGCAGTGATGCAGACGTTGTACTGGTCTGTTGTAGTGAAGAGGGAGCTGACCTCTAAGGCAAAGCTGTTGATTTACCGCTCAATCTATGTTCCTACCCTCACCTATGCTCATGAGCTTTGGGTAATGACTGAAAGAATCACACTGCGGATACAAGCAGCTGAAATGAGCTTTCTCTGTAGGATTACTGGACTCACCCTCAGAGATAGGGTGAGGAGCTCAGTCATCTGGGAGAAGCTCAGAGTAGAACTGCTGCTCCTCCACATCGAAAGGAGCCAGCTGAGGTGGTTTGGGAATGTGATCAGGATGCCACCTGGACACCTCTCACTTGAGGTGTTTTGGGCACATCCCACTGATCGGAGACCCCGGGGCAGACCCAGGACACAGTGGAGAGACTATTGCTGCGTTTGAAATGTCCACTCATTCACTACATAGTGCACTACATTTTAACTGACTCTCATTTAAATGTAGTGCACTATGTAGTGAATGAGTGGACATTTCAAATGCAGCATATGTCTCCCAGCTGTCCTGGAAATGCTTTGGTATCTTCTCTGAAGAGCTGGAGCAGGTGGCTAGGGAGAGGCAAGTCTGGGCTTCTCTGCTTGAACTGCTGCCTCTGCAACCCGGACCTCCGGAAAAGCGATGGATGGGCAGATGGACGGACGGACACACCCCCACACAAAAAAATTACCAATAGTTTCCTGATAAATTTGGACAATTATTTTTCTTTTTACCAATTTTTTTTTGGGACATTAAGCTTTAATTAATACAGAATATCATACAAAATATTTTCAAGTATTTTAGAGAAATCAGTGAATGGTGGCATTTTATTTAAACTTTTTTATTTTTTTTTTTTTAAGGTTTTATGAAAACCGAAAGATTTCCTTAATAAATATATGTATTTTTTTTATAAACTACTGAAATCTTGGAAAGAAAATCTTATCAAAATACCCTCTTTATTTTTAGAGATTATTTTGCCTGTCACTTTATTTTAGTGGTTAGAAAAATCCCACCAATCTAAAGGAGATTATTTTTTATCATGTTAATATTTTAAAAAATGTATTTTGAGGTTACAATTGTTAAAATTTAAATTCTGCTTCATGAATATTATAAACACAGACTTTAGAAAAAATATATATATACCAACAATTTGCAGATAATTTTTAGAAATTATTTCGATGATTTTGCTTGTACTACTTACATATTTATTTGGGAGACATTTTCTTTTAATTAATATTTATTCTTGTAAAAAAACATTTTTAAATATTTTAGCTCAAGCTTTATACTTGAAGATTTTATGAAAAATTTCTCTTTTAAAAAATTTTAAATCTTTTTTTTCCTCTTTTTAAATTTAATTTAGTTTAACTTTAGGATTGGGGTTAAGGTTTTTAAAGTAAAATATATGCTTTAAAAAAAAAAAAAAACCCAAAAAACAAAACACATTCCATGAGACGGTGGCGGTGCACGGTGCACGGTGGCGCAGTGGTTAGCACTGCGGCAGCACAGTTTACCCTTGGCCGGGGGATTGTGGGGATCGTGGAATCGTGGGTTCGATCCCAGCCCCCGACCAACAGTGATCTGTGTGGAGTTTGCATGTTCTCCCCGTGTTGCGTGGGTTTACTCCGGGATTTCTCCGGTTTCCTCCCACATGCCAAAAAAAAACATGCATGTTAGGTTAATTGGCTGTTCTAAATTGTCCCTAGATATTTGTTTCCTATAGGCCCTTAGAATAGAGGGTTAGTATTAATGAAAGCGCTTTGAGTGGTCTTTGTGACTAGAAAAGCGCTATATAAGTGCAGGTTAGTTAGTTAGTTAGAGATTAAAATATTTTCCCCAATATTTTCATATCATTTTTCGTCCTAAAAATCTGCAGTTATTACAGAATTCAGCTGCATGTGTTCTGATGAGGACCAGACGGCAGGCTCACATCACGCCGGTTTTAAAGTCACTGTATTGGCTCCCCATGTCCTTCAGGATCGATTTTAAGGTTCTTTTAGTGGTTTATAAATTTCTGCAGGGTCTTGGGCCTTCTTATTTATCAGAATTACTTTTAACATATGAGCCCCCACGGTCTCCGAGGTCCTCTGACACTGGCCTTTTAATTATCCCTACCGTCAGAACACGCACCCACGGTGAGGTGGCTTTTAGCTACTATGGTAAATAGCATTTACTTATATGGCGCAGTTTACTCATTTCTGGATGACCAAAGCGCTGTACAGATCCTGCTATCCACCCATTCACCCACTGATGGCGGCAGAGCTGCCACACACAGGCACTGGCCCGACCCACCAGGAGCAACTGGGGATTCAGTGTCTTGATCAAGGACACTTCGACATGCAGACTGCAGACAAAGCGGGAATCGAATCCCTCACCTTCTGATCAGTAGGCGGCCACACTACACCTGCACCACAGCTGCCCCCACATCTATGGCCCACATCTGTGGAACAGCCTGCTGCTGAATATCACGGTTGCCGAGAATGTTAGTTTTTAAAGGTAGGTTCAAGACCTACAATTTTAACCTTGCTTTTGATTAGTTTCCCATTTTAATTTTCTTCATTTTTTTAAATTTTTTTTTTTTTTTTAAGTTTTTGTAAAGGGTATACAGGTCGTTACAGCAATGCATTGTTTACATTTTCATCACATGTTCCCTTATTTTCTGATATCTGACAACATTGGAAGATTAATTCTTACAACACCCCCTTTTTTTTTTTAAAGTGAAAGAAAAAGTGAAATTAAAGAGAAAAAAAAACAAAAAACAAATAACAAAAAAAAAAAACAAACCAGTAAAAAACAAACAAAAAGAAAAAGTAAGTAAATAAAGATAAAAGAGCATCTGAGTAGCGTTGGAACAAAGAGCGGAACCATTATTGAAATGGTATTTGTCAAAGATTAGATCTAATGGAAGACACATATGCGGTCTCAGTGCGAATGTCAACTTTTCCATCGAGTAAATGTCTTGGATCACGTTAGTCCAATCTTCAGGTGTAGGACAGTCCTTCAACATCCATTTTTTAGTTAGAGCTTTTTTGCTTGCCAATATTAAAACATTGAATAAGTATTTTTCTCCTCGTCTTTCCAGTGAGTCCGGTAGTAAACCCAAATACAAAGTTACAAAAGAAAAGGGAACTGTAATTTTGAATATTTTCCCCAATATTGTCTGTACCTTGGTCCAATATTGGTGGATAACTGGGCATGACCAAAACACAGTTCAATCCCTTATGGGTAAATTGAACTGTGAAATTCAATTTCACTGTTGAACTGTTGAACTGTAAATTCAACAGTTCAATCCCTTATGGGTAAATTTGTTTTGTGCAGGTGTTCTGAAAAATCTTGCCAAGTTTTTCCATCCAAATTCTCTCCACTGCAGGGATGAGGTACTTTTCCATTGCTGTTTATTTAGCTTTTCCCATATTTCCAGTTGTAAAGTGAAATTCCCCTCTTTTTCCCATCTCTCTTTTATATAAGATGTGTTGTCTCCTTTTAAGTCTTGAAGACCTTGGTATATTTTAGAAATGTATCTGATCCCTGGGATCCCTTTATATGCCATTAAGAAGACCTTCAGAACACCTGACTGGGCCCTTTCCAAAACCTCCTTTTTAAGTATATTGTTTATTTGGTGTCTAAGCTGGAAGAACCTGTAAAGGTCTTGATTTATTAGGCCTTGTTTTTTCAAATCTTCAAAACTTCTTAAGATTTGCCCTTTAAAAAAATCGTAATATTTTATCAGCCCTTTCTCCTTCCACTTTTTAAATCTGGTGTCTGTTTTATTAGGAGTAAAGTCCTGATCATAGGCAATCCATTGCAGAAGTCGATAGGGCTCTTTAGTTTGATTCTCTCTGACTATCTTAAACCAAATTTTTAGCGGGGTCTCTATCCACGGGTTAGTGTTATTCAAAAGCTTAGGTAAGGCATTGTTCCCTATTATCGCCTGTAGGGGGATGTCACTTGTTATTTGGCATTCGATCTCCTTCCATTGTGCAGTGTAGACTGGGTTACATATCTCTACTAAAGTTTTAATTTGTGCGGCTTTAAAGTAGTCCCTGATATTTGGCAGCGCGAGCCCACCTTTGTCTTTGTTTAGCTGTAGGGTTCTATATCTGATTCTAGGTCTCTTGCCCTGCCATATGAATCTTGAGATCCTTCTGTCCAGCTCCTGCCATGTTTTTTTGGGAGGTTCTACCGGTATTGTTTGGAAAAGGTATAGAAGACGTGGAAGTATATTCATTTTGACTGCTTCAATTCTTTGTGCAGTACCCAAGAATGGCATCATATTCCATCTTGCTAGGTCAGATTTTATTTTTGTCACCAGTGGATCATAGTTTAGTGATATAATTTTGTTGAGTTGTTTCGGGATATTGACCCCCAGATATTTCATAGATTCCGACTCCCAGTTAGTTTTGAGTTTGCTTAGTGAATAATGATTTGGGTCATAGTTGAATGTTAAAACTTGGGTTTTATGCATGTTTAATTTGTACCCTGATAAATCTCCATACTCTGAAAAAACTGAGGTTAGTTCTGGTAAAGAAGTGTTCGGCTGCCCTAGGTATATTAAAATGTCATCAGCAAAGAGTGCTATTTTATGTTCCTTCTGACCAAGTGTAATACCTTGAATTTTTTGGTTTTGTCTTATCCATTGGCTCAGAGGTTCTATGAAGATTGCAAAGAGCAGTGGAGACAGGGGGCAGCCCTGACGACATCCTCTTTCCAGTTCAAAAGAAGATGATAAAATACCGTTAATCCTTATTTTAGCTGTTGGTTTTTTATATAATGCCTGTATAGTTCTAATGAAGTTGTTATGAAAATTGAAACTGGATAAGATTCTATATAGAAAAGACCAGTCAACCGAATCGAAAGCTTTTTCAGCATCTAATCCCAATATGACTGCATTTAAGTTATATTTTTTTATATGATGAATTATGTGTAAAGTGCGTCGAATGTTGTCTTGTGTCTGTCTTTGTCTTATAAAACCTGTTTGGTCTAAATGAATTAGGTCTGTCAGTATATTTTCTAACCTTTTGGCAAGGATAATGGTAAAAAGCTTATAGTCCTGATTTAGTACACTGATTGGTCTGTAGTTGGAGCACTCTAGTTTATCCTTTTCAGGTTTAGGTATAACTGCAATGACCCCTTCTCTCCAGGAGGGGGGGATTTCCCCTGTGTGGAGGACATAGTTAAATGTTTTCAGGAGGAGAGGAGATAGTTGCTGTTTAAAGGTTTTGTACCACTCTGCTGTATAGCCATCAGCTCCTGGGGATTTGTTAGCTTTAAGTTTCATAATTGCTTTTTCCAATTCTTTAGGATGTATTTCTGACAGTAGTGTTTTATTTTGTGACTCCGTAAGTTGGGGAAGGTTTAATGTGTTTAGGAATGCCTCGGATGCGTTTTTATGTTTTTTGTGGGAGTATAAGTTCTTATAGTAATTCTCGAAGTTTTTAAGAATATCCTGAATTCTGAATTTTATTTCCTTTGATACTGGGTCTCTGATTTTGTAGATTGCTCTTTCTGTTTGATGTTTCCTCAATTTATAGGCTAGCAATTTTGCCGATTTACTGCCTGCTTCATAGTATTTTTGTTTCAGAAATGTAAGTTTCTTCTGGATTTCTATTGTGTAGATCTCATTTATTTGGTTTTTAATTTCCTTAATCTTGAGCGAGTCAGTAGAATGAGTGTTGCCTTTGTGTTCTTTTTCTAGGTTCCTAAGTTCTGACTCTAATGTGGATAGTTTTTCTTGTCTTAGTTTCTTTTGGGTTGCCAGTTTTGCAATAATCTTTCCTCTTATTACAGCTTTGCATGCATCCCACAGTATTAAAGGGGATACTTCTCCATTATCGTTATCTTCCAAATATCTGAGAATATCTGATTCCAATTCATCTTTCAATGGTCCTTTCAGGACATTTGAATTTAACCTCCAAGAAAATGTATTATTTGTGTATTTTTGGATATTTAAGTCCATGTAGATCGGACTGTGGTCGGAGAGATCCATCAGTCCTATTTTACATGTTTTTACTCTTCCAATGTCTCTATTAAACATAAAAAAATAGTCAATCCTTGAGTAAGATGAATGTGGAGTTGAGTAAAATGTATATTCTTTTACACTGGGGTTGAGTTCCCTCCACACGTCACAGATTCCCAATTCTTTTAGTAGCATCCGAGTCTTCCTGTTTTGGGTGTTATTTTGATGTGGGGAATTACCAGAAGCATCCCAGTATGGATTCAGTCTAAGATTGAAGTCCCCACCACATATCACTAAACCTTGAGCTTTAGTTATCATTAGGTCGAATACATTTTTATAAAATTTCCAGTTAGCCCCTGGGGGAGCATACACATTCAGCAGGGTGATATCTTCTCCCTCTAGCCGCCCAGTTACCAAACTGTATCTCCCTTCTTTATCTTTGTGTTCTGATTTTTTTTCAAATGTAATTTTGGTTGATATCAATGTCGCTACTCCCCTTCTCCTCCCTGATTTATATGAAGATGAAGAGATCATTTTAAACCCTTGTCTACTGAGTTTATTGTGTTCCACATCTGTTAGGTGGGTTTCTTGTAAAAATATTATTCCTGCTTTGTCTTTTTTCATTTTGCCTAGAATCTTGGATCTTTTAACTGGATTCAGGATTCCTTTTACATTATATGAAATTATTTTGGTTACACCCTGTTTCTCCATTGTGTTGTTTTGTTTAGTATAACTGTGTGGTGGCCCTCTTTTGTGCTACTCAGAAACTGAAAGAACATTAAAAACAAGAAAAACATTAAGAACATAGTGTAAAAAACTTTAAAACAAAAAGCTGTCATAAGAACTTCCTGAGCTGAGGTCTTTTTAAAGACCCTGTAAGAGCCTTGATGGAGTGAAGGCTCTGAGGGAAATTCCTCAAACTCTGTTACGTGTTGAGGGCCCTCTCTTACCACTGAAAGTAGTCCCATGCTTTTAACGTGAGTTTCAGAACCCAATCCAAACTTGTAATGATTTTTTTTTTTTCCTTTTATGCCTAAACCCTGTGAAATTGTGTGCACCCTCCCACCCCCATCACATCAAACATTCACGCAAAAACAGTATTTGTTAGTATGAGGAGAACATGTGGATTATTGTCACATTTCTATTTTAACAAGGTTTTTTTTTTTTTTTTTTTTTATTACAAAGACTTATTTGTTTCAAATAATATGATTGTTCCATGAAATGTTTTACCACATGCTGAATATGCATCTCCTTTAATGTTTGTTACCTTGTATGAGGGGGGTTGGATGTGCGGACTGATTCAAGAGAAAGGAAAAAAAAAAAAAAAAAGGTCGCTATTCCAACCTGAAAACGGATAGTTTATCCGCGACGCTCTGGTGCTGGGTTTCCCGCTGCTGGTCCGTGGATTTTGAGGGTCTTTGTGTTGTCCATGTTTGCGCTTTGATCTTCTCACTTGGGTCTGCTGCGGGTTTAAATACCGTTACCGGGAGCCCTCTTTTCGCCATGTCAGCTGTTGCTTCTTCCGCCGAATTATAGAGACACGTTTCATCGCCGTAGAAGACCCTTAACTTCGCAGGAAATGGTGTCTGAAAGCGCAATTTCTTCTCTCTTAACACCTTTTTCGCGTCATTGTATTCCCTGCGCTTTTTAAGGACCTCCGGGGCGTAATCGTGTTCCACGTAGACTTTTCTCTCCTGGTGCATAAATCCTTTTTTCTGCCAGGCCAGTCTTACAACCTCTTGTTTTATTTTGAAATTGGAAAATCTTACCAACACCGAACGTGGGGGCGCTTCCGCCGCCGGCCTAGCGGCTAATGAACGATGTGCCTTTTCTATCTTCAAGTCGGTGGTTTGTGGAATATCCAATTTCTCTCTTAGTAAGGATTCCACGCATTCTGCCATTGAGTTAAAACCATTTTCGGTTCCTTCTATCAGACCATGAATTCTTATGTTGTCTCTTCTTTGTTTTCCTTCTTGGTCGGTTAGCTTAGCCTCTATAGCTGCTTGTCTTTTGCGTAGGTCTAGCACAGAATCTTCGAGCACTTTTATTCGATCCTCTGTTTCCAAGATTCGGTTCTCGGCCTGGTCCACTCTGCTGTTTGTCCTTTTCAATTCTTCTCTGAATTCCCGAAATTCGGCCGCAACTTCTCGGCGAAATCGTCGTAGCTCCTCAAATAGTGATTTCAGGCTAACCCTTTTGTTAGCTATCACCAGTTCCTCGTCTTCTGAACGGAGATCTTCCAGTTCAGATTCTCCGGCCGATACGTGTCCTGGCCTGGAGAATTTCAGTTTCTTCTGTTTTCCTTTAGACATGATGATTTTGTCTTTTGATTTTCACTCCTCCAAAAATCCGTTAAGTTTGATTTTCAAGGTGTTATCCTGGATTGGGTCTGAGAGCTTCAGTGTTAAGCTGCAGTCGCCATGGCGTCCAGACCGGAAGTCCCATTTTTTTAAATTTTAAACTTATTTAATGTTGTTCTTGCTCTAATTATTCCCTTTGTTATTAAATGCTATTACATTTTAAAATGTTTGAGCTTAAATGGGGGAGTTTATGATTATCTTTGTATTAACAAATTATGTATCATTTGAAGAGGATGATAAAATAAAGGCAGCGTTGGATTTTTAAGTAGCTTTATTATCACCCGCCTTCATCAGAACTCGGCTCCAGCCCATAGTGTGAGCAGGCTGAAGCCGAATTCCTCAGGCTCTCAAAGAGGAGACAGTGTGTGTGTCTACCAGTTGCAGGATCAGAATGAGAGAATGAGAGGGTTTGCGTTACAGAGTTGTTGCATATATACTCGACTACAACAATACATCAAGGGCATACCCCAACAGTTGGTATGATCAAAGAGATAACAGAACAGGCATAAGACATTTGCATTTGAGAGACATATTGATCTCAGTCCCTAGGTCACAGTGAGGACAGGATGCATGAGCACAATGCATGAAAGGCAACATTAACATCACAGAAGTGAGCCAGACGAAACGAGTCTGCCTGTAGACATTAATACACATTTCACTGTTCTGTTATTTGCTCTAGCCGAGCGCTGTGTTTGACCAGTCTGTTTGTGGGGGTTACACCAAAGCACATCTACATATTGATCTCAGCCTCTAGGTCACAGTAAGGACAGGACGCATGAACACTATACATGAATGGCACATTACATCACAATACATGCATGGCACATTACATCTCAGTAGTGCAGCGGGAAACACCGAGAAAAGAGAGCTGAGTGTCCTGTGTGTTGTGGGGGGGTTGAATCAACCCGCCACACGCTCCCCCCCAGAGGGCACGGCAGGGGGCCGAGACCTCGATGATCCATCTATGGGAGCGAGCTGTGGAAGAAGCTCGCTGCAGGCGGAAGGGGAGGGAGGGGAGGGGTAGTAAGTGCCGGCAGGGGCGGTGAAGCCGTCCGAGCCGCGCAAAAATTGCTTGCTGCTCTGCGACGTCGAGGGGCTGTCCCGTTGCGCGTGCGGAGATCACAAGAAGAAAAATTTGTCTCTGACTCCTCCCGTGGCCATGAAGAAAAGCAGGAGCGGCTGTAAGAAAAAAAAAAAAGAAACAAAAGCAGAGGGACTGGCGTGTTGACTTTAGGTGCAGGAGCAACCCCAAAGCCCCCCGGGAACAGCTGACGGCTGAAATCCCTTTGTGCCGTGGCTGAGACCAGAAAATCCAGTGGCGAGCTGCGTGCTTGCTTCAGGTGAACGGGCAGCCCTGAAGGTTCCGAGGGTGGCGATCGGCCGTATTTCTTGGGCATCTGCAGCGGCGAAGGACGATGGCGGTCTCTGTAGCCTTTATTGCCCCGTGCGTGGTGTGCCGTCCTCGTAACTCCCTGGTGCGCGCGCGGGGGTTCCGTGCTTGGGTGGGCCGCTGGAGTGGCGAGTCAGGGTGCAGAATCTTGGCGGAGATCGGCGCAGACAGCGCCGATAAAATCCAGGTTTGGGCTGTGGCTGCAGCTTGGCCATGGTGCGTTGGAGCGGTGAGAGGAAATAGACGATCTTTTGTCCCTCAGGCTCGTGCAGATGCGTTGGAGCGGTGGGAGGGAATAGACGATCTTTGGCACCGCTCGGCCGATTCAGCGTGGATGTCCAAACTAGAAGGCTGCGTCGCACAAAGCGTGTGCGTCTTCGGGTCACCAGTGCAGCTGTCCAGATCAGAAGGCTGCGTTTGCACAAAACGTGTGCATTCCGGGGTCACCAGTGAAGAGGATGATAAAATGAAGGCAGCGTTGGATTTTTAAGTAGCTTTATTATCACCCGCCTTCATCAGAACTCGGCTCCAGCCCATAGTGTGAGCAGGCTGAAGCCGAATTCCTCAGGCTCTCAAAGAGGAGACAGTGTGTGTGTCTACCAGTTGCAGGATCAGAATGAGAGGGTTTGCGTTACAGAGTTGCAGCATATATACTCGACTACAACAATACATCAAGGGCATACCCCAGCCGTTGGTATGATCAAAGAGATAACAGAACAGGCATAAGACATTTGCATTTGAGAGACATATTGATCTCAGTCCCTAGGTCACAGTGAGGACAGGACGCATGAGCACAATGCATGAAAGGCAACATTAACATCACAGAAGTGAGCCAGACGAAACGAGTCTGCCTGTAGACATTAATACACATTTCACTGTTCTGTTATTTGCTCTAGCCGAGCGCTGTGTTTGACCAGTCTGTTTGTGGGGGTTACACCAAAGCACATCTACATATTGATCTCAGCCTCTAGGTCACAGTAAGGACAGGACGCATGAACACTATACATGAATGGCACATTACATCACAATACATGCGTGGCACATTACATCTCAGTAGTGCAGCGGGAAACACCGAGAAAAGAGAGCTGAGTGTCCTGTGTGTTGTGGGGGGGTTGAATCAACCCGCCACACATTATTTATTAGTGATCGTTTTATTCATCTTGTTGTCCTGTTCTGGCTCTAGTGTTTCCTCGTGGGGGGGCCCTCCCACAGAGCGCTGGCCTGGTTCTGACTGCAGGGCGCTGGCCTGTGACTGCCCTCGCCCACCCAATGACTGGTCTCTGGTGGTTGCAGAGATGGTGTCCCTGTAGCTGCGAACTTGGTGCTTCCCTTGTGTTGATGGCTCCCCAGGATGGTGCTTCTACACCTGGATCCGTGGTGCTTGGCCATGTCTCACATAGGTGGGTACCGTAGGTGCGTGCGGGTTTGGGTGGGTGAAGGGGTGGGAGAGGGATGTAATTGTGTCATATTTTCAACTTGTAAAGCACTTTGTGCTATGACCTTTGGTATGAGAAGTGCTATATAAATAAAGTTTTGATTGATTGATCATTTATTGTCACTGATTTAAGAATAAATATCATTTTAAGTACATTTTCATTTGATTCCTACCATTTGTTGGTATGTTTATGATGAATTAAAAACACTTTCAACAAATTTTACATTTTTAAATGTCAGTTATTTTATTAAATTCTGCTAAATATGCGTTTTCAATCAATCAATCATTTTACCTTATGTAGATGTATAAATCCCAGGTTTTGCTGGGGTCTTACAGAGAGCAGCAACACCTCCACCACTTGTATCTGCCATCTTGCGTCAGACTACGTTTATTTTCTAATCTGATTTATTTTTGCTGGGATAGGCTCCCCCCACCCCGCCCCGCCCCCGTGACCCGAAAAGGATTAAGCGGAAGAAAATGGATGGATGGATGAATGGATGTTTCAAACTATATGGTCTCAGATTGGTTGGTATGTAGAGCTGTGCTTGGTACCATGCTGTGATTGGTAATTGCTGGCAGTGGGCGAAGTCTTGTCCTTGTAGAGTCCCAGTAGGGTGAGGAGTGGGAGGAGCGTCTCAGCGTGACCAATCAAGATGGAGGCAGGTTCAGGAGGTGGGTCCGTGGACCTGATGTAAGAAAATATCGTTAACGGTAAACAAAAAAAACACATAATATTAATGAGAAAACAACATCGTTAACTGTGAATGAGAAATAACATCATTAATAGTTAATGAGAAATAACAGTTAACGATAAATGAGAAGATAACATTCTTAATGTGAACATTTTCAGTTGATCAATTATCAATTGATCTTAAAAAAGCATTTGATACCCTTACTCATGAACTATCACTACAGAAACTTCACAGATTTGGAATCAGAGGGGGAGCACATACATGAGTAGCCATCTTCAAGACCAGTATCAATATGTTAAATTCAATTCAACTTTATTTATGTAGCGCCATTTCACAACAACAGTCATCTCATAGCACTATCAACTGAAGGGGGGACCCCCACAGTTGCAGAAAGACCCCAGCAATCAGGCGATCCCCTGTGAGCAAGCACTTGGCGACGGTGGAGAGGAAAAACTCCCTTTTAACAGGAAGAAACCTCCAGCAGAACCAGGCTCAGGGAGGGGCAGTCATCTGCTGCGACTGGCTGGGGGGTGAGGGGATAGAGAAGAAGAAAAGAACAGACATGTAGAGAGCAAACAGCACGATGGGGACTCAATCTATGGGAGAGAACAAACAAATGTTAATGACCAGCAAAAAAAAAAAATATTTCATAGAGAGTGAGGAAAGGAGTGAGGCCCAGTGCATTACTGGAGGTCCTCCGGCTGACTAAACCTATTAGCAGCATAACTAAGGGAGGGTTCAGAAACACATGATCCCTCCCTAATTGTAGGCTATATCAAAAAGGTAGGTTTTAGCCCTATTCTTAAAAACAGAGATCGAGTCTGACTCCCGAATCCAGATTGGCAGCTGATTCCACAGGAGAGGAGCTTGATAACTGAAGGCTCTGCCTCCCATTGTACTTTTGGAGATTCTAGGTATTACAAGTAATCCTGCATTTTGGGAGCGTAGTGCTCTGTTAGGATGATACGGTAGTATCAGATCTTTTAAATAAAAAGGAGCCTGATTGTTTAAAGCTTTGTAAGTAAGAAGAAGGATTTTAAACTTAATTCTAAACTCTATGGGAAGCCAATGAAGGGAGGCCAGAACCGGAGAGATATGATCTCTCTTTCTAGTACCTGTTAAAACTCTTGCTGCAGCATTTTGGATCAGCTGAAGACTTTTTAAAGATGTTTTAGGACAGCCTGATAATAAAGAATTACAATAATCTAATCTCGAGCTAACAAAAGCGTGGATCAGCTTCTCAGCATCACTCTGAGACAAGATGCTCCTAATCTTGGCAATATTACGCAAATGATAGAAGGCAGTCTTAGAAACAAATTTAATATGTGAATTGAAGGACAAATCCTGATCAAAAATAACTCCAAGGTTCCTCACAGAGCTATTAAGAGAAAGAGTAACTGCATCCAAACTGAAAGTTTGATTTGGAAAGGAATTTCTAAGGTTTTTTGGACCAACAAGAATGACTTCAGTCTTATCTGAATTTAATAGCAGGAAATTACAAGTCATCCAAGCTTTGATTTCCTTAAGACAGGCTTCTAACTTGGCTAATTGATTAGTATCATCTGGCTTCATTGACAGGTATAACTGTGTGTCATCTGCATAACAATGAAAATGTATACAGTGCTTTCTAATAATGTTGCCTAACGGAAGCATATATAAACTAAAAAGAGTAGGGCCTAGCACAGATCCCTGTGGAACTCCATGACTAAGCTCTGAGCTGAAAGAAAACTCATCATTTACATGAACAAACTGGAA
Organism: Pholidichthys leucotaenia; assembly: GCA_020510985.1. Classification (NCBI taxonomy): domain Eukaryota; kingdom Metazoa; phylum Chordata; class Actinopteri; order Cichliformes; family Pholidichthyidae; genus Pholidichthys; species Pholidichthys leucotaenia. The sequence goes on from CM035836.1 coordinate 312,423,196, forward strand.
CCTATCAGATAAATAAGATCTAAACCACTGCAACGAAGTTCCATTAAGTCCAACATAGTGTTCTAATCTATCAAGTAGAATATTATGATCAATAGTATCAAAAGCTGCACTAAGATCTAAAAGGACAAGTACAGAAACTAGTCCATTATCAGATGCAATGAGGAGGTCGTTAGTGACCTTCGCTAAGGCTGTTTCAGTACTATGATGGATTCTAAACCCAGATTGAAACTCTTCAAGTAAACCATTTCCCTGCAGGTGGTCAAATAATTGCGTAGCAACAACTCTTTCTAAGATTTTTGAAATGAAAGGGAGATTAGAGATTGGTCTATAGTTAGCTAAAGCTCCTGGATCTAGCGTTGGCTTTTTGAGTAAGGGTTTAATTACAGCTGTTTTAAAAGCCTGCGGTACATGGCCTAAAGTTAATGAAGAATTGATTATATGAAGAATAAAGCTACCAATAAGTGGGAAGACTTCTTTAAATAACCTGGTAGGAATAGGGTCTAAAAGACAAGTTGAAGGTTTGGATGAGGAAATTATTTTGTCTAACTCATAAAGGTCGATTGGAGTAAACTCATCAAGACAGACATCAATAGAAGGAGTTGTAATAGTTACAGTATTTAAGTTAACTGTGGGAAGAATCTGATTGATTTTATCTCTGATGGATTAAATTTTATTATTGAAAAAGTTCATAAAGTCCTGACTAGTAAGCTCTAAGGGGATGCTAGGATTGACAGAGTCCTGACTCTGTCAACCTGGCTACAGTACTGAAAAGAAACCTGGGATTATTCTTGTTCTCTTCTATTAATGCAGAGTAATAACTCGTTCTAGCTTTTCTAAGAGATTTTTTATAAATTAAAAGATGATTTCTCCAAGCTAAATAGATTTCATCTAAATTAGTAGAGCGCCATTTTCTTTCTAATTGACGAGTCTTCTGTTTTAAGCTACGAGTTTCTGTGTTGAACCAAGGAGTTCAACTAAATGAAACAGAATCAGAATTACAAAAAAATACTTGCGGGGTGCCGCAAAGCTCTGTCCTTGATCCTAAGGTATTCATTTTGTGTATCAATGATATCTGTGAAGTTTCTGAATTGTTTCAACTTGTGCTATTTGCAGATGATACAACACTATACTGCTCAGGTAAATCTCTGGATTGGCTCCTGAGTGCAGTGAAGGAGGAAATAAATATCTTAAGGAATGGTTTGACACCAATAAGTTATCACTCAATCTAAGTAAAACTAAATATATACTTAAAATAGTTAAAATAATGATAAATAATGTTGAGATTGATAGAGTTAATGAAAATACATTTTTGGGAGTAATAATAGATCATAAGTTAAGCTGGAAGTCACATATTATGCATATTAGAACAAAAATATCCAAAACCATTGCCATACTACATAAAACTAAGTATATTCTAAACCAGAAGTCACTGTAAATGAATGAATGAATCTTTATTTCGGATAGATTAAAAGTAAAGATTAAAAGGAAGGAACAGAATAATATTAACAAAGGGGGAAAAAATCTAACAAGGTCAAATTAAACAATTACTCCTCTGATTATACAGTTGAACATAAGTTATCCAAAATGGGTGATGGCTGAAGCCGCAGCTTATATTGCCCACCCATATTCCATCCAAGAATTCAAAAGAAAAAACAAAATGGGAGCGATTGCAATTCAGAACAAAGCTAAGACAAAATGTGACAAAAAACAAACAAAAAAAAACTAAGCAACAACACAACACAGACTGCATATGATAATTCTCATGTGATTTTACATGTCATCTTGTATGTATGTTTGGAGTATTTCTTCCTTTAGTTTTTGTTTAAATTGTCCAAGCGTTGTACATGATTTTAATTCAGGTCCAAAAGCGTTCCACAATCTGACTCCTTGCACTGAGACACAGTGTTGCTTGGTGGTAGTTCTCACTGAAGGTTTTTGAAATATACATGTTCCTCTGAAATGATATTGTTTCTCCCTTATTTGGAACAACTTTTGGATATTTGCGGGCAGTGATAGATTCTTCACTTTAAACATTATTGCTGCAGTTTTAAAGTCAACCAGATCTTTCAACTTGAGAGCTTTTAATTTAAGAAAAAGTGGGTTTGTCACTGTATGTTCTGTACTGCTCCCTCATAGTCCCATACATCACTTATTGTTTGGAGATTTGGGGAAAGGCCTATAAAACTAATACACAACCAATCTACATATTACAAAAGAAAGCCATAAGAATTATACATCAAACTAATTATGAAGCAACCAATCCACTGTTCAGTAACCTACAGACTTTAAAATTCTATGACCTAATTGATTATAAAACCATGCAAATAATGTATAGAGTACATAATAAATTGTTCCCCCACTGCATTCATAAGATATTTGAAATTAGGGAAAGTCAATATCAACTCAGGAATACAGATGCATTCAAGAAATCAAGTGTGAAAATAAATGTAAAGAACATGTGTATATCATGGTGTAAATCTGTGGAACAACTGTGTGATTGTATTAAGGATGTGTAATTCATTGTACTCATTTAAAAATGAGTAAGAACAGTGTATTAGCGAAATATAAGTCTCAGGTGTGAGCCCCTTACTGGAGAAGACTTAAGGAAGTTGTACTTTATTGCTCTGTTCTACTTTGTTCTGTTTTAATTTAACTTTGGCATACAAGAGTATGTAATGTCTTTTGTTATGTAAATAGGGTAGGTGAAATAAGCTATAGCTTCAACCTATATCTTTTCGGCCATTGTTTTGTTTGTGTCTGTGTAATTTGTGTTCTATATTGAATATTATGACAAAAATAAATAAACTGACTTGAGTTAACCATAAAATAACATCTTTAACATTAACGCAAAAATAACATGAGAGTTGGGGCAGGAGCATCTCTGCATAAAGCGATCAGGATGGAGACAGGTTCAAACAAACAAAAACATTAACGGTTAATGACAAAACATCATTAACGTTAATGATTAACAGGGAGGGTCATTGGACCTGAGAGAAAATGCTAAATGGTTAATGAGAAAACAAAGATTAACAGGGGGAGGATTGGTGGACCTGAAAGGTGCAACAAACCATTGTTAATGGATTAACGAGTAAACAACATTGTTAACATTAATGAATAACGGGAGGATCAGTGGACCTGAGAGATGGAAACAAAATTAACTGTGAACTAGAAAACATCATGAACATGAATGATTAACAGTGGGGGGGTAGTGGACCTGACAGACTTGGGGTGCTTTCACACCTACAGGCTCTAGTTCATTGCAGTTGAACTCGAGTTCGTTTTCTCCATTAGTGCGGTTTGTTTCGTCTGGTGGGAACATGGCAATCACTCAGGTGTGCACCAAAACAACTGCGTGGTGATCCGAGTCATCTGGTGAACTCTGATGCGGACCTCCAGGTGAAAAAGCATACGGAACTATAATGGGATTAAAAGCTAGGAAACACAGGAATGGAGGGAGTTACATTACAACCCCAATTCCGGTGAAGTAGGGATGTTGCGTAAAACGTAAGTAAAAACAAAATACAATGATTTTAAAATCCTTTTCAACCTAAATTCAATTAAATATGAAGACAAGATATTTAATGTTCAAACTGATACACTTTATTTTTTTGTTTGTTTGTTGTGCAAATATTCTCTCATTTTGAATTTGATGCCTGCAACATCTTCCAAAAAAGCTGAGAGAGGGGCAAGAAAAGACTGGGAAAGTTGAAGAATGTTAAAAAAAAAAAAACAAAAACAACAACAACTCCTTTTTGGAACACTGCACAGGTGAACAGGTTAATTGGAAACAGGTGAGTGTCATGACTGGGTACGAAAGAAGCATCCCTGAAAGGCTCAGTCATTCAAGTGCAAGGATGGGGTGAGGTTCACCACTTTGTGAACAACTGTGTGGGCAAATAGTCAAACAGTTTAAGAACAATGTTTCTCAATGTACAGCTATAAGGAATTTAGCAATTTCATCATCTACAGTCCATAATATCAAAAGATTCACAGAATCTGGAGAAATTTTTGCATGTCAGTGACTATATAATTAATGAGGTTAGCAGGAGTCATACAAATGCTCTATAAATGTTAACTTCAATATTCTTTTGAATTCAGGCCACTGTTTGACTGACTTGTTTTGAAAGTTGTGCCACAGTGAACGAGCAGAGTGGAGCAGGGACTAGAACCAGGAGATGTGTAGGTGGAGACAATGCAGACCAATCACAGCTCTTGCAGTCTGCATCGCCGATGCAAACATCTCCATCTCTAGAGGGGTGTGGCCTCCCGTCTTTTTGGCACACCTGCAAACTGCCTTAACTGACAACACTGAGCCCAGACTCATCACAAGTTGTTACCGCTTATGAGCATTCTTCACCCACCTGCGAGGCCGTCCGGCCTTGTCCAGTGTCCTGAAGATGTGGTGGAATAAAGGACAGCTGGATAGGCCACTGATCACATGACCGTGGGCACGTTTCCAGAACTGCTTCAGGTCACCTGAGTACTCGAGTACCTGGAGACGGAGATGGAGATGGTTTATGTGTCTGAAGCGGCTGTAACCAAGGCGATGAGCAGTGGCAGTACCTTGGCGTCACTCTCGCTGAACAGAAAGCACCACGGAGAGTAGACCGACTTGATGGCGAGTTCATAGGAACAAAGGAAGAAGGCGGCTTCGAGAAGATCTATGACAGGAAGAGACAGACAGACTGCTTTAGGACCAAGACTGTCAAAATAAAAGAACTACAGATAGTTACAAAAGTCACACCGTCAAAATGAAAGAACCTTAGTGAGCAAGCTCACGTACTCCACACATTTCTTTCTGAACAATGTAATACATGGACTCCTCTGACATGAATATAAACCTGGTATGTAACCAAAGGAATTAGTGTCTTTTTTAATAATAATAAAAAAAGTTCATATTCAAGTCCTTTTAGTTGTTGGTTTAACCTATCATTAGATGTATGTCAAAATCAATGAAAATGTCAAACGGACGGACAGACAGATGGGCCAAAAACAACACACCTTCTGCAACTTTGTTGTGGGGGGTATAATAATAATAAATGGTATTCACTTATATAGCACTTTTCTTCTCATCTAGGATGACCAAAGCGCTTTACAGATCCTGCTATCCACCCATTCACACACTGATGGCGGCGGAGCTGCCATACACACAGGCGCAAACAAGGCCACCAGGAGCAACTGGGTATAAAATGGGAATAAAAATCATAAAATGGGAAACTGGGAATAAAAGCTCTACAGATGGTTACAGAAGTCATGCCTCCAAATATAAGCTCCTCAAGTGGTTACAGAACCAAGGCTGCGAAAATAAAAGCTCTACAGATCATTGTAGAACAGACTGTCAAAAGCAATTCACATAGTTACAGAACCCAGACTGCCAAAATACACTACCCACAAAAAGTTAGGGATATTTGGCTTTCAGGTGAAATTTAAGTAAAATGTAAAAAGTTCATGCTACAGTGATATTTTATCATGAAAGTAGAGCATTTAAGTAGAAGCATGCAATGGTGATTTCTTCATCTCAAACAATTTATTGAAACAAAAGCCAACAACAGTGGTGGGTATACCACAACAAAAAATGTCAGTGTCTCAATAACTTGTCATGTGCCCTTGAGCATCAATTACAGCTTGACAACGACGTCTCATGCTGTTCACAAGTCGATTTATTGTCTGCTGAGGCACGACATTCCACTCTTCTTGAAGGGCAGCCCTCAGGTTATTGAGGTTGTGGAGTGTAGGGTTACAAGCCTCTACACGGCAACTCAGCTGATCTCATATGTTTTCTATGGGATTCAGGTCTGGAGAAAGTGCAGTCCACTCCATTTGAGGTACTCCAGCCTCCAGCAGCCATTCCCTAATGATGTGACCTCGATGAGCTGGAGCATTGTCATCCATGAAGATGAAATTAGGTCTGCGTTGTTCATGCAGGGGCACAATGACTGGATTAATTATGTTATTCAGGTAGTATCACCATGTCACTGTACCATTCACAATGAATGAATGAAAAGGTTTATTGTCAATACTACCATACGTGCAATACATACAGGAGAATTGAAATTTGACTTGACATTGGGCGCGCTCTATAAGCGCATCCCATAGCCGCGACAGCCCGAAGGCGCCAGTCAAACAGGAGGGTAAAGAGGGCAAGGGTCAGGGAAAACACAATAGGCAGAGAGAAAAAACATAGTTATCAGAATAACGCTCGTATAAGCTCATATAAGCTCAAAAGAGCCAAATTATGATTACACAGAAAAAAAACCCTCTATGCACAATTAGCAGACAATAGATCACACATTACAAAGAGTTGAGAGAGTCAGTGTGTGTGTATTTGTGTCAGTGTACATGTATCAGTCATGTGATGTTGTATGCAGTGTGTAGTGTAGGTGTGTCATTGCTAGTGAACAGCAGAGGGCACCCTCTGGCAACGGATAGATATTATTCAGTCATGTGTTCTATAGTCCAGACACATGGTAACGCTGTCCTTGGAGCTCGGTCTGCTGAAACAACAGCAATTGTCGATTGTTTGGGTTAGCCGCTTCTTTCAGCCTTATCTTCATCGAGGAGGAATGTAAACAGGGCACCAAAAAAAACAAGGTCAAATCTGCACAGTGCACTCAGAGAATAGAATTTTCCTCTCTCATGCAATCCTGTGCTTCATAATTTCCAAACCGGCTTAAAAAACATTCTCTGGAGAGCACTAGCGACTTCAAGATGTATTCCACCATCTGAATCAATTACCATTCAGTTCACCATGCCGCCTCGTGCACTCCCCAACTGGTCGAAGGTGTAGGACAGTTCTGTACTGACTAGACTGTAACACCACCACTGTAACACCACCATCACCACCAAAGGCTCATCTGGTGACAACAGTAGCTGATGCATAGCGCTCTCCTCGACATCTCCAACATTGTTGGCAGCCATCATTTCTGCTCAGTGTGAATCAACTTTCATCAGAGAACAGCACTGAGGCCCACTGGTCCCTTGTCCAGCATAAATACTCCCTGGCCCATGGTTTCGAATGGTCTAACGCAGGCCTAACGCAGGCCTGGTTCCAAGGTTGTCATAGCCAGGAGCGGCACTGGGATTAAACTCCCAGTGCTCATAAAATGCTCCTTACGGCGTGCGTCTCGAAAAGCCTCTGACAACTAAGTCCAACTCCTAGCCTGCCCATGTGGTTTAGTCTCTAAGCCTGGCGGAACTGCTTTTACTAATAGGAGAAGGGATGAGGGCGGATCTCTGGCGCCTTAAAACCAGATGCTTCGGGTAGATGGTGGCTCGTCAACCTGGGAAGGTAGCCCATCTAGGGGAAGGTAAACCCTGATTTCAAACCTCCGCTGCCTTGCGGCACACCTGGCCACGGGAAAGGCTTCAGGAGTCAACCCTGAGGAAAAATCCGGAGTCGGAGCCCCTAAGGCAGTTCTCTGTTGTGCTCAACATTGTTCTGGCAGCTCCTGCGATGGCGCTGGTGCCAAACTGTAGCAGCCCTGCTGTTCCTTTGGATTCATCAGTGACGTGGAGAGGGGGGACATGCTGTATGGGCAACATCTTGTCCTCCATATCTTCCTGCCCAGGCTTGAATCCTACCAACGCCCAACGCTGGAAGGTAGAACACCGGATCACTGGAGAGGACACGCCAGCTTCGCCTTTGGCATAGACAAAACACGGGGAATGACAGTTACCGGTTATAAGCCACCGCTCAATTGGCGTAGAGCGCGGCGCCAGGGGTTGTTCCCGACAGTGGGAGGGATCATCGGATCTCACTGGACAGCTACCGCCCGCCTCAAGCTGGGCAGCCCCCAGCCAATAAGGTGTTGTCCCGCCACAGCTTGCTTTCCCCATTGGGTGCATGGGGATGAGGAGAAGTCCGAACAGCAGGCTGAGAACCTTCGCACCAGGCAAGACAAAAAAACAAAAGAGACAAACTCTAAAACTGGGAACTTGGAACGTCCGCACTATGATGACAGGACTCGCTGCTAACCTCAAGGACATCAACGACACCAGGAAGACTGCCATCATCAATAATGAGCTGAAGAGACTGGGAGTGGATATCGCCACTCTCCAGGAGACACGGTTGGCTGACGCAGGCACACCGAGAGAGAAGGACTACACGTTCTACTGGCAGGGAAAGGGCATTGACGAACACAGGGAACACGGAGTGGGCTTCGCAGTGAAGAACACCTTGCTGAAGATGGTGGAACTGGGCAGCAATGGCTCTGCACGACTCCTCACTCTCCGCCTCAACACCACTCAAGGCCCAGTCACCCTCGTCAGTGTGTATGCCCCAACACTGACAGCCACACCAGAGGCAAAAGACGAGTTCTACGAGAATCTCGCAACAACTGTCAGGATCATCCCCAACTCTGAACAACTCATTCTCCTTGGAGACTTCAATGCCAGAGTGGGTGCTGACCATGACTCCTGGCCCTCCTGTCTTGGACCATTTGGCGTGGGCAGAATGAACGACAACGGACAGCGGCTGCTCGAGTTCTGCACATATCACGATCTGTGCATCACAAACTCGTTCTTCAAGACCAAGCCCCAACACAAGGTTTCCTGGCGACATCCGCGCTCAAAGCACTGGCACCAGCTGGACTTGATCCTGACCAGGCGCACTTCACTGAAGAACGTGCTAATCACCCATTCATTCCAGAGTGCAGATTGCAACACAGACCATTCATTGGTGTGTTGCAAGGTCAAGCTGCAGCTGAAGAAATTCCATCGTGCTAGACAGCCTGGAATGGCACGGATTGACACCAGCAAGATGGCCCAACCAGAACTTGTTGAGCAGTTTGCCTCCACCTCCACCAAGAAGGAGAATCTGCAAAGCAGAAGTGGGAAGAGCTGCGAAACACCATCCACCGCACAGCCTTGGCTACCTTTGGGAGGAAGACCTCGAAGTCACAGGACTGGTTTGATGCCAAGTTGACCGAGATGACCCCCGTCATTGAAGCCAAGCGCTCAGCACTTGCTGAGTACAAGAAGTACCCAAACGAGAAGAATCTCCAGATTCTCAGGGCTGCGAGAAGCAAAGTTCAGCAGACTGCTCGGCGCTGTGCCAACAAGTACTGGACTCAGCTCAGCCAAGACATTCAAACCGCTGCCATAACAGGGAACATCCGTGGTATGTACGATGGCATCAAGAAAGCACTTGGTCTCGCTCAGAGCAAGACGGCCCCCCTCAAACTGCCTCCACTGGGGAGATGATCACAGAAAAGAACAAGCAGATGGAGAGATGGGTGGAACACTACTCTGACCTCTACTCCAGACAGAACACCGTAACACCGTCAGCCCTTGATGCCATCGACTGCCTGCCATCCATGGACGAACTTGACGCCGAGCCAACCATCAATGAACTCAGCAAGGCCATTGATAGCTTGGCCGCTGGCAAGGCACCCAGCAACGACGGCATACCCCCCGACCTGATCAAGCACTGCAAGACTGCCCTACTGCTGCCATTGCATGACATCCTCTGCCAGTGCTGGAAGGAAGGTGCCGTACCACAGGACATGAGGGACGCCAAGATCATCACCCTCGACAAAAACAAAGGGGAGAGAAGCGACTGCAACAACTACAGGGGCATCTCCCTCCTCAGCGTTGTTGGCAAAGTCTACGCACGAGTTGTTCTTGTTCGTCTACAGAAGCTTGTCGAACGTGTCTACTCCGAGTCTCAGTGTGGCTTCCGCGCTGAGCGATCGACGGTAGACATATTCTCCATTCGCCAACTCCAGGAGAAATGCAGAGAACAGAACATGCCCCTGTACGTCGCCTTCATCGACCTCACCAAAGCGTTCGATCTGGTCAGCAGAGAGGGCCTTTTCAAGATCCTGCCAAAGATAGGATGCCCACCAAAGTTGCAAAGTCTCATCGAATCATTTCACAACAACATGCAGGGGATAGTGCAGCACGACGGCAATGTCTCAGAGCCATTCAACATACGCAGCGGAGTGAAACAGGGCTGTGTACTTGCGCCAACCCTCTTTGGGATTTTCTTTGCTATGCTCCTGAGGCATGCCTTCAGCACAGCAACAGAGGGAATCTACCTGCACACAAGATCTGACGGCAGGCTTTTCAACCTCGCCCGCCTGAAAGCCAGAACCAAAGTACGCGAGGCTCTAATCAGAGACATGCTGTTCGCAGACGACGCTGCAGTCGCAACCCACACACAGCAGGAGCTTCAGACCCTGATGGACCGCTTCTCCCAGGCATGCAAGGACTTCGGGCTTACCATCAGCCCTGAAGAAGACTAACGTCTTGGCGCAAGGCACAGAAGCACCACCAACCATTACCATCGATGACTACGAGCTGGAGGTCGTGAATCAGTTCACGTACCTGGGGTCCACGATCAGCAACCACCTCTCCCTTGATACAGAGATCGACAAGAGGATTGGAAAATCAGCCTTCACACTCGCTCGCCTCACCACACGAGTGTGGGAGAATCCCAAACTCTCTGTCAAGATGAAGATGGCAGTGTACAACGCCTGTGTCATCAGCACACTGCTCTATGGGAGTGAGACGTGGACAACATACGCCCGGCAGGAAAAGAGACTGAACTCCTTCCACTTGCGCTGCATTCGCCACATCCTGGACATATCCTGGCAGGACAAAGTGCCCAACACAGAAGTTCTGTCCCGCGCCGGCCTTCCCTCCATGTTCATTCTACTCAGGCAGCACAGGCTCCGCTGGCTAGGCCATGTTCACCGTATGGAAGATGGCAGAATCCCCAAAGACGTCTTCTACGGAGAACTGGCGACTGGCAGGAGAGACGTTGGCCGCCCACAGCTGCACTTTAGAGACGTCTGCAAGAGAGACATGAAGGCCCTGGAGATCAACACAGAGCGCTGGGAGGACCTTGCAACGGACCGCTCCAAATGGAGAGGCACCCTGACCAGACAGCTCAAGGTGGGTGAAGAGAGACTGACTGCTGCAGCAGATGAAAAAAGGACCCGCAGGAAGAACCGCAACAGACCCAGCAGCACGGAGACCACCCACAAGTGCGACCTGTGTGACAGGGACTGCCATTCACGCATCGGCCTGTTCAGCCACAGGCGGTGCTGTTCCAGCAGAGTAGACGTTTAGGATTCTCTTCCATGGTCATCATAGACCGACGGAGGCCGACAAACGCAGGCCTATTCAATTAGCGGGCCGCGGACCAAATGTGGCCCAGAACTAACCTCCGAGTGGCCCGTGGGCCCAGGCCACACCAAGGAAGTATAAATTTAAGAAAAAAATATGAAGGAATGATGGTTCACAAGTGTGTACATGAACAACGCGCATGACCGTCATCTGTGCAGAGTTCAGAAGTGCCTCGCCCACGTGAGCATTCAGCTGGATTCCAGTCGGCAGGCCAAGCAGAGCATTTCACTAGCATTGTTGTCTGACAGAAGTATGAGCTTATTAAAGTACTTAAAACACGGAAAAAAACATAAGAGGTATGTAAGGAGTGGAGGCATTTATGGTGGTTTTAACCTGCTGGTAACGGGAACAATAAGAGTCGCTGAGCAAACAGGTGTGGGTTAGACTTCATATGTAGGGAAAGAGGCAAGAGTGACTGAATCACTGAGGATTTACTTCACCAGCCATTACAATAATTTATGTTCATTATTATGTACCTGGCAAGTTAAGATGACCGAAATTCACAAAGTCAGTGACTTTAATCCATCAGCAGCCTTCAGACAAACTAAATGCGCCAACATTTGGATTTCAAAATAAGGGAAGTTTTTCCTGCTGTTTGGGTGGTGAGGAGAGTTCTAAAAAACTATAAATATATAGAAATATTATAACAGAAACGATGGAATCTTTGGTAATTTAAGTTAATTTATTTAATTAATTGTAATTTTATAAATATTTTTTCTTTGAAATCACAGTTATTATTGTTTTGTTCTGGCTCTGCAAAATTATGGTCAGAAGTGTAAATTGTATAAGGAATTTTTTTTTTTACCACAACCTGTTTCAAATTTATAAAAAAAAACCCCAAAACACTGAACAAAAATGTTAGGCCTGATGCCCGCTTCATTGTGAACAGTACCCTGTGGAACCGCACATGTTCACCCAGTTACATGTCTTGATTTCAAATTGTGGCCCAACTGATTTTGTAATTGAATAGACCTGGTGTTGTGTGTGACTGTTGTGTGTGTGCTTAGACCTTAAGGCTTGCCATAGCGGCCCTGGTGGTGATGTCAGGTGGGCTGCAGCACCTGTATATACAGTATATTCTGTGTTCTCAAAGTTCAGTTCGCTGCATGGCATAAGACTGACTCCAACTCTGATTCCAGACATAACACCTGGTCTAACGTGACAGTTGGGTGCCTGTCACCTCCCTTAAATGTGCCTAGAGTTGAGTGGCATTCATCATCCGGTTCCGCAGGGTACTGTTCACAATGAAGCGGGCATCAGCGTGGGATGTGGCCAAAGGACGTCCACTTCTATCCCTTTCTGTGACTCTTCCAGTCTCTCTGTATCTCTGTTGCAACCTGCTGATGACACTCTGTGACACTCTAAGCTCAGTGGCCACTTCCCTCTGAGAACATCCTGTTTCAAGCCTCGTAATGGTGAGGTACTGTTGGTCAATTGTGAGGTGTCGTCTTGGTCTCATGAGGTCAAAAATGTGAACAGCATGATGAAGAGGACTGTTTAAATACCAATTCTAACTGAACCAGAAAATTTATTAGTCGACTCATGGATCAAACACCTGTTGTGAATTTTGCCATTAAGCACCTTGTTAGAGAACAGCAAGTTATGCGAAAAGTACTGAAATACTGAACAGCTGGACATGTGCATTCAAAAGGTTAGAGAAGGTCAAATTAAGTTCACCTGTAAAGGTTATAGTGCAATTTAGGTGCATCCTGAAATTTCACCCGAAAGCCAAATATCCGTAATTTTTTGTGAGTAGTGTAAGAGTTCTTCACATAGTTATAGAACCCAGAGGTTAGTGTGTATACTGAGCTGCTCAAACAGATGAAGGAAGGTGTTGTCTCCCCTCTAACCTACTCTATACTGAATCCCAGTGTGTAGTTCATGCACACTATGATTCTCTCACACATCGAGTATTGTTTCATAAACTGGTCTATCTATAATTAAACCAATGGAATAACTCTCTAAAAAACCTTGAAAGTTTTCATCACCACAACATCCTTGTACACCCCAACCTCTTTAGTTTTGAAAGCTCTGCCTGCTTCAAATTTACTTGCTGTATAGTAAACTGAGGTTGTTGTGGCATATATAGCCAAATGCATTGATGATGTTACTGCAAGACCATCACTGTTCGGGGCAATCAGAAGCCATGGGTGACAGCAGAGGTCCACAGACTCCTGAGGGCTCGAGACGCAGCCTTCAAGGTTGGCGACACTGCAGGACTAACACCAGCTAGGGCCAACCTGTCCCGTGGCGTCAAGGAGGCAAGACAATACAGCACGAAACTATCCGGACACTTCAGCAACACCAGAGATGCACGTTCTCTCTGGCATGGCATACAGACCCTCACCAACTACAAACCTCCACCTCAGACCTGTGTGAGTGACATCACACTGCTCAACAACCTAAACAACTTCTTTGGCCGATCTGAAGCACAAAACAGCAGACCAGCACAGAAGACCACTCCTTCTCCAGACGAGCTGGCCTTAAGTCTGGATCCGGCTAGTGTGAAGAGGACCCTCCTGCAGGATCAACCCACGTAAGGCAGCTGGCCCAGACAACATACTGGGTCCCGTCATTAAGGACTGTGCAGAGGAGCTCAAAAATGTCCTAGCCGACATCTTCAACATCTCCCTGTCTCAAGGTGTTGTCCCCACATGCTTCAAGACTGCCACCATAATACCAGTCCTGAAGAAGCCTGTCCCATCCAACTACAATGATTACCGGCCGGTAGCACTGACCCCCACTATAATGAAGTGCTTCAAGTGCTAGTCATGCAGCACATCAAGTCCAACCTGCCTCCCTCTCACGACTCATTCCAGTTTGCATACAGGTCGAACAGATCCACAAAAGATGCCATCGCTGCTGCTCTCCATCCAGCCCTCACCCACCTGGATTCAAAAAACTTGTACATGTGCATGCTGTTCTTGGACTTCAGTTCAGCATTCAACACAATCATCCCCCAGCACCTAATACAAAAACTCAGACACTTAGGACTCAAAACCTTTCCCTGTAACTGGGTGCTAGACTTTCTTACAGGGAGGCCACAGAATGTGTGGGTTGGCAGCAACACCTCCCAGACCATCACACTGTGCACAGTGGCCCCACAAGCATGCATGCTCAGCCCGCTGCTCTTCACCCTGCTGACCCGTGACTCCATGCCAGCCTACACCACCAACCACATCGTCAAGTTTGCAGATGACACGACGGTAGTGGGCCTCATCACCAACAACGACGAGGCCAACTACAGAAATGAGGTGAGGTGAGCCAACTGGGAAAACCAAGGAGATTGTAGTCGACTTCAGGAGGGGTCACACACACAGCGCCCCCCTCTGATCATCGACGGTGCAGCTGTGGAGAGGGTGAACAACACCAACTTCCTGGGGTGCACATCTCTGAGGACCTCACCTGGACCAACAACACACATCACTGGCAAAAAAGGCCCAAAGTCACCTCCATTTCCTCCGCAGACTGAGGAGAGCATGAGTCCCACCCCCCATCATGCAGTCTTTCTACTGGGACACCACCGAGAGCATCCTCACCAACTGCATCACGGTGTGGTATGGAAGCTGCACTGCCGCCTGCCGGAAGACACTACAATGCATAGTGGAAGCAGCCAGCAAGATCAACGGTCAACCCCCCACCGCCCCCCTTGGATATCTACCCCACGTGCCTCACTCGCAGAGCCACCAACATCACAGGCGACACCTTCCATCCCCTACACTCCCTCTTCAGTCCCCTACCCTCAGGGAAAAGGTACCATATCCCCCGGGCCCACTCCACAAGACTGCTGAACAGCTCTGTTCATCAGGCCATCAGGACCCTGAACTCTGTTCAGGACCCTGAACTCTGTTCACCCCCCCCCCCCCCGCTTCCCAGATGGTAACACCTGCACAAAAACTACCTCAGATGTTGGCAGAGAAAGACTGGCACATCAACAATAATATTGTTGCTCTGTTGTACTTTCGCTGCTATATGTCTCTGCACTTTAACCGCAACCATTTGCACAAATGCCATATCTGCTGCGGTCTGTATATCACTGCAATACTGATCATGTGCAATCATATCTCTCACTATCTGCACCTACGCTACCGCACTGAAATGCACTACGGTTATTCATCTCTAGCTGTCCAAATATAGGATTGCTGGGTTTATTACCACTAGTCGTTTACCTAAACTAATCGTTTACCACTATAGAGGTCAGAGTCCTTCTGGCTGCCATTGGCACCATGGGTTGCATCACTGTATATAGACTGTACATAGACTGCTGCTGTCGCTGTTTGCTCTTGTTTTTCTTTTTTTAATCCAGCCTAATTTCCTTCTTTTTTATAAAATGCTCACCAATATATATAGAGAGAAACACCATTTCAGTTCTCCTGTATGTCCTGCACGTATAGTAGTACTGACAATAAAACCTTTGAATCCTTGAATAACATCTTGAATGGACTCACTCCCCTACTGTTGGGACAATTTTTCTCGCAAAAATCCATCAGTGGTGCTGCCACATGAGCTACTACAAGAGGAGACTGTGAAATACCATTTAGATGCATGACTTTTTCAGAAAACATTCTATCAGTTAAGGGCAGCAAAATCTGGAATAGTCTACCAACAGCTAAAAGAGTGTCCCACTTTCAAACAACATTTAAAATTTTGGCTAAAATCGAATCAGACCTGTTATCAATTTTAATCACAACATACTATAGCACTTTTACAAATCATGTACAATAACACGGACACTTTGGCACAAACACTTTAGCACTCTTTCACTCCTATATGACCCTCCTCATTCTTCCATTGTCCTCATCTCAATCAGGAATCATTATGCTCCAGACTTGCATTGGGAGTGGTGGCCTAGAGGTAGAGGATCCGCCCCACAACCGGGAGGCCTGGGTTCAAGTCCTGGCTGGGGCATGCCGAAGATCATATAAAAATGGAACTCCCTGCTGTCCAGCTTGGTGCTCAGCAAACATGGAATAGAGTACCGGTGTACCCAGCCTCAGAGGGTACACAAGCCAGTGTAGTCCCAAGCCCGGATAAATGGGCGGGGTTGCATCAGGAAGGGCATCTGGCGTAAAAATCCTTGCCAAATCTGCATGTGGATCATCGCAATATATGCTGTGGTGACCCTGAAAGGGAACAGCCGAAAGACAATGACAAAAAAAAAAAAAAACAAACCTCCAGACTTGCACTGATGTATTTCTCATTTAAACTATAAATCATCAACACTCCCTTCAAAACTTTTAAACTGAATTGGACTGATTTATATTGTTTTTTACTGTATCATATTGTTATGCTGTGCAGTGTATCATCAACCGGCCAAAGGACTACAGACATCAATTAGCCTGTGGCTATAATGTGGCCTATTTACATGAAAATGTTCATCAGTATGCACTGTTCTTATAAATCTTTTTCTTCCCATTTTGGCTGGTCCCTTTAGGGGTGGGACCATCTGCCTCCATCTTACCCTGTCCCTCACATCCTCTCACACCAATCCTCTCCATGTCCTCCTCCACTACATCCATGAATATTCTCTGTGGTCTTCCTCTTTTCCTCCTGCCTGGCAGCTCCATCTTCAACATCCTTTGTCCAATATATCCACTATCCCTCCTCTGCACATGTCCAAACTTACTTTGTCTCCAAACCGCTTAACCTGAACTGTCCCCCTGATATACTCATTTCTAATCCCAATCCTGTCCTCCTCTGTCTATTAAAATAGCAAACAAGAACTGGCTCAGAGTTGATCCCTGATGTAATCCCACTCCCATCTTGAATCCGTCTATCACTCCAACAGCACACCTTACCACCATCTCATTGTCTTCATACCTGTCCTGCACCACCCTCACATACTTCTCTGAATCTTTTGATGACATTACGGGACTATAGATGATGAAATCGCTAAATTCCTTGCAGCTGTACATTGAGAAATGTTTTTCTTAAACTGTTGGACTATTTGCCCACACAGCTGTTCACAAAGTGGTGAACCTCACCCCATCCTTGCTTGTGAACGACTGAGCCTTTCAGGGATGCTCCTTTTACACCTGGTCATGACACTCACCTGTTTCCAACTAACCTGTTCACCTGTGGAATGTTCCAAAAAGGCGCTTTTTGAGCATCCCTCAATTTTCCCCAGTCTTTTCTTGCCCCTGTCCCAGCCTTTTTGGAACATGCTGCAGCCATCAAATTCAAAATGAGTGAATATTTAAAGTTTTTATTTACGTTTTACAAAACGTCTCAACTTCACCGGAAATTAAGGTTGTAAAATACTGTAGTTCTATCTGTGCATGTAATGATGATATTTCCTCATGTATTGATTTATACTGCCTAATCTTTTTGGCAGTATAAATCTTTCTATGGTAGCGAATAGGAGGTGACCAATGCAGTGATAAAGATCAGTGGAGGAGGTGTTGAAATGCATGATGGGAGCTGTACTACTCTCTGACCTGTGGTGAGGAGGTGCTGGTGGACCTTCAGCTTCTCCGCTGTCCTCCTCCTCAACTCCTCCATCTCTGCTCCTTTTTTAAACTTCTCCACCTCCATCATCGCCGTGCGGTTCTTCTCCACACCCTCCACGTAACCACGGCAATACTGGAAGAACCGCATCAGCTCGTCGTTCACCCGGTGGACGTACTGTGGAGTGACGCCGCCTGCAGACCCGCAGTGGGGTTGGGTGTGGAGAGCCAATCAGGTCAGAATTCAAACACTATTTGAGCGGAAGAATATTTCACATTTGGACAATCAGAGTCAGCCAGGGTTCTTTGTTGTTTTTTTTATCTCAAAACAATTAAATCAGAAAATTACAAGAGAGCAGTCTCAAATTTACAAGAAAAAAACTGCAAACTTGTGAGAAAAAAAAAAAATCAGAAAGAAGAGAAAAAAACTCTAAATTCAAAGCCTCAAATTCATGAGAAAAATCTTAAAAAAACAAAACAGTAAATTTATGAGTAGCTGGCTGCTATTTTATATATAAATAAAACATCAAATTTTTAATGTTGCATATTCACAATAAAATAGTCTTAAACCGGCAAAAAGCTCCACATTTATTCTATAAATAATTTTTTTACTTGTAAATTTGTGATTTTTTTTCAATAAATTATTCCTTTTTACTTGTAAATGTGAGACTTTTCTGGTCTTTTTCTTAAATTTATTTCAGTAACAATTTTTTCTGTGTAAATTTGTGGCTTTTTTGACATAAATAAAATCCTAACTGCTCTGACCCCCCCATCGTCGGTGGAGTCCGTCCTGAAAAGCCTCGGCGCTGCTCACACATCGGTGTTTGGAGCTCGTTAACACAGGAACTTTCTTCGTCTTCACATTCTCCTCCGACAGTAGCCATGGAAACAGAGACGACAGACGCCAGGAGAGGTGATGGAGGTCAGAGCGGCCCTTCTCTGCCAGGGAGCCTTAAGGTGGACAACACAGATACACAAATACACACAGGGCAGAAAGTATTTAACATTTACAGTAAATACATCAGTTTTATTGGAGGAAAAAATGACAAATTCATAGATTAAAAAAAAAAGATCAAAATACAACATAAAACAAAGTTACATTTATAAATTATTTGTCTAATTTAGTTAGTTTTACTGTAATTCTAAATATTTCTACGCTTAACCAACTCATGATTTCATCATTATTCAGACTTTTATTTAAAAAAAATCTTCCTCTTAAAATATTTTAACAAGTTTTCTTTGGTTTCTACTGTAATGTTTTGGAAATATTCCTGTTCAATTTTTGACAGCTTATGTGAAACATCTGGGTATTTTTGTCAATATAATGAAAAAAAAAATTATGTTTGAAAATTTGCTTATTTTTAAATTTATTTGGTCAGTTTATTACCAATAACAGTGTGTGTGTGTGTGTGTGTGTGTGTGTGTGTGTGCGCGTGCACGTGTAATGTCTGTTGTGTCTGGAATTTACCTGCTGGACAGACGAGGCGAGGCGACTGGGAAAACACAGCTTTATTGAACACTCACTCTGACAGCTATGTTGACAGCTACTGACAGATGGGTGGCTAAGCTCCAGGCTAGAACAGAGAGCGTTAAGATGGCAAACCCGGCTTTATATAGCGCGGGGCGGAGGCGCCACCTGGTGGTGCGTGTCCATCTTACACTTTAACTATCCAACATCCCCCCCCCCCCCCCCCCCACACACACACACACACACACTAAAAGGTCCAAAACCACTCACTCAATTAGACCCTCCCCAATTTGGGACCCGAATCACGCACTAACAAACGGAAACAAATGTCTCAAAATGGCCTAACACATTCACACCACAAAACCTAAAATAGGGAGGATGGGTGGACTGCCGTCCTGCCCACACAGCAAGGAGGATTATTCTGCCTCCCGCTAAAGTAAATTAAAGTCCCTGAGTTACCAAAACTATACGCCGTGTTCCTAAACTAAAGCAGACAAAACCAAAATAATCCCTTATATAACATTCTTACCAACGTTCAATATGTAACTTTTATTTTTTAAACAACACCAATGCAACAACACATAATGTCAGTATATACTATTTACAACCCAAGTGTTCCAGTAGAAAGGGCATAACTGATATGGGGGCCCAGGGCACCTGCTCAGCCGATGTGCCCCTGGAAACAGCTGGTCATCATGGCGACGATCAACCCTCTGGACGCTGAAGCCAGTCCTCCCCATCATCGACCTCGTCTCTCGTCCAGCCTCGTTTCCCAGAGCCTCATCCTGGACACGCCAAAGCCGGCTCGCGTGCCACAACGAGCCAGAGAGCTTGAAGTGCGCCGCGTCCAATCCGGCCACTATGAGCAGATGCTCCCGACGTTCCTGATGTTGACGTCTGGCCCACTTTCGCTGCAAGTGCTCCTCACCTCGAACCCAAGCCCAATCCAGGACCTTCAACGAGGCCCAGCTTGGCTTGAGGTGCTGCTGTCAGGCACTTCGATCTCTCGTGCTCATTGCTCTTGGCCCGACCTCTCTTGGTGCTGATGTAACATGCGCCCTCGTAGCCACAGACCCTCCATCTCCTCATGGCCAAACCCTGGAGTCACCCGGAGTCAACCCATTGGTGCCACTCGCTGGCGCAGGCGCGTCGCCATCACACTCAGTACTCCACTCAACTGTTTCCTGAGCGCCGACCCTGAGACCCTCCTGCGCTGGACATGAGCAAATTTTGTCCCGCTTGACCGCCACAGCGTCCGGCAGCTCCTCATCCCACACCACGTCCTCATCAGACGCCGGAATCGGGGGGGTTTCCAATGGCCACAGCCTGACCAGTCCTCCGCAGCGTTGTTCTTGATGGCGAAACCCAGTCCATAAAATAAGTCACAGCCCATGATGTTATCGCCCTGTGCCGTTATGTGAAATGTGAAGTTGAGCATCGTTGCAGACCTGTACTGAACAGTCAGCTCCAAAGTCCCAACTGTGTCCAGCTTTCCACCTCCATAACCATACAGCGACGCTGGGTTACTTCTAACCTTGTGGTGGGGAAAAAAACCTGTTCACTGTGGCCCAATTCAACAGCGAACCCTGTGCTCCCGTGTCGATCAACAGCGGCACCTCCATGCCGTCCAGCCTCACCATGCAAAACATGTACCCATTCGTCTCTGGGGACACTGTGTGGATCATTGTCGGGGGCAGGCAAAGTGATTTCCTCTGTGGGCTCTCCAAGTTAAGTCCATGGCACATCCTGGCAAAATGGTTCAAGCAACCACATCTGTTACACCATGCTCCTCTCGCCGGACAGTCCTTAGCCTTTTTACGGTGCGTTCTAGACCCACAGCCCATACACACAGACTTCCGGGGGCTGCCCCCTGGCCAGCAGCGTTGGCTTCCATCTCCTCTCTGTCCGAGCTATCTTCGCTGTCCAGGGCCGTGGCAAAAGGTTGTAATGGCTGCTGTGGCAGGTGCCCGGTTTGCTCCAGAGCTAGCTTTTCCGCGGTCTCCATCTGGACAGCTAGCTTAATGGCTTCAGCTAGCGTGGGCTCCCTTGGTGCCGTAATTAGCTTAGCCCGCAACATGGCGCTACAGCAGTGCTCCGTCAGCTGGTCACAAACCATTTCCTCCTCCAGTGCTCCGAAACGGCACTCACTAGCCAGCTGTCTTAAGTCAGTGACAAACTGTCGGACGGGCTCACCTACCTGTTGACGCAGCTGCTGAAAACTGATCCTCCGGGCTGTCACGTTGTCTGGGGTCTCGAAGTGGCTAGCTAGCAGCTCTGCCACCTCCTCGCAGGTGTCCGCAGCACCGAGCGCTCACAGGATACGCTGGCCCTCTATGCCCAAGTTGTGCACCAATAGTGCCTGGGCTCTCAGCTTGTCGAGCTCCCAGAGACCCTACGCAACAACGTAGTTTTTGTAGGCTTCATACCACCTGGTCCATGGCACCGGCAGCTCTCCCAGCACTTCAAGGAAAGGGCGAATAGGGGCCACGCAGGCTTCCATGGTTTAATCCGATGTCGCCAAATATTGTGTCTGGAATTTACCTGCTGGACAGACAAGGCGAGGTGACTGGGAAAACACAGCTTTATTGAACACTCACTCTGACAGCTACTGACAGATGAGTGGCTAAGCTCCTGGCGAGAACAGAGAACGTAAGATGGCCGACCCGGCTTCATATAGCACGGGACAGAGGCACTACCTGGCAGTGCGTGTCCATCTTACACTTTAACTATCCAACAGTCGTTACCTTGTTTTTTTCTAAAGCTTTATAAGAAAAAAAAATTGATCAAACAGCCCAAAGTCCTCCTGCACTGAAGTTCTCCGCTCCCACAGAATCTAGGACTACAGAGCGGACCATAACGCCTGGTTTGGACTGACCAGTCTCTTCTGCGGAATCATCTCATCATAACTCTACAGAGCTGATACAGACATGTACCCTGAATAGTCTGGCACAGTGTTTTTCGACCTCTTCTGAGCCACGGCACGCTTTTTACATTGAAAAAAAATCTTGCAGCACTCCACCAGTCATCACCTCACCATCACTTATGGGTGAACGTACTGCACTGAATCACTTACGAAGATGAGGCTCCAACTGCGTGCTGGATCTGCAGCGTCTAGTTCTCGTACGCTTCAGTGACTGACAGCTCTCCCAGCCCATCTACAACCTTTTACAGCTGAGCAAACCTGGAGCTGCTTTTTATTGGATGACTCACCTGCCAAAGGTACGCCCTGCAGGATGCAAATTGATCTAACATGGCACCGCCTCAACAATAAACCTTCTCTAATATCTAGAAAACACAGTGGCGAAAAGTGATTCTGAAAACATTTGAGGCAAGAAATACATTGTTTAGCTGCTGAATCTGTTTTTATTCGATGCACATATGTGCTCATTTAAACGTTTTTAGCCAAAGCACATGCCGCGACACGCCCAGAATGCACAGCAAAGCGTTTCACATGGACATGAATGAGAAGTGGAGTAGAGAAAGAAGAAGACGGTAGCCATTACTGCATTCATGCTGCCACCCACTGACACAGAAGAGCCACTACAGGCACCAATATACAGTACAACAACAGCAAATTATTTGCAATTTTTGGACAACTTTCCCCGGTCCCTGAACGTTCTCTCACGGCACCCCGGTTCGAAATCACTGGGCTGGTACACCCTCTCCTCGGAGGATTAACAGCAGCTAGATGCCATTAGCAGAGACAGCCATTCAGTCAGTCCAGGTTGTTTCTGTTGTGGGGAACCCACGCTGGGATATTCATCTCAGACTGAAAGCAGAGGGGAGGCAAACATGTCCCTCTGCCGTGGGGGATAAAACAGATGAGGACAATAGGAATTGTGATGGGAGAAGGTATGGTGATGTAAAACCCCAGGCAGCGGGAAGGAGCAGCTGCGGGGACAATAGGAGTGGTGATGTGTTAAATGTATTGTGATGCAAGACCTCAGGCAGCAGGGGGAAGGAGTCGGGTGATATGAAAGGAGAGACCCTGGGGTAGGAGGTCATTGCTTTTTCTGAGTCTGAATGAAGTAAGAGAGTGAATAAAGTTCGTCAGCTGTGCAAGTCTGGTCTGTTATTGCACTCTCCACACTGTGCTTATTATATCCCAGGGACCGCTCATATGCTATCAAGCACTCAAACACACACCCCTGTCTGTAATAATGATTTATTTGGACCTTTAAACTCCCACATTCAGCCAGTATTTGTTAGCATGGCAATTAGTTCAACAAGCAAAGCTAAATACTAACGTTAGCCTAAAGGCCTTTACATACTCAGCAAGAACAGAGAAACATGTTCTCTCTTCCAGGGCTGCAAGAACAAAATGACGTCAGTTTGTTCTTGACACATCATCGTGGCAGAACTTTCTTCTTTAATGGTGTCCAAGAACTACTGTGTGGCTGGTCAGAAATGTGAATTTCCCAGGAGTTCTGCACTTGAATTTCTTGTGAAATATGAAATGTCCTGGCCAGAAAGAACTTTGTTCTTGCCACCTCAAGAAAAAGAACAAATTTCTCTGTTCTTGCGGAGTATGTAAAGGCCTTTAAACATGGCGTCACCATTAAAATTTAAATCTCGGAGAAGTGATGACAGAGGGAGGGTGGGGTGAACTGGGGCTCATTAATATTTTAAATCAAACCGAATTAAAAAACGAAAAACCAGCTGGTTTTGAGAAGAGCTACCTCCCCTGTCTGTAAAATGCGGGGTTCTGACCAGATCCTGACGTTTCATAAACACCTCTGTGTGAACATGAGGGAAAAGCGCAGAACAGCAGCACTTGGGGATCAGCTGGTATTTTTAATTAAAATAATTATCAGTTCCTGATAATAATTAGTAATGCATAATCAACTGCAGTCCCTCACCGTCCATGTCCTCGGTGTACCAGTTCTCCCAGGTCCGGATCTCCTGCAGCCACCAGTCTGCAGTCCCGGTGGTCCCGGTCCGGACCACCTGCTTCAGTCTTTGGATCCTCCGGATGTTCTTCACGGTGGGGTACCGGGTTCCGTGGCGGATAAGGGCGGTCAGGTGGACAGGAGAGCAGGACTCTGAGGACGGGGGTCTGAGGATGGATCGGTCCGGGGTCAGAGGGTCTTCCAGCAGGTTCGGCTTCACGTCCTCATATCGGGATTTGGTTCCGAAGTAAACGGAGATGTTCGGGATGGAGGAAGAGGAGGAGAAGGAAAAAGAGGACAGGAGGAGAACCGTCTGCAGGGCACCGACACCCGGGAGAGGACCGGGGAACATGTCGGTGATGGAACAGAGAACCAGGAGAACGGAAGGCGGATCTCACTGCTCTGCTGCTGTGTTGATATTCCGGGTTCTTTTTCTTCTTCTATTTTATGGCGGACGGCTAACAGCTTGCAGGTGCATTACTGCCACCTTTTGGAATGGAGTATGAATCGGAATGGCTTTACCTCCACCTGTTCTCCTTATGAACCTAAATATTGTCTTATACAGCCTCCCCATAGCTTCTCTGAAAGATCTCTGCAATATAAAGCTGCTTTTTATTCCTGTGTAGTGTCTACCAATGATGACTGTGATAACTGATATTTTAGACGACGCAGAAATATATGTTCAGCTGTTTTGTTGTTGCCACAATAATCACATTTACCTGGTGGATGGACAGTAAGCTACTGAATGTATAATTTCCATTATTGAATCCTGTCTTGAATCTGAATGCATCTGATTAATACCCATGCGGCGAGAGTGAGACCCAGTTAACAACTTCCTCTTTACTTCTTCCACCCGATTCAAAGCTAGAAAAAAACTGCTAAAAGCTCACCAGTATACACAGCTAAGTCATTATTAACCTCATCCTTCCCCTTGACCTCTAACTTGGGAATAGTGAATGCTATCTCCACAATATTATTTGCAAATAACACAGCCTTCCACGCAGAAAGCCCAAATCACCATTTCAATGCCCAGTCCTCAACTTTATCTATTGCTTGCTTCAATTTTTAACAATAAGTGTTAAGAGTTCTTCCTCTTGTCCACATAGCACCATCATCTGCAAACAAGGTGACATTAACAGAACTCAAAACATAAGGTGTAGCACATCTTAGGTTTTAAATGTGGTTGATAAACAGTACAAACTTGAAGCCTTCCCCCCAGCACAAGCCATAATTCTGACATTGTATTTTGGACTAAATCCAGTCCGTCGGTCCAAGCCTTTAGTCCACAAATAGACATTGAAGATTGGGTTGTGTTTAGTCTCTCTAGTATAGACTGTGGAGAGCGTGAAATGAAGAGGCTGAATTTATTTCTCAATTCAGGTTTATTGACGATCTCACATCTCCAACCATCTCTCAAACAGAAAAAGAGAGCAAACTCCCCCAAACCCCCACTTTTATACCTGGGACATCAAAGAACAGAATCACCTTGTCATCAAACCCCCCATCGACAATAATTCTCCCCCAGGTCCCTTCTTTTTTTTTCAGAATCAGAATCAGAATCAGGTTTATTGCCATTGTTCATGTAGTACACAAACTAGGAATTTGTCTCGGTGCAATGCTGCAACATTAAACATGATAAGATAAAAGAAATAAACTATACATGCAATAAAGTGTAGAATAAGACCTGACCCCAGGAGGTCAGGAAGTCCTTTCAGAGTCCTCACCAAAGGCACCTCCACCTCCTACTGTTATCCCCAGGAGGTCCAGACATATTGTTCCTTCAAAGACGTGAGGTTACAAAATACATATGCAGTCTTAAGCATCTCAATCAATGTGCTATACATATTATCCAAAATATGTGTGCCACATAGACCATGTTTAACCAGAAAACAGTTGTTACAAATTGGGTTGTTCCTGACCATATTAAAATAAAAAAGTCCAATAACTGGACTGTTTAGTCAACAGGATTTGACCCAAATTTATCCTCAAAATAGTTTTGGGCATGGTGATGGTAGTGGTGGGGAGGTCTGTCTCCCAAAAGTCAAATATACTTTTACAACCACTGGCACTCTTTGTTAAAGGTGCTTTATAAAAATGCATATTTTTAACAGCTTTTTAAAAAGTTCAACATTCGGCATAATGCTTGTTACACAATATCTGGAACAATCTGAAACCAGCGGCAGTGCTATTGTGCTGTACACTTAAAAAGCACTATTTGAATACAAGTATGTTTTACAAATTTTTCTCTATGTTGTGCATGTTTTGTTTTGTCTGATCTTGAAAGCTAAGCAGCGTCTACCTTGGCTAGTGTTGGATAGGAGACTCCTTGGGAATATCAGGTGCTGGACTGGTGATCTGTCCCGGATGTACTCTGCCTCTTGCCCAAAGATGTGATATAGGTGTGCTGCCCCCACCCCCCCCAACCCAAAGAGGAGTGATGCTGGTTACTACATGATGATTTAAAAAGACAGGTTTGCAACCAAATCCAGATATTTTTAAACGTTTAGCAAAGCTCTCTTTTCAACATTTTTTTAACCAGTCTGTGCTGGGAGACTTCAGCTGCTTGGACTGGTGATGGTGAAACTGAGGCCTAATGAAACAATGAACAACTTTGAGACAATTGCTTTACGATCGACACAGTGTTATGAAACATTTAATAAAGAGTGCCATCTGCTGACTGAGTGTCAGAACTGCATCTGAGTGGAAGACCTGAAAAAAATCTAAATACCTTTTTTTTTTTGGACATTTGGCCCTCCGAGGTCTATTCAAAATTGGATGGCAGGGACAAACAATACAAAGCAAACAAACAAAAAAAACTAATTCCAATAGAACCCTCTCAAACGTCCCACTAGCCCTCAGGTCACATGATGTGACCGACATAACGAGGCCTCGCTTGCTACGGTCACGTAACTGTGGGCGTGCTGAAACAGCACTCGATGCACTGCTCATGACACTTCCGTTTTATATTGCTCGAATCAGGGTTGAGCGTAGCATCACTAGCTTGGACCCCAAAAGGTTCAGTGATTCTTTTTTCCCTCCAGAAATTCTGTGATTTATATAAATAAACATTTATATTTAATTTTTAAAATCAATTCAACATTTTTATTGATAAATCTTCAACTTATTTCAGTTTTTTCTTGCAAATTTATGTTTTTTTTTTCCTATTTGAATAAATTTGTGGTTCACTAAAGGTATGTAGAGGGGCGCTTCCTGGACTCAAGAAGAAATTTTAAGTTCTTTGAGGTGCTCTTTACATGGGATACTTAATGCAAACAGCCAAAAAGAAACTCCAAGGCACTCTCATTTTACAAAAGTAAAAAAGCCTTTATTGTAATGGCTATGGTCATATACACCTGTTAAAAACAATTAAAAAGGTCCTTTGTGTTTCAGCATGCAGCCTTTATCAGGGAGTCAAATAGAAATCAAAGAGAAGGGAGAGTTCTTATAAAAAAAAAAAAAAAAAAAAAAGGTCTACCAATCAGAAACCTCCACCTGGCTGCTGTGGTGTCCTGGTTCAAAATGCACAGTGCAGACACCCGCCACATCCAGAAGATGTCATCCCTACCACCTTTCAACCAACAAAATTCAAAACAGAACAACATGCCCACACAACATACTGTACATAGCCACTAAATCCTTCAGACAAGACAAATTAAAAGAACAGTGTTTAAACCCCAAACCAGACGATCATATAAACACACTAACATCCAGGTCCTCATTCAGGCCTGGATATTTGGTAGTCTATAATTTGTAAATCCAATATGTTTCCCGTTGATTTAGTAGTCTTTGTCTGTTGCTTTTTCTTGCTGTTAGTGGAATATTATCAGTCCCACAGACCTGTAAGGTAGATGTGTCACTGTTATGATGCTCCCATAGTGTCTAGCCATGGGATTGTTTTGTCATGAACCTGGGTTTGATAGTTTCAAACCCAGTTCTGATGTATGGTTACTTTGCCCTATCTTCCTTCAGGCATGTCAGGGAGCTATCGGGCCTTCGCTTCCTGACAGCTCGGCACACCCCCTCCTCCTGTCAGTGCCATCAGCTGTGCCTTGTTATTGGGTGTTTCACACACACACTCCATTTATTCTCATTCACACGCTCAGACACTCACTCATGCACACCAGGGATTAATTATGTACAGCCCACGCATTCACACACCGGCAGTCTCTTCCCTCGCTAGTTTCATTATTATAAAAACCCTGCATTAGCAGGAAGAGACCGTCGGAGCATTCACCTTCATACGTGGCAGCGTGTTCCTCCACGTATGTTTATCCACTACCTGCTTGTTATTCAGCCTGACATTTGAAGACAGTTAATCCCTTGATGTTAGCAGCTGATCCTGCTTCACTCCCTCATCCACCAGACTGCACGGACAGCCTCGGATCGTTCCAGCCGTAAGTTATGTTTGCCTTTCTCTTTGTGCCCACTGTATGGCGGCATGAGGCTTCTTCCCTGGCTGTAGAACATCTGGGCAGCATCCCTGTATGTCTGGTGGCCTTTAACTCATCATTTCATCCACTGTTTTAGCGTGATTGTACTGGACTTGTTATTTTCATGGTTTATGTTAATAAAGTGCACGTTCTACTCCAGCGATTGGATTTTTCAATCATTTCCTCATGCGCTACGTAATGGCACACGAGGAATCATGACAAGTTCATGTTGCCTGTACGGATTGCATGTTTGTGTTCCGCCAATCTGTCCTGTAGGTTTCGTTTGGTTCTCCCTATATACAGGTGCATCTCACTAAATTAGAATATCATCAAAAAGTTGATTTATTTCAGTAATTCAATTCATAAAATGAAACTCATATTTTATATAGATTCATTATAGACAGAGTGATATATTTCAAGTGTTTATTTCTTTTAATTTTGATGGTTATGGCTTGCAGCTCATGAAAACCTGAAAATCAGTTTCTCAAAAAATTAGAATATTACATAAGATCAATTTTAAAAAAATGTTGTTGTTTTTTTTTTTATAGAAATGTTAGCCAACTAAAAGTATTTCCATGCACACACTCAATACTTGGTCAGGGCTCCTTTTGCCTGAATTAATACTGCATCACCGTGGCATAGCATGAAGGTGATCAGTCTGTGTTACTGCTGAGGTGTTATGGAAGCCCAGGTTGCTTTGATAGCGGCCTTCAACTCATCTGCATTGTTGGGTCTGGTGTCTCTCATCTCCCTGTTGATGATACTTCATAGATTCTATATGGGGTTTAGGTCAGGAGAGTTTGCTGACCAGTAAAATATGGTGACACCATGGTCATTAAACCGGGCTTTGGTACTTTTGGCAGCAGTGTGGGCAGGTGCCAAGTCCTGCTGGAAAATGAAATCAGCATCTCCATAAACCTCGTCAGCAGA
This sequence comes from Pholidichthys leucotaenia, assembly GCA_020510985.1. Classification (NCBI taxonomy): domain Eukaryota; kingdom Metazoa; phylum Chordata; class Actinopteri; order Cichliformes; family Pholidichthyidae; genus Pholidichthys; species Pholidichthys leucotaenia. The sequence goes on from CM035836.1 coordinate 312,452,489, forward strand.
GGGAAGCATGAAGTGCTCTAAAATGTCCTGGTAGACAGCTGCATTGACTCTAGACTTGGTAAAACACAGTGGACTAACACCAGCAGATGACATGGCTCCTTAAATCAGGTGCTAAGTCCTGTCACTTGGAAATCAAGGTCCCACAGTCTGGAGGAAGAGTGAACAGGCACAGAATCCAAGTTGCTTGAGGTCCAGTGTGAAGTTTCCACAATCAATGATGATATGTGGAGCCATGTCATCTGCTGGTGTTTTTCCGCTGTGTTTAATCAAGTCCAATGTCAGTGCAGCCATCTAACAGGACATTTTAGAGCACTTCATGCTTCCCTCTGCTGACAAGCTTTATGGAGATGCTGATTTTATTTTACAGCAGGACATGGCACCTGCCCACACTGCCAAAAGTACAAATAGCTGGTTTAATAACCATGATATCACTGTGCTTGATTAGCCAGCAAACTCTCCTGACCTAAATCCCGTAGAGAATCTATGGTGTATTGTCAAGAGGAAGATGAAATACACCAGACCCAATAATGCAGAGGAGCTGAAGGCCGCTATCAAAGCAACCTGGGCTTCCATAACACCTCAGCAGTAACACAGGCTGATCACCTCCATGCCATGCTGCACTGATGCAATAATTATGCAAAAGGAGCCCCGACCAAGTATTGAGTGTGTACATGGGCATACGTTTCAATCGGCCAACGTTTCTATTAAAAATCTTTTTTAAAAATTAATTTTATATAATATTCTAATTTTGTAAGAAACTGAATTTGGTGTTTTCATTTGCTGCAAGCCATAACCATCAAAATTAAAAGAAATAAACACTTGAAATATATCACTGTGTGTAATGAATCTATATATGAGTCTTCCTTATTGAATTGAATTATCAAAATAAATCAACTTTTCAATGACATTCTAATTTATTGAGATGCACCTGTAGAAAACTTTACACATTGGATATTCCAGTCTATAGATAACAAACATAGTTTTTCAATTTATGAAACGATTAATAGTCAGTTGTTTTAGGGATACAACATCATAAAAAGATTAGATTTGTCTTACATTCATGCAGTGATTACAGTGTTGGCTTTTGTAAGATCCTTTAGGCCTGGAGCCCAACCATGTTTGATGCCCATCTGGTTTCAGATAACTATGGATCAGTTTATCTTGTAGACTTGGACATCTTCTAAAGCTAACCACAGGTGGTTCAGGAAATATCTGGTTAAGTAGATCATCACTTTCAATAATATCCCGATTTTTTTTTTTCTTATAATTTTCTTGATTTGTTCAGCCTCTGTACTATATGTTGTGACAAAAACTGACCTATCATTTGTTTGCTTGAGTGTATTTCTTTGGAGTAGTGATGTTCTGTCTACCTGTTTGGCTCTGGTGAAAGCTTTATGAAGGATAATATTTTTGTAACCACATTCCCTAAATCACAACATCATTTCTTGAGATTTTCTTTCAAAACCATCATCTCGGTCAGATTTTCCTAACTCTCTGGAACTGCCCATATGGAATGTTCTCTTTAAGCTAATTAGGAATGAAACTACTGGCATGTAGAATGGTGTTTGTCATGTGTGGGTTTGGCCCATGGGGCTCACTGTAGCCGACGTCGGGCGTCAGAGGGCGATGACGTCAGGCGGGCTGCAATCGCTGTATGTATCTCTGCTTTTCCTATAATAAAGTCAGTTCGTTGCTTGGCATAAGATGGCTCACTGCTCGCTCATTTCATACATATGGAGGCGTGCGGAACACCACTACGGCCGTTTCTTGAGTACCCAGGAGAACCAGCAGTCCTGTGGCCATGTTGGCTGGCCACGTTCAAGACATACATTGCAGCATTGGGCCTGGGTAAACTCGACGGGGTAAGTAAACTCGACAAGCACTTCTTGTTTGCAAACTCGGCGTAGAAGGTCAGAGAATTTTCCACGCGTTGGGGAGATGGAGTCATATGCAGATGCTGTCGAGCTACTTGCTAACTACTTTGCTGAACACACACATAGCACAAAGCTGTGGGTTGAGATGCTAATGGCGGCAAAAGACACAAAGCTAGCTAGCATGGTGGTGCTAACGTCCCAGCTAGAAACGAGTTAGCCTTGGAACTAGATGGGCGCCAAACACAGAGGCTACCCAGACGGTCAACGCCAGCTAATGCGGTGGACATGGAGGACGAGGAGTACACGGCAGAGGAGTGCAAGGCGAATGCAGTGAGCCGAGGGTCCGCCCTAAATGACCCCGTCTGTGGGGGTTGTGGGTCCCTGACGCACCGGGACGGAGTTTGCCTGGCAAGAGGAAAACAGTGTAACAAATGCGGGCGCCTGAACCATTTCGCCAGAGTATGCCAGTTGTCAGCACCGTGGGGCCTGCCAGAAGAGCCCACCCACCCGCCACCAATGTCCATTGATTCGGTAAGTCCCAGCATCAGTGTTTTATTTTTTTGTTCACCATGGTTAAATTAGATGGAGTAGCTGTGCCACTTCTGCTCGACACGGCGGCGGTGCGGTCGATGTTAAACTGGGCCACGGTGGAAAAAGTTTTTCCCCAACCACATACTGTATACCATACACACCATACACACCATACACACCACCATACATACCACCATACATACCATACACACCACCATACACAATGGTCCTCTCCGGCATACAACTAGGAACATACCGGTCGCTATGGAGGGTGAGAATATGTCTGGGCACATAATCATACCATGTAGGATAACTAAATAGACGGTTATGCTGTTTCATCCCACCTAGCAACAATGCTCTGCACTGTGTGTGTTTATATATTTACATATTTATTCCATCTAGCTACAATGCTCTGCACTGGGTGTGTTTATATTTATATATCTATATATTTATTCCATCTAGCTACAATGCTCCGCACTGTGTTTTTATATATCTACATATTATTCCATCTAGCTACATTGCTCCGCACTGTGTGTGTTTATATACTTGCATATTTATTCCACCTAGCTGCAATGCTCCGTACTGTGGGTGTTTATATATTTACATATTTATTCCATCTAGCTACAATGCTCTGCACTGTGTGTTCATATATTCATATATTTATTCCATCCAGCTACAATGCTCTGCACTGTGTGTGTGTGTGTGTGTGTGTATATATATTTTATAGTAATATGTACATATGTATATTAGCTGCTCTTGCTTGCTTGTTTTTTTTCTTGCCTTCTGATTGTTGCTCTGAGTGTTGCTATCCCTGTGCTGTTGCAATCCTGGAATTTCCCCGTTGTGGGACTAATAAAGGCTTATCTTATCTTATCTTATATAGGAAAAATTAAATTTTGGACAACCTCTAGAAAACCCCCAGAAAACATTTTGATTAGATGCTGATGGCTACTATGAGCATTTCTAGTAAATGTGTCTGAAGGACTGTAATTTGGATTGTTTTGGTTTGGGGTTTATCAGTAAAAGCAGTAGCGCTTTTGCGCCACGGGTGGCGCTCAGTAGTGTTGGGACACTGTTAAGCTGTTAGAGCGCGAGAGAAGAAGAGTAGAGAATGATCCAGAGAGTGAAGGAAAATGGTGTCGAGTGATGTGGCTAGTGTCGAGTGATGTGCCGTGTAAGAGTGCCGTGCCTGGTGTTGTAGAAAGTCAAACCACTGAAAAGTCCGCCAGTTGGCCCTCTCCTTCTTCTTTGCCCTCCGGGGTGTAACAAAATTTGGTAGCAGAGGATGGTTCAGTCGTGCCTAAGACGGTGAGTGTGCAAATAAAAAAAAAAAAAAAAAAAGCAGAAACAATGGAACTGGAGCAGCTGCTAGATAAGCTAAGCGAGGCCTTGGTGCCATTACAGGCTGAACAGCTACACGAGGTCTGTTTGTTTGCCCAGATAAACCCAGTCAAGCCGTCTAAAAAGTACACACTGGTACGATTGTTAAACAAGGAGGTGGAAAAGACCATTGAGAGCGAAGAGGAGGATGTAGCCCGCGCGTTTCTGCTAAAGCTAATAGCATGTGCTACCGAAGCTAAGCAAAGCGAACCGTTGACATAGGCGGCGGCAGCGGCTGGCATGAGCCGGGAGGCAGAGGCACTCGTCAGTTTACAGAATCAATATGCCGCTCTGCATGAAAGTTTCCTTTATTCAACTAAAAAGCTTGAAGAGGAAATAGCGAGGCTTACTGGTAACGTGGCCACTCAGCCACAAAGTCGTCCTTTTCTGACACCGGCCGCGGTCCCCGCAGAGCCCCTACTGCCAGAAGTGACCATTAAATGGGAGTTTAGGATAAATGGTCAGATAGGAGAGAGGGGCCAAAGAGACAAGTTGTCTTATTCCAACCTCATTCACCAGATTGATATGGGCCTAAAGAAAAAGCACAGTGAGGCTGAGATAATTGAGGCTGTCAGAGCAGTGAGTCCCGGACTGAGTCTGCGAGATATGCTGGAGATCAAGTCAGATCTCACCCTGTCACAGTTGTGCATCATCCTGTGAGGACATTATAAAGAGGATAGTTCCACTGACTTGTACAATCGTCTGATAAACCTCACACAAGACAGTAACGAGTCACCTCAGAGCTTCCTGTTCCGCGCCATTGAGTTAAAAGAAAGACTTTTAGCAGCATCCAGAGAGCCTGGCACGGAAGAGCAGTATAGCTCTGACCTTATTCAGAGGAAGTTTCTGAGGACGGTGGAAACAGGACTGATTAGTGCTGACATGAAGTACCAACTGAAGCGCTATCTGGAGGATCCTGCCGTCACCGACGAGCTTCTGATTTCTAAGATGAATACAGCAGCCAGTCTTAAATGGGAACAACACCAAAAATTCAAGAGGCACATGAAAGAACCCAAAGTTCGAGAATGTCGAGTGGAAAATCTGACGGGTCAGTATGCAACCGTGGAAGGAGTGGATGGCCAAGAGTGCCCTCCACCATCGACAAAAGGTAAAATCCTTAAATCCCAAAGCACAGTGACCCGCACGGAATCTGAGCTCCTGGACATAGTCACGCAGCTGAAGAGTGACATGGAGGAGATCAAGAAGGCCATACGTGAGTCTCCCAGAGCACCTCATGCTCAAAGAGCCAGGAGGACACGTGGCTGCAAAGGCTGTCAGTCCACCAGCAATGGCGATCAATGCAACCACTGCTACAGATGTGGATTCAGCGGCCACATGTCGAGGGAATGTCGGATAGGAAAGAGACCTGGAATAAGGACAGGGCAAGTAGACACGGTGGCCAATACTGTCGCAACCACAGCAGAACAAGCTAACACACAAGCGCTGTATGAGCTAGTTACTGACAGTATTCGGAAGTTGGAAGCAAGGCTGGTAGCTAAAGCAGAGGCACCTCCTGAAGAAACGGTCCGTGTTAATCTACTGTCCCCTAATCGCCGATTACAGTTACTCAATTTGGTTGGAAAAAAATATGTCATAACCTGCTTCCTCAATGATAAGGAGACAGAAGCGTTGTGGGACACAGGGTCACAGGTCTGCTTAATGAATGACACCTGGAGACAGGAGCACCTGCCACACACCACCGTCAGGGACTTAGACGAGTTGGTGGGTCCAAGTATTCTGAATGGGAGGGCAGTGAACCAGACACCGATTCCATTCTCGGGGTGGGTCGAAGTCACCTTCAAGCTGCCGGCAGATAGTAGCCCACCGGTGGAACTCTTAGTTCCTGTGCTAGTGGTGAAGGAGGATGGAGTGACAGAACAGCCTATCATTGGGTTCAACGTGATTGACCATGTCCTGAAGATGGGCATTGAACCCCCTTGTGCCATCAGTGAGGCGGTTAGTGCAGCCTTCTCATTTGACTGTAAGAAAACAGAGGTATTTTTGAAGGTGATGCAAAGTGAGGAGGATAGGCTGGGAGAAGGAAAGGTAAAAGTTGGCAGCGAGTTGGTCACCATCCCTGCGGGCCAAACCAAAGCAGTTAAAGGTTTTGTCAGGGCAGGTTCACTTCCAGACACACAAGACATCTTGTTTGAGCCGAGTCAGTACACCCAATTACTGGAGGGTTTGCAGATGCAAAGTGGGTTGGTGCAGTTATGGAAAGGGAGGCGATCTATGTTCAAAATACCTATAACAAACAGTACGTCCCGTGATATCCAGCTGCCCGCTAAGACCATTTTGGGAGAAACACAGAGTTAAAACTGCTTACCTGGCAGACATTAGACCCCCTGCTGTAAACCAAGCGACAGCAGACCCGATGACGAGTGAAACGGGAAGGAATAAAGAGACTGAAATGAACTGTGCCATCAAAGAGACTATGGACATGTGGGACCCCCCAGTTCCACTTTATCATCTCTCACCCACACAACAAGAACAAGTAAAACAGCTATTACGGGAGGAACGGCAAGCATTTTCCCATGATGAGTATGATGTAGGGACAATTACCTCTTTACAGTTGAAGATCCGACTCAAGGATCCCACTCCTGTCAAAAAGACTTATATCTCTGTTCCCAGACCACTTCATCAAGAAGTAAAGGAGTATTTAGAAGACCTGCTTAACAGGGGCTGGATCACCAAATCTAAGTCATCGTATTCCAGTCCAATCGTCTGTGTGCGAAAGAAAGATGGAGGCCTGCATTTGTGCTGCCATTTTAGAGAGCTGAACAAGAAGTCTATCCCTGACAGACACCCAATTTCCTGCATACAAGATATACTAAACAGTCTAAATGGGAGTGCGTGGTTTTCAGTCCTCGACCAAGGGAAGGCGTATCACCAGGGTTTCCTGGAAGAGTCGAGTAGGCCCCTCACTGCATTTATCACTCCCTGGGGTTTGTTCGAGTGGGTAAGAATTCCATTTGGCTTATCCTCAGCACCAGCAGCATTCCAAAGATCTATGGAGGAGTGTTTGTGGGGGTTGAGGGATGATATTTTGTCTGCCTTACCTCGATGATAACCTTGTTCATTCACAGACTTTTGAAGACCACTTGCGAGACCTGAGAAGTGTCCTGCACCACTATCAAAGCCATGGGGTGAAGCTGACTCCCCGGAAATGTGAGTTATTCAATCAGCAGGTACGTTTCCTTGGTAAAATGGTAACAAAACAGGGCTACACTATGGACCCTGCGGACATTGCCCCGGTGCAGACCCTCAAACAGCAGCAACCTTCCACTGTTGGAGAACTAAGGAAATTGCTAGGTTTTATTTCATATTACCGCAGCTATATTCCAAACTTCTCCTGTATAGCAAAGCCTCTTTATGACCTTCTTGCTAACGACCACACAGATAAAGCAAAGAAAAACTTTAAAACACATGTCAAAAAGAAAGATAGTGGCCAGTTGCCCTTATCCCATGCAATCAGGTGGCGCCCTGAACATCATGGAGTACTTTGTCAGCTTGTTGACTTTCTCTCCCAGCCCCCAGTGTTAGGTTACCTGAACTTTGAGGAACCCTTCATTTTGCACTGTGACGCTTCACAGGAGGGGCTTGGGGCGGTGTTATATCAGCGACAACAAGGCAAACTGGTGGTGATAGCGTATGGCTCCAGGACACTGTCAAATCCAGAGAAGAACTACCACCTTCATTCAGGGAAGCTGGAGTTTCTTGCCATGAAGTGGGCCATCTGTGAGAGGTTTCGGGATTATCTGTACTATTCCCCACCATTCACTGTCTATACGGACAATAATCCCCTAACGTATGTGCTCACCACCGCAAAGTTAAATGCAACCACACAGAGGTGGGTAGCAGAACTAGCTGATTTCCAGTTTGTGATTAAGTACCGCCCTGGGAAAGCAAACAGAGATGCAGACGGCCTTTCACGTATGCCCCTAGATATGGAGCAGTACATGATCAAATGCACACAAAATGTTGATCCTGATGTAATGCACTGTGTGGCGCAGGCAGTCAAGGTAAAGTCACAAGAAAATGAACCATGGTTCTTCCCAGTCACCATTTCTACTCTCATTAGTGAAGCAGATCAAGAAGCCAGCTCTGTAGCTGAAATATCAAAGACTGCTCTAAAAAGAGCTCAAGAAGAAGACTCCGTGATTGGAGAGGTGTTGCGTTATGTGTTGTCAAAACAATGGCCAAGAAGTGGAAAACAGCTGAACAGTAAGATTGCAGCTTTAGTCAGGCAAAAACACAAGCTGTACCTGGAAGATGAACTGATTTACAGGAAAACGGCATCGCATGACCAGCTACTTCTACCCCAAAAGTTTCACAAGCTCGTGTTTAAAGAGCTCCACGAAAACATGGGCCATTTAGGGGTAGAGAGAGTGATGAACTTGATAAAGGAGCACTTTTATTGGGCTCATATGCAAAGAGATGTTGAGCACTACATCACTAAAGTTTGCAGTTGTTTGAAGAACAAACGTCCCAACAAGATAACAAGGGCACCACTGACTAACATTGTCACCACGTATCCATTCGAACTGGTGTCTGTTGATTTCCTGCACTTGGAGAGGTGCAAAGGAGGATATGAGTATATCCTGGTTCTAATGGACCACTTCATTCGCTTTGCCCAGGTTTATCCTTGTCGCAACAAAGCTGCCCACACCGCTGCTGAGAAGATAGTTGGGGATTTTGCCCTCAAATTTGGCTTCCCCACACATCTCCATCATGATCAGGGTAGAGAGTTCCAAAATAAACTCTTTGCAAAACTCCAGGAGTACAGTGGTGTGCAGGGGTCCCGAACAACGCCCTACCATCCCCAAGGGAATGGGCAGGTGGAACGATTCAATCGTACACTGTTGGCAATGCTCAGAAATTTGCCTGAAGCACCCAAGGCAGATTGAAAGTCTTCTCTGGCAAAAGTGGTTCATGCCTATAATTGCACGCACAGTGAGGCTACGGGGTACACGCCATATTTTCTGTTATTTGGCCGTAGTCCAAAGTTGCCTATTGGTCTAATGTTTGGCCTCACAACAAGAGAGCAGAGTGCTTCTCAGCAGGACTATGCTGAAAAGTGGAGAGCTACAATGGCTGAAGCTTACAAACTCACCTCTAAAACAGCAAACAAAGAAGGGATGAGAAGTAAAGCCCTTTATGATAAAAAGGTTCAAGGTGCTGAGTTGCCCCCTGGATCCAGAGTACCGTACTGGTCCGAAACTTGACCGAAAAAGGTGGGCCAGGAAAATTAAGATCATTCTTGGAAGACAAGGTGTATGTAGTGACCCAAAAGACGTACCCAGACAGTCCAGTGTATGAAATCAGACCTGAAAATGGCAAGGGGCGCACTCGGGTCATGCACAGAAACCTTTTGTTACCCTGTGACTTTCTTTCCATGGAAACAGTGGAGCCTGCCTCTAATAAAACAAGAGAAAGAGAGTCTAAAAGGCAAAGGAATGTGGACAGACAAAACGGCACTGACGATGAACATGAAGAGGGCTGGAGTGCCATAATTGGATTACGAGCTGGAAAGGATCAAAATCACCGTCCACTGAGAGCCGATGCACCGGAGTTCTACCCACACAGTGACACTACTCCGGAGGATGAGGACCAGGACACAGATGACGTCACACAGGTGCAGCTGGCACCAGAGGTCAACAATCCGGTGGTCCCAGATACAGCTGAGGCAGACCAGGACCAGGGTGATGTGGTGTCGGAGTCCAGTTCCAGTGACCAGGAGGGACCTGTCGAGATCCCTGCTAAAACATATCCTTCAAGAATGAGAAAACAGAAGTTGATATTTACTTATGATAAGTTAGGCCAACCTTGCACTTCATCTGTTTAAAACAAATGTGTAGAAGCTAGAGATAACCTTTGTTCAGATATGAATGTTTTGGAAAGTAAATGCGTAGTGACTAAACTCATCACCAAGTTACTTTTATGGTTGATTTAAAAAAAAAAAAAAAGATTTTCAGTGTGTTACTAAGGTACAGGCATCACATAAAGGTTTATTTGGTAGGCTATGACTAGATTGAGTACCCTTACTCTCAGGAAAGATGCAGATACCCACCATGATGGATGGAGCGGTTGATGGTCATCATGCACAAAGACCTCTTCTGCGAATGTATTGCATGGAACAGGAGATACATGCTGTACTGTGGACTATTACCAGTTTGCATTATGGACTTTAATGAACTCTGACTCCTGTTTAGTAATATCCTACTTACATGAGATACATGGTTACCAAATGTGGACTGTGGGGGAAAAAAAAAAGTAGCTTTGGAAAGTTGTTTGTAATGTCGGGTCGACATTAAATTTTCGAGGGGTGAGTGTAGGGAAAATTAAATTTTGGACAACCTCTAGAAAAACCCCAGAAAACATTTTGATTAAATGCTGATGGCTAATATGAGCATTTCTAGTAAATGTGTCTGAAGGACTGTTATTTGGATTGTTTTGGTTTGGGGTTTATCAGTAAAAGCAGTAGCGCTTTTGCGCCACGGGTGGCACTCAGTAGTGTTGGGACACTGTTAAGCTGTTAGAGCGCGAGAGAAGAAGAGTAGACAATGATCCAGAGAGTGAAGGGAAATGGTGTCGAGTGATGTGGCTAGTGTCGAGTGATGTGCCGTGTAAGAGTGCCGTGCCTGGTGTTGTAGAAAGTCAATAAACCACTGAAAAGTCCGCCAGTTGGCCCTCTCCTTCTTCTTCGCCCTCCGGGGTGTAACACACAGAATCAAGAAGAATCTAAAGCCGCTATGTGGATATGGTGGTCACAGACTGTGCAATGCCAGAACAGTGAAACTGACTGTTTGCTGCAAAACCAAAATTGTGTACGACTTCACGTTCCAGGTGACAGAGTGCCGTGACAATGTTATGGGATGTGACCTTTTCTACAGTCTGGGCTTCGCTATCAGAGACAGCGCTGGGTTCAAATGGTCCAGGTGCGGCAGTCGGGGTACAGCAGACCAGGATAACGATGTCGTGGTGTGGGATGATGTAATTATGAATGGCGCCAACACCAAAGAACACACTCGGCACTCTTGGGAGGAGAGCCGCATGGAGAGGGAACCCAAGCATGCAGAGAACCCCGAAGAATGGCAGCAGGGCACAGACACAATGCACGGCGCAGCACCGTGGAGCACTTCAGACGACAAGGAGGAGGAGCCGGACTGCTCCCGTGCCCTCGCCCAACAAGCAACGGAGGTTACGACCGAGCGGACAGGTGAGGAGTCTGCTTCAATGAACGACACTGGAGAGGCACCGGACATCTTTTGTACTCATGACGAGCCACAGTTGATGAAACAGCGGGTGAAGAGTCCGCAGTGAACACGGTGACAGCGGAACCGCCACAGCACAGTGGAGGTCCCAAGCCGAACGAGCATGCAGAGCCACTGGGAGCGCAACTACAGTGCATGAAAACAAGTAAGGTACCGCTCAATATTGACTGGGTTCGGGTTTGCACCGGCAAGAGACCGGGACGGCGACTGACCGGGCCGCAGCCAGTGAAGTAACGGGCACCGCTTCGGCACATGAACAGACTACAGCATGTCCGGGTGGCGGCTGCAGGCAGTGGGGCTCCGCAGCAGTTGGCTGCTGCGGTGTGGGACCCGGGACCTGGCGTAATGAAGTTTGACCACAGGGTCTGACAGCTCCAGGGAGGCGGCCGCCACGGGCCTGCTTCAAGGCTCTGGGGGTGAGGCTACCACTGGGCCGCTTCAAAGCTCCAGGGAAGAGGCCGCCATGAGCCCGCTTCAAAGCTCCAAGGGCACGTCCACCGTGGAGCCACTGCAGGATCCCCTGAATGGAACTACCCTTACCATGGAAGACTGTAAAAAAAAAAAAAAAAAATCTGAAGGACTTTGTTGTGGAACTGGGTTAGCCAGGACGTGTTGGTGAACTGGTGGCAGAATAATCCACCTCATCACTCGGGCACCTTGGTAGTCCACCTTAGTGCCCATTTAGCTATTGGTGTTCCTTAATTTAAAACATTTGTGTTCCATAATTATGTTCGTATTTGTGGGTGTTTCACTAAATTTTTTGGTGGAGGGTGGTTATTAGATACAGTTATTTGTGTTCTCCATTTTATGCGGGGGGGGGGGGGATGTCATGTGTGGGTTTGGCCCATGGGGCTTGCCAAAGCAGACGTCGGGCGTCAGAGGGAGATGGCGTCAGACGAGCTGCGGCTGCTGTATGTATCGCTACTTTTCCTATAATAAAGTCAGTTCATTGCTCGGCATAAGATGGCTCACTGCTCGCTCATTTCATACATAACAGTGTTCCTGTCAGTTGGTTTTCTATATACAGAGGTGTGGGGAAATCCTTGATTATCTTTAGAAATAGGTCAAGAAAATATATTCACTCTTTACTGTATTCCAAAGATGATTTGATGTTATTCAGAAAACTATGGAATTGTTTCAACTCTGTTTCTGATCCAGACCAGATCAAACAAATATCAGCAATGTAATTCCCCCACCAAACTATGCACATCAGAAAAGGATTCTTTTCCTGGTTCAAGACAAAGTCCTCTTTCCATTTACCCTGAAAAACCTGCAAATGAAGGGCTATAACATGCCCCCATAGCACACCCTTTTATTTGTTAATCAAAGTCCATTCTGTTAATGACAACAAGAACTCAGTGTGTGGCATTTCAGACTCAGGTTGTGCCTTCAAGAAATGTGCAAGTGGTGCAAGGCCCTGTTCGTGATCAATATATGTATACAATTCTTCCACATCCGTTGTGACTAGAAACGTTTCAGTCTACATTTTGTAGCTCTTTAATCTTATTCTAAACATGAGTCGTGTCTTGAGCAAAGGCAGGAAGTGAAAGTAAAAATGGCTTAACCAAATAGTCAATATACTGTATGTAGGCACTGCTTCTGTGAAGCTATCATTCCCAGAAATCACAGGTCTACTTGAAGGATTTTCAAGACATTTGTGGATGTTTGGTAGCATATAAAGTGACGCATTCCACAAGAACTTAAATTCAGGTTTAGAGAGCCAACCATTGTCTTTTGCATCACATAGCATTTTCCCCAATTCTTCTTTCAGCAATGTGGTGTTCTGAAACCACAAGTTTGGTCAGTGTCGGTGTGATGATGCGGCCGGTTGGTGACATCATCACGCCAAACATATAACACTTTTTTTTGGTGCTCGGCCTCCCAAACAACAACAACACTGAGTATCACCATATTAAAGTTTTATGTAATAAAGTTTGTGTTCCCAGCAAGACGGTCTCTGTTGGTTCATTCCATGTTTTCCAGGCATTACAAATGACGACGAGGATGACCCACGCAAAACCGAAGAAAGACTTGACGTGTTTACTGAAGATGGACGTGCATCAGGCAGAGTGCCTCTTATTCCCACCACCATTCCTCATGACCCCAGGTGAGCCACCCATCCCATGGCTATGTTGGATTGAAGTACTTCAGTCATTTGTGTTGGCTAAGGGCCTGGCTAATGCTAGCAAGCATCGTCTATGGGCTGTGATGGATTTTTGCCTTGGCCTTGAGGGACAGCGTGTGTTGGAGGCACTGGGTCCTGCGGAGACGTTCAGTGAATGTGCCGCCTTGATGGCTGAGCATTTCAACGCCCCACAGAACGTGATGGCCCAGAGATTTGTGTTCTACTAGCACTGACAGCGAGAGGACGAGTCACTCATACAGTACATAGACGCCCTTTGCTGTTTGGCTAGCATGTGTGAGTTTGGACACGTGCAGGACAGATTGATACATTCACAGTTGAAGTGGTTTGCCACGAGTTTGGTGATACAGGCCATGCTGGAGGCGTGGCCGGATGACCAGACAGTAGCAGACACGGTGAAAGAACTACAGGTGACGCTACTGGAGATGGTGCACTTCCTATTGGAGACGGAGGCAATGGGTGTTTCAGCTGGAGATGATGGCCCAGGTAGCATTGCAGCTAGCGGCCCCCAGCCTGCACTCTCCACAGTTAGCTCCGCTGGTACAGACGGTTGGCCTGGTTGCTGAACCCGCTAACTCCACGCCATTTCAGGAGGGTCCTGGGTTGGATGCCGCGGGACAACAGAGCATCACAGAGGGCAGGGCATCACAGAGCACCTAAATTAATTCACTTTGTGTGACTACTGGAGAAATGGATATATCCCCAGAGGCCTACGAATTAAGAAATTCCCAGCCTATGGAGGAGATGACAAGAAGGACTTCAGAGACAGATGGGAAACTATTCTCAATAAATGCTCCTCTGATTTAATGCTCTTGCTGATAGAAGAGTAAAATAAAAACAGAAAAGAAATCAAGAAAAAAAATTGCTGAGGTGAGAGTCAATAGCAGAACACTCAGCTAATACCATTAAACAAGAATTGGAAGAAAAATTAAAGATAGACCTCATGAAATATACCCGAAGCCTCAAGGAAGAAAAGATACAAATGCTTCAGAGGGACGCCACTGACTACAATGAGGGTAAGTCTATTACTGGAAAAAGAAAGCACCGAGAAGCACAGATGGAGGTCTATCAGCAAGAACAAGACCTAGAACAGTCTCCTTTAACTTCATCAGTAGTGAAGAAGAAGACAATTCTATACCCTCTGTTGCCCCCACCCCTAGAGAGAAAAATAATTTTTTTGGACGCAGATAAGGCAGGGGCAGAGACAGAGGAAGAGGAGAACGTTGAGAGGTAGAAATTAATGAGAAACCCATCAGGACATGGAGCAGAACCAGGCACCAGCCGTAATTAACATCTCGGGCAAGGCCGTAGCAGAGGAGAGCATCCGTGTCCTTTCCAAAGGATTATCTTATGCTCCAACCCATTCTGCAAATTAATTTGACACAAATATTTGTCATGCTTGCCCCTTTGGGGCAAAGGAGAGGACCCAATTGCCAGGCGAATCTGGTAAGCCATAAGATTTAAGAATTAAAGGCTTTATTATCATGTACAAAGTTAAGAAATGCAACATTTCCTGAGCAATGAAATTCTTACTTTGTTCTCCAAACAAACATCAAGGTAATAGATACACATCAATACTAATTAAGGTGATAACACACCTAATACTAATGAATACTAATAACACACACTAATAACACACATTAGGCAATTAGGACACCTTAAACACACCTTAGATTAGATTCAACTTTATTGTCATTACACATGTATGAATACAAGGTAACGAAACACAGTTTAGCATCCAATCAGAAGTGCAAAGGACAGCAGTGCAGTATATACGGTAATTAACAGTATGTGCAGTTTAAGCAAATATATGCAAATATATGCAGCAGTGCAGAAAGTTAAGAGTACTGTTATGTGCAAATAATGTACAATAAGTTAGATGGGCAGTTATGTACAGGTGAGGATGGTAAGAGATGATGGTAAGAGAGTCAGCGGGGAACTAAGTTCAATAACGTGACAGCTGTTGGAAAGAAACTGTTCCTAAACCTGCTGGTTCTAGTCCGAAGGCTTCTGAAACGCCTTCTGGAGGGGAGAAGCTGGAACAGTCCATGAGCAGGATGGTTGGAGTCCCTAAGAATGCTGCGTGCCCGGCGCAGACATCTTTTCCTGTAGACGTCCTCTATAACTGGAAGTGGAGTCCCTGTGATGCGTTGGGCGGTTTTCACCACCCGCTGCAGTGCCTTACGGTCAGCAACTGAGCAGCTCCTATACCAGACTGTGACACAGTTGGTCAGGGTACTCTCTATCACGCAGCGGTAGAAGTTGCCCAGGATGTCAGTTGACAGATGGTTCTTCTTCAGTGTCCTCAAGAAGAAGAGGCGCTGATGGGCCTTCTTGATCAGGCTGGTGGTGTTAACTGACCAGGACAGGTCCTCCGAGATGTGGGTCCCCAGGAATTTGAAGCTGGGGACACGTTCAACAGCTATGCCATTGATATGGATGGGGTCATGTGTCTCTCCCCTCTCCTTCCTTAGTCCACTATGAGCTCCTTGGTTTTGCTGGTGTTAAGGAGCAGGTTATTGTCAGCGCACCAAGTAGCCAAGTGCTCAACCTCTGCCCTGTAATCTGACTCATCGTTGTCTCTGAGTCCAATCACCGTGGTGTCATCTGCAAACTTTATGATGGAATTGGATGAATACATAGGCCTGCAGTCATGGGTGAAGAGGGAGTAGAGGAATGAGCTGAGCACACAGCCCTGTGGTACACCAGTGTTGAGTGTGATGACGGAAGAACGGTTGGGGCCTGACCTAACATGCTGGGGTCTGTTGGTCAGAAAATCCATGATCCAGTTGCAGGTGGAGGTACTGATTCCCAGGTCCCCAAGTTTAGTGATCAACTTGGAGGGGATAACTGTGTTGAATGCTGAGCTGAAGTCAACAAACAGCATTCTTGCGTAGGTGTTCTTGTCATCCAGGTGTGAGAGTACATAGTGCAGCGCTGTAGAAACCGCATCCTCTGTACTCCTGTTGCTCCGGTAGGCAAACTGGTGAGGGTCCAGTGTAGGGGGCAGGCATTTTTTGAGCTGTGCCAAGACCAGTCGCTCAAAGCACTTCATGACTATGGGCGTCAGTGCCACAGGGCGATAGTCATTTAGGCACGATGGTGTTGAATGTTTCGGCACTGGTACTATTGAAGTGGTCTTGAAGCACGCTGGTACCACGGCCTGGGCCAGGGACAGGTTGAAGATGTCTGTGAAGACCCCTGCCAGCTGCTCAGCGCATGCCCTCAGCACACGCCCGGGAATGCCGTCAGGGCCAGCAGCCTTACGTACGTTGACATGACTCAGTGCGTTACGGACGTCGGTGTGGGTGAGTGTGAGGTGGTGGAGGTCGTCAGAGGGTGGGAAATTGATGTTCTTTTCGTTATTGTCCTTGTCAAAATGAGCATAGAAGTCGTTTAGCTCACTGAGAAAGGGCACAGTCATGGCTATAGGTATGGAGTTGCTGGGCTTATAATCAGAGATAGCTTGAATGCCCTGCCACATGCGTCGGGGGTCAGAGTCCCCAAAATGTTCCTCCACCTTCAGCTTGTAGCTGTGCTTGGCCTTCTTGATGCCCCTCTTCAGATCTGCCCTGGATGAACTGTAGGCCTGTGCATCACCAGATCTAAAGGCATTGTTACGTGCCTTTAGCAGAAGCCGCACTTCTCTGTTCATCCACGGCTTATGATTTGGGTACGTGGTGATCTGTCTTTCCGTGGTGACACTGTCAATAGTGGTGTTGATATGGTCCAGGACTGAGTGGGTGTAAGAGTCGATGTTTATGTGGGAGCCACAGGTAGCCTGAGAGGTGAACATACTCCAGTCTGTGTTCCTAAACTTCTCCTGGAGTACAGAGTCAACCCCCTCTGGCCACACTTTGATGGTCCTCACTGATGGCTTCACCCGGTTGATGAGCGGTACGTACTTGGGGGTAAGGAACAAGGATAAGTGATCAGACTGACCTAGGTGGGGGAGGGGAGTTGCTGTGTAGGCTCCCACAATATTGGTGTAAACATGATCCAATGTTTTCTCCCCTCTTGTGTGACAGGAGACATGCTGGTACTTAATACTAAGTACTAATACTAATGAATACTAATAACACACATTAGGCAATTAGGACAGTTAAAGCAGTTAAACTAGAGGAAACAAGAAAAGTGAAAATTGAAAATTCACTGGATGATTCACTGGATTCTTTATTATAAGACAGAAAATAAATACTGCATGTGGGCAGAAAAAAAAATGAAATCACAATCCAGAAAGCGTGGAAAGAAAAACAGCAATAACTCCCACTGTGTGGTGCAGACGCTGGTGAGGTTAACGTAAGGATGCTGCAAAGGACACAGACAGAAAACACACATATAAAGACAGGGGAGTAATCGAGACAATACAGGACAGGTGAGCACCATCAAGGGCAATCAGGCAGCACAGAACAGGATGGGCTGGACAAACACAGAGGGGATATAGTACACACCAAACATGATAAATGGCTCAAAAGGGAACACAAAGTGTGGACAGGGGCTGGAGCCCTGTCCAGATTACTACAAGACTGACCTGTTTTGATTCTACAGGAACCTCCATCTGAAGATGTGGTTCAAATGTAATGCCGCAGCAACTGCATGCTCCACAGACACAGGCCAGACTGCCTTCTTTTCTCATAGACTGCTTTTTAAACCCAAATCTACATTTTGCCCATATATATACTGTATATATATATATATATATATATATATATATATATATATATATATATATATATATAAAACATATAACATATTTTTAACAATTAACAGAATATATTTAAAAAATATATTAATTTAATATTAATATAAAAATATTTATATTAAATATAAAATATTTATATTAAATACATAAAATAATATATATATTTATATTAATATAAATATAAAATATTTATATTAAATATAAATATTTATATTTATTTTAACATATAATATATTTTTACCGCTCTGTTAATGAAAGAAAAACCCACAATGGTCACAGAAATAACTTGAATCTGACAAAAGTTTTAATAAATAAAAATTCAATGAAAATTAAACAATGAAAATCAGACAATGCTTTTGAATTGTGGTTCAACAGAATTATTTTAAAAAACAAACTCATCAAACAGGCCTGGACAAAAATGATGGTACCCTTAACTTAATATTTTGTTGCACAACCTTTTGAGACAATCACTGCAATCAAACGATTTCTGTAACTGTCAGTGAGACTTCTGCACCTCTCAGCAGGTATTTTGGCCCACTCCTCATGAGCAAACTGCTCCAGCTGTCTCAGGTTTGAAGGGTGCCTTATCTAGATGGCATGTTTCAGCTCCTTCCACAGATGTTCAGTAGGATTTAGATCAGGGCTCATAGAAGGCCACTTTAGAATAGTCCAATGTTTCGCTCTTAGCCATTCTTGAGTGTTTTTAGCTGTGTGTTTTGGGTCATTATCCTGTTGCAAGACCCATGACCTGCGACTGAGACCAAACTGTCTGACACTGGGCAGCA
This sequence comes from Pholidichthys leucotaenia, assembly GCA_020510985.1. Classification (NCBI taxonomy): domain Eukaryota; kingdom Metazoa; phylum Chordata; class Actinopteri; order Cichliformes; family Pholidichthyidae; genus Pholidichthys; species Pholidichthys leucotaenia. The sequence goes on from CM035836.1 coordinate 312,471,178, forward strand.
CATTTCTCTCTAGAATATCTTGATAGTCTTGAGATTTCATTGTACCCTGCATAGATTCAAGACACCCTGTGCCAAATGCAGCAAAGCAGCCCCAGAACATAATAGAACCTCCTCCATGTTTCACAGTAGGGACAGTGTTCTTTTCTTGGTATGCTTCATTTTCCCGTCTGTGAACATAGAGCTGATGTGCCTTGCCAAAAAGTTCCAGTTTTGTCTCATCTGTCCATAGGACATTCTCCCAGAAGCTTTGTGGCTTGTCAACATGCAGTTTGGCAAATTCCATTCTGGCTTTTTAATGATTTGTTTTCAACAGTGGTGTCCTCCTTGGTCATCTCCCATGAAGTCCACTTTGGCTCAAACGACGACGGATGGTGCGATCTGACACTGATGTACCTTGACCTTGGAGTTCACCTTGAATGTGTTTAGAGGTTGTTCTGGGCTCTTTTGTTACCATTTGTATTATCTGTCTCCTCCTGCGGCCACGTCCAGGGAGGTTGGCTACAGTCCCGTGGATCTTAAATTTCTGAATAATATGTGCAACTGTAGTCACAGGAACATCAAGCTGCTTGGAGATGGTCTTATAGCCTTTACCTTTACCATTCATTCATTCATTCATCTTCTTCCACTTAATCCTTTTTGGGTTGCGGGGGGGCTGGAGCCTATCCCAGCATCTTTGGGCAAGAGGCAGGGTACACTCTGGACAGATGCTTGTCTATAATTTTCTTTCTAATCTCCTGAGACACTCACCCTTGGCCGGGGTATCCTGGGTTCGATCCCAGCCCCCGACCAACAGTGATCTGTGTGGAGTTTGCATGTTCTCCCCGTGTCTGCGTGGGTTTACTCCGGGATTTCTCCGGTTTCCTCCCATATGCCAAAAACATGCAAGTTAGGTTAATTGGCATCAAACTGGGGATTCTAAATTGTCCTTAGGTATGAATGTGAGAGTGAATGGTTGTCTGTCTCTCTATGTTGGCCCTGCGATGGACTGGCGATCTGTCCAGGGTGTGCCCTGCCTCTCGCCCAAAGATGCTGGGATAGGCTCCAGCCTCCCCGCGACCCAAAAAGGATTAAATGGAAGAAGATGAATGAATGAATGGATCTCCTGAGACAACTCTCTCCTTTGCTTCCTCTGGTCCATGTTTAGTGTGGTACACACTATGTCACCAAACAGCACAGTGACTACTTGTCACCCTTTAAATAGGCCGACTGACTGATTACAAGTTTGTAGACACCTGTGATGTTAATTAGAGGACACATCTTGGTTGAACATGTCCCTATGGTCACATTATTTTCAATCTTTTCTAGGGGTACCATCATTTTTGTCCAGGTCTGTTTCATGAGTTTGTTTTTTAAAGTAAGTCTGTTGAACCACAATTCAAAAGCACTGTCTGATTTTCATTGGTTAATTTTCATAGAATTTTTATTTATTACCACTTTTGTCAGATTCAAGTTATTTCTAAGATAAGATAAGATAAGATAAGCCTTTATTAGTCCCACAACGGGGAAATTCCAGGATTGCAGCAGCACAGGGATAGCAACACTCAGAGCAACAATCAGAAGGCAAGAAAAAAAAGCAAGCAAGCAAGAGCAGCTAATATACATATGTACATATTACTATAAAATATATATATACACACACACACACAGACACACAGTGCAGAGCACTGTAGCTGGATGGAATAAATATATGAATATATAAACACAGTGTGGAGCATTGTAGCTAGATGGAATAAATATGTAGATATATAAACACCCACAGTACGGAGCATTGCAGCTAGGTGGAATAAATATGTAAATATATAAACACACAGTGCGGAGCAATGTAGCTAGATGGAATAATATGTAGATATATAAACACACAGTGCGGAGCACAATGTGACCATTGTGGGTTTTTCTTTCATTAACAGAGGGGTACCAACAATTTTGTCCACAGCTATCTGTCTATCTATCTATCTATTACACACAGAGTTAGATAGATAGATAGTTTATTTCGAACACAAAATATAACAAATACAAGCAAATGGCAAATGCAATAAAGTAACATTATACACTGTTCGAAAGGGAGAAGGAAGAAGTGAACACTTAATTCCATCTCCTCTTTTCCATAGATACACCCATGTGAATTTTATACAAATTACCACCTTTAAGACCCCAAGTAAACAATTTACTGTATTTTTTACAAATCAATATTAACACCCATCCATTCTAACATACAGTGATGTCCATACAACAAAACCAGCCTCAAACAACACAGATATACACAGTGCTGTCCTACCCACCATTCCATAGTGTCCCATAATATCCCAGAGTGAACATAATGAATCGTACATATAACTACTACCCTTCTAACATATACCCTTTCAGCAAATGATGCTTATACCTCTTTTTGAATTGATTTCTGTTTGTACATAGTTTCAGTTCCGGCTCTAGACTGTTCCACAAATCCACCCCACAGACAGATATGCACATACTTTTCTTGGTAGTACGTATCTTGGGTTTTGTAAAGTTTAAGTCTCCCCTCAAATTATGATCATTGTCTCTTTTTTTAAATATTTTTTGTATATTAGTTGGTAGTTGATTATTAATTGCCCTGTACATTACTTGTGCTGTCTTAAATTTAACTAAATCGATGAACTTTATGACATGTGACTTTAAGAACAACGAATTGGTATGGTCTCTATATCCTGCATTGTTTATTATCCTTATAGCTCTTTTTTGTAATGTGCATATTGACTGTAGGTTGGTTTTGTAGGTGTTATTTTTGTGTGATAACAGAGTGATATTTTTCAAGTGTTTATTTCTTATTATGTTGATGATTATGGTTTATAGGTATATAATCCACCTTTTAGAGTGGCCCAGTCAAGAGTCCAAACCTAAATCCACCAGAGATGCTGTGAAATGAATTTAAGAGAGCTGTTCACACCAGACATCCTAAGAATATGGCCGAGCTGAAGCAGTTTTGTGAGGAAGAATGGTGCAAAATAACTCCTGAATGTTGTGCAGGTCTGAGTAGCAGCTACCAGAAGTGTTTGTTGGAGGTTATTGCTGCCAAAGGAGATTCAGCTAGTTACTAAATCCAACTGTTCACTTATGTTTTTCATCAACACTGTGAATGCTGGATGTGTCAAATAAAGACATGAAATATAATTCTTTGTGTGGTATTAGGTTAAGCACATTGTGTTTGCCTATACTAGGGACTTAGATGCAGCACAGATCACATTTTATGACCAATTAATGCAGAAAACCAGGTCATTCCAAAGGGTTCACATACTTTTTCTTGCCACTGTACATTTTTTATTCAATTTGCAGCTTTAAAAAAAAAAAATAGAATGTACATTGAATGTAATATTTTTCTTGCCAATTTGCAAAATTTTTTCAATAAATCTGCAAGTTTGGTTGCTTGCAAAATTTATGCCTTTTTCATATTTCCTTGGAAATTATTATTTTTAAATGAAAAGATTATAAAAGAAGTGTTTATGAAAGCTGAAACCATGGAGAACTCCCTCTCAGATTTTCTGGTTCATTATATTTGGATTTAATTTAGTCAGACATTTATCACTGAAAAGAAATACTCTAATTTATTTTCAAAATTTGATCAGGTTTACATTTGTTACAACATGCTGGTTCACTGAACTTTGTATGTTTTCTAGTTTCTTCATAGCAATGCTACATGATCAGCTGATCTTTGGAGGCAACAAAAATGAAATTTGAATGGATAATTGGTTAGCTCTGGTCATTATTGGTTGGCTCTAGTCCTGATCAGGTCCTGATGTTCTCAGAAGTAGGAGGTGGGGTCACTGCGGTCACACATCTGGACGTGGACATGGGACGTGATCCCTGGGTAAACACTCTGCATAGGCAGCATGGTTCCAATCCGGTCACCCTTCTGCACCGTCCCTGATGTTTTATCAGCCCGCACATAGAACAACTTGAAGCACAAACCTGAAGGAGACAGAAACCTAGTTAACAGCTCGATAATGACGTCTATGCTGTGATTGATGACCATGTGTGCGTTTGAGCATGATGATGGTCTGACCTGCCCCACTCAGGTTGATACCCTCATTGATAGCTGTCTTTGTTGTGGGTTGCTGGTAGACAGTAAGTTTTCCATTGAGTGTCACATCAAACGGCGCATAGACCGTAGAGCCATCACTGCACTCGATGTCTAGGCCAGCATGAGTTCTGCCTCCTCTACATGCCAAACAGATGTAGATTTTAAAAAAGAAAAAAGGTTTCAAATTTTTATAAAAGAGAACATTTTCTAAGTTCGAAAGACTGGACAAGAACTGATGAAAATACAGTGGTGTGAAAAAGTGTTTGCCCCCTTTCTGATTTCTCTTTTTTTTTTTGTATATCACACTTAAATGTTTCAGATTATCAAACAAATTTGCTGCACGGTGGCGCAGTGGTTTAGCACTGTGGCAGCACAGTTTTACCCTTGGCCGGGGGATCGCGGGGATCATGAGGTCGTGGGTTCGATCCCAGCCCCCGACCAACAGTGAGCTGTGTGGAGTTTGCATGTTCTCCCCGTGTTGCGTGGGTTTACTCCGGGATTTCTCCGGTTTCCTCCCGCATACCAAAAACATGTAGGTTTAGGGCGCTCGCACACGCAGCGACCAGCAGCCGGTGGCTTGTCACCAGACTGCAAACCAAGTCTACCTACGGGTACAAATAAGTAACAAAAAAAAAATAAAAAAAAAATAAAAAATTTAAATATTAGACAAAGATAACACAAGTGAACACAAAATGCAGTTTTTAAATGAAGGTGTTTATTATTAAGGGCAAAAAAAGCCAAATCTACATGGCCCTGTTTGAAAAAGTGATTGCCCCCTAAACCAAATAACTGGTTGGGCCACCCTTAGCAGCAACAACTGCAATCAAGTGTTTGCAATAACTGGCAATGAGTCTTTTATAGCAGTGTGGAGGAATTTTGGCCCACTCATCTTTGCAGAATTGTTATAATTCAGCCACATTGGAGGATTTGAGCATGAACCACCTTTTTAAGGTCATGCCACAGCATCTCAATCGGATTCAGGTGAGGACTCTGACTAGGCCACTCCAAAGTCTGAATTTTGTTGTTCTTAAGCCATTCAGAGGTGGACTTGCTGGTGTGTTTTGTAACATTGTCCTGCTGCAGAACCCACATGCCCCTCAGCTTGAGGTTACAAACAGATGGCCAGACATTCTCCTTCAGGATTTTTTGGTAGACAGCAGAATTCATGGTTCCATTTACCACAGCAAGTCTTCCAGGTCCTGAAGCAGCAAAACAGCCCCAGACCATCACACTACCACCACCATATTTTACTGTTGGTATGATGTTCCTTTTCTGAAATGCTGTGTTACTTTTACGCCGGATGTAATGGGACACACACCTTCCGAAAAGTTCAACTTTTGTCTCATCAGTCCACAGAGTATTTTCCCAAAAGTCTTGGGGGATCATCAAAATGTTTTCTGGCAAAACTGAGATGAGCCTTTCTGTTCTTTTTGCTCAGCAGTGGTTTTCGTCTTGGAACTGTGCCATGCAGGCCATTTTTGCCCAGTCTCTTTCTTATGGTGGAGTCATGAACACTGAACCTTAACTGAGGCAAGTGAGGCCTGCAGTTTTTTGAATAATGTTGTGGGGTCTTTTGTGACCTCTTGGATGAGTTGTCACTGCACTCTTGGGGTAATTTTGGTTGGCCGGCCACTCCTGGGATGGTTCACCACTGTTCCATGTTTTCGCCATTTGTGAATAATGGCTCTCCCTGTGGTTCACTGGAGTTCTAAAGCTTTAGAAATGCTTTAACCTTTTCCAGAAGGATAGATCTCAGTTACTTTATTTCTCATTTATTCCTGAATTTCTTTGGATTGTAGCATGATGTCTAGCTTTTGAGGATCTTTTGGTCTACTTCACTTTGTCAGGCAGGTCCTATTTAAATGATTTCTTGATTGAGAACAGGTGTGGCAGTAATCAGGCCTGGGTGTGGTTAGAGAAATTGAACTCAGCTTTCCAAAGATGTGATAAACCATAGTTAATTTATGTTTTAACAGAAGAGCAATCACTTTTTCGCACAGGGCCATGTAGGTTTGGATTTTTTTTTACCCTTAATAATAAACACCTTCATTTAAAAACAGCATTTTGTGTTTACTTATGTTATCTTTGTCCAGTATTTAAATTTGTTTGATGATCTGAAACATTAAAGTGTGACAAACATACAATAAAATGAGAAATCAGGAAGGGGGCAAACACTTTCACACCACTGTAGAGCTTTAGGCCAGTTGAGGTGAGTCACCTCTACATTAGCCTATATGCATGTGTCATCATCATGTTAGCATGTTAACATTTATTAGCATGTAATAATGTTTAGTATGTGATATTCTATGTCCTATGCAGAAGGAGCAATCTGAAAGAGATAGGAGACTGCAAGGTGGTGTCAGGGGAGAATGTAGCTAGACAGCATTGTATGGTAGTCTGTAGCATGACTTTGGAAAGCAAGAAGGGGAAGAGAGTGAAAGCAGAGCCAAAGATTAAATGATAGGAGTTAAAGAAGGAAGTAGGTTGCACAGAGTTCAGGAAGGAGTTGATACAGGCTCTGGGTGGTAGGAAAGAATTACCAGAGGACTGGGAAAGCACAGTTGAAGAAGTGGAAACGTCTTGAAATGTCAATGTGATTGTGATGCTATTTATTCATGTATTTATTAAAAATCTGTGTTGTTTTCAAAAGTTTTTTAAACAGTTTTTTTTATACCTCGAAACGAAGCATACCGTAGTCAGACGTTGGAAATCCTAGGCCCAAAGAGTAAAAGTCCAATCACATATTTACTCTTCTACCTGGCTGAAGACTTGTGCTTATCTGAATCATCTGGATTAGTCAATGGCTGGAACAAATATGCGATCAAACTTTTACTCTTTGGACCTGAGATTACCCACCTCTGACCATAGTGTATTAGTGTGTCTATGTGGGAGTGTGTGTGTGTCTGTCTGCACCGGAGCACCAGCACCATGGTGCTTTTAACAGTTTTTTATAGTTCTTTGGTAAATTTTCAGACTGAAGAGGGTGCACTTCAGTTCTGTTTTTGTGTAAATGACATTAACAATAAACCATCTACTGTATCTGTCTATCTTGTTGGCAATATGAACCATACTCTTTCAATGGTCGTGTAGTGACTGGATAGCTTGTAGCAACAACCCTGATACCCATATTCCTAAAGCACCCCCACGAGAAACCACGATGCACATGGTCTAATGCTTTCTTCAAGTCTACAAAACACATGTAGACTGGGCAAACTCATCGAGGGTAAAGATTTGGTCCAGTGTGCTATGACCACGAAGAAGACCACATTGTTTCTCCTGAATCTGAGGTTCAACCCACATTCTCCCCAACTCTCCTTTCCAGTGCATTAGCATAGAATTTCCCAGGGAGGCTGAGGAGTGTGATCCCTCTGAAGTTGGAGCACACCCTCTGGTCCCCCTTCTTGAAGAGGGGAACCACCGCCTCAGTTTGCCTGATGTCCCCAGCTTCCACACAATGTTTCAGAGGTGTGTCAGCCAGGACAGCTCTACATCATAGAGAGCCTTGAGTTATTCAGGGCAAATCTCATCCACCCCTGGGACCCTGTCACTGAAAAGCTTTTCAACAACATCAGCAAACCTCAGCCCCTGTGACTGGTGAGCCACCTGTTGTGTATGTAAATTGGCTGCATTAGTGAGATGGCGGCTGGGTTGGACATGGGCTAGACCGGGGTGGCCAACTACCGGTTTCCGGTGGTGATGCCACCCGGGGTATAAAGGAAGTGGGAGCCACCTAGCAAGCAGGTGAGTGCCGTAAGCCTCTTTATGTAAACAACTATCATTGTAATAAAGCTCCATAAACTACATAAGTTGTGTACAGTGATCCCTCACTTATCGCGGTTAATGGGTTCCAGAACCGACCGCGAAAAGTGAAAAACCGCGAAGTAGCGTCACCCCTAATGACGTCACCCATAAATAATACGTACGTTCATTCTCTCACTCTCTCTCTCGTGTGATACGTGTGTGTGTGTGTGTAAGTGTACATACATACGTAGATGTAAATAAAGTGTACATAAATATGTTTTTAGAACTCTTTTATTGTTATAACAAGATACGTAACTCAAGATGAAGATGATTTACTGCACAGGTTAATGAGAGCTTTACTGCTCCTCAGGTGACGCCTCATCGTCAGGTGCTAGAAGCGCAGGATCGTCGAGGGCAGCTTCCGATAGAGCTGGAGAAGCTGCAGGAGGAGGCGTAGTGGCTCGACGGGAAGACTATTTCGCACAAAATGGCACAAGAGAACAGCAAAAAGTTCCATGTGGCGAGACTAAGCAACACGAGCGATAAAGAACAAGGAATGCGGTCTTCCTTCGCTGCATGGGCGCTCGGCAGGGACAGAAGCTGGGTGAAACGTCTCGGCCAATCAGCTTGCGGGGTGAAACGTCTTGGCCAATCAGCTTGTGAGATTCCCGAGCCGAGCCAACACAAGAACAGCGAACAGAGAGGTGGATTTTGAGTTGTGCGGGCTCTCAATGTTGATACCTGATGGTCTAATGTAGTCTCCCTGCCTTCTGCTAGCGCCCGCCCATTATTTCTCAATTTTGAATTTTTGATGAATATTTTTGAAAAATCCGCGATGCACTGAGGGCGCGAAAGGTGAAGCGCGAAGTAGCGAGGGATCACTGTATTTGCTTTGACCCAGTTATGGACACAACACCACCCCCTTGTCCTCAGGCTCTGCTTCCACTACGGAAGATGCATCAGTGGGATTGAGGAGATCTTTGAAGTATTCCTTCCACTGCCTGACAATATCCCCAGTCAAAGTCAGCAGCTGTCTCTATTCACATGATGGCACGCCATTTTTGCACTCCGGAGACCGTCACGGTCTGGCGCATCCAGTTTCGACAGCGCCGCCAGCGGTTGGGAGAACCAGTGATGAGGTTCACTAAAGATCTCTGAAGGATGTGATTTCGGATGCCTGGAAGATGAAATGATTCGGGACCAACTAGCGGAGCATGTTTGCTGTACAGCGGTCCGGTCCAGATTGTTGGAGTATCCAGGAAGGTTGACAGTGGCCACGGCTGTCGAGCTCACCCAACGATTCGAGGCAGCAGAGACCATCGTGAGAGGCCTTCCTGAAGGGACTTTTCTGGGTGAGGATGAGTCTTGCGCTAAGGCACTCTTTTGGGACTCTGGTGATGGTGATGCCGGAGAGAATACGTATGCCTCCGTGGTTAAAATAAGGTCCGCCCCAGGTATGCCACGTTGTTATGGTTGTGGGTCCCCTGTTCACTGCTATAAGGCCAGTGTATGCCCAGCAAAAGGAAAGTGTTGTGGCAAGTGTGGTTTGTTGGGCCACTTTGCCAGGGCGTGTGCTAACTTCAAACGCAGGAGCCGTAGGAAGGAACCAGGTGCTGCGCAGAAGACTCCAATGATAGTGCACACAGTCTCCCCGGAGACAACGGGGAGGATCGAGTGCGATGTCATGCTTGATAGTGTCGTGGTTCCACTGCTGGTTGACACTGGAGCAGTCATCTCCGTGTTGACCCTGGCAATCATGAACAGTTTGTTTCCCCACGACAAATAAAACAACAAGGAAGAGACTATTTTGGCTATGGATGGAACGGACTGGCAGTTTTGGGGTTTGTGGAAATGGAAGCCTGTTTTAAGTCTGTTGTTGTGCTCCAAGCCCGCTTTCATGTCGTCGCTGCGGGGGTTAACATCATGGGGTGTAATCTTTTTTATAGCCTGGGTTTCTCAATCGCCAATGTGTCGGGTGAAGAGTGGTCGGGCTGCGGACTGTGGAGCTGACCAACTCCGTTGGTGGATGGCGTGGAAGTGAGGGAATCGGACTGGCTGGACATGTGTAACGGGGGGAAGCACGTTCGGCACCGTGCAACACTGCCTCGGGATGGACCCGATGCCAATTTTTCTGTTACCCTGGATGAGGGTGCAGGACGGCATGACAGGGCCCCAGGGGCAGCCGGTAAGTACAAGGCGCCAACACTGGATCCTGAAGGGGTGAGACCAGAGACCGTGGTGATAAATCACTCGGGAAGGCGGTTTACCATGATTGGCATGGACTGGGCCCGCGAGTAGACCGGATCAGTGGTGGAGACCAGTCAGACCCAAAATCACCGGAGGAAGGAGACACGGGCTTCCCTGCGGGTCGGAGACATGGTGCAGCCCAGGGTTGAGGCCCAGATGAGAGGAGATCATGGCTCGCGCGAGTGGCGCGATGAGCGGAGGCGGCTCCGGGTGGAGGCTGCTCGGAGTGATGGGTATCTGCGCTTGTCTGACCAGACCTGGAGGCACCTGAATGAGTTACGTCATGTGGAGGAGAAGAAGTGACGCAGTGGGAGCCCTGAGGTCAAGAGACGGAAGTGGTTGGGGAAGGACCCGTCAAAGGACTGAGAGCGCTAGTCTGTCTTTATTTTCTGTTTATGATCTACAGTATGTGTTTTTGCGCTAGTCCTGATGTGTTTGTCTTACTGCTGGTGTGGTACCCTGATTTAATTTAAAAAAAAAGAAGACGATGATGGGTGAAATGTAAGAAATGGGGTGTTTTATGACACCGGGGAGCTAAATTTTTATTTTAAGGGCTCTGTATTGTAAATGTGGGATTTTATTGGCTAAATGGATATGTTGGAATTGGGTTTTACTGATGTGTTAGTTTTATGCCCGAGTTTGGGGGTCATGGGGTGTGTTTACTCCATTTGACTGTCCATTTGTATAGCTTTACATACCCAACGTTAAGTGTAATGTGATGTACCCGTTATGGGGTAAGTGTTGGGGGGGAGGCCACCAGTAGTCGTTGAGTGTTTTGTAATTTTGTATGTCTTCTACGTGGAGCTGTTCTGGGATTATTTTATTGAGAGACACGGCTTTGTTTTGAATGTTTGGCAGCAGAATAATCCACCCAGCCATGTGGAGGTGCTGGTCGTTTACCTGGCCCCCCAGCCTTAGTTGTGTGCATGGATAGGAAATTTATTTGTTTCTGTGATTGTTTTGTTTTAGAGAGTGAGTCGGGAAGCAAGTTTGGGTGGGCTATCTGTGCACTTGGCATTTTTTGAAGGGGGGGGGAGAATGTTGTGCATGTAAATTGGCTGAATTAGTAAGATTGTGGCTGGGTTGGACATGAGCTAGACCGGGATGGCTAACTACTGGCTTCCAGTGGTGACTCCACTCGGGTTATAAAGGAAGCGGGCGGAAGAGGCAGAGCCTCTTCCGTTGAGAGACCCATCTGGCAAGCAGGCGAGTGCCGTAAGCCTCTTTATGTAAACAACTATTATTGTAATAAAGCTCCGTAAACTACATCAGTTGTGTATTTGCTTTGACCCAGTTATGGACACAACACCACCCCCTTGTCCTCAGGCTCTGCTTCCACTACGGAAGATGCATCAGTGGGATTGAGGAGATCTTTGAAGTATTCCTTTCACTGCCTGACAATATCCCCAGTCAAAGTCAGCAGCTGTCTCTATTCACACTATACATAGTGTGGACAGGCAACTGCTTTCCCCTTCTGAGTCACCGGACAGTGTGGTTCCATGGTCTCAACAAACTCCTCCCAAACCCCAGTTTTACACTCAACAACTGTCCGAGCTGTTGCTGAGGATTCTGTTGGATCCAACTCACCACTCGGTGGTGATTGGTTGACAGCCCTGCACCTCTCTTTGAGTGTCCAAGACATATGGTTGCAGGTCTGATGCTATGATAACAAAATCAATCATTGACCCATGACTTAGGGTGTACTGGTGCCAAATGCCATAAAAGACCCATGATTTTGTGGAATGGTGCCTGCCAAACTGTTTCCAGATCAATGCAGGGAAGACCAAGGGAATGGTGGTGGACTCCCGTAGGTGTAGACACTCCCCCCACACCACTGGTAAATATCCAGGGAACGGACATTGAGATGGTGACATCTTACAAGTACCTGGGTGTTCACCTGAACAATAAACTGGACTGGTCACACAAGACCAATGCACTTTACAATAAGTCTCCTTCTGAGGAGTCTCAGGTCTTTTTGGGTGCAGGGGGCACTCCTGTTGCTGGGGCAGCAGCGTCACAGCTGCTGAAAGGAAGAGACTGAAAAGGCTGATTAACAAAGCAAGCCCTGTTCTGAAGTGCCACCTTGACCCAGTGGAGGTGATTGGAGAGGAGGATGGTGGCTAAGCATGAGCATGCATAGCCATCATCCTCATGCTTAATAGAGCATGACGTTTGCAGATGACATTATGATCTGTGGTGAAAGTAGGGAGCAGGTGGAAGAGAATCTGGAGAGGTGGAGGTATGCTCTGGAGAGAAGAGGAATGAAAGTCAGTAGAAGCAAGACAGAATACATATATGTGAATGAGAGGGAGGCAGGTGTAATGGTAAACATGCAAGGAGTAGAGTGAAGAGAGATGAGTTGAAATACCTGAAGTCAACCATCCAAAGCAAAGGAAAATGCAGAAGAGAGGTGAAGAAGAGGGTGCAGGCAGGGTGTAGTTGGTGGAGACTAGTGTCAGGGAGGATATGTGAAAGCGTTGATTCACAAGACAGGTGTGAAACCTGCTATGATGTATGGTTTGGATACTGTGGCACTGACAAAAAGACAGAAGGTGGAGCTGGAGGTGACAGAGCTGAAGATGCTAAGATACTCCTTGGGAGTGACTAGGAGGGACAGGATTATAGAAATGAGTATATCAGAGGGACAGCTCAGGTGAGCAGTTTGGAGACAAAGTAAGAGAGGGAAGGCTAAGATGGTTTGGACATGTGCAGAGGAGGGATAGTGGATATAATGACCAAAGAATGTTTAAGATGGAGCTGCCAGGCAGGAGGCAAAGAAGACCACAGAGAAGATTCGTGGATGTAGTGAAGGAGGACATGGAGAGGGTTTGTGTGAGTGAAGAAGATGCAGAGGATGAGGTGAGATGGAGGCAGATGATCTGATGTGGAGACTCCTAAAGCAAGTGGCTAAAAGAAGAAGAAGCCACTGCACTAAACTATTTTAGATTTGAACTTTTGAAATGCTGCACCTGACCTTGGGTTTGAAGAGTATCACCCAACCTCAAAAAGCAAAAAGACAACAACAAACAAACAAAAACCCTAACCTGGAGGTTTTTGTCAGACACAACACAAACCCTAAATTAGCCGTGTTCCAAGTAAAGGAAAGAACTATTTTTATGTTACCACATTGTGTGGTACCATTTTAGCATGTTAGTATGTTAACCCATTTGAACATTAGCATGTTTAAGTCTTAGCCTGATACTGGAGGTTAGTGTGTTATTAAGTTACTATGTTGGTGATACTGCGTTTATCATGTTAATCTGTTATCATACCGACTGGCTCCGTAATGTCCCTGTCCCCAGGCATCTGAAGTCCTCCGCCTGTTGGTTGGGTTTCCTTGGCATAGCTGACCAAACTTTACGGCATCACACACCCACAGAAAAGCTGGAAACACGTATTTATTCAGTGAAATTAAATTTAACACATTTAGGCATTGTCCTTGCTTAAAGTATCAGCACTCAAACATACAGTATTTTGTCTTCATTCCTGAGCTGTTTGACTTTAGCATGATAAACATTTAAATTGGCATAAATTGGCAAATTGGCATAATCGTTTGACAGTTTCAAACGAAGACAAACTCACCCAGTAAAACAAGGATTTGCCTCATTTTTGGAGCTTTGATCCAGATTCCCAGTTTGTCAGCTTTTATAGACTAAACGCTGAACATAAACTAAAAATCAGTAATTTTTACTGTTTCACAACAGTAAAGAAAATGTGTGCAGAGTTCTTGCTGATTCCCTTTATATTTGTTGGAATTCCCTAAATTTAGCAGTACTCTGTACACAATTGCTCAACAGGTTGACCAGCTCTGGAACTTTGATCTCTGTGTAATCAGACTGTTCAAACAGAAAACAAGTCAGAAAAACCTTTAGACTCCTGACAAACAGACTTAATTCTACTTGTGCATCGATAAATAAACAAGAATTTAAAGATGCACTCCTGTGGATATGAATCCCCTATAAAAACAAATCTACATTGTCTGAAATGTCCTTTTTTCTACAAACAAAACCTTTCATGTCAAAATCTTTATCTTTTCCTCCTCCTTCAAATGCCAGGATCTGTGAATACTCCCACCCACGTCCCACAAGGCTAATAGTGGCTAGCACTACATTGTCAGAATAAATCATGTGATAAAAAGACTTAACGATTGAAGGACATGCTGTCATACAGCCGAGCAGTCAAGGCGCGTGTCACAGAAGAGCTAGACTTCAAGAATTTGCAACAAGCATTTTTCCATTTATTTCAGACACTGTGCAGGCAAACAACTTTTGTCTAAAACACCCGACACCCAGCCCCAACCAAATGAAAATCACCTGCTAATATACTCAGTGAGATAATTAGTCTGATTAGAACATACCAATGTCCACCGGTAAGACAATAAATATCCACATTTCACACATACTCAACAATCCCTTAAAATATTCATTAAACATATAAATAGTTTTCACACAATGTTTACAAAATCACACATAATAAATAAACACCCATAAATAGTACAATAAATAGTATAAACCATTATTTACATTTAAATCCACCACCATCTTCCCCCTCTACTCATCTATTGCATACTTTTTCCTCCTGGCACCCTTTATAAGGCACTCGAACCCCCTGGGAATCTTTTGCCCGAGACACCACCAGGAATTATGCTGGCAAAGGTAAGTGGTTCTTTATTTATTTGCCTCACCCAGTTGACTTATTTATGAACATTAGCTCTTTATCTCACAAGTGGACTTCAATTCATCCAGAAAAACAGATCTTCAGCCCACAAATAAATACCATTTACAACTTCCCATTCTGTGTGTATTTTTATACATTAGAATACATTTTAACATTTGAAAGTTATAAATTCCCTTACACATATAATATACCACTTAATTAAAGAGGTCCATACGAGTGGCGACACTCCGTCGTCACACATGCCCAGTTGTATGCACGGGGACCCAGGATAATGACAAAAACTGCATCGGTCCTTAAAAACAGTTTAATGGTAAAACCCATCTTAATTTATGTCAAGTTTTCAAAGCAGCTAGCCCAAAAATGCTAACTGGGCTGGAGGCTAACTTCAGTTAGGCCAGAGAGTCCTGAATGGCTCAACACTACGGACATGCCAGCGGCATACGTATATAGTTACGTCACCAAAAATGCTCCTTCTAAACTCGCCTTTTTTCAGGGGGCGGTGTTATGTTGGAAGAAACATGAGACCAGAGCAGCATTCAATTGAGCATTGAACTAACTATTAAAAAAACCCCAAAACAGCTCAATATATTCCCAGCCGTAGCCCGCCTGATGTCATCACCCACAACCCTCCGGCCAAGCTACGGCAAGCCCCAAATGTCAAATCCCCACACATTCCCCCCCTAACAAAACACAAAGTACCCCCTGAACATGAGTAACAAATGTTGTTTCCCTTTTTTTTTCCAACTGAAAACAGGCGGCCCGGTGGCGGAGTGGTTAGCACTGCAGCAGCACAGCAACTTATCCTTGGCCGGGGGATCCTGGGTTCGATCCCAGCCCCCGACCAACAGTGATCTGTGTGGAGTTTGCATGTTCTCCCAGTGTCTGTGTGGGTTTACTCCGGGATTTCTACGGTTTCCTCCCACATGCCAAAAACATGAAAGTTAGGTTAACTGGCATCAAAGTGGGAATTCTAAATTGTCCTTAGGTATGACTGTGAGAGTGAATGGTTGTCTGTCTCTCTGTATTGGCCCTGTGATGGACTGGCGATCTGTCCAGGGTGTACCCTGCCTCTCGCCCAAAAGATGCTGGGATAGGCTCCAGCCCCCCCGCGACCCGAAAAGGATTAAGTGGAAGAAGATGAATGAAAGATGAATGAACACTCAAAACTCAGTCAACTAAGTGGGCGTCTGGGTAGACTACCAGAATGCCCCTTCGTGTTGGGGTGGATTATTCTGTCGCCCATTCCCAACATGCATTTGCCAACACTGCCTTCAAGACACCTCCAAGTACCTGGGCCTCTGACATGTTCTAACCGAGTGCCCCTTAGAAGGGGAACCTGTTCCAGGCGCCGTTGGCCGCATCTGCGAGTCCCCGACCCCCCCATCCAATAAGTCTCAACCCACACCAGTCTGTTCCGCTGTAGCTCCTGAACTCTGGGCAGGCAAGGACTACCTGAGTCGGCTGGAGTGCCACCATGACCCGTCCAAGAGCTCAAACGTGTCCTGCCCCGCCGCCTCACGATCTGTAGGGGCCCTGTCCAGACAGGTTGCAGCTTATGTGTGCGGTTTGGGTGTTTAATCCAAACCTGAGCCAACACCTCCAGTCTGTGGGCCCTCACCCTGAACTTCCTGTCGAACTGTCGTTTCATCTTTTGCTGTTGGGCAGTGACCCGGTCCCTTGGAGGGTCCGTGCTCCCTGGAGAAGGGGCCGTGGATGGTCTCAGTCGGTCCAGAAACAGGTGGAGCTTGCGCCCCAGCATGAGTTTCACCGGGAAGCACCCTGTCATAGCATGGGCCGTTGCCCTGTAGTGGAGGAGTGTGCTCTGGAGGGCGTCGGGAAACATGAATCTGTCCACCAAGTGGGGTCTCAGCCTGTTTTTCAGAGTCTTGTTGAAACGCTCCATGCCTCCATTGGCTTGGGGGTGATAGAACGCGGTTTTGATGTGCTCCATGCCCCTAACGCCCAAAAACTCAAACACCCCAGAGGTGAACTGTGGGCCTTTGTCTGTAGTGATGGCATCTGGGACTGTCCTGTGCCACAGTCTGCCGCCTTTTGGGGGTCCGCCCTGAAGAGTTAGCTACGTTGCTAACGGCTAGACTTGGAGGGAAAACTTGAGTAACTTGTTCTCTTTAGCTAGCACTGGTAGGCCCAGCTGGGCGGTGGACTCAACCCGGCAAGTCAGTTCAACCACCTTCTCTAGCGTGAGGACATTCGCAGTCAGGGTCAGCTTGTCTTTCAGCCACTTGTTCGCACCATGGGCTAGCTTGTCCCGGACCAGCTCCTCCTCAATAGGCCCAAAGGCGCACTCCTTTGCTAAGCTACGGAGTTCCATAATGGATTGGATAGACTCACCAGCTTGCTGTTGGCGGTCAAAAGATTTATATCTTCGCACCGTGATGTTGGAACGGTCCTTGAAGAAATAGTCCATTAAGTCCAAACCTTCCTTCAGTGAGCCAATTGCCTCACAGCCCAAAAAATATCCATTGGTCCTGCTCACCGAGGCAGTGAACGAGTAGGCTCTCAGTCTCTCTTCATCGGCGCCGCTCAGACTGGTCACGGCCACATACGCCTCGAATGTCTCCCTCCAGCGGCCCCATGGCATGGCTGGCATGCCCCGGAGACTGCAAAAATGGAGGTGGTGGTCTAATGCATGCTCCCATGGTTTATTCTCATTGCCAAAATGTTATGTCGGAAACACATGAGACCTGAGCCGCATTCAACTGAGCACTGAACTAACTTTTTTTCTATAATAAACAGCTCAATATATTCCCTAGCCGTAGCCCACCTGACGTCATCATCCACAACCCCCCAGCCAGGCTATGGCAAGCCCCAAATGTCAAATCCCCGCAGAACAGGTGGGGCTTAAGTGAAACTTTAAAGTAAAAAAAGAGACATGAAACATTTGAATAATTTCACCCTTGATACTATGTCTTGTAAGTCATAAAAACATGTTACTATATACGATATGGTTTACAAACCCAAACCTAGAAGCAGGCACGGATGAGAGCGTTTGTGTGAAGTTTAACAATGATTTTATTGTGGAGAGTGTAAATAACGAGACTGGTTGATGCAGCAGACGATTTTATTCACTCTCACATCAGTCATACACAGAAAAGAAACTCACAATACACCATGGGTTCTCCTTTTATACCAACCGACCATCTCACATCTGCATGACATCTCACATCACAATACATTCATCCCTTCTCCCCTCAGCTCCTTCTTCCTGCTACCCCACCATAATCTCCATAGTTATTGTCCTCTCTGTTTACCCTCTGCATCTAGTCTGAGATGATTAACCCAGTCTCTACACTGCCCCCCCCCCAGAATCTCAGACAGAGTTTCAGTCGTCACGTCCTTTTTGGCTTCAGTCTCTGAGCTCTCAGTGGGGGTCTTCCGCGCTGAGGGGCCTGAGCCAACAGCACTTGCTCGTCCGCCACCAGAAAGGCGGGCTTAAGTCTGTCTATGCATATTTTCTTCCAACGACCCCCCAAGTCTAACAAAAAATGTTTGTTCCCTGTTTCCAGCACTCTCAACGGGCCATAGTAGGGTGGGCGCAATGGAGGGTGGTGGGCATCGTGCCTGACAAACACGAACGCCGCGTTCTTCAAAGTTTTTGTCACAAAAGCACGTGGAAAACAGTGGTGGGCCGGGCCGGGCAGTGTACCTGTGTCTGCACCATGCTGCAAACGCTGAGACGGGCAGTCGTCCGGCGTGGGATTATCTGGCAAAAATTCCCCGGGCAGCTGCAGTGGCTGAGAAAAAACAAGCTCCGCCGGGGAAGCCTCTAAATCCTCTTTTGGTGCGGAACGCAACCCCAGTAAAACCCACGGCAACCGGTCTACCCAATTTGCATCCGTCAGCGAAGCCCTGAGCGCTGCTTTCAGTGACCTATGAAAACGCTCGCATAACCCATTGGCCTGTTGGCTGTACACGGTTGTGCGATGAATTGCAACACCCAGGCTACGGGCCATCGCGGACCAGAGGTCTGAAACAAACTGAGGGCCCCTATCGGACATGATGTCCGACGGGATTCCAAAACGTGCCACCCATGTCATCAAAAAAGCGGGCGCCACGTCCGCGGACATGGTTGCCGCCAGCGGGACTGCTTCTGGCCAGCGTGTGGTGCGGTCCACCACTGTCAGAAGGTGCGTGCACCCCTGCGATGGTGGGAGGGTGCCCACGAGGTCCACGTGAACATGGTCGAACCTCTTAGCCTCGATACGAAATGGCTCCAAAGGAGCCTTCATGTGTCTGTGTACTTTGGCTCGTTGGCATGCTACGCAGGCTGCAGCCCACTCTTTCACTTGTTTGCACAGGCCTGGCCACACGAACTTCGCTCCCACCATTTTGACTGATGCACGCACTCCTGGGTGCGCCAGAGCATGAACTGACTCAAACACGCGGCGGCGCCAAGCGACTGGTACCACCGGGCGCAGGCGTCCCGTGGAGACGTCACAGATTGGGGGGGCTTTCCGTCTTGCAGTACTCTGCTCTCCAGCCTTAACCCTGTTGGTCCAGACTGGAGTGCGTGCATGTCCGTGTCGCCAATCTGCTCTGCGGCCATGGCTGTATAATCTATCCCCACGCAGACCGGGGCCACTACTGCGCGCGAGAGGCAGTCCGCTACCACATTCAGTTTACCCGACACATGCTGAATATCAGTCGTAAACTCTGAGATCGCGGCCAGCTGTCTCTGCTGCCAGCCTGACCATGGCTCCGAAACCTTGGCCATCGCAAACGTTAGCGGCTTGTGGTCCATGAACGCGGTGAAGCTGCGCCCTTCCAGCCAGAACTGGAAGTGGCGTATGGCCAGGTGGAGAGCCAGCAACTCTCTGTCGAACGCGCTGTATTTATGCTCACTGTCGCGCAAAGCCCTGCTGAAAAAAGTGAGCGGCTGCCAGGAACCGGGGACACGTTGCTCCACAACGGCCCCTATGGCCACGTCCAAGGCGTCGGTAGTGAGCGCTATCCGGGCCGCCGGGTCCGGGTGCGGCAACAGTGTGGCGTTTGCCAGGGCTGCTTTAACCTCAGAGAATGCCTGCTCCCGCTCTGGAGTCCATTCGACTCTGTCCGCGGGTTTCCGTTTCTTGAGCGCGGCGTATAATGACTGCATGAGTTGAGCTGCGTGGGGGAGGAACCGATTATAAAAGTTAACCATCCCCAAAAATTCTTGCAGCGCCCTGACCGTCTGAGGCTGGGGAAAATTTGCCATGGCACGCACTTTATCGGGCAAGGGTATAGCTCCCTCCGGTGAGATGCGGTGCCCCCAAAAAAATCAATCCCCGTCACGCCGAACTGGCATTTCGCCAGGTTGATTATTAACCCGTGCTCCTCCAACCTCCTTAATACCATCCCAAGGTGGGTTACGTGTTCGTCCTCGGATGCACTGGCCACCAGGATATCATCCAGGTAGACAAACACAAACTGGAGATCGCGCAACACCGCATCCATCATGCATTGGAATGTGTGTGCTGCTCCTTTTAATCCGAAGGACAAGCGTAAAAGCTCAAACAAGCCAAACGGCGTTATTACCGCTGTTTTGGGTATGTCCTCCGCGCGCACTGGGACCTGGTGGTAACCGTGGACCAGGTCTATTTTAGAAAAAATGCGTGCTCCGGTGAGGTGAATGGAAAAATCCTGAATATGAGGAATCGGGTAGCGGTCGTGCGCTGTGGCGTTATTCAATCTGCGGAAATCTCTGCACGGTCGCCACTATCCGTCGGACTTAGGGACCATGTGTAGCGGGGATGCCCATGGGCTGTTTGATCGCTTGATGATGCCCAACCTTTCCAGGTTGGCAAACTCCTCGTGCACTATGGCCAGTTTAGCTTCGTCCAAGCGCCGAGGTCATGCGAAAACGGGCGGCCCCGTGGTGGTGATAAAGTGTTCCACCCCATGTTTAGCGATGGCCGCCGAAAACGTTGGGACCATGAGTGCTGGGAACTGAGTGAGCAGTGTGTGGAACTTACCGCCTGGAGCTGTGATGTTGGCTTGTGTTACTGGCCCGGCCCCTCGAGCTGTACAGGGGAGAGAATCAAAAGACAGTGCATTAACCAGGTGTCTGTTGGCAACATCGACTAGCAACCCATGTGCACACAGAAAATCAGCTCCCAGGATTGGGAAACTCAGTGCCGCTATGACAAAAGTCCACTTGTACATATGGCTGTGTAGGGATAAAGTCAGTGTTCTCTCACCAAAAGTCTTAATGCCCGAGCCATTTACTGCTACCAGCCCCGGGCCGCTAGGTCCTGCTAGCTGGTCGGCATAGGACGGCAAGATGATGCTCCTCTGGGCTCCAGTGTCTATGAGGAAACGTCTCCCCGAGCGCGAGTCCATCACGTAGAGCAGCTTGTTCTCTTCACCGGCGGTCGCAGCTGCTACCGACTGCCAGCCTTGGCGTTTCCCGAGCGCTCGAATTGGCACGGTGGCGCACATCTGTGTGCGTTCTCTCCAAAGCGGCGGTGGTAGAAGCAGAGCGTGTCTCTCTGGTGCTTTCTGGCCTCCACTACCGCTACCGGCGGCGGCTCCTTGCCTCCGCTGGTCGTCTCGCTGGGTTCCAACGCCGACGCGTTCACTGTGAGGGCTCTGGTGGTGAGGATGATCCGATCTGCCTCCTGGGCTAGTGCACGGTAGTCACGCGTGGCCAGCAACGGCGAATTGGCAAGAACTGCTCTCACCTCTGTTGGGAGGTTCTGGAGGAAAAGGTGGGCAAACAGAAAATGCCCGTCGTCCGTGCCCATTAACGCCAACATCTTCTCCATCAGATCGACTGCCGAACCATCTCCTAACTCGGAGCGCCTCAGGAGCCTCTCCGCTCTCTCACAGTCCGAGAGCGTGTAGCGCCGGGTCAGTGTGGCTTTGAGAGTCCCGTATTTGTCGTGGGCTGGAGGCTGTTGGAGCAGGCTCACTACCTGCTGAGACGTGCGAGCGTCCAGCGCTGCGACCACATAGTAATATTTCGTGTTGTCTGCCTTTATTCCCCGGAGGGCGAACTGAGCCTCGGTGTGGTGGAACCAAGACCGTGGGTTGTGCTGCCAAAAGTCCGGTAGTTTGACTGAAACAGCGCACGCGTTGCTGGGGGTTCCTGACCGGGCTGTCTCTGGGATACCTGCCACGTTGGTGGGGCTTCCCGTCCGGGCTGAGTCCGGGGTTTTTGCCTCGTGTTCCATAATTCGTCAAGGGGTCACCAGTGCGGAGAGTGTAAATAACGAGACTGGTTTATGCAGCAGACAATTTTATTCACTCTCACATCAGTCATACACAGAAAAGAAACTCACAATACACCATGAGTTCTCCTTTTATACCAACCGCCCATCTCACATCTGCATGACATCTCACATCACAATACATTCATCCCTTCTCCCCCCAGCTCCTTCCTGCTACCCCACCATAATCTCCATAGCTATTGTCCTCTCTGTTTACCCTCTGCATCTAGTCTGAGATGATTAACCCAGTCTCTACATTATTGACAATAATTGTGTAATAATAGTGCGACGAAGATCTGGCAACCCTGCAGGGAGAGCGCAGACACAAAGTGTGTATACATAAATGGACAGATGGTATTAACAAGAAACATTTTTTGGCTGTCACTTTAAACAAATATATTAAGGCAACAATTCGCAAGCATACAGTAGTTTTAATGTAATTATAATGTTTAAATTGATGTGATATAAGTATTTTAGAGTATAAAAAAGAAGAAACAAAATGATAGAGTACTTTTGAATCATTTTCAGACTTTGGGGTGCCAGTTTTCAACTGGTGAACCATTTTTATAACAATGCAGTTTCCCAGACTTTGGGTCAGTTGCCCCCCCCCCCCCCCCATGGATTGTTACCTTATTGTGGTGGCAGTGTGTGTGTGTGTGTGTGTGTGTGTATGGGGGTGGGGGTGCATGCCCTTGTGATTCCAGGAGTTACATTGTTGGGGGCTATTTGTCCCTGGTAGGGTCTCCCAGGACAAACAGGTCCTGGTTGAAGGGCCAGACTAATCATGGTCCAATGGATTCCCATGACAGTCAAAAAATCCAGGATTTATGTACCCCACCCAATATGGGGTTACCAGGGCCCCGCCCTGGAGCCAGGCCTATGGCAGGGGCTTGACAGCAAACACCTGTGGCCGGGTTTCTGCCCATGGGACCGGGCCGGGCTCAGCCTGATTAAGCCACATCGGTCCACCCTCCAGTGGGCTCACCACCTGCAGGAGGAATCATGAAGGTCCAGTGCTATGTGGATTGCTTGGCAGTTGAAGGTGGAAACCTTGGCAGTCTGATTCTCAGCTTACTAAACTGGCTTTTGGGACATCACCTGTCTGGCAGGGAAGGAGCTTGAGCTTGTGCACAAGGTTGAGAATGTTGGCTAGATAAAGTTGGGCTCACCTCAACACACAGCTCAGGTTCTGGAATCAGTCTCCTGGAGTGGTGTTGGACCGTACCCTTTTCTGGAGTTGTCTCAGGGGAGAGGCGGCAAGCAGGGATGGGTATTCTTGCCTTTCCCGCCTTGCCGCCTGTTAGAGCAAAAATGAATTGATTGAGACTGAATCAATAATCAATAGGCGGTTTCCAAGTTCTGAGTCATTTATTCTCTTTCTGATCAGAAAAAGGAGGCAATTGGTCTGAAAACTGAAATAAATTACTCACACTTGGTATCTGCCTCTTTGAGTTCCGGTAGACCCGTCAGAACTCCACGCCGCTTCCCGACGTCTCCAGGGCTTTTGAAGAGGGAAATTCAGCGTGTCTTTTCAGCGCTCCCCAGAAGTGTGGGCTTCTCCTCTTCTTTGACCGTGCACAGTCCAGTCTGGATCCGTCGGAAAACGTCGTGGACCTCTTTATGGGGGTCCCTGTTTCTTTGCACCAAAAATGGTACATCAAAAATGAATTGATTGAGACTGAATCAATAATCAATAGGCGGTTTCCAAGTTCTGAGTCATTTATTGTCTTTCTGATCAGAAAAAGGAGGCAATCGGTCACAGCATAACGTGTCTCAGAGCCTGCTCACACCAACTCCCTAACATGTGTTCAAGGATGTTGCTTCTTATACCCTGGGCAGGCGTCCCTGACCTTATCTAAACCTGAAGACTGCTGGAGCCATCTTTCCCCGAGACTGCTTCTAATCTATGGACAGCACTGAACATTCTGCTATGATCTTTACATGACCTGGTCATCCTAAGTCATCCTAACTTCGGGCATTCTGAACAGCTAGGTATGATAAAACAAAAACATTCGTCATTATTTACAATCTTGCTCAGCCTAATCTTACACTGAGAAACAGACATTCTTTTCAAGCTCTGAGACAATAGAAAAACACAGAGAATCAGACATTGACTCATTATATGCACCAGATACAATTATAATATAAAATAGAATAAAACAGCATTAAAATCATATAGAATAATCAATAAAACCTGAAAATATCCTATCACTGCCTCTATGCTGGGGTTCTCCTTGGTCAACGAAAGGATTGTTTCCCCATGCCTTTGTGCATGTCTGTCACATATGTGTCTGTCACACACGATTTGGAGTCCTTAGTGTGCTGGAAAGTGCTCCTCTTGGAGGTTGTATTGTCCTACTGGGAGACTTCAAAGCGCATGTGGCCAATAACGGTGAACCCTGGAGGGGTGTGATTAGGAGGAATGGCCTACCTGATCTGAACGCGAGTATTCAGTCACTGGACTTCCACGCTATATCATAGTGTGTCCATGACAAACACCATGTTCAAGCATCAGGGTGTCCATATGAACACTTGGCACCAGGACACCCTAGGTCACAAGTCAACGATTGATTTTGGTATCGTGGCATTAGACCTGATGGTTTACTCTAGGTATTTGTCACAAATCACCCCTGACACTCGTCTCCACCCACTCCACCCTATAGCTGCACTATTCTTCACCTCTCTTGTGCACTGTCCATTGATTTGGATGGTTGACTCCAGGTATTTAAATTCATCTACCTTCACTGTCATAGTGAAAGAATGGTCAACTCACGTGCAGGGTGCCACACCAGAGAAAACACACACGACACAGAGAAGCTATGCTTAAACAATTTATTAATCCAAAAAAGGCAGCACAGTTATGGGAAGATGCCACTCGCCAGAGGAGGACTCAGCCTGTGGGAGGAGACGAGAGCTGATTAATAGGAGGAGGGAGGTCAGGAAAAGTGGAAGACAAATTGAAGCATTCACAGATTGGTCCTTATAAGCGCTGGCAAGGCAGAGACGGCAGGTGCGTCCACTCACGCAGGTGTGATGATTACTTGCGGAGTGGGGGAATCTCACACCGGAAGGGAGGAGGGCACGCGCTCACCTGATCATGACATTCACTACCTATACTCCTTGCATATTTCTGTTACTCCTGCCTCCCTCTTTCACACACGTTTTCTGTCTTGCTTCTACCGACTTTCATTCCTCTTCTCTCCAGTGCATACCCCCACCTTACCAGATTCTCTTTTACCTGCTCCCTACTCTCACTACAGATCACAGTGTCATCTGCAAACATCATGGGCCATGGAGAGTCCTGCCAGACCTCACCTGCCAGCCTGTCCATCACCATGGCAAACAAGAAGGGGCTCAGAGCTGATCCCTGATATAATCCCGCTCCCATTCTGAATCCATCTGTTACTCCTACAGCACACCTCACCACCACCTCACTGTTCTTATACATGTCCTGTATCACCTTCATATGCTTCTCTGCCACCCCTGACTTCCTCTTATGGAATCATACTTCCTCTCTTGGCACCCTATCACATGCTTTCCCTAAAAAACAGTGCAACTCCTTCTGACCTTCTCTATACTTCTCCATCAACACTCTTAAAGTATCTTTAAGAAAATTACATCTGTAGTGCTCTTTCTAGATGGATGGATGGATGGATGCACATGTGGGCAATAACAGTGAAACCTGGAGGGGTGTGATTAGGAAGAATGGCCCGAATGGACTTTGGCCAGGCCATGGACTAAACCTGAGTGGTGTTCAGTTATTGGATGTCTGTGCTTGCCACAGTCTGTCCATAACAAATTCCATGTTCAAGCATAAGGGTGTCCATATGTGCACTTGGCACCAGGGCACCCTAGATTGCAGGTCAGTGATCAATATTGTTATCACAGCATCAGACCTGTGACCATATGTCTTGGACACTCAGGGAAAAAGGTGCAGGGCTGTCAACCGATAATCTAGTGGTGAGTTGGATCCAATGACTAGGGTGGATGTCATTCAGATCCAGCAGACACAAACATATAGTGAGGGTGTGCTGGGAACATCTGGCTTAGGCTCCTGGCCAAGCGGTCTTCTCCGCCCACCTCTGAAAGAACTTCAACCACATTCCAAGGGGTGCTTTGGGAGTATGGGGTCTTAAGCTCATTGCTAAGTGCTATCCACGCTCTATAGCACCATTGTGAGAGTTTGGTTTGTGTTACTAACAATCAGTGAAAATCTTTCCCAGCAAGAGTTGGACTCCACCTGGACACTTCCCACATGATAGATAAATGCACTTTATTGATCCCAAACTGGGAAACTGCAGTGTAACAGCAGCATCACGGTAGACAACCAAACTACAGAAACACACACAGCATAATAATTCCTCTCCTGTGGAATCAGCTGCCAATCTGGATTCGGGAGTCAGACTCGATCTCTGTTTTTAAGATTAGGGTTAAAACCTACCTTTTTGATATAGCCTACAATTAGGGAGGGATCATGTGTTTCTGAACCCTCCCTTAGTTATGCTGCTAATAGGTTTAGTCAGCCGGGGGACCTCCAGTAATGCACTGGGCCTCACTCCTTTCCTCACTCTCTATGAAATATTTCTTTTTGCTGGTCATTAACATTTGTTTGTTCTCTCCCATAGATTGAGTCCTCATCGTGCTGTTTGCTCTCTACATGTCTGTTCTTTTCATCTTCTCTGTCCCCTCACCCCCCAGCCAGTCGCAGCAGATGACTGCCCCTCCCTGAGCCTGGTTCTGCTGGAGGTTTCTTCCTGTTAAAAGGGAGTTTTTCCTCTCCACCGTCGCCAAGTGCTTGCTCACAGGGGATCACCTGATTGCTGGGGTCTTTCTGCAACTGTGGGGGTTCCCCCCTACAGTTGATAGTGCTATGAGATGACTGTTGTTGTGAAATGGCGCTATATAAATAAAGTTGAATTGAATTGAATTGAATAATAGACAAAGGGATTATCCATGGAAAGTAAAGCTACTGAAAAAGCTTATCTGCATCATAGATAATTAGATGGTGAACTGCATAGATACATGAATCATACCCGCTGTACAATGCAGGACTACCAGGTACAGAGTGAGATGTGAGGTACCAGTTATACTGTAAGGTGCAATATGGCAGAATTGTTATGACCAGAATACAACACCAGAGTGAGTTATTGTACAGTGAATGTACAGTGGCATGTGGCAGGAAAGATTTCGTGTACCTAACCGTTCGGCAGTGAAGCTGTAGCAGTCTGCTGGAGAAAGTGCTCCGCTGTCTGTCCAGTGAGTGGTGGTGGGGGTGATCTGGATTGTCTATGATGGATCGCAATTTATTTAGTGTCCTCCTCTCCACCACAGTCTCAAAGGTCTCAGGCCTGAGACCAATTACAGAGCCAGCCCTCTTGATAATCTTGTCCAGTCTGTTGGTGTCGCTGGCTCTGATACTGCTACCCCAACAGACAGCAGCAAAGAAGATGGCTCTGGCAACAATGGTCTGGTAGAAAAGCACCAGCATCCTGCTGCACACGTTGAAGGATCTCAGCTTCCTCAGGAAGTAGAGTCTGCTCATCCACTTCTTGTGTGCAGCATCGGTGTTGGATCTGCAGTCCAGCCCATTGCTGATCATGACACCCACATATTTGTAGTCCTCAACCACCTTCACATCCTCCCCCCCAATCCGCAATGGCTGAGAAGGCGTCCTCTTCTTCCTGAAGTCAATCAACATCTCTCTGGTCTTGCTGACGTTCAGCCTCAGGTGATTCTGCTCTGTCCACTCCACAAATCTGTCTACCAGTGCCCTGTACTCCCCCTCCTCTCCCCCTCATACACCCAACAACAGCTAAGTCATCAGAGAATTTCTGCAGGTGGCATGACGCGGTGTTGTACTGAAAGTCAATGGTGTATAACGTGAAGAGAAAAGGAAAGAGCACAGTCCCCTGTGGAGCTCCTGTATCGCTAACCACCATGTCAGACAAGACACTGCCCTGCTGGACAAACTGTGGCCTGCCTGTCAGGTAGTCAGTAATCCAGGAGATCACAGAGCTGTCAACCCCCATCACCTGCAGCTTCTCATCCAGCAGCAGTTGCTGGATGGTGTTAAAGGCACTGGAGAAATCAAGGAATGTGATTCTCAGTGTCTCCTCTGCCATCCAGGTGCAGATGGGCTCGTTGTAGCAGGTAGATGACAGCATCTTCAACTCCTAAATGGGGCTGATATGCAAACTGCAGAGGGTCCAGCCACATCTTCACCTGTGGGCTCAGGTGGGCTAAATCCAGTATCTCCAGGACCTTCATCACATGAGATGTGAGGGCAGCTGGTCGATAGTCATTCAGGTCAGATGGTGATGGTTTCTTGGGGACAGGAATCAGGCAGGATGTCTTCCACAGCACCGGTACTCTCTCCAGACTCAGGTTCAGGTTGTACAGGTGTTTCAGTACCGAAGCTAGCTGGTTGGCACAGGTCCTCAGGATCCTGGCAGAGATGCCATCAGGGCTCGCAGTCTTCTGCTGATGGAGTCTCTCCAGCTGTTTCTTAACCTGGTCTGTAGTCACAGTGATGTGGTGGTTGAGGGGCTGGTGTCCCCAGAGGAGGGTGAGGGAGGATATGGAGAGAGGTGCTGCACAGGATGGGGGGAGGGGTGTGTGAAGGCTGTGATGAGGGGGTGACAGGAGGGTGTGTGTGTGTGGGGGGGGCTGGCTGTATTGTGGGGGGAACAGATGGTGAGTTGAACCTATTAAAAACAGATTCAGCTCATCAGCTCTCGCAAGGCTCCCAGATGTCTGTCTGTCTCTCTCCTTATACCCAGTTATTTGCTTCATTCCCATCCACACATCCTTGGTCTTGTTTTACCTGAGTTTATCCTCAAACTTCCTCTGTAATTGTCTTTACACCTCCTCAGCATCTCTCTCAGTTTGTGCTGCACTCTCCTCAGTTTCTCCTTGTCTCCCGACCTAAAAGCTCTCTTCTTCTGAACAAGAAGAAGAGAGCTTTTAGAGAAGAGAGCCAGATGATCAACTGGCTTATCATCCCTGTGCACTGCTGTGACTGAATAACATCGCACTATATACAGCTGCCTTGGGAATTTGCTCTGCTAAACCCCTGTTTTTGTGTCTGTTGTGTTATATGCAATCCTTCCCGGATCACTTTTACACAGGAAGAACTATTATGCTTCAGGGGTTTGACTGGACAAACTTTTTCGCCAATACTCATTAACCCAGATAATTTTAACTTTTGGTCGGGGGAGCAGCAGCTCCCGGCAGAACGCTCAGGAGACACAGACAAAACAAGCGTGCAAGGGTGCTTGTCAGGCTCAGACAGCGAGGATTCCATGTTGTGCTTCCATCTTTTCATCTGGCTAACGTGTGCTCTCTTGTCAATAAAATTGATGAGCTTCTGCTGTGAAACAGAAGGAATATGGACTTTAGCAGATCTGCAGTTCAGTGCTTCATAGAAACATGGCTCAATGCTCACATACCAGATCCAGCATTACACCTGCTGGGCTTTCATTTTCACCATGTAGATTGCATAATGGAGCAAATGTGGAAATTGAGAGGAGGAGGGATCTGCTTTAATGTCAGCGTAAGCTGGTGTACAGATGTGTGACGACGGAGTATCGCCACTGCTATGGACCTCTTTAATTAAGTGTTATATTATGTGTAAAAGGATTATAACTTTCAAATGTCAACATGTATTGTAATGTATAAATGCACATATAGTTTGAAATCTGTTTTAGGTGAATTGAAGTCCACTTGTGTGCGATAAATGCTAATGTTAATTATGTTAATTGGGTGACGCAAATGAATAGTCTGAGAACAATGTACCTTTGCCAGCATGCTTCCTGGTGGTGTCCGGGCAAAAGATTCCCCAGGGGTTTGAGTGCCCTTTAAAGGATGCCAGGAGGAGGAAGTATGTGATGGTTGAGTAGAGGGGGAAGGTTGGTGGATTTATATTGTAAATAAGGGTTTATACTATTTATTGTATTATTTATGGTGTTTATTTATTGTGGCTGACCCATTGCTGACCCAGTCATCTGGGTCAGCCAGATGGCCTCCAGGGGGCACCTGCAACTTTCCAGTGGCTCATGCACCTGATATTGAGAGGGGTATCAGGCTTTGCAGCTGCCTATTTGGATGACGTGGTCATCTATAGTCAGACCTGGAGGGAACATTTGTTGCATCTTCAGCAGGTCCTTCATTTAATTAAGACGGCAGGACTGACTATTAACCCACGCAAATGTGCGTTTGGACAGCAGGAGGTGGAGTACCTGGGACATGTGGTTGGTCAGGGGGTCATTAAACCACGAGTGGGTAAGGTGGATGCCATTCAGGCCTATCCTGTGCCTACTACTAAGAAGAAGGTACGGTCATTCATGGGTTTGGTAGGATGGTATAATAAATTCATCCCCATTTTGCTGAAAGGGCAGCAGTTCTTACTGACCTCACTAGGACTTCAGCACCGAATAGGGTAAAATGGACAGAGGAATGTGGTAGAGCCTTCGAGGATCTGAATGGTGCTATTTCGGGTGAGGAGGTTCTCTACAGTCCGGATTTTGCCCGTCCATTTATTCTACAAACTGATGCTTCAGGAGGTGAAGGGAGAGAGACATCCAATACTGTTCTTGAGCCGTAAGTTGTTGGACCAGGAGACAAGATACTGTACGGTGGAGAAGGAGTGTCTTGCCATGAAATGGGCAATTGTCTCTGAAGTATTATTTGCTTGGGCATCATTTCACACTAGAGACAGATCATCGGGCCCTACAGTGGCTGAATAGGATGAAGGACACCAATAGTCATCTCACAGGGTGGTATTTGTCCCTACAGCCTAATGACTTTACTGTTTGGTATATGGCAGGGAAAGCCAACCTTGTGGCAGATGGCCTCTCCAGAGTGCATGACTCTTACAGTACTGTACTCTCGGAAGGGGGGGGGGGGATGTGATGACGGAGTGTTGCCACTGCTATGGACCTCTTTAAGTGCTATATTATATATGTAAAAGGATTTATAACTTTCAAATGTCAACATGTATTGTAATGTATAAATGCACATATAGTTTTTTTTTTTTTTTTTTTGTTACTTATTTGTACCCGTAGGTAGACTTGGTTTGCAGTCTGGTGACAAGCCACCGGCTGCTGGTCGCTGCGTGCGCGAGCGCCCTAAACCTACATGTTTTTGGTATGTGGGAGGAAACCGGAGAAATCCCGGAGTAAACCCGCACAACACGGGGAGAACATGCAAACTCCACACAGCTCACTGTTGGTCGGGGGCTGGGATCGAACCCACGATCTCATGATCCCCGCGGTCCCCCAGCCGAGGGTAAAACTCGGCTGCCGCAGTGCTAAACCACTGCGCCACCGTGCAGCCAGTTTGAGATCTGTTTTGGGTGAACTGAAGTCCACTTGTGTGAGTTAAATGCTAATGTTAATTATGTTAATTGGGTGAGGCAAATGAACAGTCTGAGAACCACATACCTTTGCCAGCATACTTCCTGGTGATGTCCGGGCAAAAGATTCCCTAGGGGTTTGAGTGCCCTTTAAAGGATGCCAGGAGGAGGAAGTATGTGATGGTTGAGTAGAGGGGGAGGTTGATGGATTTATATTGTAAATAAGGGTTTATACTATTTATTGTATTATTTATGGCGTTTATTTATTGTGTAAATATTGTGGGAATTATTTATGTATTTATGAATTTCTTTTTAGATACTGTTGGGTATATGTGGGAATGTGAATGTTTATTATCTTACCCTGGGACATTGGTATGTTCCAACTGGAGTCATTATCTTGCTAAGTATATTAACAGGTGTTTTTCATTTGGTTGGTGTTGCTGGGTGTTGGATGTTCTATGTAAGTTGTTGCCTGCAAAGTATTTGTAATAAATGGTAGGGATGGCAGAAATGGAACACTGAAGCAATCAAATCATTTGGAACAACTGATTCAGAAAAAGAATCGATCTTTTGGAACGTTCGAAACATCTACCCACAGCGACATCTGGTGGCTAATCTGAAAATATGACATTCAAACAGTAGAGCAGTGTTGCCAATACCCCAACAAGGACAGTGGCTGTTGGCTGTCTGTCATCGCCTCATTTACACAATTGACAATCAGCATATAATTGATGTCTATATTGTATTCAAGCACACCCTTCAAATACTGATTGAGAAAAAATATCCTTTCATACAAATGATACTATTGTGGAAATGTGAAAATGACAAGGCAGAGTTTATCTCATGAGTCAGGTTTATTCACATCTTCCAACATCAGCAAAGCAGAAAGAGGAAAAACACAGAAGCATTCGTCCTTTATATACCAGGACTCTCCCAGTTCACAGTCACATTGCATTTCAATCACAAGTAACAATGCATCTACTCTTTGATCCTATAACCTCCTTTTCATAGTCTTCGGCCACCCGGAAATCCCCCAAGGCCATCTCTTGCATACCAAAGGCTAAACTTTCACATCCTCCTGTTATCTCCAAGGAGACTCAGTTCTTTGTTCTAATCTGAGATGTGAGGCCTAAAGCGATACATATGTGTCCCACATGACCCCCCCAAACATCTAAGATGGAACAACAGAATAACAGTCTGCATGTCATGATAAAATCATTTCACATCAACCCACGTGCTGCTTGGGCCTCAGCCTCCTCCCGTATCTGCTGTAAGTGGGCTTCACCACTTCTGCGGCGCCATCATGCTGAGGGGCTGCTGTCTGGGGGTGAAAACTGTTTGTCAGTCCCTGTGGGTGTTCTGAGGAATTTCCCCGAGGGGGTCTGCCGCGCCGAGGAGCCCTGGCCAACAGCACATCCTCGTCAGCCACAACAAAGGCGGGTTTGAGCCTGTTAATGCCAATCTTTTCCTTCCTGCCCCCCAAATCTATCAAAAAATGCTTGTCCCCTGTTTCCAGCACTCTAAACGGTCCATCATAAGGTGGCCACAGCGGTGGGCGATGAGCATCGTGTCTGACAAAAACAAACTCCGTGTTTTTCAAAGTCTTAGGTACAAAAATGCGCGGAAAACTGTGGTGAACAGGGCCAGGCAGCGTGCCCGATTCCATGCCACGCTGCAACAGCTGAGACGGGGAGCTATCTGGCGCAGGATTATCTGGGAGAAACTCCCCGGGCAGCCGAAGTGGCTGCACAAAAACTAGTTCAGCCGGGGAGGCTTCTAAGTCCTCTTTAGGTGCAGAACGCAACCCCAATAAAACCCACGGTAGCTTGTCTACCCAATTTGCATCCGTAAGTGATGCCCTGAGGGCAGCTTTCAATGACCTATGAAAACACTCGCATAACCCATTAGCCTGCGGATTGTACGCGGTTGTGCAGTGAATTGTGACATCCAGGCTGTGGGCCATTGTTGACCAAAGTTCGGAAACAAATTGAGGGCCTCTGTCGGACGTAATGTCTGACGGGACTCCAAAATGCGCCACCCATGCAGTTAAAAATGCACGCGCCACCTCTTCGGCTGTGGTTGACGCCAGTGGAACCACTTCTGGCCAGCGCGTGGTGCGGTCCACCATTGTCAGAAGGTGTGTGCACTCCTGTGATGGCGGGAGGGGGCCTACGAGGTCCACGTGAACATGATCAAACCTCTTACCCGGGATGTGAAACGGCTCCAAGGGAGCTCTCGTGTGTTTGTGTACCTTGGCTCGTTGACACGTCACGCAGGCTGCTGCCCACTCCTTAACTTGTTTGCGCAGGCTCGGCCATACAAATTTCTCTTCTACCATTTTGACTGACGTGCGCACTCCTGGGTGAGCCAGAGAATGAATCGAGTCAAAAACGCGGCGGCGCCACGCGGCCAGTACCACAGGACGCGGTCGTCCAGTGGAGACGTCGCAGATTAGGGGGGGCATACCGTCTTGCAGCACCCTGTTCTCCAGCCTTAACCCTGTTGGTCCAGACTGGGGCGTGCGCACTTCCGCGTCGCTAGCCTGATCCGTGGCCATGGCTGCATAATCTATCCCTACGCGGACTGGGGCCGCCACGGCGCGCGAGAGGCAGTCTGCCATTACATTAAGTTTACCCGCCACATGCTAAATATCAGTGGTAAACTCTGAGATTGCGGCCAGCTGTCTCTGCTGCCGGCCTGACCACGGTTCTGAAACCTTGGCCATCGCGAAAGTCAGCGGCTTGTGGTCCACGAACGCGGTGAAACGGCGTCCTTCCAGCCAGAACTGGAAGTGGCAAATGGCCAAATGGACAGCTAATAACTCCCTGTCAAACGCACTGTATTTACGTTCACTATTGCGCAAAGTCCTGCTGAAAAAGGCGAGCGGCTGCCAAGCCCCGGCTACATGCTGTTCCACGACCACCCCTATAGCCACATATGATGCGTCAGTAGTGAGCACTATGCGGGCCGTTGGGTCTGGATGCGCCAACAACGCAGCATTGGCCAGGGCTGCCTTGACTTCCGAGAACGCTCGCTCTCGCTCCGGGGACCATTCGATTTTATTCGCGGGTTTTTGTTTTTTGAGCGCGGCGTACAGTGGTTGCATGAGCTGCGCTGCGCGGGGGAGGAAATGATTATAAAAATTCACCATTCCCAAAAACTCCTGTAACGCCCTGACCGTTTGTGGCTGGGGAAAATTTGTTACTGCGTGGACTTTGTCAGGTAGCGGAACCGCTCCTTCTGGAGAGACGCGATGCCCCAAAAAATCAATCTGCGCCACCCCGAACTGACACTTCGCTTGGTTGATTATTAAACCGTGCTCTCCCAACCTCTGGAAAACTGCCGTGAGGTGGTTTTCGTGTTCGTCTTCGGATGCGGTGGCTACTAAGATGTCGTCCAGGTAGACGAATACGAAAGGGAGATCGCGCAGCACCGCGTCCATCATGCGTTGGAACGTCTGCGCAGCGCCTTTAAGCCCAAATGGCATGCGCAAAAACTCGAATAGACCAAACAGAGTTATTACCGCTGTTTTGGGTATGTCCTCAGCTTGCACTGGGACTTGGTGGTAACCACGGACCAAGTCTATCTTAGAAAAAACGCGCACCCCCACCAAATGAATGGAAAAATCTTGGATATGGGGGATTGGGTAGCGGTCGTGCGCTGTGGCGTTGTTCAACCTGCGGAAATCTCCGCAAGGTCACCACGAGCTGTCAGCTTTCGGGACCATGTGAAGTGGGGAAGCCCACGGGCTGTTAGAACACCTCATGATGCCCAACCTTTCCAGGTTGGCGAACTCCTCGCGCGCTATGGTCAGTTTAGCTGCATCCAAACGCCGAGCTTTTGCAAAAACGGGCGGGCCGGTGGTAGTAATAAAATGTTCCACCCCGTGTTTAGCGATGGTTGCTGAAAATGTGGGAACCGTGAGTGCTGGCAACTGAGTGAGCAGTGTGTGGAACTTACCGCTTGCAGCTGTGACATTGGCTTGTGCTGTTGGCGGGGCCACTCGGGCTGTACAGGGAATAGAATCGAAAGAAAGTGCATTAACCATGCGCCTGTTAGCGAGATCAACCAACAAACCATGTGAGCACAGAAAATCAGCCCCCAACATATTGAAATTCACTGCTGCTATGACAAAAGTCCACTCGAATGTACGGCCGTGTAAAGACAGAAGCAGAATCCTCTCACCAAAGGTCTTAATCTCCGAGCCGTTCGCTGCTGCCACCCCGGGACCTCTGGAAACTGCCAGCCGGTCAGCAGAGGAAGGTGTGATGAAACTCAACTGGGAGCCCGTGTCCACGAGGAAATGCCTCCCCGAGCGTGCATCCTTCAAGTAGAGCAGCTTGTTCTCCTCCTCGAGGGTTGCAGCTGCTAAAGACCCCCGGTCTTGGCGTTTCCCGAGCGCTTGAATTGGCACGGTGGTATACATTTGCGTGCCTTCTCTGCAAGGCGGCGATGGTAGAAACAGAGGGTGTCTCCTCCGCGATCCTTGGCCCCTGCCGCCGCCGTCGTCGGTGATTCTGCTGCCGCCGTCTCTGGCCCCCCGCCATCTCCGGCCGCCGCGCTGAACTCCGTCGCTGCTGCGGTGGCCACGCGCTGTTTGCTGGCGTTGAGAATCCGATGCGCCTCCTGGGCCAGCGCGCGGAAGTCCCGCTGGGCCAACAACGGCGAACTGGCCAGGGCCGCTCTCGTGGCCGACGGTAGGGTCCTGAGGAAAATGTGGGTGAAGATGAAGTCGTCGTCGTCTGAGCCCCTCAACCTCAGCATGTTCTCCATCAGGTCAATGGACGTGCCGTCTCCCAAGTCGTTCAGAGCCAGGAGCCTCTCCGCTTTCTCCTCGACTGAGAGAGTGAAGCGCTGGATAAGCGCAGCCTTCAACCCGTCGTATTTGTCGTTGGCCAGTGGCCGCTCCAATAGGCTCTGCACATGCCGAGCCGTACGGTTGTCGAGCTTTGCAATCACATGGTAGAACTTCGTGTCATCTACCATTATCCCCCGGAGGGCGAACTGTGCTTCGACCAAGTGGAACCAGGAGCGCGGGTTGTCCTGCCAAAAGTCCGGTAACTGGACCGTAGCGGCATACACTTGGCTGGGAGCTCCTGACTCGGCTGACCCGGGGGAATTTCTTTCGTCCATGATACGTCTTAGGGTCACCAGTGTGGAAATGTGAAAATGACGAGGCAGAGTTTATCTCATGAGTCAGGTTTATTCACATCTTCCAACATCAGCAAAGCAGAAAGAGGAAAAACACAGAAGCATTCGTCCTTTATATACCAGGACTCTCCCAGTTCACAGTCACATTGCATTTCAATCACAAGTAACAATGCATCTACTCTTTGATCCTATAACCTCCTTTTCATAGTCTTCGGCCACCCGGAAATCCCCCAAGGCCATCTCTTGCATACCAAAGGCTAAACTTTCACATCCTCCTGTTATCTCTAAGGAGACTCAGTTCTTTGTTCTAATCTGAGATGTGAGGCCTACATATGTGTCCCACACTATAACCCCAAACACATCACAAAAAAGTTAAGACAAAAAGACTAGTAATTACAATCGACATAACAGTCTTTTGATTAAATGTGATATTCTAACCCGTAACAGTAGAGGACAAAATTGATTTATGTAATGTGGGTCTAAACAAAGCATTTAAGTTATCAAGTTATATTGAGAAATAATGACCTATTTCAAAGGCAAAATTACAAACAAACCAAGAATCAACAGAAGACAGTTCATTTGTATTTCTATACATATTTAGGTTTTTTTAACTCACTTTTTGTCTCTCCTACGTCATTATTTCTCTCTCTTACACCATCCATTACAATTATATGCTGATTGTCAATTGTGTAAATGAGGCGATGACAGACAGCCAACAGCCACTGTCCTTGCTGGGGAGTTGGCAACACTGCTCTACTGATTGAATGTCATATTTTCAGATTGGCCACCAGATGTCGCTGTGGGGAGATGTTTCGAACGTTCCAAAAGATCGATTCTTTTTCTGAATCAATTGTTGCAACTTCATGTATTGTATTGTAAATCTACACAACTGTATGTAAATATAGAACAATATGACCTCTTTTAGTGATTAAGAGCATAATTGTATTGTAAATACAGATAGATGTGAATAAATAATATTTATATTGCAAATTTCTTTTTGCACCATTTGTATTTTTTTTTTAGTAAATAAGTTTTTCTTTTCCCCACTCCTTTTTGAGCATGAATTAATTGATTTGAATTATTGAACTTACATGTATTCTGTTGAATGTCTTTGCATTGTCAGATACTGCTGTATACAGGTCATTTTGTGTTGTTTACTCACTTGCTTAAAATAAATGTCATTTCATTTTAATTTCATTTTAATTTATTTCAAGCAAGTAATCAAATAACATAAATAACCTGCACACAACATTATCTGATAACGCAGACATTCATCAGAATACATGAAAGTAAAATATATCAAAATCATTAATTTATGCTCAAAAAGGAGTGGGAAGAAGAAAAACTGATTTAATCCTACCCTCATTTCTCATCAGTAGCTTGACATAAAGACATTTCAGTACTTCCCCCTGTCTATTTCGAAATGAAAATGAATTAATACATTCTATTGCTGTCCATTTTGTATTTCAACTTCTTTTGCACAATTTTTAATTTGCACTATTCTGAGTGTTTGAGATTTCTTTGTGTGTATTTCTGTTTCTGGCACTTTATCTGCACACTTGAGCTGTCATGAGTCATAGCAGTAAATTTCCCCACTATGGGATCAATAAAGCATCTCTACTCAACTCTCTACTAATAAATGTATATGTGTATTAAAATGACATGAATACATACCATAAACACCATGCTGGCCTTGGGTGGTTTCAGCACTTAGTTGTGTAGTGCTAGTAATGCAGACATCAGGATGTTTTGTCCACAGATGTCTCCACATAGTAGTTGTATTATTGCAAAATGCAAGCTGTTATATGCAATGCAAACATTTAACGTTCTTTGGTTCAAAAAGGTCAAAGTGTTCCCAGACAGTTGACCTGGGATGCTTTCTAACACCATCCATCGCAAATTAATCTCAAGCCAAACGCTCTCAATCAAAAAATGCTCAGTACAATACACTCAAAGAGGCAAGACTTCGCAAAATAAATGCACATATCAGAGGCTTTTAAATGTTTTAGGCGTGTGGGTTGATGAATCAACAGCCAATCAGGTGAAGACACGAGAAATTATTATTTTACATATAAAGTATATTTAAGGTGGATATAGTTTTCCTAGAATAGGCATTTTAATTTTGTGTAATGGAGGTCAGACATCATAGATAAAACTAGAGACACTTTAAATGACTGATTAAACTCATCACCTACACTAACACTAACACTTCCGGTGTCGCAAAATAATTAACCAAAATAATAACTTAATATTTTTGTTTTGACTATAAAACAATAAGAGCAAAATTAAACACAGGTATGTCCAAAAATTGGATATTTTTTTCTACCTAAGTTTAGAAAAGGACAAAACAAAAATGAGACCAAAAATTTGTTGTTTCTGATTTTATTTTGAATTGGAATTACAAATGAACGAACCATACACGGATTTGTATTCACTTGCTGAAACAAAAACGACTGTGACGTTTCAAAACAATTGGGGGCTGAATGGAACGTGATATGGAACAGTCACGTGACACGTGACACCGTCACGTGATGTGACGAACAGTCACGTGACACCGTCCTTCTGATACAGACCTCGGAACAATGTTTCGAATCACAAGTTCCGCTTAGGTTCCGGTACGTTCCAAAACACTGTTTCGATTTTGTCATCACTAATAAATGGGAAAATGCTTGTTGCAAACTTTGGAAGTCTCGCCCTTCTGTGATGTACACTACCGTTCAAAAGTTTGGGGTCACCCAGACAATTATTTTGTGTTTCCCATGAAAAGTCACACTTATTTGCCACCATGAGTTGTAAAATGAATAGAAAATATAGTCAAGACATTGACAAGGTTAGAAATAATGATTTGTATTTGAAATAATAATTTTTTCCTTCAAACTTTGCTTTCGTCAAAGAATCCTCCATTTGCAGCAATTACAGCATTGCAGACCTAACATGATTGCACAAGGGTTTTCTAATCATCCATTAGCCTTCTGACGCAATGAGCAAACACATTGTACCATTAGAACACTGGAGTGATAGTTGCTGGAAATGGGCCTCTATACACCTATGTAGATATTGCACCAAAAACCAGACATTTGCAGCTAGAATAGTCATTTACCACATTAGCAATGTATAGAGTGTATTTCTGATTAGTTTAAAGTTATCTTCATTGAAAAAAAGTGCTTTTCTTTCAAAAATTAGGAAATTTCTAAGTGACCCCAAACTTTTGAACGGTAGTGTACCTTGACCGCTCGGCAAGTTCCTGACAAGATGTCAAATAAAATGTTACCGATGTCACTGTAAGCCATTTTATTCACTGCGGAAGTTCTCTTCCTTTATTTTGGTCTGTGTTTACTACATTCCACCTCAGGCCTGTGTTAGTGAGGCATTGCAACAGTTAGCAGATCAGATCACAATCATGGAACACAAACTTCCTGACTCCTTGCTCATTTTTCTGGGAACTTTAATACCTCAGCTGTGAGCTGTCAAAATACAAACATGTAAAGTGTCCCACCAGGGCCACAAACACTCTCGACCACTCTTAAAATGTTGCTCATCATTCTGTTCCTCATGCAGCCTTGGGTCTCTCGGATAACTGCATGGTCCATCTTCTCCCTGCATACAGGCAGAAACTCAATTCTATTAAACCTGTAGTGAAGACTGTTAGATGGACCATTGATGCAAAGCTTGAACTACAGGCTTGCTGTGATTGCACTGACTGGTGCATTTTTGAAACTGTTGCTTCAAACCTGGATGAACTGACATTGACATCTTACATCAGTTTTTGTGAGGACATACTATATGTGTGCCAACTAAAATCTTCTGCATGAATAACAACAAACTTCAGTCAACAAACCAGTCGCAGCAGATGACTGCCCCTCCCTGAGCCTGGTTCTGCTGGAGGTTTCTTCCTGTTAAAAGGGAGTTTTTCCTCTCCACCGTCGCCAAGTGCTTGCTCACAGGGGATCGCCTGATTGCTGGGGTCTTTCTGCAACTGTGGGGGTCCTCCCTACAGTTGATAGTGCTATGAGATGACTGTTGTTGTGAAATGGCGCTATATAAATAAAGTTGAAACTGTGATTTATACCCAAACAGAAGGCCAAAGAATAAGCTTTCAGAACAGGGGACAGGCTCCTGTGCAATAAGTCGAGGAACACACTGACAGATCATAACAGCAAAGAAATGCTACTCTGAAAAACTTAAAACCAAGTTTTCAGACAACGATCCAGCTTCAGTGTGGAGAAGCCTGCAGAATATGACAAACTACAGGAGACCATCCTGTCACACCTCAGAGAGCTGCCTACTGGGAGATGAATGCCTTCTACTGTAGGTTTGAGAGGCAACCATTTACAACATTTACACCTAATGATCACTCAGGATTCAATCAGTCATTTCCAACAGCTCTTCCATTACTCCTATAACCAACACTTAGGATCTATGAAAAAGAGGTGTGTCAGCTCATCATGAGACAGAAGATCAGGAAAGCTCCCGGCCCAGATGGTGTGTCATCATCCTGCTTGAAAAACTGTGCTGAACAGCTGGCCTCCATCATCATTAAGATCTTCAGTTAATCACTGGAGTTATGTGAAGTTCCATCCTGCCTTAAATGCTCCACAATCATCCCAGTTCCCAAGAAATCTCCAGTCTCGGGATTAAAACAGGCCTGTTGCTTTGACATTTGTTGTCATGAAATCCTTTGAAAGACTGGTGCTGAGCCATCTGAAGGTCATCACAGGACCCCTGCTGGACTCCATGCCTAGTGGGCAAACAGGTCAGTTAATGATGCAGTATACATAGGGATGCATTACATCCTTGAACACCTTGACCCTTCAGGGGCATGTGCTAGGATCTTGTTGGTGGACTTAGTTTGGCATTTAACAATATCATTCCTGAAGCTCTCCATACCAAACTGGTCCAGTTCACTGTGCCAACTCCCACCTGTCCTAATTATAGGCTATATCTAAAAGGAAGGTTTTAACCCTATTCTTAAAAAAACAGAGATCGAGTCTGACTCCCGAATCCAGATTGGCAGCTGGTTCCACAGGAGAGGAGTTTGATAACTGAAGGCTCTGCCTCCCATTGTACTTTTGGAGATTCTAGGTGTTACAAGTAATCATGCATTTTGAGAGTGTAGTGCTCTGTTAGGATAATAGGGTAGTATCAGATCTTTTAAATAAAAAGGGGCCTGATTATTTAGAGCTTTGTAAGTGAGAAGAAGGATTTTAAACTTAATTCTAAACTCTATGGGAAGCCAATGTAGGGAGGCCAGAACCGGAAAGATATGATCTCTCTTTCTAGTACCTGTTAAAACTCTTGCTGCAGCATTTTGGATCAGCTGAAGACTTTTTAAAGATGATTTAGGACAACCTGATAATAAAGAGTTACAATAATCTAATCTAGAGCTAACAAAAGCGTGGATTAGTTTCTCAGCATCACTCTGAGATAAGATGCTCCTAATCTTGGCAATATTACTCAAATGATAGAAGGCAGTCTTAGAAACAAGTTTAAAATGTGAATTGAAAAACAGATCTTGATCAAAAATAACTCCAAGGTTCCTCACAGAACTATTAGAAAGAGTAACCGCATACAAACTAAGAGTTTGATTTGGAAAGGTATTTCTAAGGTTTTTTGGACCAACTAGAATGACTTTAGTCTTATCTGAATTTAATAGCAGGAAATTACAAGTCATCCAAGTGTAACCCAGTTGAGAAAATGACCCTTTTTCTCAGATGTAAATTGTATTAATACAATTGTGTGATTTTATTTTGAAAACCGATTCTCTTGGGGAAGAGGAAGTGTGATCCTCGTGATCCAACTTTAAAACTTCCGTTTTATGGTCACGTTGGGTGATGTGGGTTTCCCATTCATTAAGAGCGATATTAGCCCCGCCTTCCGAGCCGAGTGCCGAGGCGCGCACCTGAGGCTCGTTCTTTTCACGATCTGCAAGCAGAGGAGAGGAGCTGTAGGACGATCTGTCCTCATGCTGACACCTCTTCTTGGTAAGCTAATTCAGATAAATACTATAAATGGATCTAAACACTCTCCCAACGCTAATTTGCAACCTTTATTATCCTAAGTTGATGGGAGCACTAGCTTGAGAGGCCGTGAAGCGGTGACTTCTGCTGTGTTCACCCTGAATCTCAACTTGATGAAGTGACTGAGTTTTTGAGACGGTATGGATCGATTTCAAGAGTCATAAAAGTAACAGTAAGTCTGTGTTTTTCCAGAGTGCTATTTTTGAGTATCACTCGGGTATTGCTTTTGAAACTCTTGACCCATTGCCATGTACTCATGTATCTGATAGTGGAGCCAGCTATATGATACAATCTCTTCCCAGTGTTTATACGCACTGTGTAGGGAGCGAAATGACCAAGTCATTTCTCACTAAAATTAAAAACCTAGCGAAGATGAGGGGCAGAGATTTTGCAGATGACCTGAAATATGTGCTGTTACGGATGTCTGAGGCAATTAAAGAATCTGAAAATGATCAATCAGAGCAAGTTAAGTTACCTGATAACTTACCTGAAGCTTTCTTAGATGAACCTCAACCTCAGCCTTCTGCAGCTGAGCCCAGTATTCAAGGTGCACAGCCAACTAACCAGTCGAATCACACGGCGAGCACCCCAGCTCAAAGTATGCCCACCATTTCTGCACATGATTTAAATCCCCCAGAAGTGCAATGTGTGGTAGTTGAGCACATTGTAAAAAGGGAAGATTTTTCCGTGCAGCCGTTTTCACAAAAGCTCAGAGCTTTTTCTGGCAAAGACCCCCGACCAACTTATGAGCTAGATTATGACACTTGGCGCTCCAGTGTAGAATTAATCTTGACTGATTCTGCTATGTCCAAATTGCAGCAATCCCGGAAGATCATTGAGTCTCTTGTACCCCCAGCAGCTGATGTAGTCAAGTACTTGAACCCCAACAGCTCACCATCAGAATACCTTCAGCTGTTAGATTCTGCTTATGGTACAGTTCAGGATGGCGAAGAGCTTTACGCCAGGTTTATTGACACCTTCCAAAACACAGGTGAGAAACCCTCGTCATATCTACAACGTCTTCACGTAGCTTTGACTCACACTGTGAAGCGTGGTGGCGCTTCAAGCCAGGATTTTGACAGGCTGCTTGTCACGCAGTTTTGTCAAGGTTGTTGGGATGATTCCTTTTTAACTGCACTCCAGTTAAAACAAAACCGAACAAGTCCCCCAACTTTTCCTGATTTGCTCCTCTTGCTACGCACTGAAGAAGACCAAATTGCTGCCAAAAATTTAAGGATGAGACAACATTTGAGCAGTTCAAACCAAAAAGTGACATCCCACGTGCAAACTGTGCAGTGTAGTTCAGATGAAAATGAGGATAATGTCACGCTAAACACACTCCAAGAACTCTCAAAGCAAGTTGCAGAGATTCAAACACAACTAGTAAAACTAACTGCAGAACCTAAAGCTCCAAACTCACAAAGTACACTCAGTACAAAGCCAAAAGAGAAACGAAAGTCGGAGGTTCGAAGATGACCAGATACCCTCGTAGTTCCGCCCATAACTGATAACGGGTGGGGGTAATACTGAAAGTGATCACATTACAACTCAACCAATACTGATGATGAACAGTCTTGGTTGCACATGCAACGGGACGTGCATGATAATTAGTGGGGGACAGTGTAACCCAGCTGAGAAAATGACCCTTTTTCTCAGATGTAAATTGTATTAATACAATTGTGTGATTTTATTTTGAAAACCGATTCTCTTGGGGAAGAGGAAGTGTGATCCTCGTGATCCAACTTTAAAACTTCCGTTTTATGGTCACGTTGGATGATCTGGGTTTCCCCATTCATTAAGAGCGATATTATCCCTGCCTTCCGAGCCGAGTGCCGAGGCGCGCACCCGAGGCTTGTTCTTTTCACGATCTGTGAGCGGAGGAGAGGAGCTGTAGGATGATCTGTCCTCACGCTGACACCTCTTCTTGGTAAGCTAATTCAGATAAATACTATAAATGGATCTAAACACTCTCCCAACGCTAATTTGCAACCTTTATTATCCTAAGTTGATGGGAGAATGAGC
This sequence comes from Pholidichthys leucotaenia, assembly GCA_020510985.1. Lineage (NCBI taxonomy): Eukaryota > Metazoa > Chordata > Actinopteri > Cichliformes > Pholidichthyidae > Pholidichthys > Pholidichthys leucotaenia. The sequence goes on from CM035836.1 coordinate 312,515,647, forward strand.
TTGAGAGGCCGTGAAGCAGTGACTTCTGCTGTGTTCACCCTGAATCTCATCTTGGTGAGTGAGATACATGCTAACATTAGCGCTATGCTAATGCTAGTCACGAGTGGGTTTTTTTCTGTTTAAAAGCAATGGAAAAGGCTGTCTTTGTGTCTGTATGGTTTGCCTAAATGTGATTTCAGTTCCCAACAGTATGCTGAAGTACTTTTAGTTCCTATGCATTATTTCTGTCAAATGAAATGTGTAGGTTGATGCTAAAAGCACATGGTGTTAAGTCCCCTATGTAAAAGCATAGGTTATGCTAAACCCAGTAGCTCAGACCGGATTTTTTCTGATTTTTGAGAGGGAATATTGGAAGTTATGGGACAGTATATTCCCTGGTTATGAGATAAATTAATTGTATTTCATTTCATGATTTACAAAGACAAGGTTAGAAAGGATTAATCATAATTTCATGGTTAACTGATGTAGAGATAAGAAGAGGGATTGATTTAAGTGGTTACATGAAAAAAGGGGTATTTCATGTGCCACTAGAGAGATTGTGAGAAAAGAAAAAAAGAACACATGCATGTAAGATGCAAGATGTGAGATGTAAGATATTACTATATTGCTGGATTGTGATAATAGTAATATGAGAGAAGAATTTAAACACTAAGCTATGGTGTTATATAAGAAGGGATTGGAAGACGAATTACTCTAGCTGTAAACAATAATACCATTATTGTTGTGCAGGCTAGGTTTTTTTGGATACCGATCAAGAACCTTCTGGAACCTGGATTCTCTCCGAATGGAGATGGCGAGCCTGACCCGAGACTGAACCAAGATTGGACTGAGATCTAACCAAGATCTCGAGTGAAGAGCATCTTTCCCCTGTGAAGAGCATCCTTCCCCTCTCCAGTGCCCAGGATTGGAAACCGGAGTCTGGAGATACGAGATATCCTGACTGGTCAAATGACTAACTCGAACGGACAATCAAACACTGAGCTCAGTGGGACACCTTGGGGTTTTATTCCATGCCGGCCGTTGTTATATTTGTACAGTTGTAAATTATCTGTATATTTTGCTCACTTTATCACTGTAAATAACAACCATTATTGCTCATTTCTTGCCTCCAGCTATTTCATTCCACACTCACTTTAATTCCCTATTGTAACCCTTACGAACCTAGCAACTGGTCTACACTTAATTAATTCCCTTACCTAGTTTGCCCAAATGTGATTTCAGTTCCCAACAGTATGCTGAAGTGCTTTTAGTTCCTATGCACTATTTCTGTCAAATGAAATGTGTAGGTTGATGCTAAAAGCACATGGTGTTAAGTCCCCTATGTAAAACCATAGGTTATGCTAAACCCAGTAGCTCAGACTGGGTTTTTTCTGATTTTTGAGAGGGAATATTGGAAGTTATGGGACAGTATATTCCCTGGTTATGTGATAAATTAACTGTATTTCATTTCATAACCAGGGAATATACTGTCCCATAACTACCAATATTCCCTCTCAAAAATCAGAAAAAACGCAGTCTGAGCTACTGGGTTTAGCATAACCTATGCTTTTACATAGGGGACTTAACACCATGTGCTTTTAGCATCAACCTACACATTTCATTTGACAGAAATAGTGCATAGGAACTAAAAGTACTTCAGCATACTGTTGGGAACTGAAATCACATTTAGGCAAACCATACAGACACAAAGACAGCCTTTTCCATTGCTTTTAAACAGAAAAAAACCCACTCGCGACTAGCATTAGCATAGTGCTAACGTTAGCATGTATCTCACTCACCAAGATGAGATTCAGGGTGAACACAGCAGAAGTCACCGCTTCACGGCCTTTCAAGCTCGTGCTCCCATCAACTTAGGATAATAAAGGTTGCAAATTAGCGTTGGGAGAGTGTTTAGATCCATTTATAGTATTTATCTGAATTAGCTTACCAAGAAGAGGTGTCAGCGTGAGGACAGATCATCCTACAGCTCCTCTCCTCTGCTCGCAGATCATGAAAAGAACGAGCTTCAGGTGTGCGCCTCGGCACTCGGCTCGGAGGGCGGGGCTAATATCGCTCAACGAATGGGAAACCCAGATCACCCAACGTGACCATAAAATGGAAGTTTTAAAGTTGGATCACGAGGATCACACTTCCTCTTCCCCAAGAGAATCGGTTTTCAAAATAAAATCACACAATTGTATTAATACAATTTACATCTGAGAAAAAGGGTCATTTTCTCAGCTGGGTTACACAAGCCTTGATTTCTGTAAGACAGGCCTCTAACTTGCCTAATTGATTATTGATCATCTGACCCCATCTGCCCCATCATTATTGACCCCTCATGGATCGTCACCTTATCGTGGTGGGGGGTTTGCGTGCCCCAGTGATCCCAGGAGCTATGTTGTCCGGGGCAATTTGCCTCTGATAGGGTCACCCAAGACAAACTGGTCCTGGGTGAAGGGCCAGACTAAGAACGATCCAACAGACTCGCATGATAAATTCTAGATCAAGGATTCAGTGTACCCTGCCCGGGATGGAGTTACCGGAGCCCCACCCTGGACCCAGGCCTGGGGGAGGGGCTCGATGGCTAGCATCTGGTGGCCGGGTTTCCACCCATGGCACCCGGCCGGGCTCAGCCCGAAGGAGTTACATGGGTTCGCCCTCCACCACCTGCAACTGGACTGGACTGGGCTCACCACCTGCAGAAGGGATCATGGGGGACCGGTGCTATGTGGATTAGGTGGCAGTCAAAGGCGGAGACCTTGGCGGACTGATCCCAAGCTTTCTAAACTGGCTTTTGGTACGTGGAATGTCACCTCTCTGGTGGGGAAGGAGCCTGAGTTGGTGTATGAGGTTGAGAGATACTGGCTAGATATAGTCGGCCTCACCTCAACACATAGCTCCGGTTCCGGAACCAGTCTCCTGGAGAGGGGCTGGAGCTTGGCCTTTTCTGGAGTTACCCCGGGTGAGAGGCGACGAGCAGGGGTGGGTATTCTTGTATCCCCCCACCTTGCTGCCTCTATATTGAAGTTTTCCCCAGTGGATGAAAGGGTTACTTCTCTGCGCCTTCGGGTTGGGAAACGGGTCCTGACCATCATTTGTGCCTATGCACCAAATGATGTTTCACAGTACCCACCCTTTTTGGAGTCTCTGACTGGTGTGCTGAAGGGTGCTCCTCTTGGAGACTCCATTGTCCTACTGGGGGACTTCAATGCGCACGTGGGAAATGACAGTGAAACCTGGAAGGGGGTAATTGGGAGGAACGGCCTGCCTGATCTGAATCCAAGTGGTGTTCAGTTATTGGACTTCTGTGCTAACCACAGTTTGTCCATAACGAACACCATGTTCAAGCATAAAGGTGTCCACATGTGCACCTGGCACCAGGACACCCTAGGTCGCAGGTTGATGATCGATTTTGTTATTGTGTCATCAGACTTGCAACCGTATGTCTTGGACACTCAGGTAAAGAGAGGTGCAGAGCTGTCAACTGATCACCACCTGGTGGTGAGTTGGATCTGATGGCAGGGGAGGATTCCATTCAGATCTGGTAGACCCAAATGTATAGTGAGGGTGTGCTGGGAACGTTTGACTGAGGCCCCTGTCCGGGAGGTCTTCAACTCCCTCCTCCGGAAGAACTTCAACCACATTCCGAGGGAGTCTGGAGACATGGAGTCTGAATGGGCCATGTTCTCCACCTCTATTGCTGAAGCGGCTGCCCAGAGCTGCGGCTGCAAGGTGGTCGGTGCATCTCGTGGTGGCAACCCCTGAACCAAGTGGTGGACACCAGTGGTGAGGGGGGCCATTAAGCTGAAGAAGGAGTCCTATCAGGCTTGGTTGGCTTGTGGGACTCCCGAAGCAGCTGAGGTGTACTGGCAGGCCAAGTGGAGTGCGGCTTGGGTGGTTGCTGAAGCAAAAACCTGGATATGGGAGGAGTTTGGTGAGGCCATGGAACAAGACTTTTGGTCGGTCTTGAAGAGATTCTGGCAAACTGTCCGGCAGCTCAGGAGGGGAAAGCAGCTCCCTGTACACACGGTGTATGGTGTGGATGGGGCGCTGTTGACTTCGACCGGGGATATCGTCGGGTGGTGGAAGGAATACTTTGAGGATCTCCTCAATCCCACTGATACGCCTTCCACAGAGGAAGCAGGGTTTGTGGACGAGGAGGATGACTCACCTATCACAGGGGCTGAGGTTGCCAAGGTGGTTAAAAATCTCCTTGGTGGCCGGGCCCCAGGGGTGGACGAAATTTGCCCTGAGTACCTCAAGGCCCTGGATGTTGTAGGGCTGTCATGGTTGACACACCTCTGCAACACTGCGTGGAGGTTGGGGGCAGTGCCTTTGTCATGGCCAACCGGGGTGGTGGTTCCTCTCTTCAAAAAAGGGGACCGGAGGGTGTGCTCCAACTTTAGAGGGATCACACTGCTCAGCCTCCCTGGGAAGGTCTATGCCAAGGTACTGGAGAGGAGAGTCTGGCCATTGGTTGAACCTCGGATTCAAGAGGAGCAATGTGGTTTTCATCCTAGCCGTGGCACATCGGACCTGCTCTTTACCCTCTTGAGAATTCAAGGGTTCATGGGAGTTTACCCAACCAGTTTACATGTGTTTTGTGTACTTGGAGAAGGCATTTGACCACGTCCCTCATGGTTTTTTGTGGGGGGTGCTTCGGGAGTATGGGGTATCGGGCTTGTTGTTAAGAGTTTGGTTCATATTGCCAACACTCTGTCGGACTCATTCCCTTTGTCACCGATCCTGTTTATAATTTTTATGGACAGGATTTCTAGGCGCAGCCAGGGAATGGAGGGTGTTGTGCTTGGTGACCACAGGATCTCATCTCTGTTGTTTGCAGATGATGTTGTCCTGTTGGCTTCATCTAGCAATGACCTACAGTTCTTGCTGGGACGGTTTGCTGCTGAGTGTGAAGCGGCTGGGATGAGAATCAGCACCTTCAAGTCTGAGTCCATGGTCCTCAGCCGGAAAAAGGTGGATTGTCTTCTCAGGGTTGGGGACAGGCTCCTGCCCCAAGTGAAGGAGTTTAAGTATCTTGGGGTCTTATTCACAAGTGAGGGGAGAATGGAGCGAGAGATTGACAGACGGATCGGAGCAGCATCTGCAGTGATGCGGACGTTGTACTGGTCTGTTGTGGTGAAGAGGGAGCTGAGTTCTAAGGCAAAGCTGTCGATTTACCAGTCAGTCTACGTTCCTACTCTCACCTATGGTCATGAGCTTTGGGTAATGACCGAAAGAATGAGATCGTGGATACAAGCGGCTGAAATGAGCTTTCTCTGTAAGATTGCTGGACTCACCCTCAGAGATAGGGTGAGGAGCTCAGTCATCCGGGAGAGGCTCAGAGTAGAACCGCTGCTCCTCCACATTGAAAGGAGTCAGTTGAGGTGGTATGGGCATCTGATTAGGATGCCTCCTGGACGCCTCCTACTTGAGGTGTTTCAGGCATGTCCCACTGGGAAGAGACCCCGGGGCAGACCCAGGACTCGCTGGAGAGACTATGTCTCCCAGCTGGTCTGGGAATGCCTTGGTATCCTCTCTGAAGAGCTGGAGCAGGTGGCTGGTGAGAGGGAAGTCTGGGCTTCTCTGCTTGAACTGCTGCCTCCGCGATCCGGACCTCTGGAAAAGTGGTAGAAGATGGATGGATAGATGGATGGCTTGATTGACAGGTATAATTGTGTGTCATCTGCACAACAATGAAAATGTATACAGTGCATTCTAATAATGTTGCCTAGCGGAAACATACTGTATATAAACTAAAAAGAATAGGGCCTAGCACAGATCCCTGTGGAACTCCGTGACTGAGCTTTGAGTTGGAAGAAAACTCATTATTGACATGAACAAACTGGAACCAATCAGATAAATAAGATCTAAACCACTGCAACAAAGTTCCATTAAGTCCAACATGGTGTTCTAATCTATCAAATAAAATATTATGATCGATAGTATCAAAACCTGCACTAAGGTCTAAAAGGACAAATACAGAAACAAGTCCATTATCAGATGCAATAAGGAGGTCATTAGTGACCTTCACTAAGGCTGTTTCAGTACTGTGATGGATTCTAAACCCAGATTGAAACTCTTCAAATAAACCATTTCCCTGCAAGTGGTCAAATAATTGCGTAGCAACAACTCTTTCTAAGATTTTTGAAATGAAAGGCAGATTAGAGATTGGTCTATAGTTAGCTAAAACTCCTGGATCCAGCGGTGGCTTTTTAAGTAAGGGTTTAATTACAGCAGTTTTAAAAGCCTGCAGTACATGGCCCAATGTTCATGAAGAATTGATTATTTGAAGAATAGAGCTACCAATAAATGGGAAGGCTTCTTTAAATAACCTGATAGAAATAGGGTCTGAAAGACAAGTTGAAGGCTTGGATGAGGAAATTATTTTATCTAACTCTAAAAGGTCAGTTGGCGTAAACTCATCGAAACAGTTATCAATTGAAGGAGTTGTAGTAGTTAATGTGTTTAAATTAACGATGGGAAGAATCTGACTGATTTTATCTCTGACAGATGAAAATTTATTATTGAAAAAGTTCATAAAGTCCTGACTAGTAAGCTCTAAGGGAATGCTAGGATTGACAGAGCCCTGACTCTCTGTCAGCCTGGCTACAGTGCTGAAAAAAAAACCCTAGGATTTTTCTTGTTCTCTTCTATTAATGCAGGATAATAACTTGTTCTAGCTTTTCTAAGAGATTTTTTATAAATTAAAAGATGACTTCTCCAAGCTAAATAGATTTCATCTAATTTATTTTCTTTCTAATTGACGAGTCTTCTGTTTTAAGCTACAAGTTTCTGTGTTGAACCAAGGAGTTAGAAATCTCTGATTAGACTTTTTCTTTTTTAAAGGGGCTACCATGTCTAGAGTCTGATGCAGAGAAGCTGTAACACTATCTACCATGCTATCAATTACAGAAGGAGCAAGCTCTCCATAGCTCATCTCTGTTGTGTTGACACATGGCATAGAGGAAACAATCTGCATAAATTTGGTAACAGCATCATCTGAAAGGCATCTACTGTAGTAATATTTTTCTTTAGGAGCCAAATAGTCAGAAATAGTAAAAGCAAAGGTTAACAGGCAATGGTTTGACAGTACAGGGTTATGAGGAGACACGACCAGATTTTCTATTTCGATGCCATATGTCAGAACAAGGTTCAACGTGTGGTGGAGATAATGGGTAGAATTTCCTACTTTCTGAGAAAATCCCATCGAGTCTAATATTGAATTAAATGCCATATTAAGGCAATCACTATCTACATCTACATGTATATTAAAGTCCCCTACTATAATTATTCTATCTGATTTCAGCGCTAAATCGGCTAAGAATTCGGCAAATTCGGATAAAAACTCTGAGTATGCTGCGGGAGGATGATAAACTATGGCAAATAACATTGGGTTTAGCCTAAAATTGATAAAATGCCAAATACTGAGGACCAGGCCCTCAAAGGAATTATGTTTTTTGCTTTACATTAACTAGTAATTTGGAATGGTATATTGTTGCTACTCCTCCTCCACAACCAGAACTTCTGGGATTTTGACAGTTTAAATAACTAGAGGGAGTTGATTCATTTAAACCAACATAATCCTCTTGCCCTAACCAAGTCTCTGTAAGGGATATTAAATCAATCTGATGATCAATTAACAGATCATGGATTAGCAGAGACTTGGGAGTTAGAGACCTAATATTTAACAAACCACATTTATTTTTTAAATTATGAGGAGGAACAGAGGCCAAGTCATTAAATTTAGAGGCTTGATGTTTAATTTGCGTTTCACCAATTTTTTGTTTAATCACTTTGGGATGCTTATACATTATATTTTTATTTACTCTGGAGGGAGCAGACAATGATTCTCTGATGGGGAAGACAGGGTCTAAGTTGAGGGGTGGCAGATGAAGAGGAGCTGCAGAAAGGCGTGTAAGACTGTGACTCTGCTTCCCGGTCCCAGCTCTGAGTTGGCAAGGTTTTGGAAATTTGGATAAAAATGATGCCAGATTGTTAGATAAAAGAGATGCACCATCCAAAGTGGCATGGACGCCGTCTAGTATAATAAGACCAGGTTTTCCCCAAAATGAGTTCCAATTGTCTATGTAGCCCTCACTGTTTGCAGGACACCACACAGTCAGCCAGCGGTTGAAGGATGACATGAGACTAAACATGTCATCACTGGTCAGACTGGGGAAGGGCCCAGAGAATACTACAGAGGCAGACATCATTTTGGTAAAGCTACACACCAATTCCACACTAAGTTTTGTGACTTCTGACTGCCGGAGTCGGATGTTGTTAATGCCAGCGTGGAAAACAATTGTGGATTATTTAGTTACTTTTAGCTAGCATTTTCAAATTTGACTTGATGTTGCGTGCTCTGGCCCCGGGAATGCATTTGACTATGGCCGCTGGAGTCTCTAGGTTCACGTTTCTGACTATAGAGTCGCCAATGATCAGAGTTTTTTTCCTCAGCGGGTGTGTCGCTGAGCAGGGAAAAGTGATTAGAAACATGAACAGGTTGGTGGTGGACCAGGGGCTTGTGACTATGCTTCCTTCTCACCGTCACCCACCCATTCTCTCCTGGCTGCCCAGGAGAGGTGGATGCCAGGGGACGGCTAGCAGGCCCTATGTTAGGGTGCTCCGCTGCAGCTAAGGGGAGTCCGTCATTATTAACTGGCAGTTATTTATTTAGCGAATGCAAAGTCCTTAAGCCAAGCAGTTGCCTCCTGGTTTGCTGTATGGAGGGTGTGTAATCCTCCTTCCAGTCTTTGGAGCGGGCAAGCCTCTATGATGTGTTCCATTGTTTGCTCCTCTCCACATGCGCACAGTGGGCTAGGGCTACTGCCCCATCTGTAAAGGCTGGCCAAGCAGGGGCCATGTCCTGAAGCGATTGAGTGTAGACCACTGTCTCCTTGGGAGGTTGGTGCCCGGGACCTGTTGGTTGGGGTTTATCACCAGCTGTTTGTTTGGGACCTCCTTGGTCTCCCATTCCTCTTGCCAAGCTGTCTGGATGGTAAAGTCAGCTGGGGGAGGGTTTTTCCAAATCGGCCGTCTGGATGAAAGTCGGGCAGTGGGTGGAGTGTAGATATCTGCATGGATTGGTAAGTGAGGAGAATCTTTAACTTTTTGGAGCATCCTTTGAGTTAATGCTGCTCGCCGGATGTGTGGAGGGGCTATGTTTGACAGTACAGAGAGCCAGGGGAGTGGTGTTGAGCGGATTGTTCCAGTTATAGTTCTCATGGTTGTGTTGAACTGGCAGTGACGGTGCATCAATGCAGTGGAGCCAGGATTCCAAATCACACAACCTCGCCTCGAGCACCTCAAAAAGACAACATTTATTACATTTACCATTAACACTAAAAGAGGCAGAGGTGTAGCAAAACATCTGACACAGAGAGCACACCAGAGGAGAAGAGGAAGGAGCGCTAGTAGCCATAGCTAGTGGCTAACCTGAAGCTAACACAAACGCCAATGAAAGGTGAACAGAAGGCTGCTATGACCCGAGCGCTAATGTTATTTGTGCTCGGCCTATTCCTGTCAGGTCTTGACAGCGGTGTTGTTATTCCGGCTCTCCGAGCTCTTATTGTGACAGCGCTCGGGGAGGCTTCCGCTCAGCTGTCAAGACCTGAACAGCTGTTCTGCATTTGCGGTCGTTAGCGGCCGGCTTCTTAAACCGACGCTAGCGGCTGCATCCTTGCAGCAGTGTCCATCGCTGATTGTCGGAGCGATCGTACGTTACGGATTATTACTACATTGCCCGTCTGTGGTGTGACCGTCTCATCCTGTGAACCCGTGAGTGAGCTTATTAGCCTTACGCCTCCCTGTGTGTAGACTTGTTGGTGTCATAGCCTCAGCGGCCTGTATTATTATGACTTTCACCGTAAATAAAGACTTTAACACAACTCTCTGGTGACGGTGTGGTGTCTTATGGTGGCTCGCGAGGGCCACCGCATGACAGTACACTGCTGCCACAAAACGGCGTTTACGGTGACACCAACCCGAGACGCCTTTCACCAGTGAGTTAGTGCCACTAGGACATTGCTTTTTCCTGTCTGGGTATGGTGTGCTGGAGGAATGCTGTCGCGGATGGGCTGCGCTCGGAGTTCGAGCCACGAGCTGGCAGACGTCCTGGAATACGTGGATGAGACGCTCATCTCTGCTTCCCTCCTGGACTACAACCATGACGTACACTGGTACCTGGACTGCGCTGAGGATGTACTCAATCATCTTTCTCCCCGCTACGCCGACCACCCAGAAGTCGATGCAAGGAGGGCTGATATCGCCGTGCAACGTGAGATACTCCGTATGGTGGAGGAGGCCTACGGCAAGAAGCAGAGGAGGAGGCGTTCCCGCTCCTCACCTTGGGATCCCGTTCCTGTCCTCGATCCACTCCAGGAGTTCGTACCATCTGGGGGCCGTCGTAGACGTCGGCGCCGCGGCCAAGGGCATCCCCAGCAAGCTCCTGTTCCGGATCCAGTTCCGGGCTGCCGGAATGACCCAGTCAACCAGTCAGCTGTCTCTTCGGCGTCATGTCAGGAGGGAATTCTTGCAGCCTCTCTTCCCAGGCCATCTTCCCCTGCTGTCCGGTCAGCATGTTGTGCCCGGCCTGCTTTGGCTGTTGCTCCCTCGTCCTCGATGCCTTCTCCAGCTGCTGTGTGTGACAAGAGCCCTGCTTCGGCGAGCCCCGCCCATGGGTCCTCTCTTACCATCCAGCGAGAGAGGGAAGGAGCAATGCCCTCTACAGCTGGCACCACCCTCCCTCTGGGAGACAGGCAAGTTCATGTTCACTCCCCTACTTATAATAGTGATCTGTCTTGTCTGACTCCTGGGGGTGGAGTTCAGGGTTTGCAGCCCCCCGTGCTCCCACCACCAGCTGTAGTCATCTGTTCTGAACCTGCTGCCTGTGTTTTCCTCCGCTGAGCGGTCCTCGGCGTTAGGTCTACATCGTCGAGCGAGGAGGAGGCCTGCAGCTCTGGGAATAATCCCGGCCCCGCAGCCACGTTTTGGACAGAAGAGAAGAGCGGACTGCGGTGTGGAGCCTGAGCCGACGAGGAAGCGTCCCCGAGTCTCCACGGAGGAGCAGCCTGAGCCAGCGGGTTGAGGGTCCCCTGCCGCCACGCCGTGCGGGTTATCAGTGTGGACATCAGCGCGAGAGGATCCAGCTGCAGAGACCATCATGCCGGCTGTGGAGCCCGACACAGCTGAGTGGGAGCCTGACGACGAGCTTCTACCCGAACCTGGATCGATGGAGTCCTGGACGGCTCCAGAGCCCGAGTGCAGGCAAGTGCTCTTCTTTGTTTTCCTTTGTGGTGTGTTAGAGCATTTTTGCCTGCCTCGCGGGGAGGCGAGCGAGGGGCAGCCGTCTGCTGTGCCCAAACTCGTCTCGCTGGGCTCTGGCGCTGCCGGGGATATTGATCCCGGTCCTCTCTGTTCCTCTGAGCCTCTTCACAGTGTTGCCGGCTTGGAATCTGTTGAGGTCACGGTGCAGAAGGTCCCAAGTTCGGGGGTGGAGGTCGTCGCCGATGCGGTGCCGACCCAGTCGGGGTCCGATGAGGCCCAGTGGGGGTCCGACACGGGGGCAGCTGTGACCCAGTGGGGGTCCGACGCAGGTGCAGCTGTGACCCAATCGGGGTCCGGCGAGGCCCAGTCGGGGTCCGACGCGGGTGCAGCGGTGACCCGGTCGGGGTTCGACGCAGGCGGAGCTACAACGGCCGCATTGGTGTGGGTCAAGGTCGGTGGAGGAGCTGCAGACCCTTCGCCGCCTGATGTGATGTGGGCTCGTCATCATGACTATTCCCCTCTCAAGAGCCACCAGCTGGGGTCGTCAGCACTGGGGGCTGTTGGAGGTTTTCTTCTTGCAGGCTGGCACTCCCATGTAATTTCGCTGTCAGGGAGGTCGCCGCACGCTATTCCTCCACAGTTCTGGTGGCTGAGGGATGCGGGTCGGCCACCCGAGGAGCTGTTTTGCCTGTTCAGTGCCTTGGGTCAGCCACCTGATGGACTATATTTATTGCTGGGTGGTCTGGTTCGACCGCCGGAGGACTTGACTCTCGGGGCCTGGGACTGGGTCAGGCCGCCTGACCACGTACTATTTCCTGTGACCACCCGTCGGCCATCGGACGTAGGGAGACCGCCGGAACTATGCCTGGGGCGTTTGGTCTCTGCCTGCCATTGTCTGTTTTGACTGTATGGTGTAAAGGTCATTTGGAATGAGAAGATGGCTGCATGTGTATGTTGCTGTAGTATGTTTTTTTTTTTCTTCCCTCTCATCGGAGGGGTTATAGCATGTTACCTTGTGGGTTTTCATAGGCACTCTGGTGTTCGAGGATGATGTTTTGTTTTTCTTTTGTGTTCAGGTTCAGGTTCAGGTTACTTTATTTGTACCCGTAGGTAGATTTGTTTTGCAGTCTGGTGACATCCATATTTACAAGCCACTAATTACATTCAACATAAACACAAACACAGGCACACATGAAGCTGACTATAGACATGATAAAAATACTCAAGGCTCCATCAGTCAGGGTATAAAAAGACAAAGAGATGAGGGAGAAACCAGAGGCGAGAGAGAAGGGTCATATTAAAAGTTAAAAACTAGTCAAAGAGGTTAAAAAACTCAAAGGTCTAAAACCCAATAAAATATTTAGAACCCAAGTGACATCCTACAAAAATAAGTAAATATAAAATGAAGTTAATAAATAGGTACCTAAATTATGTACAATATATTTTTACAGCTTGTTCAACTCTTTGACAGCAGCAGGGACAAAGCTGTTTTTGTAGGGCTGGGTTCTACTTTTTGGGACAGCAAACCTCCGTCTTGAGGGAAGAAGCTGAAAGTGGCAGTGCAAAGGATGGGAGTCATCATTTAAAATGGAGGTAGCCATCCTCTGTACTTGTCTGGTGTACAGGGATGTCAGGCTCAGCTGTGACTCACCAAGCAAACGACTGGACCATCTAACTACCTGATCCAAGGATTTCCTCTGTTTCAGTTTTATCTGACCAAACCATGACACTAAAGAAAAGGATAAAACAGATTCAATAAAAGCCCGATAAAACATTGTCATTATGGTTCAGTCAACTTGGAAGCGTGCAAGTTTTCTCAAGCAATGCAAATGTTGCTGACCGTTTTTGCACACCCTTTCACAGTTCACTTCAAAGTTTAAATTACTATCAATAATCGTCCCAAGATATTTGTACGATTGTACACATTCGGTGGTCTGGCCTTTTAGTATGGTGACTTTGTGCCTGGGATTTTTCCTCCTAAAGTCAATAATCATATCTTTAGTTTTTGTTGTGTTCAGCTGCAGGTAGGAATCCTCACACCAGTGAACAAAATCATCAACTACTGGGCCGTGGCCACTCTCACCATCCTGGAGGAGACTGATAATAACTGAGTCATCAGCATACTTTATAATGTGTCTGTTGTCATGTCTGCTCCGACACATGTTTGTGTACAGGATGAAGAGTAGTGGTGACAACACACATCCCTGAGGAGGGCCAGTAGAAGAGCACTTTAGGTCAGACAATGTACTATTGACCCTTACTCTCTGCGTCCTGTTGGTTAAGAAATCCAGAATTCAACCCACCAGATTATTGCTCAAGTCAAATTGTTGCAGGAGCCTTTCAACTAAGATATGAGGTTGGATTGTATTAAAGGTGGAAGAAAAGTCCACAAATAAAAGCCTGGCATGTGTCCCATTAAAATCCAGATGTTTAAAAAGCATGTTAAACAGAGTGACAGTGGCATCCTCCACTCCTCTGTGAGGCCTATAGGCAAACTGCAGAGGATCCAATGCCTGCTCAGTCTGCCTTAGGACCTCACATCTGACCAGTTTTTCAAAAATTTTCATTAAAATTGAAGTCAAAGCAACTGGTCTAAAGTCGTTTACCGTTTTAGGACAGCTGGATTTTGGAACGGGAACAACCACGGCTTCTTTCCAGATCTTAGACACATGTTGTGTGTGTAAGGACTTATTGAAAATGTAATGAAATATAGGACTCAGTTCATGTGCACAGGACTTTACCAAGCGCCCACATATATTATCAGGGCCCTGACTTTTGTTCACTTTTACAGCGCAGAACTCCCTTTTAACATCCTGCACCTCAATATTAAAGTGCTGATTGTCTTTGAGTTTCTGTTTCAAATCTTGGATTTCTGTGCTGAAATCAAAGGAGTCAAAACGACCATAAAAACAATTAAGAGCATTTGCCAGCTCTGTGTCTGAATTAAAACCATCTAAAAACACACGATTACTGCGCTCTGTGCTCTGAAGGCCTGCAATAGTTTTCATACAGGCCCGGGCTGAACCAAGTTTCTTTGTTGCCATCTTGCTTTCCAATTCTGATTTATAATTCTGTTTTGCTCTTAAAATTTCGGCCTTCAGCTCCTTTGTTGCAACCTGTAGCTCAGAAACAGACCCCTGTTTAAAGGCAAGTGCTTTCCTCTTTAAGCAGGATTTAACTGATTTTGTAACCCATGGTTTGTTGTTGGGATATATTTTGACACGTTTACGTGGAACAATCTTATTTTTACAGAAAGACATGTATGAGCATGTGACGTCAGCCAGAGAGTCCAAATCATCCCCGCAGGCCCGTGTGAACATCTCCCAGTCTGTACAGTCAAAGCATTCCTGGAGGCTGTGCTCTGAATCTTCTGTCCACACATTTATGTCTCTCGTCTCCCCCTTGCCTCTTCTGAGAGCAGTTTTATATGTGGGCAGCAAATGTACACAGTTGTGATCTGAGGATCCTACAGGAGGAAGGGGGAGTGATTTATAGGCCCTCTCTATGGATCCATAACATAGGTCCAATGTCTTTTTTCGCCTGGTTGGGCAGGAGACATACTGATAAAAGTTTTTAAGTGTCTTCTTTAAAGAAACATGGTTAAAATCCCCAAGAATGTAGTTTGGCGCCTCTGGAGAAATTGATTGCAGCTGCTGGATCACATCAAAGATGGTGCTGCAGGCGGAGTCAGCGTCTGCCCTCGGATGAGTGTACACAGTTGTGATGAAAAGTTGGGGGAACTTGCAAGGCAAATAAAAGGGGCGTAGTGATACAGACAGCAGCTCCACATCGGGTGTACAGATGTGCTCTCTGACCGTGACAGATGTGCAGTACTGCTTATTAATGTATAAACATACTCCGCCCCCCTGACGTTTCCCCGTTACCTCTTCCTGCCGATCCGAGCGCAGCGGGGCTCCAAAGTCGTCAATCCACAGGTCTGCATCTCGGTCATGCGCAGTAAGCCAAGATTCGGTCAAGGCCATGACGCAGCAGTTCTTAAAGTCCTTCTGGTAGCATACATTCCCTTGAATTTCATCCACCTTGTTTCTCAGAGACTGTACATTCCCAAAAATTATTGAAGGAAGAGGAATGTTACCAAACTGCCATCTCCTAAGGCGCAATTTCACACCTCCACTCCTTCCGCGCTTCCTTCTGCCGCCTCTCCCATCTCTCTTTTCACCGCTATGTTCGTCTCTCAAAATAAAGTCCGGCAGTTGTGGCTTAGGCTCAATCACAGCCACTGCATCAACCGTGTTTAAATGCAGCAACATGTCCCTGGAATAATGTATTCTGCCCGCCATGGAGCCGAACGCGTTTACTTCATAGACAAAGAGCCAGAGGACAGATAGCAGCAGTGTGAGAAAGGGGAGGAAATCCATGTTGTAGATACCAGGGAGTTCTTTGCCATATAGTCCACAAACACTCCAGGGCAGAAACGACACAGAGGATTTTGTAAAAACATATAAAAGTACATAAAAACAGACACACATATGACGCACTATTTCACCAGCTGCCGGTCGCTGCGTGCGCATGCGCCCTTTTGTTGTGTTGGGTTAAACAGTACTTTTGTGTAGAATGTGGCAGAGCTTTCATGCACTTGGGTAACTTGGAAGCATACACTGATCCGTTATAGCATTTTGAAGTTTGTGTGAACTGCGTGGAAGGACTTTCATTCAGACGAATTCCTTGTGACCACATGAAGTCATGTACTCTGGAGTTAAACAGTTTGCCTGTGGTCACTGTGGGAAAACCTTCTGTGTCGGGTAAATTATGCTCTGTATGGTTTGTGCCCCATGTATTGTAACTCTTGCCCTATTTGTTTCATTGTTACTGTGGGAATGTAATGGGTATGTCAGGGGATGTGTTTTTGGGGGGGCGCCTTGTTGGTATTTGTTTCGCTCCCTCCTTGCCTGTTCCTCCATTCACTCACCCTGTGGGTGGGGATGGGGGTGGGGGGCTAGGTGTTACAGGGTGTTCGGAGCCCGCCTTTGAGGGAGGGGTACTGTTATGACCTGAGCGCTAATGTTATTTGTGCTTGGGCTATTCCTGTCAGGTCTTGACAGCGGCGTTGTTATTCTGGCTCTCCGAGTTCTTTTTGTGACAGCGCCCGGGGAGGCTTCCGCTCAGCTGTCAAGACCTGAACAGCTGTTCTGCATTTGCGGTCATTAGCGGCCGGCTTCTTAAACCGACGCTAGTGGCTGCATCCTTGCAGCAGTGTCCGTCGCTGATCGTCGGAGCGATCGTACGTTACGGATTATTACTACATTGCCCGTCTGTGGTGTGACCGTCTCATCCTGTGGACCGGTGAGTGAGCTTATTAGCCTTACGCCTCCCTGTGTGTAGACTTGTTGGTGTCATAGCCTCAGCGGCCTGTATTATTGTGACTTTCACCGTAAATAAAGACTTTAACACAACTCTCTGGTGACGGTGTGGCGTCTTATGGTGGCTCACGAGGGCCACCGCATGACAAAGGCTAAAGAGGGTGATTAGGTGACACTGAGTGCGCACACAGGTGCAAGAGGCTTGTTAAACAGAAGTGAGAGGTGATGGTAGATGGGAAATAAAGCAATTAAAATACAATCAAAGGCATAATCCTCAGGAGAGGGAGGAGAGCTAACCACAGAGCAAACCACACTGACAGCCAGCAGCACAGGAAGTGACGATACGTTACCACAGGAAGTATTCCTGTGGACCCCATTCAAGAACTCAGACAATTAGCACTGGCACCCCTCAATGGTATGTACTCTGTCCACTGCACATTTCTATTTACACCAATGACTGCACATTGAGTGACCCATCTCTTAAGAAATTTGCAAATGATATAACAGTCATCGGTCTAATTTAAGACATAACTCTACTTTTAGATGGGAGGTGGAACAACTGGTTCTGTGGTGTTGCCAGAACAACCTGGAGCTGAACATGTTAAAACTGTGGAAATGATGGTGGGTGTTAGGAGGAATCCCCCTCCGCTGTCCTCCATTATCATTCTCAATAACACTGTGTCTGTAGTTAAAACATTCAAGTTTCTGGGTTCCATCATCTCCCATTACCTTAAGTGGACAGCAAACATAGACAGTAAATACTCAAGTGCGTTCGTTTTGTCTTCTTTTCCAATAATTGATTTATTGTTTCTTCTTTAACCAGACAAAAAGGTAGAAGTTCTTTGTTTTTTTTTACCTTGACATGTTTTGACTGACATCTGCAGTCTTCTTCAGAAGCACTGGCTGCTCACTGTGACGTGTTGTTTTATCAGCTGTTTTCCTTAGGCGTGGTCTAAGGAAGGCCTTTTTGACTTATTAAAAAAGAAATGGTAAATCAAACATAGACACCCTTGTCAAAAAGGCCCAAGAGAGAATGTTCTTTCTGAGGCAACTCAGGAAGTTCAGTCTTCCCCAGGAGTTGCTGGTTCAGTTTTACACAGCAACAATTCAGTCTGTTATATGTTCCTCTATCATCGTCTGGTTTGGTTCAGCAACCAAAATGGATAGGAACAGGCTGTAATGGATAATCATGTCTGTAGAGAGAATTATTGGAGCTAGACTACTTTCAATCGAGGACTTGTGCAGCTGCAGAGTGAGGAAATGGGCAGTTTGCATCACTGCAGACTCATCACATCCTAGTCGCAACAAAATAGTGCTGTAACGTTTGTGAACGTTTCATTTGAATGTACTAGTTTTTATGGGTGAACGCACTGTACTGAATCACTTACCTGAACTGTACTGGAAGGGGGGATCACCAGCTGAATCACCAGCCTAGGCAGTGAACGAGCCCCGCTGGCTCCACTCAGCTGACTATCAGTTAAGTGAATGCACTGGAGAGCAGGGAACAAGCCCCGCACCCTCTGTTCAGCCAACTTTCAGTTCAGTGAATGGTCGGCAGTTAGAACGCCAGTACAGTAATGAGAGATTCGGTGTATGAATCTTTCAAATTGATTTTTTTTTGTGAATAAACTGGAAGTAACTTAGTATGTTTTAATGAACTGTGGAGTAAAAATCCTTTTTTTTTTTATTGGTCTTATGTAATATTCTATTTTTCTGAGGAACTGAATTTTAAATTTTCATTAGCTGTAGCCATAATCATCAAAATTAATAATAAATAGATGCTTGAGATATAGTGGGGTTAAAAAAGTATTTAGTCAGCCACCAATTGTGCAAGTTCTCCCACTTAAAAGATGAGAGAGGTCTCCAATTTTCATCATAGGTATACCTCAACTATGAGAGACAAAATAAGAAAAAAAAAATCCAGAAAATCACATTGAAGGATTTTTAATAAATTAATTGGTAAATTCCTCGGTAAAATAAGTATTTGGTCAATAGCAAAAGTTCATCTCACTACTTTGTTATATACCCTTTGTTGGCAATGACAGAGGTCAAACGTTTTCTGTACGTTTTCACAAGGTTTTCACACACTGTTGCTGGTATTTTGGCCCATTCCTCCATGCAGATCTCCTCTAGAGCAATGATGTTTTGGGGCTGTCGCTGGGCAACACAGACTTTCAACTCCCTCCAAAGATTTTCTATGGGGTTGAGATCTGGAGACTGGCTAGGCCACTCCAGGACCTTGAAATACTTCTTACGAAGCCACTCCTTCGTTGCCCGGGCGGTGTGTTTGGGATCATTGTCATACTGAAAGACCCAGCCACGTTTCATCTTCAATGCCCTTGCTGGTGGAAGGAGGTTTTCACTCAAAATCTCACGATACATGGCCCCATTCATTCTTTCCTTTACACGGATCAGTCATCCTGGTCCCTTTGCAGAAAAACAGCCCCAAAGTATGATGTTTCCACCCCCATGCTTCACAGTAGGTATGGTGTTCTTTCTCCTCCAAACACGACAAGTTGAGTTTTTACCAAAAAGTTCTATTTTGGTTTCATCTGACCATATAACATTCTCCCAATCCTCTTCTGGATCATCCAAATGCTCTCTAGCAAACTTCAGACGGGCCTGGACATGTACTGGCTTAAGCAGGGGGACACGTCTGGCACTGCAGGATTTGAGTCCCTGGTGGCGTAGTGTGTTTCTGATGTAGCCTTTGTTACTTTGGTCCCAGCTCTCTGCAGGTCATTCACTAGGTCCCCCCATGTGGTTCTGGGATTTTTGCTCACCGTTCTCATGATAATTTTGACCCCACGGAGTGAGATCTTGCGTGGAGCCCCAGATCGAGGGAATTATCAGTGGTCTTGTATGTCTTCTATTTTCTAATAATTGCTCCCACAGTTGATTTCTTCACACCAAGCTGCTTACCTATTGCAGATTCAGTCTTTCCAGCCTGATGCAGCTGTACAATTTTGTTTCTGGTGTCCTTTGACAGCTCTTTGGTCTTGGCCATAGTGGAGTTTGGAGTCTGACTGTTTGAGGTTGTGGACAGGTGTCTTTTATACTGATAAGGAGTTCAAACAGGTGCCATTAATACAGGTAACGAGTGGAGGACAGAGGAGCCTCTTCAAGAAGAAGTTACAGGTCTGTGAGAGCCAGAAATCTTGCTTGTTTGTAGGTGACCAAATACTTATTTTACTGAGGAATTTACCAATTAATTCATTAAAAATCCTTCAATGTGATTTTCTGGATTTTTTTTTTTTCTCATTTTGTCTCTCATAGTTGAGGTATACCTATGATGAAAATTGGAGATCTCTCTCATCTTTTAAGTGGGAGAACTTGCACAATTGGTGGCTGACTAAATACTTTTTTGCCCCACTGTATATCACTGTGTGTAATGAATCTATATAATATAGGAGTTTCACTTTTTAAATTAAATTACTGAAATAAATTAACTTTTTGATGATATTCTGAGAAGCATCTGTATGTGTTGTTCTTGACTTGGTCTCATTCTCTTAAGATCTTGTCTTGGTCTCAGTCCGCTGTGATCTTGGTGTGGTCTAGTAGTTAATAGATAAAAGTTTTATCTGTGTAAACCAACCAGTAAATGATTAACATTCAGATGTAGAAACATCAGATTTTCTCCAGATCACCTTAGCAAGCCACAACCATGAATGTGAGTATGAGCTTCATATCTTAAAATTCATTAGTGGTTTTATTTCTTGTTTTCTTCTTCTGTACTATACAAAATGACAAACATGTAATTTTACTATTATGTTTTATTTTTCACTTTTATTCCCGTTTTAAACCAGGTAAGTCAAATGAGAATCAGGCCTCATTTAAAGTAATGTCTTGGCCAAGGGGTGGAAACAAGAAGCTAGACTTTATGAGGCAGTGAAAACATTAATTCATCCTTGACAGGGAAACAAATTCATACAATTGTTGCCGGGAAATAATACACACTGAACAACAAATGTATTTTATGGGTTTTATCTGATATATAGAAAATAAAGAGCAGCACGCTTCAGAATGAAAAGATTTACAAATTTTTTTAAAGGTAAATAAAATAAAATGAAATGTACAAAATGTCTCTTTGTATATAACTCTCACGTTTGTGTTACAGTCTGTACTGCCTCAAACACACAGGAGGCGGATCTTAAACAAAATGGTGGATTACTAACAAAGAAAAATACAATCTGATAAAACGCTCAGTAAACTAATGACCCCAAATAAGTCCGTACAAACGGTAGTGGTGATACTGGAAATGAGAAAGGTACATAATAGATTTAGTACACCACAAACCTTAAGTTCACACTCCAAATATACGCAAAACTTAACAAGAAAAGCTTTTCACTTACAACATACACACGACGCCACACCAGCGCGTGATCACTGACTGATCTTCACAGGACACCCGAGTCTCCCTGGTTTGATTGACAGTATAAAATGTTTCAGTATTCGTCACCGTGTAAAACAAAAAAACACATCATAACATTGTGACCAGAGTAGCAAACAACACACTTTTACATTTACACTCATGCTTACATCGTACATAGCCTGATATTTTAATTATATCCTCTTGGATAGGCACTATGTTCAGCCACGGTATACCATGCTAGTCAGGCAGCAAATCTGTAGGTCAATCTACGTCTTATCTGTTACTAGGCCGACTTTATTACATCCTCCTCGGCATAATTCACTGTGTTCGTTAAGAGTAACAATATATTTTAACTGCATTGGTGAACTTATAACGTTTCTTTATGAAGATTATTCCTCGTCTTGCTTGCTTTTCAAATCCGGTCTCCTGAACCGTTTTCCCAACCAAAAAAAACCCAGATATTCAAAATCCTCTACCTGGCATATCCCGCCCACACCCTGAAGTCACTTCCTGTTGAGTCAAGTTCAAATCAAAATATTTAAACGCAAATCAAATCAACAAAGATCGGTCTACTTCCGGTTATGGCTGCCACGTAGGACGGACGTGTCTCGCTCTGCTCTGCTCCTGGAGAAAAAAATCGGCAAATAACTCTCTCATTTGGGACAGAACGTATCCCAGCATTTGAGCGAGGATATGTCGGCGAAGCCTAAGGCTGGAAAACCAGGAAAAGGAAAAAGCGAGCCGCCGAAACAGTCCAAATTAACGGACTTTCAGGTCTGTGACGCATCAAACAAAACTCCATATATGGCGGAGGAGGCTGGCAACGCTGCGATTTCTGCGGGGAATGGCGCAGATGCGCTGATGGCTGCCATGAGTTCAATGAGAGCGGACTTTTCCTCTAGATTTGATGGGATTATGACAGCGTTGGAAGGAATAAGAAAGGAATTGGGTGACTGTGTAGAACGAACGGCGCAGATGGAGCTCCGTCTCGCTAGTGCTGAAGATGACGTCACCCGTCTTCAATTAAAGGTGCGCACTTTGGAAAAAAAAAATAAATCTCTGGAAGATAATATTTTGGATTTGGAATCTCGGTCGAGACAGAATAATTTGAGGCTGGTGGGTCTTCCAGAGGAATCAGAAGGTCGAGACGTATGTTCCTTTCTGGAAAAGTGGATTCCGGAGGTGCTGGGCAGCGAGGAGTTGCAATCAGCAGTGGTTCTGGAAAAAGCACATCGTATTGGCCCACGGAGAGATAAGGGACCGCCGAGGACCTTAATTATGAAGTTTCTTAGCAACAGAGACAGGATGAAGATCTTCAACGCTGCACGTGCTAAAGGAGAGATTAAACACCAGGACCAGCAGGTGCGATTCTACCCAGATTTGGCCACAGGAATCCAGCAATTGAGGAAGCAGTTTGATCCCATACGTAAGGAGCTGCGCAACCTTGGGATTCGTCATGGTGTAATCTATCCTGCGAGACTGCTGACCACGTATGAGGGCAGAACCCACATCTTCAAGACCCCAGAGGAGGCGCAGGAGTTCATCAAGAAGATCAAAGAAGAAGAAGAGACTGGTGGGAGCTAAGCATGAACAAAATATAAGGTAGAATAATTAAGCATTTGCACAGGCATCTGACTGACTTGAAGTAAATAGTAAGTTTACAAAATATAGATTGTATTATATATTAAAAAAAACAAAACAAAAACAAAACAAACAAAAAAAAAACTATGATGTACAAAGTTGTTAAAAATTTTGGAGTTAAGTTGGAAAACTACAGAGGAGAGTTAATGTTACGTCATTAAAAGCAGTAGAGTTAGGGTGATTGGGAGGATGAAGAAGGAGTGGCTTAGACTGTTCCCCGTGGGTGTGGAACGGTCGATGGCTATATCGGGAGACAGAATTTTTCTTTTGATTTTGGGGGGTTTGCCACAAGTGTGGGAAGGGGAAATTTGTTTGTGTGTAGTTTGTAGGATGAATGTTCAACCACTCATGTTTTTGCTTCTCTGTATGAGCATGTTTACACTGCAAGGTAATCCCAAACTCTCTATTGATCATGGACCAAAGTGTTAATCTTAATTTAACTTCATGGAATTGCAGAGGTCTACAAAATTTAAAAAAACTTAAACAAGTTATGAATAAAATAAAGGACATGGGTTCAAGAATTGTGTTTTTACAAGAAACTCATCTGATAGAGGAGGATGTTAAAAGAATTAGGAGTAGATGGCAGGGAAGTGTATTCACCTCTTCATTTTCATCCCGAGCCAGGGGAGTTATGACTCTCATACATAAATCAGTTCCTTTTCAAGTGAAAAATGTAATTGGAGACAAATTTGGAAGATATGTAATCATTCAAGGTTCTTTGCTATTAGAAAATATAAATCTTGTGAACTTATATGGTCCCAATATAGATGATCAGAAGTTCTTTGCTAATTTATTTCTCATCTTATCATCACTTACAGGGCAACATATAATAGCAGGGGATTTTAATTGTACATTGAATCCAGGTGTGGATAGATCAACAGGACTGGATTGTACGCACATTGGATGTAGGATGACTATTAATCATTTTATGAAAGAATTGAGATTGTTAGATATATGGAGAGAAATGAAACCACAAGTTAAAGCCTATTCTTGTTATTCCAGTACCTACAAGACATTCTCACGTATTGATTATTTTTTGATTTCCACAGAATTAAGGTCCAAGATTCAAAACTGCTTTTATGATAACATCGTGATCTCTGATCATGCACCCTGTTGTCTAATATATGTAGATAAAAAATTGACAAAGGAATCAGGTAGATGGCAATTTCAGCATAAATGGCTTCAGGATGAGGAATTTGTCAAGTATATAGAAAAACAGATAGACGAGTTCTTTGACATCAATACTACACAAACATCAGCATGTGTAAAGTGGGAGGCTTTCAAAGCTTTTATTAGGGGACATATTATTAGTTATACAGGATCAAAATCTAAGAAGACTCGAGAGGAGAGAGCTAAATTGGAACATAAAATAAAAAATCTTCAGGAAAAAGTGTATGCAGGAAGTGACCCAAGGTTGGAGAATGAATTACTGATTTTGAGAGCTGAATACGACAAAAAATCAGCGAATAGAGCTGCCTCGAGTCTTCTAAGATTGAAACAATCTTTTTATGAACAAGGTGAAAAATCAGGAAAATTATTAGCATGGCAGATTAAACAATTGGAAATTAAAACACCAATTACCAGTATTATAAGTAATGGACAGGTAGTTATAGATCCTTTAGAAATTAATAGAGCCTTTAGAGATTACTATGAAAAATTATATGATACCAAAAATGAACCTGATTTAACAAAACTAAATGGGTTTTTGAACGAACTATCTATACCGTGTATTCCAAATGAAAACAGGGAGATATTGGAGTCTAAAATTAGTCAAGAAGAAGTTGGGCTAGCCATTGATAATATGAAATCAGGAAAAAGTGCAGGACCAGATGGTCTTCCAGTTGACCTTTATAAAAAATTTAAGAATAAATTAATAAAACCTTTTTTGGAAATGGTTTTAGAAGCATTTCAAAATAATAATTTACCATCATACATAAATAATGCCTTAATTATACTGCTGCCAAAACCAGGTAAGCCCTCTAATAAATGTGAAAATATGAGACCAATAAGCCTATTAAACGCCGACCTTAAGATAATCTGTAAAATTTTAGCAAGACGAATACAAGAAATTTTACCAAATATTATTAATCGAGATCAGAATGGCTTTATAAAGGGTAGACAAGGCTTCCATAATGTAAGAAGACTATTTAATATTATTTATTTTAATAAAGAAGCACCGGATACAGCTCTCCTATCATTGGACGCCGAAAAGGCCTTTGATAGAGTTGAATGGCCCTTTCTTTTTGAAGTCCTACAAAGGTTTGGACTTGGAAATAATTTCATAAAATGGGTTCAAATAATATACAATAATGCTACAGCAGAAATCCTAACAAATAACAATATTTCAAAACCAATAAAAATCAATAGAGGATGTCGACAAGGCTGTCCACTTTCACCTTTACTGTTTACTATGGCAATTGAACCTTTAGCGATAGCGATACGTTTACATTCACAAATATATGGAATTAAAGTTGGACCAACAGAACATAAAATCTCCCTGTACGCCGATGATATAATTTTGTTTATGTCGAATCTAAAAAAATCAATTCCAACCTTGTTGAATTTAATAAAGAATTTTGGGGAAATATCAGGATATAAAATAAATAAAACTAAATCTTCAATATTAATGCTAAATGAGACCCAGAGAAATTACCCAGCCCCTGAGGTAAATCAATTCAATGTTGTAAATCAGTTTAAATATTTAGGAATCCAAATTATGCCTAAGCTAGAATCAGTCGCCAGTGTCAACTATGAAGCCTTAATGTCAGATATCAGTGAGTTAACTCAGAGATGGATGTCACTACCAATGTCGATGATCGGGAGAATCAATATACTTAAAAGTAATATTTTACCTAAAATACTTTATTTATTTCAATACATTCCCTTATCACCACCTTTAGATCTATTCTCAAGAATAAAAAAAAAGTTAGTGGAATTTATATGGAACAACAGGAGGGCTAGATTACGTTTGTCTTTATTATATTTACCATTTGATCGTGGAGGTCTGAAATGTCCAAATTTTATGTTGTATTATTGGTCGGCACAACTGAGGTCTATGACATATTATTTTTCATCAAATGATCTCCCTCACTGGACTGAAATGGAATCATACAATTTACCCTTACCTCTTCCCATATTCATATACTCAGATTCGGCAAAAAAATTACAAAAACAAGTTAAAAATCCATTTGTAAAGCATATGATCAAAATATGGTGTGAAGCTAAAAACTATTTAAAAGAACCACAGTTATTGTCACAATTTAGTCCAATATGGGGTAATCAATATTTTAAACCAGGGAGAGCGGACGCTGTATTTAAAGTATGGAATTTAAAAGGGATACAAAAGATTCAGGATTTATATTTGCCATGTGCAGACAACATAATGTCTTTTGAAGAGCTGAGGATCAAATTTAATCTCAATAGAACACATTTTTTTAAATATCTTCAACTTAGAAACTTTATTCGATCAAATCAAAATAAAGCTCTCACTCGACCTATTTATTCATCCTTGGAAAAAATGATGATGAAAGATAGTAAAAGAAAGGGTATTATTTCAGAGTTTTATAACTCATTGACACTATCTTCAAGTGAAAATTCACTGAAAAGATTAAACTACTGGAAAGAAGATCTGCAAATTGAAATTTCAGAGGAACAATGGGAATTGGCTTGTACAGAAGCTCAAACCAAATCAATAAATGCACGCCTTAAATTGATACATTTCAAATGGTTAATGCGGATGTATGTTACACCGGAGGAGTTAAATAGATATAACAAAAATATACCAGATACATGCACAAAATGCATGGAAAGTAAAGGAACCCTATTTCATTGTTTATGGGAATGTAGATTAATAAGAATGTTTTGGGAAGAGGTGAGGGTAACAATTGAAAAAATAATCTCAAAACAAATCATATTGAATCCTAAACTGTTTTTGTTGGGTCTGTACCCAGAAAAGCATAATTTTAATAAAAGTGAAAGAACACTCATAGACCTCAGTTTGCTTAATGCCAAAAAATGTATTGCACTATTATGGAAAAAGACTCATAGACCAGATGTGACTCAGTGGTTAAGACAGATGTTAACAAACCTTCCATTAGAAAGAATAACATATATACTAAAATCAAAGGAAATTGTGTTTGAGAATATATGGAGACCTTTTATTGATTATGTAAAAAATTTAAACATAACTCTTGAAGAAGAAGGTGAATGATGTGTGTGGACCTTGTAAATTCCAAACTGGTGAACATAATATGTATACTTATGTATTGGATTGTCTAGACTAAACAGAGGAGCATTGTTGAAGACTTGATTTTGTTGGTGGTTGTTGGTGTTTTTAGTGCATTTTTTTTTTTTTTTTGTAGTACTTTAGTGTTAGTGTTTGATTGTTTGTATCATGTTTGTTAAAAAAAAAAAAAAGGTTCAATAAAGATATTGTGGAAAAAAAAAATCAACAAAGATCCATAAATATGACCCGGTTACACAATTATAGTGAATGTAATAACACCACAACGTCAGCACTGATCCAAGAAAAACACTTAAAACAGGTAAAGTGATTACAAATTGTTGTTTTTGAAAGATTCTTAAGGGAGGGAAACTGAACAGTGTAATAAGTTTTGTCATTAGAAGCAGCAAATAGGAAGGAGAGACAGCCAAATAAAGTGTGGGCTTTTGGGATGACCAGGTGTCTGTGTCCATATGGACCGGGTCAAGCTACAGCTTGCCCAGGTTGAACCAGT
The DNA here is from genome assembly GCA_020510985.1 of Pholidichthys leucotaenia. NCBI lineage: Eukaryota > Metazoa > Chordata > Actinopteri > Cichliformes > Pholidichthyidae > Pholidichthys > Pholidichthys leucotaenia. The sequence goes on from CM035836.1 coordinate 312,542,967, forward strand.
GGACAGGAACTACGTACTGTGCAGGTCAGTACTGTGCAGTACTGTGCACTGCACGTACTGTGCAGTGCGGTCAGGCAGGACCCATCCCAACTGAGGGACTAATTGTGTTCTGTCAAAAATCAATACGGATGATGATGAAATTGACGAAATTACTGGAACAGAAACTCTTGTTGAATAATTACTGAATAAATGGAGGGATTTTGCCAACAGCTGCTTTATAAATGAACTGATAACAATCTGCCAATCTGCAGCAGGGCTGTGTATTGACTGTTTAAGGGGCTGTTGCTCTAACCTGAAACAAGGGCAAAGTTACAAGGAAAACATGAATTTATAAGCCAAAAGTCAAAAATTCAATAGAAAATCTTCAAATTTATGAGGAAAAGCATCACACATGTACAATTACAGTAATTGAAAGTGGATAAGAAACCATGAAATGTATTTGTAAAATTGGCATTAAATTTGTGAGAACTTTTGTTTTTACAAAAATTTAAGAAATCATCACAATTATAAGAGAAAAGTAACACATTTAAAAGAACAAGAGCACTCTGAGGCAAGTGCAATATCCCCCACCTCCGTTTTCTTTGAAGATCCCAATACTTACTGTCAGAGAGCGGTTTTAAATACAGGCACCATACACTGTACCCTAAGAAAACCCAAGAGGAGAAGACAGAGCAAAAAAACTCAAATGGCTACAAACAGAGCATCATAATCAGTCCAATAGAGTCGCAGGGAAAAAAAAAAAAAAAAAAAAAACATCTTCACAACCCACAGAGAAAACAGGAAACTCAAGTACAGGCACAAAAATGCAGCGTACCCCATAATACCAGTGAGAAGAAAAAAAACTCATGCTACAGAGCGGCGATAAATACAGTTCAATATAGTTCAAATAATGGGCATAGGCAACAAAGAAACAACCCTCAGACAACAGAGGAGAGAAAAAAAAAACGCGCTAAAGAACGGCGAAATACACAGTTCAGATACAAAACACCAGTACATCCCTAATATTTCAGAAGAGCAGGCAGAGAAAAAAAAACAACACAGGGATGGCAGCAGGCAGAGCACAATAGCACTAAAACAAATAGTTCGGGGGGGGGGGTCTTCCTGCGTCCAGCGTCCAGATTGCTGGCAGGGGAAAAAGGATAAGTTCGGGTGGCCTACTCCAGTCCCAGGCTAGGAAAAACGGTACCTCTGGCGGCAGGACCAGATCGCCAAACAGAGAGTTAAGTTTGTCGGGTGGCCGACCCAGAACGCTAAACGGGAAAAGCAATCTCCCAGGCGGCCGACCCACGTCATTCAGCCACCAGGACCACAGGGGAGAACTCGGAGATGGCTTCCCTATTGAGAGGAATAGCGAGGGAGAGCCAAGCCGATAACGGTGAATCCCAGTGGCCCCCAATGGAAGGGAAAAGGGAATGGGGGAAGGAAAAGGGGCCAGTCCAGCATCGATCAGCAAAAGATCTGCAGCTCGTTCTCCGAACCCCACATGGACTGGCACTGCGCTTCTGCTGGATCCCAAGCGGGACCGTGCTGCACCCACGACGGACCCCGATTGGGCCGGAACCACACCCACGACGGACCCCGATTGGGTCAAAGCTGCACCCACGATGGACCCTGACTGGACCGGAACCACACCCATGACGGACCCCGACTGGGTCAAAGTTGCACCCACGATGGACCCTGACTGGACCGGAACCACACCCATGACGGACCCCGACTGGGTCAAAGTTGCACCCACGATGGACCCCGACTGGACCGGAACCACACCCATGACGGACCCCGACTGGGTCAGAGCTGCACCCACGATAGACCCCGACTGGGCCTGCGCAGTACCAGGCATGGTCTCCAAACCTGAACCCGGAACCTCCAGAACAGCGACCGGAATCGACTCAACACCAGTGACCCTGGGAGAAGGCTCAGGAGAAGAAAGAGAACCAGGATCACCGGCAGCGACAGAGCCCAGCGAGACAAGCTCAGATGCAGCGGACAGCTGCACCTGGCTTGTCTCCCCGAGAGACAGGCAAAAATGCTGCAGAATAGACAGGAGAAAGACAAAACAGAGCACTTGCCTGATCTCAAGTTCTGCCGCCATCCAGGACTTCGGCGATCCGGGTTCAGCAGGTAGAAGGTCCTCCTCTGGTTCCCACTCAGCTACGACGGGCTCCGCAGCTGGCATGATGGTATCCACAGTCCGGGGATTTCCTGACGCTGACGTCCATGCCGAGAGCCCTCATGGCGTGGTGGCAGGGGATCCGTGACCTGCCGGGTCGGACTGTCCCTCCGTGGAAACCCGGGGATGCTTGCTCATCGGCGCAGGCTTCAAATTGCAGTCCGCCCTCCTCCTTTGCCCATGACGTGGCTGCGGGGCTGGAACCAGGTACTCCAGGGCCGCAGGCTCATTCCTCGTCTGACGGTGTAGACCTGGAGCCGAAGAACGCTCGGGAAAAGGAGACACAAAGGAAGCAGGTTCATAATTAATCACTGCAGCATGTGGAGGGAGCTCAGGGGACTGTGAGCCCCGAACTCCACCCCCAGGGGTCAGACAGGGCAATTCACCCAGTGAAGGAAAAGAATGAAAACGCACTTGCCTGCTCCGCTGAGGACCGGTGGAAGCTGCTGCAGCGGGCTTGATTCTTCCCTTCCCCCGCTGAATGGTGACGGAGGGCCCCCCGGGAAGCCGAGGAGGAGCCGTTCACACAGGATTGATGACGGGCATCACCGGAGTAGGACTCATGGAGCTCACAACAGCTGGGGAGAGCGTCGAGAAGGAGGGAGAAACAGCCGAGGTGATCTGGGAATGAGGAGCTGACAGAAGAGCAGGGACAGATGACCCAGAGGCAGATGCTGCTGGGTTTTCCTCCTGTCGTGACGCAGGAGAAACAGCTGGCTGGGAGGTATAGTTCCTACAGCAACCCGGAACTGGATCCGGACGGGGTTCTCGCTGAGGCTTAACATGGGCTTTGTGACGACATCTACCGACACAGGGCGAGGCGAAGGTTGGGTCAGGAAACCACCGCTCCTGGGCTGGACGGGTGACAGGAGCTGAATCCCGAGGCGAGGAGCGGGGATGCCTCACCGTCGGCCTCCTTCCGGAGTTTCCCTCCAGTCTGTGGATCTCCTCCCTCGTCGGGACGGCCGTATTCGGGGAAGGAGGTGAGGGTTCCTTGGCCGCCTTCTCGGCTGCTCTCTCTCAGTCCTCGTTGTGTCACAATCCACGCCACTCTCTCCTTCCTTTCAGGAAAGGAGGCAAGGTGATACTTTAATAATGTCCCCTGTACGAGACCCAGGGGCTCGTATGCAGCGTAGGTGGGCATAAGGAGACGGACTTCGGCCAGGTAGCCATCCACCTCCCCAAACCACTCGGGGCAATACCCACGCTCGAAAGCAGACATGCTGATGAAAAATACGAGCACCCAGAGAAAAAAAAAAACCAAAACACAAAACTCACGGTGACCGGCGTCTCGGGCTGCACAGTGGCGCAGTGGTTTAGCTCTGTGGCAGCACAGTTTTACCCTTGGCCGGGGGATCACGGGGATCATGAGATCGTGGGTTCGATTCCAGCCCCCGACCAACAGTGAGCTGTGTGGAGTTTGCATGTTCTCCCCGTGTTGCGTGGGTTTACTCCGGGATTTCTCCGGTTTCCTCCCGCATACCAAAAACATGTAGGTTTAGGGCGCTCGCGCATGCAGTGACCGGCAGCCGGTGGCTTGTCACCAGACTGCAAACCAAATCTACCTACGGGTACAAATAAGTAACAAAACAAAAAAAAAATCTCCTTCTGGCTGCTACCTACTGTCAACGATGGCCCTCACGAGCCATCAATGAGACGTCGAAAGCCAGCCGATGAGTTTGGATAATTTATTAACAAAAGACAGATGACAAAATAAAGAGCCACGAGGGGCAAAAACACAACTGAGGCTAAGACTAAGACACAGGATGCAGAGTCTTAGGGAAAACACTTACTGTGACGAATGATTGACGAAGGGATGTTTGACGAGTGATCGACGAGTGATTGACGAGGTCGCAGCCCCGAGTAAACTGAGCTGCTCCTTTAACCTCTTGCGCTCCATTGTACCGCGGACGGGCAAGTCTCTGCGTCCCAGAGCGCACGAGGGCGCACGAGAGTGCCCTCGTGCGCTCTTGGACACACGATGGAGCTGCGGGAGCTGCATATTCATTCTTCCACTGCAGACACAGCCGCAAACAGATTAGATCATCTGATTGACCTCTCATTCGACTAATAAGAGCCTTGAATTGGGTTTCTGAAACCTTGAAGAACCAATGACTGAAAACTTGGCAAGAAGGACCCGCGTACCAACGCAGCGAGCCAATTGAAGCACAGAAGTTTGCTGAGCTGTTTTGTCTACAAAGGCTGGGTGAAGAGAGACTGCTTCAGCAGCCACAGGCAGTGCTTTATTTATTTATTTTTTTTTAATTCCAGCAGAGTGTTTAGGATTCTCTTATATGGTCATCATAGACCGACGGAGGCCGACGAAGGTCGTAAATCATTCGCCAAAACCGCAATCATGGAATTATGTTTTGACCGGGTCGCGAGACCAGAACCACGAGCGGACCAGCGTCGCGTTCGTCTGACAATGAGGAAGAGAAGTTGGCCAGGACAATGTGGCTGTGAAGAGGTAAGGTGTTATAAGCCAAATTATTTTTTATCCCTGAAAATTGTAATCAAAAATGACTTTTGACCAATCGGTAAATTACAACTGTGCGGCGCACGATGTCCGAAGTGCGTGCGCCGCGTTACACGGTTCGTTCGTCACCTCTGGACCGTGAACGCCACCCCCCCCCGCCGCTACGATTCTGTAGCGGGGGGGGGGGGGCACGGTGACAGCGCTGCTGTGGCCACATCGCCACATCCGAGTGTAATCTGTCATGTAGCGATGGCCGATCTCCGTCCTCTGTAGCGGGGGGGGGACAACCCCCCCCCACACACACACACAGCCCTGAGTGTCACCTTTCATTAGAGCCCAAAATGAAGCATCTACATTGAATCATTCAAAAGTTACAGACGTTTTTCCAAACTGTGCCATTTGGCACAATTTGGCACAGTTCAAAAATGCCTGGGAACTACCTGAGAACAAAGCTGTGTAATATACAGTATATATTCTTGTGGTATTGTTACAAAATTTGGACCTCAGCTGGATAACACTTGGTTCTACATTTCTGTTGCATTTTCCAGCCCGGATCTGAAGCTGTGTGTTATTTGCAAGCATTTATATCCAAAAAAAACCACCCAGGCCAAATTTATTTTCTTCAAGTTCACTATGTTTAGATGACTGTAACTCAGTGGCTGGAGCACTTAGAGAGATTATGTTTTTTTTGCCAAAAAATTCAAAGTGTTTTCTTTTAAATGAGACCAACCCCATGAAGATGCTGCAAAGGGTTGAAGAACAGCTTTCGATTTACTTTGGGCACATTATTTTTTGGTGTTTTTAGGAAAATTGACCGGAGTGCAAGGGGTTAAATAGGGCTGACAGATTAATCAGCTGATGAGAACGTCATCAGCTGATTGAATTCCAGCCGTCCCTGCGGAGCTTGGCTCTGACAGCCGGAAACCCTGCCGAGACGCTGTCACAATAAAAGCCCGGAGGCCATATGGTGCGCCTGAGAAGAGAATGGGGAACTACCAGACAACCAGAGCGCGGGCAGAGTCAGTGCTCGGACCATGACACGAGGTTGGTGTTAGAACAGGAACAGGGTCCTACCAAACATGGATTCCTGATGAGTCTCCGACAAGGAGTGGGTGAAGCAGGCAGTCTTAAGTAAGGAAAGCAATTAATTATACCAAGTGCCATCACGTGTGAATCGCATGAGTGGACAGGAGGTGGAAGTGATTACAATGAGCTGTGAGTCATGAGGAGAGGAGACAGGGCTGACAGCTTGACAGGGCCACCGCCCACAACCAGGGTAAACCCTGTAAGTGCCACTGACAGATGCAACGGGGGGGGGGGGGCTTTGTTTTTTATTTTTCAACACAACTTTATTGTCACAAGTTCAACAGAATATCACTCCAACTAAAAAAAACAAAAAAACAATGAAAAGTAAATTAATTCACTGAAAAAAAAATCAAAGACACAAGCAACTAAACCAAAGCAACTAAAACAAAAATTTTCTTCTCACATCAGTACCACACCATAGGTAAGTTTCCCCTCCTTAACACAACACAGGATGTGCTTAAAGCACCATATAGCCTCAAAAGTTCCCACATTTTGCATCAAATGATAGTAATTATAATCAATCATTATTTGAATTCTGATCATGTTTACCAGCATATCTTTTACATTACAATCCAGCATTTGTTCAACTTTTCTTTTTCTGCTAACATAAATAGCCATTTTAGCCTGACCCAGTATGAAATTTAACAGTTCACTTTTTCTCTTGTTTCTCTGTCTATATGGAAAACCCAAGATAAAAAATCTGCAGGGAAAAGACTTCTCCTAGCAGATAAAACTGCTTCCCCCAAAAAACAAACAATTGCAGTCTGTTACAGTCTAGAAAACAATGGAACACAGTCTCTTTCCGAGGACAAAAAGGACAACTCTCAACAACATTTGGGTTTAAAATAAAGATAAAAGCATTTACAGCCACAGCACCATGTAAAACTCGCCATTGCAGGTCTCCAACCTTCTTAGTTAATGGTGGTTTATAGAGTGCTCTCCAGGTAGGCCTCACCTCTGAACCCAAACCCAGGTGTTTCCTCTATGGCATAGGTGTCAAACTCATTCCACGGAGGGCCAAGACCCTGCAGGTTTTACCTCCACCCAGTGTCTTCAACTGGTGATTTCACTGAATTTCTTCCCACCGATTGCTGATCAGTGAAAACACCTGCTGAAGACACTGGATGGAAGTAAAACCTGCAGGGTCTTGGCCCTCTGTGGAATAATTTTGACACCCCTGCTCTATGGTGTATCAGCTCGACCTTTTAATTTATTCACATTTAGAACTTTCACCAAGAGTCCATACATTTTTTTTTTTTTTACCAGAAGAGTCACAAATGTCAATGGGTTCAAAATTTAAAAACACTCCAGTGCCATCTTTAAATCAGGAGATAAAACACTAAAAGGAAAAGGCTCATCAGCAGTTTGCACAGAATCTTTGCAGTGTAAAACAATGGCGGCGTGTTCTTCTGTGGAGAGGCAGTTTCTCCAATCTTTCAGCAAGTTCATTAAAACCCTGACTGAAGAACCACTGTGGCAGCACAGCAACTCACCCTTGGCCATGGGATCCCTGGTTCAATTCCAGCCCCTGACCAACAGTGATCTGTGTGGAGTTTGCATGTTCTCCCCATGTCTGCGTGGGTTTACTCCGGGAGTTCTCCGGTTTCCTCCCACAGGCCAAAAACATGCAGGTTAGGTTAATTGGAGACTCTAAAGTGGCCCTAGGTGTGAATGGTAAAGGGATAGCGCCGTACCGTGGCTGCTTCATCCATCCAGGTGGATGCCCTCAATTTCCCCTCTGGGGATCAATAAAGTATACACAATCAAATCAAAAAAGAAACACCAAGAGCTGAGCACAGGGCAACAGCATTATCCATGTTAGGGCCACATAAGTTCACCAAGTGTCCCAGTGTTGTAACCTTTGCAGAAAGGAACTTTTTTTTGTTTAAAATAGAAGGTCCTAAAACATTGCCTACATCAAAACGGATCCCACACACAAGTGGTTCCTTTAAAAGCCAAAAAGGCAACAAGGAAGTCTGGGGGGAGTTCTTTTTAAAAAGTCTCCAGATTTTAAAAACACTGATAAAACTGAGGAAGTTCTGGGAGTTTTTGGTTCTTTAAGTCCATTAAAAATGATGACTCCTCTAGTCCCAGCCCCCCACAGCCAGCCAGGACAGCTCTGGCAATGGGACTCCACACAAGATCAAGAGGTCCACTCAGCAGTTGCTGAATGAACTGCAGGCGAAAGACGGCCCCCCTGCTGGCTAAATGGATGAGTCCTTGACCACCTTCTTCTCTAGGTAAAAACAGGATGCTCTGTGGAACCCAGTGAAGACGGTCCCAGAAAAAAGTCCACAATAATAGATTGTATTCTGGCCAGCAAATTGGTTGGAGGTCCACACAAGACAGTTGATGCCACAGCATTGAAGCGATCGAGTTGTTAATGATTAAAATACAACCTCTGAAGGACAAGTTTGGCAAAATCCATTTCCATTTTTTTTAATCTTCCCTCAACTTTTTCCAAAATATGCTCCCAATTTTTTCTCAGTAAAAGCCTGATCTCCTAAAAACACATCAAGATATTTAAAACCACCTTGTGTCCAAGAAAGGCCACCAGGTAGGACAATTTTTTGTAGTCTACCTCCCATCATTAAAGCTTCACTTTTACCCCAATTCACTCTTCCTGAGGAGCACTCACCAAAAAAAATTAACAGTTTTTAAAAGGTAGTCTACATCATTTTGATTTCTTATAAAAATAACATCATCAGCATATGCAGACACTTTAAAAACAGAGTCAGAGTTGTTGACTTTAAAACCAGTGAGGCCTTGTCTTAGTTTTCAAAGGAGGGGCTTGATGGCAAGAGAGTACAGCATACTTGAGAGGGAGCAGCCCTGTCGGACATCCCTCTCAACTTTGAAAGGAGCACTCAAACCACATTAATCTTAAGAATACTCTCAATGTCTCTATACAAGGCCTGGATCTTGGCGATGAAACCTGAGCTGAACTCAAAGGCTTCTAGTGTCTGCCAAAGGTATGGGTGCTCAACTCGGTCAAACGCCTTTTCTTGGTTTATTGAAATGAGACCAAGTTCCTTGACCAATGAGCTGGAGAGATCCAAAACATCACAAATTAAAAAATTGTTGTCTGTAACCAACCTACCAGGTACACAGTAAGTCTGGTCTACATGTATGACCTGCTCCATCACTTTCTTCAACCTGTTAGCCAAAACTTTGGAGACAATTTTGTTATCAGTACAGAGGAGGGCTACCGGACGCCAGTTTTTTTTTTTTTTTTTGTAACTTAGATTTTTATTCATTTTTCATCATATATAATGCATTCAGATCACATTCTACATTTAAAAAACAAAGGGGTTAGGGTAGGGAAAAAGAAAAAAAAATTAAAAATTAAAAAAATTAAAAAAAAATAAAAGGGGGGGGGACAAATGTTGGAGCATCAAGTTTTTAGTTTCCATCTCTTAATTCTTCTGGTTTTTTCAGTGTCTTTGGTTATTCTTTCAATTTCTGCCTCGTTGTTGCACTTTGTAGTGTGTCCATTTCCGCCATTTTTTCTCCCATATTCCTTCTTGCATTCTTCGTCGATATGTTAGTTTTTCCATCATACGTATGTCCTCAACAATGTCAGTCCATTGTTCTTGGTCAGGAAGAACTTCTGATCGCCATTTTTTTGTGATAGTTTTTTTACATGCAATCAACAAGATTTTAACTAGATATCTGTCCTCAGCCTGTATAACATTGTCTTTTTTAAGATCACATAAGTACATCAGGTTACAGTTCATTGGTATGTTATATCCTAATATCCTCTGTATTGTCACATGCATAGATTTCCAAAATGATGATATTTTGTAGCATTTCCAAAACATATGTGAGTGGTCTGCATTTTGAGCCCCACATCCCCTCCAGCATAAAGATTGGGTATTTGTATATTTTCCTTGAATCTGTGGTGTAATGAAAAAGCGAATCAGGTTTTTCCATCCAAATTCCCTCCATGTCCTTGAATTTGTTGATGTGTGTTGTGTTTTCCATATTTCCTGCCAGCTTTCTTCTGTTATGTTTAAATTGAGCTCTTTCTCCCATTTCTCCTTTATATAGTTACTTGTATGATTGTTTGTCATAAGTTTCTGATATAGTTTTGAAATAATTCTTATTTTATTTCCTGCATATGAGCTTAAAATAAGTTGTATAATCTCGTTCACATCTGTTTGGAGGTTATGCCTAATCTTCTTCATATAGTAATCTCTCATCTGCAGATATCTGAAAAATTCCGATCTTTCTAATTTAAATTTTCTCCTGATATTTACAAAGCTCCCGAGATCTTTTTTTCCGATATTGCCCCATGCTGTGATTCCCTTGTTCACCAGATTTTTGTATCCCCTATCTTGTTTTGCCGGTTCAAACTGACTGTCAAATGCTACCCATTTCAATAGTTTTATGTCTTCCCTTATATTATATTTTTGTACTATTTTATACCACAGTTCTAAAGTAAATTTAGTGATTGGGTCTATTTGTTTGATTTGCTTATATGCATCTTTATCTCCTATTATGCTTTGTACTGGGAGTCCCTCAATTTCCTTTTCCATTTCTTTCCATTTTGCCTCATATCCCTCGTCGCACCAACATATGATATATCTTATTTGTGCTGAGTAGTAATATTCCTTTAGACTCGGTAGGCCCATGCCTCCTTTCTCTTTTGGTAATTGGAGGGTTTTATATTTCACTCTTGGTTTTTTACCTCCCCAAACAAATCTCGATATCATCCTGTCCCACTTTGAGAATTGGGCATCTGGAATCTCTGTTGGTATAGCCTGGAAGAGGTAAAGTAATCTAGGTTGTATGCTGATTTTGACTGTCTCAATTTTTGAATTCAGATCCATATTTAAGATTGACCATCTATCAATATCTTTTTTTATTTCTTGTTCCAACCTATCATAGTTTGCTTTATATATTTTGCTTAGGTCTTTAGGTATGTTCACTCCAAGGTATTTTATTTCTTTTTGGTTCCAGTTTAGTTTGATCTTATCAGTTATCTGGTTTAGAGGGTTATAGTGGAATGTCAGTATTTGTGTTTTTGTTATGTTTATCTTGTATCCTGATAATTTTCCAAAATTTTCTATCAAGTTCATCATTTCCATTATTGATTTATCTGGTTGTTCGAGGTAAACTATAATATCGTCTGCAAATAGCCCAATCTTGTGTTCCGCCCCCTTTATTGTTACACCTTTTAATTTCTTATTTTGTCGTATCGCTTGAGCCAATGGTTCTATGAACAGAGCAAACAAGGTGGGCGATAAGCAGCATCCCTGCCTAGTTGATCTTTGTATATTTACTTTGTCTGTTAAGCTACCGTTTATCTTGATTCTTGCCACAGGTTCTTGATATAGCGTCCTTATGCATTGTACTGATTTTTCGTTAAATCCAAAGCGCTCCAGTACACTATATAGGAATTTCCAGTTAACCCTGTCAAATGCTTTTTCTGCGTCTAAACTCATTATTACTGCGCTTTTCTTTTCTTTATGTATTTGGTTAATTATATGTATTGTTCTCCTGATATTGTCATGTGTTTGGCGTCCCTCTATGAATCCAGTTTGATCATCTTCTATCAATTCCGTCAAGAATGTCTTTATTCGTTTACATATAATTGTTGTGTATATTTTATAATCTACATTTAATAAAGAGATTGGTCTATAGTTTCCGCATTGTTCTTTATCTTTCCCTGGTTTTAAAATAACTGAAATGATTGCTTCGTTCCATGATGGAGGTATTTTGTTGTTGTTCAGCGTCCAATTAAATGACTTTAGGAGTTGTGGCGTGAGTTCTTCTATAAACAGTTTATAAAACTCAGATGGGTATCCATCACTACCTGGTGATTTACCGTTTTTAAGTGACTTAATCACATCTCTGATCTCTTGTGTTGTTATTTCTGCTGTTAGTTTTTCATTTTGTTGATTTCCTATTGATGGCAAGTCCAATGTGTCTAGAAATTTTTTGATATCTTTAGTATTTGTTTCTTCAGGTTGCGAGTATAGTTCTTGGTAGAAATTATGGAAAATTTCTTCGATGTTTTCTGGGTTAACTGTGGTTTTATTTGTGGTGGGGTCTTTAATCTTGTATACATTATTCATTGTTTGTTGTTTTCTTAACCGTTTTGCCAGCAGTTTTGTGGCTTTTGGCCCCGTTTCATAATATTTTTGCTTTAGATATCTATTTTTCCTTTCAATTTCATCCATTTGTGTTTCTTTTATCTTTGTTTTTTCTTCTTTAATTTCTTGATATATTTTTGGATCATTTGTGCTTTGATGTTTATGTTCTAATTCCCTCAGTCTCTCACATCTTTGTTCATACGCTTCCAGTTTAGTCTTATTTGCTTTTCCTGTTTCAACAATTAATTTACCCCTTAACACGGCTTTTAGTGCGTCCCATAGTATTGTTGGGTCCACTTCTTCATTGTCATTCTCTTGGATATATTCGTTTGTTTATTTTTATTCTTTTTCATTTTCTCATCATTTAACAGTCCTACGTTAAGTTTCCATGTTGTTTGTCGTTTTCTATTGTTTAAATACAGTATATTTCCATGTATATAGGATTATGATCTGATATTTCTGCCCCTCCAGTCCAACAATTTCTCACCCTGTGTCTGTCACCTTCATTCATAAGGAAGTAATCTATTCTAGAGTGTACTTTATGGGCTGCTGAATAATGTGTATAGTCTTTTTCGAGTGGGTGTAGGTCCCTCCATATGTCTACCATACCCATTTCTGCCAGTGAGGTTCTTATGAACTTTGTTACATGTTTTTTTGTCTTCTTAACACTTGTTGTGTCAACTTCATGATCCATGACAGCATTTAAGTATCCTCCACAAATTAGGACTCCTTCACTGTGTGTTGCTATGAGATCAAACAGATGTTGAAAAAAACCCTTGTCACTTTCTGGTGGGGCATAGATGTTCACTAATGTAATCTGCATACCATCTATTCTTCCCTTTATTATTACATACCTGCCTTCTTTATCCTGGATTTCCTGTTCACTTTCAAATTGTATTTTATTTGAAATTATTATCATAACCCCCCTTTTAGCTCCTCCCTTAAATGAACTGTAGTAGGAGTTCTTATAGCCAAATCTCTTTAGTTTCACATGTTCTGTCTTGCTCAAATGTGTCTCTTGCATAAATATAATTTCAGCTTTTTCCTTCTTGAATTTTCTTATTATTCTTTCCCTTTTAACAGGTGAGTTCAGACCATTCATGTTTAGTGTCATTATCTTAAGATTTTTACCCATATTTATGTTTTTCCATTTTTTTAACTTGTGCTCCTAGCCCCTTTAACAACAAAAATAACACATATTTATATAAAAACACATTAAAAAATCTCGACCTCCGTACTTTGGGCCTTTCTTCTGCCCACTGGTCCCTGTTGGTGGGTGGGGGGTTTGTCTTCACAGAGTGAAGGGCCCTCCCTAGACTTCTAATTACTATCAAAGTAATAGTCATAAGTCTAGAAATGTCCAACAAATATCACTTAAACCTCTCCTAGCCATCTGTTTCTCTTTTACCTTGTCTTCTTGGCCTTCATTTCTTCTGTGCCTTTCTTAATCTTTGTTATGATCTAGGCTTTCAGTTGAAAGCCTTGTAGCTTGTCCTGGGCCCGCTGCGCCACGTCTCTCCCCCTTCTTCCGCCGTTCACTCGCCTCCACTCCGTCTGTCGTGGTGCGTTCAGGGCCGCCGCTGCTCCAGCCGTCTCCTTCGGCATGCTCACCTCAAGGCCCCGCTCCATCATATCCCGCGCTGCCTCTTCGGCCGTGTTGTAGGTTCTTGTGCCTTCCTCCCAATGAATCCTCATTTTCGTTAGCGGCGTTTGGAATCTAATTTTTTTCTCTTTCAGCGTTTTTTTAATGTTGGCATATTTCTTCCGCTGCTGCACGATTTCTGTCGGGTAGTCATGGTCAAAAAATACCTGTTTGTCGCCGATTCGTATCTTTTTTTTCCATGCTTGCGTCAGGATTCTTTCCTTTATGTCATATTTCACAAAGTTTACCACAACTGACCTGGGTGTAGCGTTTGTTTTCGGGTTCTGTGCCGGTGTTCTGTGCGCCCGTTGAATCTGCAGATCCGTTTCTCCGGGTATTTCCAGTTCTTTTTTTAAGAACTGATCCATGAATTTTGTCATCGAGTTGCCTTCAATGCCCTCCGGAATTCCAAAGATGCGCATATTGCTTCGTCTGGATCTGCTCTCCAAGTCGTTTATTTTCTCCTGCATCCTCTGCGTTTGCGTCGTCAGGGTCTGTAGTTGTTCGTTTGCCTCGCTTTTCCAATCTTCTAGTTCCGAAATTCGGGTCTGCGCTTCTGTCATACACGCCCGCTGGGAGCGCAGCTCCTCCATGTTTTCCGTTAATTTACGCTCCATTTCTCTTCGGACGTCCATGATTTCCTCCTTAATTTCTTTTTTCAGTTCCTCCTTAAGAGCCGCTAAATCCTGTTGTAGCTGTCGCTTGAATTCTCTTAACTCTTCACCCAAACTGGCGATGCCAGTGTTCATGTTGTCGAGTCTGGCGTCCTCCATTTTCTCTGCTGTAGACATCTCATTTTTTTGGGCTTTGCGTACAGCGGTTTTTCCTGCGTTGTTGGAGAGGAATTCTTCAATTTTACCCTGTTTTTGTCCTTGTGCCCGGTTCCTTTGTGTTTTCATCCCTTAGTTTATTGATCCGTTTATGTCGAGTTGGCCATTTACCGATGATTTTTAATCCGGCTAGGGAGAGCTCTTTGTTTAAGTGTTATGTCTCTCTGCCATCTTCCCGGAAGTCCCCGGACGCCAGTTTTTAATGTCTTTCAGGTCACCTTTCTTGGGAAGGAGGGTGAGGACTGCTCTCCTACAACTTAGGGACAAGTTGACATAATGCACGGCTCAGGAGACACACACGCAGGCTCAGGGTAGATTTAATAGCTTTATTGACAACAGGGATGTGTGACTGCGTGTCTGTGGAATAAGAATGTGTTGGTGGTGGCGTCTGCGTCAGGCACAGGGGCAGGAAGCCGTTCAGCCGGACAACCCTATGGGAGGAAGCAGAGGGAGAAGGGTAACGGGCACCACACCAACACAGAGGATAATTATAGTCTTGCTGGCTTACTTGGTTAAGACAGGTGGCTGGCGTCGACAAGGGCGGAGCCTGGGAGACAGCGACCTGGAGTGCCTGTAGCAGCAGCGCGGAGGCAGCGGCGAGATGAGGAAGTCCGCCGCCGGGAAGTCCACCTGTGCACAGGGGAGAAGGCTGGAGGAAAGGAGGTAAGGGGAGCTTACCCAGATTGTCTTGCTTGTAGGTTAGAGTACCGTTGTAGCAAGCGATGCCGAAGTAGAGAGACGGCTTCAGGCCGAAGCCCAGGGCAGAGTGGATTAAATACCTTGCCGCTGATGAGGAGCAGGTGTGCGTGCAGCTGGCGCCGCTGATGAGCGGCGAGTCATGACAGTACTCCCCCCTCTAGCAGCGCCTCCTGGCATGGTTTCTCTGGGTGCGCTCGATGGAACTCAGCGATGAGAGACCGGTCCAACACCAGCGAGGAAGGCACCCATTGTCTCCATTCGGGTCCATAGCCCTCCCAGTCCACCAAATACTGCAACCCGCGACCCCGGCGCCGGGCGTCCAAGATGTCAGAGACAGTCCAGGCCGGGTGGCCACCAATCATCCGGGGAGCGGGGTGCGCTGCAGGTGGAGGGCAGAGGGGGTCAGAGACCACTGGTTTGACCTTGGAGATGTGGAAGGTGGGATGGATGCGGAGGGAGGAGGGAATAGCCACACGCACAGCCACCGGGTTGATAATCTTAGTAATGGGAAATGGGCCGATGAATCGTTGGGCCAGCTTCCTCCTCTCACCCTTTAGGTTAACGTCCTGTGTGGATACCCAGACTTGTTGTCCCACCTGGTAGGCAGGGGCAGATCTCCTGTGCCGGTCCGCCGTGGATTTATTGCGCTCCGCCGTGCGTAAAAGCGCATTGCGCGCCGTAGTCCAAAAGTTGCGGCACCGCCTGAAGTGCGCCTGGGCAGAGGGAACAGCCAATTCGCCCTCCTACGCGGGGAATAGAGGTGGATCATAACCCAGGGATGCCTTGAAGGGAGACATCCCGATGGCAGATGAGCGAGAGGTGTTGTGGGCGTACTCCATCCAGGCGAGGTGAGAGCTCCAGGACGCGGGCTTAGATGTGGTGACGCAGCGGAGCGCAGCCTCCAGCTCCTGATTGGTCCGTTCACACTGCCCTTTGGACTGGGGGTGATGGCCGAAGGTGAGGCTTACTTTGGCTCCCAGGGCGTTGCAAAAGGATCTCCAGACATCCGAAGAGAACTGGGGACCACGATCGGAGACCACGTCGACCGGTATTCCGTGCAGTCTGACCACGTCCTGGATGAGGAGGTCCGCCGTCTCCAAGGCTGAGGGGAGTCCACGTAGGGGCACAAAGTGGGCGGCCTTGGAGAAACGGTCAACAATGGTCAGAACTGTGTCGAAGTTGTTGGAGACAGGAAGTCCGGTGACAAAGTCTAGAGTGATGTGCGACCAGGGCCTGCCAGGGATGGGCAGGGGCTGGAGCAGACCCGCAGGGGGAGCGTTACCTGACTTACTGGTGGCGCAGATGGGGCAGGCCCGGGCGTAGCGGGCGGCATCCTTCCGCAGACCTGGCCACCAAAAGGATCGCTGGAGGAGGTCGATCATCCGGGAAGCTCCAGGATGGCAGGTGAGCTTAGAGGTATGGAGCCAGTGAATAACGTCCCCCCGGACGGCAGATGGCACGAAGATCCTCCCCTCCGGTCCACCGCCAGGGTCCGGTTCCGACTCCTGCGCCCTCCGGATCTATCCTCTATGTCCCAGGAAACAGCCCCCACAACGCACGACCTGGACGTCTTCCATGGCCTCCGGGGCAAATTGCCTGGAGAGGGCGTCGGGCTGGCCGTTCTTGGAGCCAGGCCTGTAGGTGATGTTAAATTTAAACCTTGCAAAGAACAGGGACCAGCGCGCCTGGCGGGCGTTCAGACGCTTGGCAGATCTTAGGTATTCCAAGTTCTTGTGGTCAGTAAGGACCACGAAAGGCAAGGCGGCCCCCTCCAGCCAGTGGCGCCACTCCTGAAGCGCAAGCTTGATGGCCAGAAGCTCTCTGTCCCCCACGTCATAATTACGCACCGCCGGGGACAAGCGCCGAGAGAAGAAGGCGCAGGGTCGCTTGACTCCGTTGGCTGGAGACCGCTGGGACAGCACCGCCCCAACCCCCGTGTCCGAAGCGTCCACCTCCACTATGCACTGCAGCGCGGGATCGACCTGGCTGAGGACCCGGGAGGAGGAAGACGCCGTCTTCAGCGCCTGGAAGGCCATTGCGGCCTCTTCAGTCCACCGGAACGGGGTCTTAGGGGAGGTGAGGCGGGTCAGAGGACCGACGATGGCTCCAAAGTTAGGGACGAAGCGGCGGTAGAAATTGGCGAACCCGACGAACTGCTGAACCTGTTTCCTAGAGGTAGGAGTGGGCCAATCCACCACCGCTTTAATCTTCGCTGGGTCCGGGAGCACCTGGTCATGGGAGATGACGAACCCCAGGAAGGAAGTTGTCTTGGCGTAGAACTCACACTTCTCCGCCTTGACATATAGACGATTCTCCAACAGCCTCTGCAGGACCCGCTTCACGTGGACCCGGTGCTCATCCCTGGACCTGGAGAAGATGAGGATATCGTCCAGGTAGACGAACACGAACAGGCCGATGAAATCCCGGAGGACGTCATTAATGAGGCGCTGGAAGACGGCTGGAGCGTTGGTCAACCCAAACGGCATAACTAGATATTCAAAATGACCGTTAGGGGTACGGAAGGCTGTCTTCCATTCATCTCCCTCCCGGATCCGGACGAGGTGGTAAGCACTGCGGAGATCCAGCTTGGTAAACCAGGTCGCCCCCTGGAGGGAGTGGAAGGCGGTGTCCATGAGGGGCAGGGTGTAACGGTCCTTCTCCGTGATGTCATTGAGAGCTCGGTAATCTATGCAAGGACGAAGGGAGCCGTCCTTCTTTCCCACGAAGAAGAACCCTGCGCCTACTGGTGAGGAAGATGGTCGGATAATCCCAGCGCTGAGCGACTCCTTCAAGTAGGTGTTCATGGCCTCCTTCTCTGGCGCTGACAGGCTGTAGAGGCGTCCTGAGGGTAGGGGCGCCCCCTGGTGGATGTTGATGGCACAGTCGTAGGGCCGGTGAGGAGGAAGAGACATCGCCTTGGACTTGCTGAAGACCGCACCCAGGTCGTGGAACTCTGAGGGCACAAGGGTGAGATCCGGGGATGCGGTGTCCTTGGCTGTGGGAGGCGAGGACGGGGCGCAGGCAGCGGATTGGAGACAGGTGCCCATACAGAAGGTGCTCCAAGCTGACACTTTACCGGTCTTCCAGTCCAAGACGGGGTTGTGGAAGCGGAGCCAAGGGTATCCGAGAATGACAGGAGAGACCGAGGTGGGCAGGACGTAGAAGGAGATATCCTCCCGGTGGTTTCCCGAGATGATTACCGGAATAGGGGATGTCCGGTGGGTCACCTTTCCCAATGAGACACAGGAGAGATTAACCAGGGCGAGAGGAGGATCGAGGGGGTGACAACGGATGCCCAATCGGGTTGCCAGGCTCTGTGAAATAAAGCTACCCTCCACGCCTGAATCCACCAGTGCATGCGTGAGGTGCCCTGTGAGGTTGTGACAAAAATGGATGGGCAGCGTCAAATGTGTGAGGGGATTTAACCGATTAGCGTCCGCGAGGCCCCCTACAGTGACTCGCGGACCTCCTCGTTTGGCTTCTCCAGACAATGCTCCACCGTGTGCTGGCTGCCCCAGCAATACATGCAAAGGCCCAGATCACGGCGGCATTGTTTCTCCGCCAGGGGGAGCTTTGTCCGGCCCGTCACCATCGGCTCCGACTCCTTGGAGACCTCCGGCGGCGGCAACGCCAGGTGGCGAGCTTGGGGCAGGCGCACTGAGGCACCCCACGAGCGAGAAGAGTGCTTCCGCTCTGAGGCGCGCTCACGCAGCCTGTTATCCTAGCTGATGGCAAGGGAGATCAGCTCCGCTAGAGTCTCCGGGACATCCCGGCCGGCCAGCTCATCCCTCAGACCAGAGTTAAGGCTGCGGAGGAAGATGCCGCAGAGCGCACGCTCTTCCCAGCCAACTTCCTCCGCGGTAACCCGGAAGTCGATCGCGTATTCGTCCGCCGATCGGCTCCCCTGTTGGAGGCCGAGAAGGCGGTCGACCTGGACACTGTCCAAACGCGAGTGATCGAACACTTCCAGGAATTGTCGCACGAACTGGCCATAGGTGAGGGTGGCGTAGCTGGGCTTCGCCATGATGGCGTAAGCCCAGGTAAGCGCTCGACCCTCCAGAAGGTTACCTACATAGCCAATCCTGCTGTGGTCTGAGGGGAAGTCTCCGGGGACACGATGGACCACGGACTCACACTGCATGATAAAACCCCGAGCTCCACCAAGCTTGCCGCTAAAGCGAGCGGGAGTGGGGATTGGTGTGAGCTGTGCCGGCGCACCCGGAGCAGGCTGGACAGCCGCCGGAGCAGCGGAAGCTGCTCCACCCAGACGAGCCGCGGGGAACGGCTGCTGGGGGTCCAAGTGGTCTAATCGGTTAGTAATTACTGTCAATTGGTTTAATATCACCTGTTGTTGGTGGGCTATTAGATCCACCCGAGCCTCGAGGGTGGAAAGACGGCATGCGAGCCCGCTGTCTGTCGAGCCGCTCTGCTGAAGCCGTACTGACATAATGCACGGCTCAGGAGACACACTCGCAGGCTCAGGGTAGATTTAATAGCTTTATTGACAACAGGGATGTGTGACTGCGTGTCTGTGGAATAAGAATGTGTTGGTGGTGGCGTCTGCGTCAGGCACAGGGGCAGGAAGCCGCTCAGCCGGACAACCCTATGGGAGGAAGCAGAGGGAGAAGGGTAACGGGCACCACACCAACACAGAGGATAATTATAGTCTTGCTGGCTTACTTGGTTAAGACAGGTGGCTGGCGTCGACAAGGGCGGAGCCCGGGAGACAGCGACCTGGAGTGCCGGTAGCAGCAGCGCGGAGGCAGCGGCGAGATGAGGAAGTCCGCTGCCGGGAAGTCCACCTGTGCACAGGGGAGAAGGCTGGAGGAAAGGAGGTAAGGGGAGCTTACCCAGATTGTCTTGCTTGTAGGTTAGAGTACCGTTGTAGCAAGCGATGCCGAAGTAGAGAGACGGCTTCAGGCCGAAGCCCAGGGCAGAGTGGATTAAATACCTCGCCGCTGACGAGGAGCAGGTGTGCGTGCAGCTGGCGCCGCTGATGAGCGGCGAGTCATGACACAAGTGACCCTTCCGCAGACTGTCAGACAGTACTTCCAGCAAGTCCTCACAGATCTCAGACAAAAACATCTTGTAGAACTCTGATGGTAGACGGTCTAGCCCTGGGGCTTTGCCACACTGAAGAGATTGGACAGCTACTAACAGTTCTTTCAGAGTGATCTCACTCTCCAACTCTGCATTCATACCAGCCATCACCTTCGGCAAGTCTGTCAAAAAACAACTCAGCACATGCGGCTTCTCAGCAAACTCTTAAAGAGATCTTTATAGAAAGCAGCTGCAAAGCGATGGATCTCTGCAGACTCATGGATCAGCCGCCCGTCTTCTGAGCTGAGAGAATGGATCATCCTCCTCTGACCATTCTTCCTCTCCAAACCAAAGAAAAAATGAGATGGAGTGTCCATTAGTGCGATGTTCTGAAACCTACTGCGTACAACAGCGCCCCTAGCAGCCACGCCCAGTAAGTCAGTTAAAACAGACTTTTTGCAGTTGAGGGCCTCAAAATATCTTCTTTCTCCTGTGGAGTCTGCCAAAAACTGCAGCTCTACTACTTCTCTCTCCAGGTCCCTGACAGACCTGGTCAAGTCTCCAGAGACATTGCAAGTATACTGTAGGCACAGATTCTTTATTTGACTCTTCCTTACATCCCACCACTGCTGCAAAGTACTAAAATTTGGTGTGGTTAATTTAAAATTACTCCAAAAAAACCTTGAAAGCGGTTTAAAAACTATTATTCGATAAAAGTGATGTGTTAAAATGCCAGTATGCACTACTGCACTTTATATTCTTGATAAAAACACAACACTGAACCAGAAAGTGATCTGTAAAGCCAACAGGGACTATAAAAGAACTTTTAAAAATGCTAAAATGGTGCTTAAAACTGTAAACCCTATCTAGTCTAGCTAAGGACAGAATATTGTCCTTGTTATGGCTCCATATGTACCGTCTAGTCCTACCATGAAAATTTCTCCTCACATCTCACAGATCATGAGCTTCTACAAGACCCTTTAAGCTTCTCTTGGATGCAGCATGTGGCTCTGGGTGATTCCTGTCCATGAAAGGATTTTCTGTACAATTGAAATTACCTCCAACAAATAAAAAAAATTATTGCACTTTTTGATCTTGTCATTTAAAATACTTAAAAAGACCAATCTCTGTGCCTATGGTTGGAGCATACACATTTATAAAAACAACTTTCACATTCTCAAAAACAGCTTGGACTTTTAAAATGTGGCCTGCAATTATCTCAATGTCATAAGAAAGTGGAAGAAAATCTCGAGAAAATACAATACCCACTCCACCACTGCTGCTATTTTTGTGACTGAGGATAACTTCTCCTTGAAATTCCCTCCTCCAGTCAGCAGCATTGTCCTCAGAACTATGAATTTCCTGAACAAACAGAACATTAATTTTCTTACATTCTGCAAGAGTAAAAACACACGCTCGCTTGGGCATTTCTCTTGCGCCATTGATATTGAGTGTGCCAAAATTAAAACTACACATGTATATAAAAAGGCAAAACCAATAAATAAACAGAAGAAAAAAATGAGCAATGAAAAACTAATCATCTTGGGTGATTTGGTTCTTAACGTTTAGTACAAGCTTTTTAAGTCTGTAGATCAGTGAAGCTTTCCTGCTCAAGCTCTCCCCTATTTTTCATGTAGGCTCGAGCAGAGTCAACAAAGCGTTTTAGGTCAGGGAAAAAGTTTTCAACTTTAACCATCCTGGATCCCTTAGTGTCTTGCAAAAACTTCTGTATTTTTGTGAAGGAATAACCACCTCCACTGTCCACATCATCACTGCTTTCACCATCACTCTCTATCTCAGAACCAGCATAAGAATCTGGTTGAGATAGAGAAGCCTCAGAACTTTCTCATACAACCCTTTTCACTTTACTCCTTTGCTGTTTGTTTTCCAAATTCTTCCATTAAACTGAAACTTTAGATAACTCTTCATCTATTTCAATGTCATCCTCATCCTCCAACACTGACTCAGCCACCCTGGTAGCTGTCTCTTCTTGTTTTTCCACTTACCCTCTGCTGTGCTTTTATATTCATCTTTACAGTCCCACTGTTTACCTGTGCCTCATTTGGCTCATCTGTCTGATCCTGAGCATGATCTTTCTCTGTAACCTCACCCTTGTCCACAATGTCCATCTGTGCATTAACCCTGCGATGTGCTTTAACTTTTGTAGTTGTTCCGTTTGACTGACAGGCCGGCCACGGGGGGGCGGTAAAGCAGCCCCACTGGTAGACGGCCCCGTGGAGATGGCTGAAGTGCCGAATGGCGAGGCCGTGCTAGAAGCCTCGGAGGGTGGCGAAGCCGCCCTGCTGCCTGACGGCCCCGTGGCCCCAGTGCCCAATGGCAAGGCCGCGCTAACGGCCTCCCCCAGGCAATCATCCCCCACTCCCTGAGGGCATGACTGAATCAAATGCCCCTCCAAAACACTTCATATTATCAGATGTCATGTGGATGGTATAATCAAAGCTGTCAATCGGTACATAAATATGAGGTTGAGGCTTTCCTTGCTATTCTTTACAATCATGAGCACCTGTTGTCTAAAATACATGACATGCTTCAAATGCGGGGACTTACAACCGGGAGGGATGTGTTTAATAGGGAACAAAAGCTGCCCGTATCTTGACAGCTCCTTCTCCAGTAGCTCATTCTTCAAAAATGGTGGGACATTTGATATTATGATTCTCTTTGCAGGATTTATCAGAAACAGAACAGGAACCAGTGTGTTTTTAATTTCAACTCTGCTCTCCACCACCTGATTAATTTTTTCAACACTGTCCAGGAAAATTACCATGGCATTATTCATTCTGGAAGCCGACCTGATGCTTTCATAGCCGACCAACTCCCCCACAGCCAGACTACAATCTTCCACTGAGCAGCTGACAGTGGGAGCCAATTTGACAGCATGCCGGCATGTCAGCTTCTCAAACCCGGAGCCTTGCTCCAAAACCATGCTGACCAGCAAAGCTGGCAGCAGAAACCCCCCTCCCAGAACACCTACCCTCCCCCAACTACAGAAAACAACAAAACTTAAGATTATCTAACAAAAAGACACCATAAACACAAAAAGATTGAGAAAAGTTTGAGACAACTCACTCACGCTGTCACACCCTCCCACCTCGCACTCCTGCCCACTGAGCGAGAGAGAGCGAGAGAGAGAGAGAGAGCGAGAGCACACCGGTAAAATACAAATATACTGCGATAACTAGAATGAAGGCAAATAAAGACTGAAGGAAAAATACAAGTAACCCCAAATATAAGAATAACAAAACTACAATGAACGTAAACAGGAAAATAAGTCACACTTAAGAAACAATACAAGATATGTGAAAACCAACCAAGGATAAAATAACAGGAACTAGAACTCAAAAAATACAACTATACAAATATGGAAAATGGCAATGAGGCTGAGCATGGCAGAATCTGCCATGCATTTTTCATGCATTTTCCAGAATTTTCATCAATTTACCCTTTATAAACATTTGAAATGTACATGAACAAAGTATTTAGGGTATCAAAAATGAAAATAAACCTATTATACATGTTGTCCAAAATTTGTGTTTGTCTAGATGGCTCTGTGTCCAATTTACAGGCATTTTTTGTTATCATGTCCAGGTGTTTTTTGGTGCTGTGCAAGGTAAAAAAGCAGTTCCTAGCCACCTGAATACACAGCCCCACATTGCACTCCCTACACATCCAGGGGGTGTTCCTTTTGCATAAAGTAAAATATAACATAAGATTTTATATAAGATTTATCCAAAAGAAAGGTGTGTTTCCACAAAAAATGTTCAACAGTATAGAAATAGTTACTTATTGTTGCCTAGTAATAAATATAACACAGGAAAAGTAATATACAATGATAAAGCAATTTGAGACAAAGCTAATACCTGGGAATAGGTGACCTGCTACGTGCAAGATCTGCAGGAGCATGACGACCACCCTGGCTCCTTGCCTGCCCTGTCCCACTGCTGGAGACTGCTCCCACAGGCGTCATCTGAAGACTCTAAAAATATAAGATTTTATATAAGATTCACCCAAAGGAAACACAGGAAAAGTAACATACAATGATAAAGCAATTTGAGACAAAGCTAATGAGAAAAATACACTAGAAATTGAAAAAAAAATTATTGTAATGAAATTGGGAATAAAACTTACTCTGGCTGGGACAGCATTCCTGCCTCTTGATGAGGATCCATGAACTTCTGAAGATTTTCTTAGATGTCACTGTATCTATGACCTGTTTAGAAATTAGTAAAAAAAAAAAAAAAGAAATCTATAAAAACCACAAATTACAGTGTAAAAATCAATGAACAAAAGAATAATGAAATCTAACAATAGACAAACTCCCAGTTTGGGATCAATAAAGTACATCTATCAATCAAATGGTCCCCCCCCAAAAAAACAGCAAATAATAATACTCAAACTAAAACTACTACTATTTACACAAAAACATGTACTGCAGCTGAAAAGCCCACAAAATGACATACTTGGCAAGTACTGCCACTTCTCCTGAAAAAGTGAAAATGACAAAAAAAAAAAGTGAAATGACTGTACATAGACTGTTGCTGTTTGTTTCTTGTTTTTCTTTCCCCCCAGTCTTATTCATTTTCTTTTTATAAAATGCAGACCAGTGAAGAGAGAGAGAAATGCCATTTCAATTCTCCTGTATGTCCTGCATGTATAATAGTAGTGACAACCTCTTTGAATCTTGAATGGAGCCCCCTTCAAAGAGCAACACCAGAGAAAACACTCAACATAGAGAAATAAGTTTACATGGTTTATTGATAAATTTCAAAAGAAAAGCTCTTGTAGAAAAAACTTCACTTGCCAAAGGAAAACGTGGCCAGTGGGGAGGACAGGAGAGGTTATGAGAGCAGGGATCAGATGATGTGGAAAACTTACATGAACCGAGCAAAGAACCCGACGGAGCACCAACAGGATTAGACGAACCAGCAGGATGAAACTGGTCGGGGGGTAATTGAGAGTGGTCTGACCGGGTGGAGTGAGGAAGCTGAGGCGGAGTAAGGATGATGGAGCAGGTGAGCACACAACAATCCCCAGAACACCACACATATGGCAGCAACCTGAAAAAAGAGAATAGGAGAGGAAACGTGAGAGATAATTCCCTCTCAACAAAACCAAACACTTACTCGTTGCACAGACAGTTTACCCAACAAGCCAGCGCCGGGGCGTGGAAGAAATGGTCTACTTAAGCGCTGGCAGGGAAGAGGCGACAGGTGTGTCCAGTCCCGCAGGTGAGCTGATTACCTGCAGTACTAGGGGAAAGTTCAACAGGACAGGAGGGGCGAGCACTCACCTGCACATGACAGTTTTTCCCCACACAGAGCCAAATCGCAACCCCCCTCCCAGCCCCCAGCCACCTGTTCCCCCAGCCCCTGCAAACAATAGACACATGCTTCTGCAACAAACGGTAAATTAAAAAATAAAAAAAAACAGGAAAAAAAATACTCCCAAACTCTCTCAATCATTACTATACATGCATGTATGTATGTATGTATGTATACACACACACACATATATATATATACACACACATTCTTATCTCTTTGTCCTATGTCCTGATTGGTGGAGCCTTGAGTACTTTTATCAGGTTTATAGTCAGCTACATGTGTGCCTGTGTTTGTGTTCATGTTGAATGTAATTGTGGTTTGTAAATATGGATGTCACCTGACTGCAAAACAAATCTACCTACAGGTACAAATAAAGTAACCTGAACATATGCATGTGTGTGTGTATATATATATATATATATATATATATATATATATACACACACACACACATACACATCATTTGCATACCCTCTATATGTGTTTGTAGAGCTGTTGCATGAAAACAACTTCACACTGGAGGTGGTCCCGTTATCCTGAATATCATCATAATTGTAATATCTATGAATCACAGCCATGATGAAATTCAATAAAATGGCACAATCTCTGTGGGACATAAAACCCACAAGTTTATGAGAAATCTTTACAAATTTTCAAGTTAAAAGTCATATTTACAAATACTGATGTCCCTTTTGGAGAGGCTAAATTCTATTAAGGTTAAATTAAAATCTTCTCCTTTTAAGCTGCTTTGGGACTTCTTTTTCCTCCTCCTGGTTCCACTGTTGAGCAGCTCTGGTGCTCTCCATCTGGACTGCAGTGACATTCATAAAGCTGATAGCAGCCGGCCCAGTGGAGTTTATGCCGTCTATCCCATCGGAGCCACCTCTGCTGTACAGGTACAATGACTGCCTTTTTTTGAAAGGTACAGTGACTGATGTTTGTTACTTTCCAGTGTCTAAGACATTACTGATGATAATGTATTTAATGAGTCATCAAGCCTTAATCTACTATAATGATCCAGTGTCATCAGGTTTTGTCTTTTTAACAGGCAAAATGTTCTCCAGTCTGTAGTGTGAATTCTTCAGAATCAAATCAGCAGAACTTTGTGTTAAACTGAAGTTCAGAAACCTCTAACATGGAAAGAGACATTGACCCTGTTTAAATGGTCACGAGTAAATTGATTACTGGAGTAAATCGATAAAGGTAATAAATGGCTGATGTTTACATGCACCAAGTAAACAGTTTATTGGGCAAATAAACTAGGTGTGTTAATCCGCTTTCTCATAAACCGATAATGGCCTTTAAAGGTAATCAGAGTACTGTTTACATGACAGTTTGAATAATCAGGTAACCCAGAAAGCTGATTATAATCGGTTTACTTGTGACCATGTAAACATGGTCAGTGATATTGTATTTGTAGCTATGCATCCATTTACTGATGCGTATATTTATATCTCTGTAGGTATACTGTGACATGGACACTCATGGTGGACAGTGGACGGTGAGTATATGAGCTCTTCACATCAGGTTCAGTTTGTACTTCTACTGTACTTCCACCTTTGGGGTCTGAGCGGTAGGATGTCTATCTAACGTCATTTTACCTTTGACTAGTTTAAAACAAGAAAAAAAAACCCTGACAAAAGCAGATCTGTTCTCATTTTGGCTCTATTCCAATTTTATTTTGACAAGGCCAAAACCATATAATGTCTATTTCCAGTTGTTCTGTTTTCATTTCAGAAGTGAACTGAAATAAGGAAACACAGGCCATTTCTTTCCCAAACTACAAGTTTTGTGTCAATCCTAGTGATTTTGAATATGTCATTACATATTGGGGTATTAAGAGGAAGTGTATTCCAACCAAAATATAGCTTAATCTGCTCCCTGATCTGCAAGGTAGAAGTTTAGTGGAGTGGCATGTAAGAGAGGAAAGGCAAGGCAAGTTTATTTGTATAGTACATTTCGGGTACAAGACAATTCAAAGTGCTTTACATAAAAACATTAAAACATTACAGCAAGTTGCAAAAGGAATATATAAGAATTTAAAAGCAAACAAAAACAGGAATTTAACAGCAAACTAAAAAGTAAATTAAAGAGAAACAAAAACAAGCTAAATAGAATACGACAGAAATAAAAGTTACAGTACATTGTAGGCTACTGAAAGGCCACGGCAAATAAGAGAGTTTTTAACTTTGAGTTAAAGCAGTTGAGAGTTTCAGCAGCCCTGATGCTTTCTGGGAGTTTGTTCCATATGTGAGGAGCATAAAAACGAAACACTGCCTCACCAGGTTTGGCTCTAACTCTGGGCACAGACCTGACCCTGATGATCTGAGGGCTCTGGGTGCTTCATAATAAACTAGAAGATCTGAAATGTATTTTGGCCCTAAACCATTCAGAGCTTTATAAACCAACAGCAGTATTTTGAAATTATTCTTTGACAGACAGGAAGCCAGTGTAAAGATCTGAGAACTGGAGTTATATGATCCACTTTCTTGGTCTTAGTGCGGACTCGAGCTACAGCGTTCTGAACCAACTGCAGCTGTCTGATGGACTTTTTAGGGAGATCCATGAGTGTCAGGGTGTGGGTTGGAGCCACAATTTTGTTGTGTTTATTTTTTTCTTGTTGGGTTCTCCAACCCACATCCCCGCTTTAAGTTTCTTTCTCCTGGGTCTTTATATTTTATAATATTGTTATTATCCGGATCCTGTTTGTTATTTTGGTTCTTGTGTTTTGTTTCCAATCATGTTGTTAATGTGTGTTTATTTTTACCTTAGTCTGGTCTGATTTGAGTTTTGATTATTCACAGCTGTTTTGTGTTTGGCTGATTTGTTGAGCAGCTATTTATATAACGCTGCCCCTCACCTGGGTGCTGCATCATTACTCTCTGCGCGTTCGACACGCTGTTGAATCCTGATCTGTTTATTGAAGTAAATGTTAATAAATCGCCTTTTCTGCACCGGACACCTGCCTGCAATTGAGTTTATGAAACCCACCTTGACAGTGAGGACAGCATTACAGTAGTCCAGTTTACTGAAGATAAATGCGTGGACTGTGGAGGAAGTAATCAGATGAGACCACGAGCTGATGACACTGACTTTATTTCTTCTCCATCAAATATAACAAAGTGCCAGAGTGATCTCTCTTATACTCTTTATTCCCGCCTCTCTGGCACCCAGGGAAAGCACATTAAAATACATGCTGTGAAACATGCACACACATCCACATCAGCATACGTCACAGAGCAGGTCTTGGTACAATACATTCGCACCCCTGTGTCCTCAGGTGTGAACCTGGCACAGCGGTGGCGGAAGGCACATCTTTCTTTGGCTTATTACCACCTAGTGCTCTGGCGCCCTTAGGCGCTCTTCTCACCTTTTCCCCATTATCATTTCTGACTATCTTCTCCCCCTGCCAACCCCCTGTCCTGGGTGGACTGCAATGGCCTATTGTGTCCCCCACACAGCCCCCCCTCCCCCCGAACACCTAGCAGGGGTCCTATCCCTCTGGACTTTTGGGCTTGAGCAAGTGCCCCTAGCAGCTGTAGTGTGGAGCCGCTGGGTCAGTCGAAGCACCTTCTTGTCAAGGTGGGTGGGAAGGGAGGCCGGTCTCTGGAGAGGGAAAGGGTGGGGAGGGAAAAGGGTTAGTCACGTGAAAACCATTCTCTGCTGGGGAAACACCAACCTGTGGAGCCGCTGCGGGTGGGTGCCCGTGCCGGGGAGCTTGAGCCAACACCACCTGCTCGTCTGCCAAAACATAAGCGGGCTTCAGCCTGTCGATGCAGATGGTTTCCTTACACCCCCCCCCCAAGTCTAACATAAAATGCTTCTCCCCAGTTTCCAACACTCTGAACGGGTCGTCGTACGATGGCCGCAGCAGGGTTCTGTGAGCTTCATGCCTGATGAAAATGAATTTGGCATTCTCTAAGCACTTTGGAACAAAAGTGTGGGGAAAACAGTCGTGTGCCAGGCCCGGAATGCTGGCAGCCCCTGTACCAGGATAAAGGTGCGTAGGTGTGATGGTCCAGCGCACAGGGCTCTTGGGCAAAAATTCCCTCAGGATCTGCAATGGCTGAGAAAAAACGAGCTCTGCCGGGGAGGCTGCCAAATCTTCCTTAGGTGCGGAGCGCAACCCCAATAGTACCCAAGGCAGGTGGTTGGCCCAATTTGCATCCGTTAGCGAGGCCCTGAGTGCTGCTTTAAAAGACCTGTGAAAATGCTCACACAAAGCATTAGCCTGTGGGTTGTACGTGGTGGTGCGGTGGATGACCCCCTGTTATCGGTCATCGTGGACCAAAGCTCCGAAATGAATTGCGGACCTTGTCAGAAGTGATGTCCGATGGGAATCTGAACCATGTGACCCAAGCTTACAAGAACACACGGGCTACCTCGGCAGATGTGGTGGAACTCAGTGGAACCACCTCCAGCCAATGCGTAGTGCGGTCCACGATTGTTAAAAGGTGTGTGAACCCCTGTGACGGTGGAAGGGGGCCCACTAAATCCACATGTACATGGTCGAACCTCCTGGCTGGAATCTGAAACAATTCGAGTGGGGCTTTGGTGTGCTTGTGCACTTTAGCCCACTGGCACGCAACACATGCTGCAGCCCATTCTTTCACATCCCTACATAGGCAAGGCCAGACAAATTTGGACCCCATCAGTTTAACCGAGGCGCACATGCTGGGATGTGAAAGGGAGTGGATGGACTCAAAAACGCGGTGTTGCCAAGAGCTCGGAACCACCGGATGGGGGTGGCTGGGGGAGATGTCGCAGAGCGGGGGGGGGGGGGGGGGGCACCCTTCTTGCACCACCCTGCTCTCTAGTTTTAATCCAGTAGGTGCAGCGTGGTGGCGGAGTGGTTAGCACTGCGGCAGCACAGCAACTCACACTTGGCTGGGGGATCCTGGGTTCGATCCCAGCCCCCGACCAACAGTGATCTGTGTGGAGTTTGCATGCTCTTCCCGTGTCTGCGTGGGTTTACTCCGGGATTTCTCCGGTTTCCTCCCACATACCAAAAACATGCAAGTTAGGTTCATTGGCATCAAACTGGGGATTCTAAATTGTCCTTAGGTATGACTGTGAGAGTGAATGGTTGTCTGTCTCTCTGTATTGGCCCTGCGATGGACTGGTGATCTGTCCAGGGTGTAACCTGCCTCTCCCCCAGAGATGCTGAGATAAGCTCCAGCCCCCCAACGATCCGAAAAGGATTAAGCGGAAGAAGATGGATGGATGGATGGAGGTGCAGAGCAGACTGGAGTGCGCGAATGTCTGTGTCCCTGGTTTGGTCGGTGGCCATAGAGGGAAAAATCTATCCCCATGTAGACTGGGGAGAATAATGCATGTGACAGGCAGTCAGCCACAACATTAAGCTTACCGGCTATGTGTTGAATGTCGGCAGTGAACTCAGATTGCGGCCAAGTGCCGTTGCTGCCGAGCCGACCATGGTTCCAAGACATTACTTACGTTAGTGGTTTGTGATCAACAAATGCAGTGAACTCACGGCCCTCGAGCCAAAACTGGAAATGATGCATAGCCAGGTGGAGGGCCAACAACTCCCGGTCAAAAGTGCTGTATTTACGCTCGTTGTCACGCAAAGTATGGCTGAAAAATGTGAGTGGCTGCCATGAACCGGAGACGTACTGCTCCACCACTGCCGCTATCGCAACGTCAGACGCATCTGTGGTGAGTGCTATCCACGCTGATGGGGTTGGGTGGGCCAGCAGAGCCACATTAGTGAGCGCCCTTTTGGCGTTTGTGAAAGCCTGAGCTCACTCGGGGGTCCAGTTGATACTATCCACGGGCTTCTTTTTGAGTGTGCCATACAGCAGTTGCAGCAGCTGTGCTGCCCAGGGAAGAAAACGGTTGTAAAAATGAACCATCCCAAAAAAATTCCTGCAGTACCCTCACGGTCTGTGGACACGGAAACACACTGCACGCACTTTATCTGGCAGCGGGATTGTGCCATCTGGTGAGATGCAGTGGCCCAAAAAATCAATCAGTGGCAGGCCAAGCTGGCACTTTGCTGGGTTAACAATAAGCCTGTGCGCTTCCAACTGTTGGAAAACTTGTTTGAGGTGGGCGAGGTGCTCCTCCTCTGACGCACTAGCCACCAAAATGTCGTCCAAGTAGACAAAAGTGAACAGCAGGTCCCAGAGCACCGCGTCCATCATTCTTTGAAAAATTGGTGCTGCGCCTTTTAACCCGAATGGCATGCGTAAAAACTTGAAAAGGCCAAAAAGAGTTATTACCGCCATTTTAAGAACATCCTCTGCATGAACCAGGACCTGGTGGTACCCGCGGACCAGATCCACTTTTGAAAAAATGCGCGTCCTGGCCAGGGGCATGGAAAAATCCTGGATGTGCGAGATGGGACACCGATCGTGTTCCATCATGTTGTTCAAACGTCAGAAATCACCGCACGGCCACCACGACCCATTGGCCTTGGGCACTCTGTGCGGCAGAGATGCCCATGGGCTGTTGGAGCGCTTAACGATGCCCAATCGCTCTAAGTTAGCAAATTCCTCACGCACACTGGCTAGTTTAGCTGCATCCAGGCAGCGAGGGCGTGCAAATACAGGCAGACCTTTCACTGTGATAAAATGTTTGACCCCGTGCTTGGTTACCACAGTGGAAAAGGTGGGAACTGTGAGTGCTGGGAACTCGGAAAGCAACCACTGGTACTTACCCCCTGGAGCTAGAACGTTAGCGTGTATTGGTGGCCCAACTCCTTGAGTTGTGCAGGGCAAAGAGGAAAAAGAAACAGCGTCCACTAAGTGTCTGTTTGCAACATCAACCAGCAACCCGTGAGCACACAGAAAATCTTCACCTAAGATGGGGACCAAACATTGTTATAGTAAATAAATAGTGAAGATTAGTTAATTAGATATTACACAAAGTGCTTGCATACACACATCTTTTAGATCCACACATACACCCACACACACAGACACACAAGTCAAGCCGACACATACACCATTACAAGTCAAGCCCACACATACACATCAGTTGCTTATACACATGCACACACACATACAAGCTCCACAGGAAAGTCTCTGTTCCTGTTTCCATATATGGGCATGGGGAAAGAGGAGGCACCTGGAGAGCCAGGAACCAACAGGATGGAAGTCATAAAAAGCTGAGATGACATCTGAAGCCATTTGGACACTGAAAGAACCAGTTCTAATTAGTTTGGACAATGGGCAGCATATTGTTGGAAAGTTACTGGGAAACACCCACTAACTGGAAGCCGTTTTGTAGCTGTAGTGTTCTTTGTTCTGGGTCTTTTTCACCAGAGGGGGCTGGGAGGACCCATGTGCATGTTCACTGACTCCCTGTGTGATTCAATAAAAGTTAAGGTGAGAAAAAAGTATTTCTTCTGTGATTATTGGTTGGCTAACTGAAAAGCTTCTGCTAATCATCCAAAATTAATTTTTACAACATGCAGCTACCACAAAGTCCCACTGGTAATTGCATCCATGTAAACATACAGTCACCATCCTTTCTCCAAACGTCCTGATGTGGGATCTGTTGGTGGCCTTAAGAACCGGGCTGCTGCTTTCTGCCGACGAGTCCGCGCTGACTGGCAAAATGAGGCTCTTCTGGGACCCGGAGTCCACCACAAAACATCTCCCAGAACGTGTGTCCATGATGAAAAGCAGCTTCTCCCTGTCGTCAGCAGTTGCAGGTGCTACCGAACGCTGGCTGTCTCGTTTCCTGGCTTTCTTGAAGTGGCCCAGCGGCAGACAACGTTGCACTTCCTTGCCAAAACGGCGGTGATAAAAACACAGCGTACCGGTCCCGTGTCTCCAGATGGCCGTCCCTGCCACCACCATTGGCTCCCTGACCTCGCTGGATTCCTTTGGAGATCCCGGTGTCACTGCGTGCACGCTGAGAGCCCTGTTTTCCAGGATGATTTGGTCTGCCTGTTGTGCCAGTGCATGGTAGTTCCTGGTCGCTAGCAGGGGTGAGTTAGCGAGGATCACCTGCGCTGTAGCTGGTAGGTTCCTGAGAAAGAGGTGGGTAAACAGGAAAAATCCGTCGTCTTTACCCATTAGTGCGAGCATGCTGTCCATCAGTTCCACAGCCAATCTGTCACCTAACTCAGAGTGTGTGAGGAATTTCTCTACCCTCTCCCCATCCGAAAGGGTATAACGTTGCAGCAGTGTTCGCTTGAGAGCGTTGTATTTACCCTGGGTTGGTGGGTCTTGGAGCAATCTCATGACTTGTTGCGTGGCGCGCGCATCCAGCGCCGCTACCACGTGATGGTACTCTGTGTCATCTGTTGAGACTCCGCGGAGGGCAAATTGAGATTCCACGTGAATAAACCAAGTGGCCGGGTTGTGAAGCCAAAACTCAGGGAGTCTGACTGCAGCGGCGCATACAGCAGTGGGAGCCTCCAGCGGGAGTGTCTCCATGGTGGTGCTTGGTGCATGTTCCATTTCACGTCTCTTGGTCACCAATGTGGAGGAAGTAATCAGACGAGGCCATGAGCTGATGACACCAACTTAATTTCTCCTCCAAATATAACAGACTGCCTGTGAGTGCCAGAGCGATCTCTCTTATACACCTTATTCCTGCCTCTCTGACACCCAGGGTAAGCACATTAACATACATGCTGTGAAACATGCACACACATCCACATCCACATTATCATACGTCACAGAGTGGGTCTTGATACAATACATTCGCTCCCCTGTATCCTCAGGTGTGAATCTGGCACAGCGGGGGCGAAAGGCTCATCTTTCTTTGGCTTATTGCCCCCTAGCACTCTGGCACCCTTAGGTGCTCTTCTTGCCTTTTCCCCATTATCATTTCTGACTATCTTCTCCCCCCTCCATCCCCCTGTCCTGGGTGGAGTACCATGACCTATTGCATCCCCCACATGACAAGTTTTTTCTAGATCCTGCTGAGACATCAGACCTTCAATCCTCGCTATGTTCTTTAAGTTATAATACGCTGATTTCACTACTGTCTTAATGTGGCTGTTAAAATTCAGGTCTGAGTCCAGAGCCACACCCAGATTTCTGGCTTGGCTGTGGGTTTTTAGTATCACTGACTGAAGCTGAGTACTAACTTTGAGTCTTCTTTGGCTCCAAAAACTATTATTTTGGTTTTGTCTTTGTTTAGCTAAGAAAATTCTGGCACATCCACTCTTTAATTTGGCCAATGCATTTGATTGGGGTTTTTATTGGACCATAGTCTCCTGGTGAGAATGGGAGAGACATAACCATTGATCTGTATAGAAAACACTGGATCGAGCACGAGCCGTCCATCCATCCATCCATCCATCCATCCATCCATCTTCTTCTGCTTAATGCTTTTTTTTTAGGGTCGCGGCGGGGCTGGAGCCTATCCCAGCATCTTTGGGCGAGAGGCAGGGTACACCCGGGACAGATCGCCAGTCCATCGCAGGGCCAACACAGAGAGACAGACAACCATTCACTCTCACATTCATACCTAAGGACAATTTAGAATCCCCAGTTTGATGCCAACTAACCTAACTTGCATGTTTTTGGCATGTGGGAGGAAACCGGAGAAATCCCGGAGTAAACCCACGCAGACACGGGGAGAACATGCAAACTCCACACAGATCACTGTTGGTCGGGGGCTGGGATCAGAACCCAGGATCCCCCGGCCAAGGGTGAGTTGCTGTGCTGCCACGGTGCTAACCACTCCGCCACTGTGCTACCCGAGCACGAGCCAGCAGAAGTGAAACCACCGGAAACTCTGGCAGCCATATTAGTACACCCAAAACACTCAGCAGTCAATAGAGAATGAATGGGTTTAGTAGTAAACGGTGCCACTTATAACTCAATATACTCAATATACTTATACTCAATAACTTCCCAAAGAATTAACAGATTTTGAACTTCTTGGTATGGAGACACAGCTTATAATTTTGCTCAACTGGTGAACTATAGAAATCAAGTTGACATTATGTTTAGTGGCTGTGGGAAGGCTGGATAATCAGAAAAGTGAAGCCAAGGCAAGTAGCTCTGTGAGTAACGCATGTAGAAAGTGTATTTAGGCATGTCGTCATAATGACAGTCCTAATGATAGTCCTATATGAGTAAATTAAAATACCATGCAGTGCTTTAATCTTGCTAGACATAACCAACAGGATGGCTGTGCTATGCTAACTGTACTAACAATGAAACAACACAGCGCGATTACAAAAAAGATCAAAATATGAAGTTTATTTAAACAAAACAAAAAGCTGTCAATTAAATTGTTTTCCAACATGTACAATGATTAGTGAAAGTGATAAAATTGATTTATTTATGAGAAAACACTAAGTAGTGGCCAAATATAACTCCCAGGTAGGGCTGTCGCGATAACCGCAATTATGTAGTACCGCACTATGGACAAGCATACCGCGGAGGAAAATGAGCAACCGTAACAACCGCAGTGTTCCCTTTTTTTGTGTGTGTGTGGCTAAATCTCATTGTTCACTTATGTGCCCTTATTGATTATTAAATAAATTGTTAAATGTATTTTTATTGCCAACAGAATGTTTGCACCTGGTACTGTGGAAGCTTCCACAGCACACAGTGCTGCCGCCGCCGGGTGCTCATGGCATCAGTACCATGTGGGCCACTCTCTCTCCAGACGGGCTCCAGCAAGCAGTTAGTGGTAGAAGCATTTGGACTCCTGGCTAAATACAGCCGTGACAGTGAGCACTGAAAGGGCACAAAGCGTGTTATTTGCTTCTGAGCGGAGTGTGTATGATCCTGACAATTGATACAATTGAGAGCTAAACAGCTACTGCATAGTGCATTGCTTGTTTGAACGTGATTTTTCGGACAGTGGCAAAAATCCAAAAATCATTGAGACAAGAGCTACACAGGGTCCTGTATGGAGGCTGTCCTGTTTAAATAAGCTGAATGTTGCTGCAGTCTCCAGTCCACACACCCCGTAGTTACCACCACTGCTTTATGAAAATGATGGTTTTTTAAAAACAGAATCAGCAGTTCATGCCTAGAAAGACCGGAGCTCCGTACAATTGTCACACACACACACACACAAAGCTGAGAGTGGCACTGCAGTGAGTTTCTCACATATTCCATCATTTGCCACATAAGTTATGAACCCTATTTAAATTATGAGACCACAGGGTCCTAGAAACATTTGCAATAATACCGCATATCGCGGTGTTGAGCTATCCACCATCACCACAGGGGGAAATTCCTTTAACGTGACAGTCCTACTCCCGGGGAGATTGGAAAGTGACATATTTCACTCTACATTGTGCAAGAGGTCCATAAAGTTATTGTTTTTAAAAAGCATCTTTTTATAGTGTCTCAGAAGTCACTTCCTGTTTTGGTCTGTCACTTTATTGTGTCCCCCTCACAGTTGGTTTTGCAGCACAGTTCTGTATTTGTAGTTGCTTTGAGTTTTTGCAATGCATTTCTCTATTTGTTGTTGTTGTCTGTATTTGCAATGCATTTCCCTATTTGCAGCTGCTGTGAGTACGTGCAACACCTAAGGGTTTCCATTATGCAGTGTTTGAGCTCTCAGAGTCACCATAGGAAAGATGACATAAGTGTGATTCCAGTGGACACCACTGTGAGTTGGGAAGGGGGCTGTTAGAAAAATTCTTCTAAACCTTCAGTCAAAAACCAGGCTGGATCAGAGTTTCAGCAAATTTAATTACACTGGCCAGTGGAGAACAATACAAAAATAGTCTCAGAGCCTATTCGCGCACCATTCTGACTCAAACACACATCACTCAGTTCTTTAAGCCCTCCATTATCTGAAAGGTGGAGGGGCAAATTGTCCATTATGATTGGTCGAGTACATCTGGTCAAAACTTGGTGTACAGATGATCTTTTCTCAGGAACCATGACACTCACTCTGTACCAGTCACACAGGAGCCACA
Source organism: Pholidichthys leucotaenia (assembly GCA_020510985.1). Taxonomy (NCBI): domain Eukaryota; kingdom Metazoa; phylum Chordata; class Actinopteri; order Cichliformes; family Pholidichthyidae; genus Pholidichthys; species Pholidichthys leucotaenia. Next base: position 312,580,219 of record CM035836.1, read on the forward strand.
CAGGCTAGACTAAAAACAAGATAACTAGTGCAGCTGCAACCTTGATACTTTTACACAGACTCTGAGACAGACTGAGACAACACAAATACAAATATAAGACAAATATGAAATTTTTCTATCATTCTCCCCCCTTTGATGCCATGCAAGGCATCAGAAAAGAATGGTTTATGGCATCTAAAACCCCATCTGGCAGCTATGCTAAGCTCCAATGCATTTGTGTGCAACAGATCCTAACTAGCTATAAATGTCTGCCATTGTCTGATCTGATCACTCTTGGAAACCAATGCCTAGTAATCACTTCCTCAGTCAGCTATTTAATCACTTCCTTTGCACTGTTTTACATGCTTTAGCCTCAATCCATCTTGAAAATGTGTCCACACACACCAACAGATACGGTGGGGTAAAAAAGTATTTAGTCAGCCACCAATTGTGCAGGTTCTCCCACTTAAGATGAGAGAGGTCTCCAATTTTCATCATAGGTATACCTCAACTATATGAGAGACAAAATAAGAAAAAAAATCCAGAAAATCACATTGAAGGATTTTTAATGAATTAATTGGTAAATTCCTTGGTAAAATAAGTATTTGGTCAATAACAAAAGTTCATCTCAATACTTTGTTATATACCCTTTGCTGGCAATGACAGAGGTCAAACGTTTTCTGTAAGTTTTCACAAGATTTTCACACACTGTTGCTGGTATTTTGGCCCATTCCTCCATGCAGATCTCCTCTAGAGCAGTGATGTTTTGGGGCTGTCGCTGGGCAACACAGACTTTCAACTCCCTCCAAAGATTTTCTATGGGGTTGAGATCTGGAGATTGGCTAGGCCACTCCAGGACCTTGAAATGCTTCTTACGAAGCCACTCCTTCGTTACCCGGGCGGTGTGTTTGGGATCATTGTCATGCTGAAAGACCCAGCCACGTTTCATCTTCAATGCCCTTGCTGGTGGAAGGAGGTTTTCACTCAAAATCTCACGATACATGGCCCCATTCATTCTTTCCTTTACATGGATCAGTCGTCCTGGTCCCTTTGCAGAAAAACAGCACCAAAGTATGATGTTTCCACTCCCATGCTTCACAGTAGGTATGGTGTTCTTTCTCCTCCAAACACGACAAGTTGAGTTTTTACCAAAAAGTTCTATTTTGGTTTCATCTGACCATATGACATTCTTCCAATCCTCTTCTGGATCATCCAAATGCTCTCTAGCAAACTTCAGATGGGCCTGGACATGTACTGGCTTAAGCAGGGGGACACGTCTGGCACTGCAGGATTTGAGTCCCTGGTGGCGTAGTGTGTTTCTGATGTAGCCTTTGTTACTTTGGTCCCAGCTCTCTGCAGGTCATTCACTAGGTCTCCCCATGTGGTTCTGGGATTTTTGCTCACCATTCTCGTGATCATTTTGACCCCACGGGGTGAGATCTTGCGTGGAGCCCCAGATCGAGGGAGATTATCAGTGATCTTGTATGTCTTCCATTTTCTAATAATTGCTTCCACAGTTGATTTCTTCACACCAAGCTGCTTACCTATTGCAGATTCAGTCTTCCCAGCCTGGTGCAGGTCTACAATTTTGTTTCTGGTGTCCTTTGACAGCTCTTTGGTCTTGGCCATAGTGGAGTTTGGAGTCTGACTGTCTGAGGTTGTGGACAGATGTCTTTTATACTGATAACGAGTTCAAACGGGTGCCATTAATACAGGTAACGAGTGGAGGACAGAGGAGCCTCTTAAAGAAGAAGTTACAGGTCTGTGAGAGCCAGAAATGTTGCTTGTTTGTAGGTGACCAAATACTTATTTTACTGAGGAATTTACCAATTAATTCATTAAAAATCCTTCAATGTGATTTTCTGGATTTTTTTTTCTCATTTTGTCTCTCATAGTTGAGGTATACCTATGATGAAAATTGAAGACCTCTCTCATCTTTTCAGTGTGAGAACTTGCACAATTGGTGGCTGACTAAATACTTTTTTGCCCCACTGTATCTGTAGCCTCTGCATCTGTTTTCTGGGCCCATGTCTGTAAAATCAATCAATGTCTTTCCATGGCCCTTCAGGGGCTGGAAAAGCTTCCATAGAAGCCTTTAATGTGCGTTTGGGATTGAACTTTTGGCATGCTTCACATTCAGAAACAACTAGTTCTGCAACCTCAGCCAAATGTGGATACCACCAATGTGCTTCAATCAAAGCGGAGACTTTTGTTTTTGAGACATGGACTTTCAAATGTGCTTCTTTGCACAACACCACCACCACCTTAGCTGGGGCTACTAGCCTTCCATCAACTAATCTCCACAACCTTCTTCATCCTTCCTTGCTCCTTTCTCTAGCCACCTACTCTTTTCTTCAGGACTTGTCTTCTCTTGTAGCTGCTTGATTTCCTCCTCACCCAATTCCATGTACTTCTGATCTTCTTTTTGTACCATCATATTTGCAAACATAACCACCTGCTTGTTTGGCAGCCAAATCAGCAGCTTCATTTCCTTTAGCTACAATAGCATTTCCTTTTTGATGTCCTTTGCACTTCAAAATTACCACCCTCTTTGGTTGACCCATGGCCTCCAACAGCTCAACAATTTCAGTTAGGTGTCTAATCGTTGTGTTAGTTGAAGTGAGGAATCCTTTTCTTTTCCAATGTGGCAAATCAACATGTGCAGCCTGGTGAGCATAAGCTGAATCAGTGTATATGTTTACCTCTTGTTGTTTTGCATATTGACATGCTTTAGTGAGGGCTACAATTTCAGCTTTTTGAGCAGAGGCAGGCTGGTCTACCATTCCTGCCTCTACAGTTTGAAATACACCTGTCTCTTCATCATATTTTACAACTGCAAATGAAGCACTCAAAGATCCATCTGTTTTCCTGTAGCAACATCCATCACAAAAAAGATTCAAACTTGGATGTTCAAGTTCATTTGCTTGGAGATTTGGAACAGCTTTCATGTCTGTTTCCACAATTGCACAACAGTCATGAGGTTCACCTGTGAACATGTCCTCTGCCATGTTTGTGCCTTCACTTGTGTAAATGACATTTGGTGCTTGTAGTATTCTTTTCAACCTTTGTGTTCTTTTGACTGAGAATGTGAACAACACACTTTGTAGATATGAAGCTACTTCGTGCATTGTGTGGACAATCACAGTGTGTTGCATGGTAATGTGAGAAGTTTTTGCCAATGCTTTGGCTATCGCGGCAACATGACGTGTGCACGGTGGCTGTCCTCTTTCTATGTTGTCTAATGTTGAACTGTAATACATTAGAACTGACCTTGACCCTGTACCTTCCCCCTTCTGATACAGCACGACATTTACAATTCTGTGCTGTTCAGAAATATCCAAGTGAAATGGAGAAGCATAATCAGGTGGTTTGAGTGAACATGCATGTGACATCAGTTGTTTTAGTTCAATGAACGCACCCTGGGCTGAAGTAGTCCATTTCAATGGTGATGTGAGATTTTTGTGTCCTGCTTCTTTAAGAAGATTGCGCAGAATGAGCGTAATGCAATTTGGGACAAAATTTCTGCTGTATTCGGTAAGACCCCAAAATTATATCATTTCTCTCACAGTGCGTGGTTTAGGGTGTGATAGAATTGATGACCTTTGTGATGGAGACACCGTAGAGTCACCAGATGTGATTAGCCTGCCCAAATAGTGAACTCTGGGGTGAGAACACTGTACCTTTTTGTGGCTTAGTTTGTAGCCTTTCTGGTAAAAATGTTTCAAGTGGATCTCTGTGGTGGAAAGCACAGAGGCAGCAGTAGGGCCTGCTAATAGCAGATCATCAACATACTGCAACAACAATGTACCGGGGGCAGGAATAAATCCTGCAGATGTTGTCGCATTATGTGATTAAAAATGGCTGGTGAGTCAACAAAACCTTGTGGTAATCTGCTGTATGTGTATTGTTGACCCTGATAAGTGAATGCAAAAAGGGGCCTGCTGTCTGCATGTAGAGGATTGCTGAAAAAAGCATTAGAAATATCCACCACAGTAAAATATTTGTGCTGTGGTGTAATGCTATTCAGAAGCAAATAAGGATTTGGAACAGTGTAATTCAGAGGAGAGACAACTGAGTTCACGCATCTCAGGTCATGGACCATCCTGTAGTCCATTTTGCCAGGCTTCTCTACAGGAAGAATTGGTGTGTGGGGACTGTGTTGGCACTAGAACCCCTGCCTGAAGAAGACCCTGTATTGTACTTGCTATGCCTGTATCCTTCTCTTTTGTGAGAGGATACTGTGCTCTCCATATTGGTTGAGCATTTGCTTTCAATGAGATTTTGACTGGTGAACAGGTAATCAGTCCAAGGTCTGCAGAGCCATTTGACCACAGAGTGGGAGGCAGAGAGTTCAAAAGTGCACCAGAATCTGGATGGTCAGTGTTTTCTCTGCCATGTGTTCTGTCTAGGTGTAATGTTTGTGGAGTGGCCTGAATTGTGACATTGAATGAGATGTGATAGCAATCAGCAGATAGTGAGTAATGTAGGTCCCTACATTGTGTGGCAACGCAGTCAGTCAACCTAAGACAGTTTTTCACCTTTTGTCCCAGTACCCCCCCACCCCACCCCCCGCGGACACTCCCAACATGACATAGGGTGCAGCAGTGTCCAAGAGGGCATACAGAGGCAACAAGTCTTTGTCCAGATAAACTGCAGCAGTGACTCCTTGTGGACCCACATAAATGTCTTTGCACACCAAGTCCTGTACCCCCACCAAAGTCTCCCACTGATCATCATACAGTTCCTGATCATCATGTGAATAGTTCATTGTACAATGGAGTGAATCATGTGTGTGTGTGTGTGGGGGGGGGGTCATAAGGTCGAACAGAGTCAAACCACGGGGCACAGGAAATGTATTTGTCTACCAGTTGATTTTTGTCAGGGCTCACATCATTCAGCTGCAGCCACCACACAGTTGCAAAAGAGGTTTGATCTTCCTCTGTGTTTGTTTCCTGTATTTGCAGCTGTGGAACATTTAGGGAAGTAGACAAATCTGATGTGCACTGGAGCATAGTCCCATCTGGCAGATGCACAACAGTTTCAGTAGAAGCAAAATAGATGTGTGCCCTCACTTTCAGAAGCACATCTCTTCCCAGAAGATTTACCAGACAGTCTGGAGAATACAGAAAAGAGTGGACAAAATCCAGTCCAGCCAGTGAACAGTTCAGTGGTACTGAGAAAGGGAGCTGTTTCGGAGTCCCAGAGATGCCAACCACTGATGTATAATTAGTGGACAGGGGTAGAGAAGTTGATATTGATGAAAAACGAACCCCTCTGTCCACCATAATTTCATAAGTCTTGTCTCCCACAGTGAGGAATAGCATTGGATCAGAAAGTGCTCTCTTCTGTGCTGTTCTCTAGTCATTGTTGACTAGGTATCATGCTGTGATTGGGAGCCATGTGGGATTGCTGAGGCAACTGTGTCTGCTGTGGCTGATCTGGCCACACCCCGGGTGCTGGAGGTGGGGTGGTGCATAGTTTGTTCTGGGGTGCTGTATGCAGTTTGCCGCAGATGAATTGGATGTGCTTCCAAGGGCACTCTGGGTACAGCAGTGGTCGTAGGGGTGGAGGGAGGGTCTGCGGGTCTTTCTGCTCTCCAAATGGGGACGGCAGTGGCTCAGGAGGTAGAGCAGGTCGTCCAATAACCACATGGTCGGCGGTTCGAATCCCGCTCTCCCCAGATATCCTGCCATTGTGTCCCTGGGCAAGACACTTCACCCCAATTGCCCCTGGTGGGTCTGGAAGTGCCATGTTAGGCAGCATGCCACCATTAGTGTGTGAATGTGTGTGTGAATGGGTGGATAGCAGGATCTGTAAAGCGCTTTGTGTTATATAAGTGAGAGCCATTTACCATTTACCAAGTATGGGACACAGTTCTTTACCATGGTTTCAATGTCCTTATCAATATCAGGCCACCAAACTGAATCCCTGCAATGCTGCTTCACCCTGACCACACCCAGGTGACCCTCATAGAGTGTCACCAGAACTCATGATCTAAGAGACACCATGATCAACGTGCAGTGTCCCCTCGCCACACACACACCGTTCCAACAACTCAGTTCATCCCTAAATCAATGAAAAGGTGCCAGCTCACACTGTACTTTCACAGGCCAACCCTCACTGATGACCGAGCACAATTATGACAATGTGGGGTCTGATTCTGTCCAGAGCTCCTGGAGGGATACCATGTCCCGGAGGGATCTGTGCAGTGTGTTGACCAGCTCCGCCTCCGTGGGATCATCACCTTCGTCGTCTGGTTGCACGGTGTTGGTTGTGGCACGGGACAGGAGGCCCGCCACTATGTTCTCTTTTCCAGGAGTGAACTGGGTAGTAAAGCTGTAGGCCCTCAGCTGCTCCATCCACCTGTGGATCCACAGAGGTCTGTGTCCCGAGCCCGTCAGCTCCAGTAGTGTTGTCAGTGCCCGGTGATCCGTCCTCAGGGTGAAGTGGTGCCTGTAGAGATAGATGTGCCACTGTTCACACACCCAAACACAGGCGAGCGCCTCCCTCTCACCCACGGCATATTTTTGTTCAGCCGCTTAAAGAGACGTTGACGCGAACGCCACTGGGTGCTTGGTACCGTCTTGCACCTGAGACATAACCGCTCCCCACCACCGAACCAGACACATCACAGGTCACAAAAGTCGGCCATTTTGTATCAAAGTGAGCCAGCACTGGAGGGGAGGTGAGTTGGGACTTCAGCCTAGTGACCGCCACTGAGTAGGCCGGGGTCCACTGCCATGGTGCATGCTGTTTCAGAAGAGCCCAGAGTGGGTCGATTGTCTCTGAATAATGGGGAATAAAATGTCTGTAAAAGTTCTCTATTCCCGAAAACGAGGAAATTTGAGCGGGTGTCGTGGAATCTGGGAGACGCTGGACCGCCTCCATGTTTGAGTGCAGGGGCCTCAGACCCTTGCCCACCAGCCGGAATCCCATAAACTTGATCGAGTCTGCCGAGAAAATGCACTTTTCCCTGTTCAATGTGACTCTGTTTTCTGTAGCACCTCCATCACTCATCCCAAACGACCATCGTGCTCCTCCCGCGATGCCCTGTGGTCCATGATGTTGTCCAGATACACCACTACACCCTTGAGGCTGGCCAGAATCGTAGACATGATCTTCTGAAAGCAACTAGGCACTGAGCTCAGACCAAAAGGAGTGCGGGTGTACCTAAAAACACCCATGTGGGTCACAAACACTGTCAGGTTCCTGCTGGCTGGGTGAAGAGGCACCTGCAGGTAACCCTGGCGAAGATCCAGCGTTGTGAATACCCTTGATCCGCTGAATGTTGCGGTGAGTTTTTCCATCATAGGGAGTGGGTATTTTTTCAGCACAATCGCCTTGTTCACCATCCTAAGGTCAATACACGGCCAGATGCTGCCCGTCTTCTTCCTGGCCACCCCAATGTTTGATATCCAGGGTGAAGCGTCCACCCTCTCGATGATGCCAGCTTTGAGCAGTCTGTTCAGTTCTGCCCTGACATTGTCCCGCAGAGGGAGAGGAAGCCACCGTAATGGTTGGATTTTCAGTGTCACGCTTGGGTCAATGAGTGGGCGGTGGTAGAATGCCTTAATGCATCCAAGGCCCACAAGCAATGCTGGCCAGTGGACATTCCATTCGGGGAACACTGTCAGCACCATTGAGCCCTCTGGATCCGTGATGGAGAATCCCAGTTCACCTAGCAGGTCAATTTCCAGCAAGTCGCCCCCCTGGCGCTAAACCTGGAAGGTGAACGCGGGAACAATCTTTAACCCACATTTCACTGAGAAACTGACTGTGCCCGGCATTTCAATTTCAGCGTGACCATACCCAAACATTTTCACCACCCCTGCACTGATGGTTTTGCTCCGGAAAAGTCTTTTCAAGGTATCCATACTTAATATGGACTTACCGGCTCCTGAGTCCACCATAAGCGGCACATCATCTCTGTCCAGCTGCAGGACATACCACTTTAACGGTCCCTTCTTTTCACAGTCCGCTGCCTTTTGGGGGTCCGCCCCAAAGAGTAAGCTATGTTGCTAGCAGCCAGACTTGGAGGGAAAACTTGAGTAGCTAAGTTCTCTTTAGCTAGTACTGGCAGGCCCAGCTGGGCGGTGGACTCAATCTGCCTTGTCAGTTCAACCACCTTCTCTAGCGTGAGGACATCCGCAGTCAGCGTCAGTTTGTCTTTCAGCCACTCATTGTTCGTACCGTGAGCTAGCTTGTCCCGGACTAGTTCCTCCTCGATAGGCCTGAAGGCGCACTCTCTTGCTAAGCTATGGAGTTCCATAATAAAGGATTGGGTGGACTCACTAACTTGCTGTCGGTGGTCAAAAAATTTATATCTTCGCACCGTGATGTTAGAATGGTCCCTGAAGAAATAGTCCATTAAGTCCAAAACCTTCCTTCAGTGAGCCGTTGCCACCCAGCGCAAAAAATATCCATTGGCCATCCTCACCGAGGCAGTGAACGAGTAGGCTCCTCCGCCTCTCTTCATCGGCGCCGCTCAGACCAGCTGCAGCCACATACACTTTGAATGTCTTCCACCAGCGGCCCCATGGTATAGCTGGCATGCCCGGAGACTGTAAAAATGGAGGTGGCGATCTAATGCACGCTCCCATGGTTTATTCTCGTCACCAAAATGTTATGTCGGAATAACCTAAGACCGGAGCCACATTCAATTGAGCACTGAACTAACTTTATTATAGAAAACAGGTCAATAGCCCCCGACCAACATGATCAGTGGGATTTCTACGGTTTCCTCCAACATGCCAAAAACATGCAAATTAGGTTAACTGGCATCAAACTGGGGATTCTAAATTGTCCTTAGGTATGAATGTGAGAGTGAATGGTTGTCTGTCTCTCTATGTTGGCCCTGCGACGGACTGGCGATCTGTCCAGGGTGTACCCTGCCTGTCGCCCAAAGATGCTGGGATAGGCTCCATCCCCCCCCGCGATCCGAAAAGGATTAAGCGGAAGAAGATGGATGGCTGGATGGATATTCCCTAGCCGTAGTCTGCCTGACGTCATCACTTTCAACCCCCCGGCCAGGCTACAGCAAGCCCCAAATGTCAAATCCCCACACAACACTTATCCATTTTTATTAAGAAATAATAACTTTTCAACAGTCTTTGGACTAAGGCGATTTTTTTTTTTTTTAGATTATTTCTCCAGCTTTGGAGAATACTCTCTCAGAGCACAGAGGATGCAGGTGTGCAAACAGTGTTGTCAACTTGGCAATTTTGTCATTAAATTTGACGATTTTTCAGCCCCCCTCGACGACTTTGTCAAAAGTGACTAGTGACAAATCTGACTTTTGTCATCAAAGACTTTTCTGGTGTTTTGGACACTGACGTGAAAGTGTGCAGTTGCTCTGCAGTTATCATCCTCGACAAGAAGTGAGTGGTACCGTGAGGCTCTCCTGTCCCCTTCCCATCTCAAAGCAATCACAGGCAGTCTTGGTCAGTCTCACAGTAACCTCGTGCAGCAGCAGTGTTGCAGTTACAATAACTAACTAACCTGCACTTATATAGTGCTTTTCTAGTCACAAAGACCACTCAAAGCGCTTTCACTAATACTAATCATCTATTCTAAGGGCCTATAGGAAACAGATATCTAGGGACAATTTAGAACAGCCAATTAACCTAACATACATGTCTTTGGATTGTTGGAGGAAACCGGAGCCCCCGGAGTAAACCCACGCAGCACAGGGAGAACATGCAAACTCCACACAGAAAGGATCCAACCTCTGCCAACCTGGGGATTCGAACCAGGAACCTTCTAGCTGTAAGGCAACAGTGCTAACCACTGCACCACCGTGCTGCCCGGTAAATTAATAGTTAATAAGTTAATAAGTTAATAGTTTTTCAGAACTGCAATGTCTGATACCAATTGAATGCTGCAGCAGGGGCAAAGTGCTTTAGCCTTCTTCCCAGCAACAGGTTGAAGCCATCCCTGAAATGTACGCGGAACGGTATAACGCCAAGGCAGTGCGATACATTTGTTGTGACCGCCCTGGCAGGGTTGCTTTGTTTTCTTACCAGCGTCTGTGTCAGTGCTGCCAGATTCTTCTTTTTTTTCCCTCCAAGTCCAAACTCATGTTCACTTTCGTTCTTGCCTTGAGAGAGAGCAGTCGCATTTTTCTTCCCTCCTCTCCTGCCTTCCTGATCTATTCCCAGCTTTTGCAATGTTGCGTTTTTGTCTGTGTTTAGTCGCTCTTCTTCTGCTGAAACTTAATCTAAACGGAAATTATGGATTTGGAAGCGGCTTAAATGTGCTATTGTCACTATTTTTCAACAAGAATTGGGCCAAGGGGGAGCCCAAGAATTGGAACCTACGAGGAGACTCATGGACATTGGAATTCATGCGTCTGTGGAAACATTATTGGTTATGATCTCAGGACTTCTATTTTTGGCTGTGGAGTTCCTTGATGCATCAGAAATTGAAGGAAGGTGAGAGAGCTGATCAAAGTGGACCCGGCAAGCTCCTTCATCAAATTCGACCAGTTGGGGAGGGCACGAGTAGTGGCAAACGGTGAACTGAATGACAGTGATTCAGTGGAGGAATAAATCTGGAGCCCTGTGCTCTCCATGGAAAAACAGTTTAAGCCTGCACATATAATGGAAGCACAGAATTACATGGGTGAGGACAAATTCTATTCTCTGAGTGTACTGTGCTGTTTTGATTTGATTTGACCTTGTTTGCCCCGTGTTTACATTCCTACTGATTGAGATAAGCGGAAGGACCGGCTCTTATGTCTACCCAAACAATCGACAATCAGTTGTTGTCGTATCAGCGGATTGGACCCTCAAGGACAATGCCCATGTGCCTTCTGCAAGCAAGAGAGAGAGTAAGAGAGATAGACTCTGGACTCTGGACTTGTTTATAAGTCACATGATTATAATATCTATCCACTGCCAGGAGGCACCCTCTGCTGCTCACTAACAACTGTTACATTTACACTACACAATGCATACAACATTACATGCATACAATACACTGCCTCTCAACTTTTGTGTGTGATCTCCTGCTAAATGTCTGCTAAATGTGCATTGAGGTTTTTTTTGCCTGCAATCAAAATTTCGCTCACTTGCCGAGCGTCATTCTGATAAAACATGTTTTTGTCTCTCGCCTACGGTGTCATACCCATTCTCTTTTTCTTTTTTTTCCTTTCTTCTTTATGACTGGCGCCTAGCGGCTGCCCCGGCCTTGGATGCGCTCTGCAGAGCGTGCCCAAATGCCAAGTCACGTTTCGTTACCTTGTATTCATACATGTGTAATGACAATAAAGTTGAATCTCATCTCATCATCTCATCTCACTTTTTATGTTTGTTGCGGTGCTCGTACAGTAAAGAAACATGAGCTGAGTGCTGCTGATGTGACTGACTGGCAGTGGCAGACAGTGAGGAGATGCCAGCCAGCCCAGGAGGTATGAGCTGATTGGGTAAAAGCAAGCTTCAGTTTCTGGTGATGTGTGGTTGTTAATGTAAATCAAAACTTTTTTTTTGGGGGGGGGGGGGTTGCACATGGAAATGCCAAAACTATTGTATATTTGGCCTTTTTAAGAAGTTTGATATACACTACCGTTCAAAAGTTTGGGGTCACTTAGACATTTCCTTATTTTTGAAAGAAAAGCACTTTTTTTCAATGAAGATAACTTTAAACTAATCAGAAATACACTCTATACATTGCTAATGTGGTAAATGACTATTATAGCTGCAAATGTCTGGTTTTTGGTGCAATATCTGCATAGGTGTATAGAGGCCCATTTCCAGCAACTATCACTCCAGTGTTCTAATGGTACAATGTGTTTGCTCATTGCGTCAGAAGGCTAATGGATGATTAGAAAACCCTTGTGCAGTCATGTTAGGTCTGCAATGCTATAATTGCTGCAAATGGAGGATTCTTTGACGAAAGCAAAGTTTGAAGGAAAAAATTATTATTTCAAATACAAATCATTATTTTTAACCTTGTCAATGTCTTGACTATATTTTCTATTCATTTTACAACTCATGGTGGTAAATAAGTGTGACTTTTCTTGGAAAACACAAAATAATTGTCTGGGTGACCCCAAACTTTTGAACGGTAGTGTAGGCCGTAAAACTATCCTATATCTAGCAACACAACACTGTGCAGCAGTTAGCTTAGCTGCAGTCAGAGAGGAGACCCACACCACTCGGGTCCAGAAAAAGCAATGACCCTGAATTAGGGCCAGACTAGTTACTATCATTTTGTTACATTGCCACTACAGTTTTTTTCTGACTTTTTTGTTAATTTCTGTTGTTATTGTTGTCCAGTTAAAACTGTCATGCAAAAAAGGTTAAAAATGTTATAGTTATGGCAAAAAATGTTCATGTTTTACTGTGACTTGTAGGATCCTAAGTGGAGCATAAGGTTAGCAACTAAACCAAACTTAAAAAATAAATAAATAGAAAAAATAAGAATAAAAAAAATAATAAAAAAAACTAAGTAACTCTACCAGAGTGTCTCTTTTGGGTTACTTTGTCGGTTCCAAGCTCGGATAAAGGAGGATGGTTGGACGTAGAGCTAGCAATTTCACCCACATAACAGTCTTCTGATTAAATTTGATATTCTAACATTTAACAATGCAGGACAAAATTGATTTATGTAATGTGGGTCTAGACAAAGCATTAAAAGTCATGAAGTTATTTTGAGAAGTGATGGCCTATTTAAATGGCAAAATTAAAACAAACAAACCAAGAATCAACAGAAGAAAGTTAATTTGTAGTTCTAAACATATTTAGGGTGTTTTTTTTACTCACTTTTTGTCTCTCCTGTGACATTCTTCTCTACTACAGCATCCTTTACAATTACATGCAAATGACCAATTATGTAAATTAGGTGATGACATCATTTATCGACTTTTGTAGACTTTTAGGACAGCCAATAGCTACTTTCCTTACTGGGGAGTTGGCAACAGTGTGTGCAAAGGAAGGCTACTGCAAGTTTGTACAGCGTAGCGTAGACAAGTTTCTGTCTCTCCCAGTACATTCACCTCTATCCTTATCATCATGCAGGGCACAATAGTGCCTCAACATTATGATCCAAGCTCTGTGAAATGCAACAGACACTTGTACAAGAATGGCTTACCTGGGACTTGAACCCCAGCTTCTCAGTTGTGGGGCAGATGCTTTACCGCTAGGCCGTCACTTCCGTTACCATAAATATCCACTATTTGTGAAAAATGTATCAATGGGAGAAATGAGCTCAAACTATTCCCAAACAGGAGAAGTCCATGTTTTTGGTGCTGGCTCCATCTAAAAACTGGCTGTGACAAATCCCTTGCACAGTCATATCGACAACACAAAACATGGGGGACGGGGATTTCCATTGTGTATCGCTGCTCACTTTATTTCATGTTGCGTGCAAAATCATGAATGGCTTCCTGACCCAGTCACGTGGTATGACATCAGCAATACACACCTCGAAACATGCTTTGCCAAATATTTCCTGGGCAAGTTCGGAGCACCCTCGAGGCTCCGGAGCCTGCTGTCACATCACTAATGTGGACTTATTTTTGACTGTTTCTAGTATTTTAGACTTGCTTCACCTACTGATTGCTAAAATTGTATACTGGTGCTGAAGTGCAGGGGGTCCTCCCTGTCTGACTGGTGTTTGTTACTGACTGTTGTACAGTGAACTGTGAACCTAGAACTGAATCAGATAACTTGGATTTTAAGTTACACTCCAAATTGAGATAACAAGGGTGCACCCAAGATCAAACTTGACTCAGCTGAGATTGAACCATTAGAAGTGAAACAAAGGTAACCCTTTTTTTGGTTTTGAACATTCACTTGGTGGACATTATAGCCCTTCAATTGTGTGTTGTTAAATGTCTTTATTTCTCATTCTTCACTAAAGCCGGCAATTATTCAACTTTATATTGCTGCCTCTGAGTCTTATTTGAATGCTCCACTTTGCTCCAGCAGCCGAACCTACTGGTCCAACTGAGTAACTTGTATTGGCTAATAAGTTATTTATTTTGAGTGACATAAATTATACACATAAGTTACATATATGTGGTGGTTAATATATGGTACAGGTGTTATTACAGGTTACACTAACCTACTTTTTTAGCTGGTGCGCAAGGACGCACCCTGCCTTTTCTCCATGTTTGTACATGACAGCCTGTGTTGTAACAATTTCTCTTCTTCCTTTGTACAACCTTAATTCAATAAACCCCTTTTAACAACACTAAGGGTTTAGGAACTATGGACACTAATTGTTGAAGCTTTATAGGAGGAAATCTTTCCCATTCTTGCTTGATATTCAACTTCAGTTGCTCAGCAGTCTGGGGTCTCCATTGTCGTAGCAGGCTAATCTAGTACTCACAGTCTTGCTGAAATAAGCACGGAGATCTCTGAAAAAGACGTTGCTTGGATGGCAGCATATGTTGTGCCAAAACCTGTTTGTATCAGAACGACCTCTGGCAGACAAGGAATAATGGACTCTGGATGCAGGCTTCCTCTAGTTCAAGCACAATTAATAAACATAGAAACAAGGACAGTACGAGGGCTGAGAAAACGTGACTAGCCGTGAGAGCAGGGTAATTCACGGAAACAGAGAACATCCAAAACGAGAACAAAGCCAGAGGGTACTTCTGATTATGTTGCCACACAGAAGAACAAAAGATAACCATATAAATAGAGACACAAAAATTAAACAGACAAGGGACAGCTGGGAACTAATTAGGAACGATGACATATGGGAGAGAAACTGATGACAGAATGAAACAATACAAAAAGACCAGAAAAAAAAACCAAAGGAACCTTTCAAAATAAGAGATGGACTAGGAACCAATGATGAACAAGGAATACTTTCAAAATAAGAATGGACAATATGAACTAAAAACAGACAAGGAATGAAAACAGAGCATTACTAAATAACCAAGGCCTAGGGAGAATACTAATGATAACAAAATGACAATAATGATGAGTACAAAAAACAGAAAGCGTGGACATGGTCAGCAACCATGTCCAAATCATAACAGTATGTACCGTTCAGCATTAATGGTGCCTCCACAGGTGTGCAAGTTACCCATACGTGGGCACTAACACCACCACCACCACCACCACCACCACCACAGATGCTAGCTTTTGAATTTTGTGCCAACAGTCTGGATGATTGTTTTCTTCTTTAGTCTGGAGGACACAACGTTCATGATTTCTAAAAATAATCTGAAATGTGGACTCTTCAGACCACAGCACACTTTTCCACTTTGCGTCAGTCCATCTCAGATGAGCTCGGGCCCAGAGCAACCAATGGCATTTCTGGATGTTGCTGATATATGGCTTTCACTTTGCATGGTAATTTTAACTTGCACTTGTAGATGTAGTGACGAACTGTGTTAACTGACAGTGGTTTTCTGAAGTGATCCTGAGCCCATGTGATAATATCCTTTGTAGAATGATGTTGGTTTTTAAACAGTCCCGCCTGAGGCATGGAATGTCATCGACATTCAGTGTTGGCTTTTGGCCTTGCTGCTTATGCACTACAATTTCTCCAGATTCTCTGAATCTTTTGAGGAGATGGACTGTAGGTAATGAAATCCCTAAATTCCTTGCCATTGCACATTGAGAAACATTGTTCTTAAACTGCTTGACATGTTTAGGACCCAGGAGACAGACACTGACACGGGTAGATAGTGACAATAATCCCTTTATTGTAGTGTGAGAGTGTGTAATGCGTGAGTGAGTGCAAGTATAGAGTTCTGGTCGCTGGAACTGAGCAGTCCGGATGGAGACCTGGCCACCCTGTAACACACAAGCAGATACAATTACCGCTGTTCAGCACTCGTGAGTAATTGTAGGTGAAGGGGCTTACTTGGGTGATCCACAGGTAGCGTCCTGCTGACTTCCAGCGGCCATGCAACATGGAGGTGAATGTGCTCGTGGCCGTGGTAGTGAATCCACCTGTTGCTGTGACGATGGCAGTTCCTGTGATGATGACGGCAGTGATTCCACTGACCGTGACGATGACAGTTCTGATGGCGGTGATGACAGAGATTCCACTGACCGTGGCGAAGACAGTTCTGATGGTGGTGATGACAGAGATTCCACTGATCGTGGCGATGACAGTTCCTGTAACTGAGATAACAGCAGCTCCTGCAGCTGAGGAGTAAGACGTACCCGTAGCAGAGGTGGTAGCGAGGAGCTACGTGGCTGAAGTGGCAACGCCTCGTCGGCTGGGGAAGTTGGTCCGCCGCCTGGGAGGTCCACCTGTGCACAGGGGTAAAGGCAAGGAGTTGAGTAACACACAGTTCTCTTACGTGGTAGTTCCTGACGAGACGTTCTTAACGAAGCTTGAGAACGAAGCTCTGGTTCATGCTCCGATGAGGAGGACAGACGACTCCGTGCCGGGCTGTCAGCAACACTGGCTTTTAACAGCCGCTGATTGGCACCTGTTGGTCTGTGCGCAGCTGGGACTGATGAAGCCAATGACGGCCCAGAGGCCGCCATGACAGTACTCCCCCCTCTAGCAGTGCCTCCAGGCACCTGCCCAATTCTACCTGGATTCGCCCGATGGAAGTCGCGGATCAGCTGTTTATCCAGGATCAATGCTGGGCGAATCCAAGAACGATCCTCCGGTCCAAAGCCCTCCCAGTCCACCAAATATTGAAGACCCCGACCTCGCCTGCGAACGTCCAGGATGGCAGTCACCCCCCAGGCCGGATGGCCATCGATCATCCTCGGGGGGGCGGGGGCCGCGGGAGGCGGGCACAGGGGGTCAGAGATGTACGGTTTGACCTGGGAGACATGAAAGGTGGGGCAGATGCGCATCGAAGAGGGGAGAGACAGGCGCACAGACACAAGATTAATAATGCGAGTGATGGTGTAAGGACCAATGAAGCGCTTGGTAAGCTTACGCTTCTCAGCCGGTACACCAATATTCCGGGTAGACAGCCAAACCTTCTGACCCACCTTGTAGTCCGGGGCGGGTCTCCTATGCCGGTTGGCCACCTGGATGTTGCATCTTGTGGTCTTTAACAGGGCTTGGCGGGCGATGAGCCAAACTCGCCGACAGCGCTTGATGTGGGCTTGGACCGAGGGAACCGCTACCTCCCTCTCTTCCTCCGGGAACAGCGGTGAATCAAAACCAGATGACTCCTTGAAAGGGGAGACACCCGTAGCCGTAGAGACCGTGGTGTTATGGGCATACTCAATCCAAGGAAGATACTTGCTCCAGGAGGATGAGCAGGAGGAGATGACACAGCGCAATGCGGCCTCAAGCTCCTGGTTAGCCCGCTCACACTGGCCATTGCTCTGGGGATGATAACCAGAGGAGAGGCTGGCTGTGGCTCCCAGCGCCGTGCAGAAAGCCTTCCAGACCTGCGAGACAAACTGTGGTCCCCGGTCCGACACTATGTCGGCGGGGATGCCGTGGAGGCGGACCACATGTTGAACGAGGAGGTCCGCTGTTTCCTGGGCCGAAGGCAAACCCCAAAGAGGCACAAAATGGGCTGCCTTCGAGAAACGGTCCACAATGGTTAAAACTGTAGTGAAGTTATCCGAGGTGGGCAAACCAGTCACAAAATCCATAGCAACGTGGGACCAGGGGCGAGAAGGGACCGGCAACGGGTGTAACAGGCCCGCCGGGGGGGATGATGTCGTCTTCCCGGTGGCGCACTGAGCGCAAGCCCGGATGTAACCTACAACGTCCTTCCGTAGTCCTGGCCACCAGAAGGTCCTCTGGAGAAGGTCCACAGTCCGGCCCACCCCTGGATGACAAGCCAACTTGGAGGCGTGACCCCACTCAATCACTTGGCCCCGAATGGCACGTGGAACAAACAGGCGGCCCGGGGGACCCCCCCCCCCCCCGGGTCTGTCTCAGTCCTCTGAGCCCGGCGAACCGTCTTGCAGATACCCCAGGACAGAGCGCCCACGACGCAGGAGGGCGGCAGGATAGGAGTTTCCTGGTCCTCAGAGGATGGTGCGTCAAACTGCCGCGAGAGGGCATCCGGCTTACCGTTCTTGCTTCCTGGCCGGTAAGTGATGGAAAAATTGAACCGGCCGAAGAAGAGGGACCAACGAGCCTGGCGTGCATTCAGGCGCTTCGCCGTCCTGAGGTACTCCAGGTTACGATGATCAGTCCATACCACGAACGGCTGAGCAGCCCCCTCCAGCCAGTGTCTCCATTCCTCCAAAGCGAGCTTCACTGCCAGCAGCTCCCTGTCTCCTATGCTGTAATTTCTCTCTGCCGGGGATAGACGATGAGAGAAGTAAGCACACGGGCGAATCTTACCATCCTTGGGAGAGCGTTGGGAGAGTACCGCTCCTACCCCCGAGTCAGAGGCGTCCACTTCCACCAAGCACTGCAGCTTCGGGTCCACCTGAGTTAGGACCCGGGCCAAAGCAAACTCCTTCTTCAGTTTCTCAAACGCTCCGGCTGCCTCCTCACTCCAGCAAAACGGGGTCTTAGGGGAGGTGAGCGCAGTCAGAGGGCGAGCAATATTACCAAAGTTGGGCACAAACCTCCTATAGAAATTAGCAAAACCCAAGAATCCTTGAAGCTGCTTCCTAGAGGTGGGTGCAGGCCAATCCACTACTGCCTTGACCTTGGCCGGGTCAGGGAGCACCTGGTTCCGGGCTATTATGAACCCTAGGAAGGAGGTTTGATCAGTGTGGAACTCACATTTCTCGGCCTTGACGAACAGTTGATTCTCCAGGAGGTGCTGTAGTACCTTGAGGACATGCACCTGATGCTCTTCTAGTGTGCGAGAGAAGATCAGTATGTCATCAAGATATACAAACACAAACGAGTTCAGGAAGTCCCGCAAAACGTCATTTATTAAACGCTGGAAGACGGCCGGAGCGTTGGTTAACCCAAACAGTATTACAAGGTACTCAAAATGCCCGCTTGGGGTCCAGAAAGCCGTCTTCCACTCGTCACCTTCTCTTATGCGCACTAGGTGATAAGCATTCCTGAGGTCTAACTTAGTAAACCAGGATGCCCCCTGGAGGGAGTCAAAGGCAGTGTTCATCAAGGGCAGAGTGTATTTGTCTTTTACCGTAATTTCGTTGAGACCCCGGAAGTCGATGCAGGGGCGTAATGAGCCGTCCTTCTTCCTGACGAAGAAGAACCCGGCTCCCACAGCCGAAGACGACGGGCGGATGATTCCAGAGGCCAGGGACTCCTTGATGTATGTGTCCATAGCCTCGCGCTCCGGGGCTGATAGGCTGTATAGGCGGCTAGCAGGAAGAGGGGCCCCAGCCTTCAGATTAATTGCGCAGTCGTAAGGGCGATGGGGGGGTAGAGACAACGCCCGAGACTTGCTAAAAACTAACCCCAGGTCATGGTAAGCCTCTGGTACCTTGGACAGGTCCGGTGGTGACGAAGGGGGTGGAGGCACCTTGACAAACGGGGCGCATGCCGCAGATTGGAGACAGGCACTCAGGCAGAACGTACTCCACGCTGAAATGCTCCCAGCTTGCCAGTCAATGGTGGGGTTATGCAAATGAAGCCAGGGGTACCCCAGGATGACGGGCGAAGAAGAGACGGGCAGGACTAGGAACCTTATCTCCTCCCTGTGATTTCCTGACACAATTATAGAAACTGGGGCCATCTGATGGGCGACGGTGGTCAGGGACGCCTTGGACAGGGTGATGAGTTTGACAGGGGGATCTAGAGTCTGACAGCTAAGGCCCATCCGGGTTGCCAGGTCTCTAGAAACAAAATTCTGCTCAGCTCCTGAGTCTATTAATGCCAATGTGGAGTGTTCTGTATGTGCATGGAACAGTCTGATGGGTAAACGGCAACTAGTAAGGGGTTCTTCTAAATTCTTGCCCGTGAATCCCCCTACTGCGATCCACGGGCCTTCCCTTTTAACCTACTGGGACACTCGAAAACCCCATGTGACTCTTTCCCACAGTAGAAACAAAGGCCCAGATCCCTGCGGCGCTGTCTCTCAGCTGCTGACACTTTAGACTGACCTACAACCATAGCTTCTTGATCCGGGGATTCCTCTGACGCGGGTAGAGCGAGAAGAGGAGAGTTAGTGACGCGAGGGCGGGGTTTAACCGAACGGGAAGTAGGTCGCTGTTCGGCCGCCCGCTCCCTCAATCTGCTACCCAGGCTAACCGTTAGGGCAATCAAATCACGCAAGTTGTCCGGTTTATCCCGTGCCGCTAATTCATCCTTCAACTCATCATTAAGACTGCGCAGGAAAATACCACACAGTGATGGCTCCCCCCACCCAATCTCTGCGGCCAGGACCCGGAAGTCAATAGCGTAGTCAGCAGCTGATCTTTTCCCCTGCTGTAGGCTCAACAGCCGTTCTGTCAACACCTCACCCCTATCAGTATGATCAAACACGGACATGAATTCTGTCACAAACTCCTGGTAAGTCAGCACGGAGTAGCTTGGTTTAGCCATGATGGAATATGCCCAATCTAAAGCTCTACCTGCCAACAAATTAATGACATAACCAATCCTGTTTGAGTCTAAGGCGAAATCTCCCGGAACGCGGAGAAAAACTGATTCACATTGTAAGATGAATCCTCGGGCTTCCCCGAGTTTTCCGCTGAACCGGGCAGGCTTGGGAACAGGGGTGAGGCGTGGGAATGATGAGGTGTTAGCTTGACCTAACGCTAAGCCCGCAGGGGCTGACATATTTGCGGTCGGGGAGAACGTCTGATGTCCTTCCAGACGATCCAGCCGACTGTTAATTAAAGTTAACTGATTAAGGATTACTGTCTGCTGGTGTGCTAACAAATCTACCCGAGCGCTAAGTGTGTTGAGTTTGCGTGACAGTGAACTGTCCACTGGGTCAACGTGACGGAGTCGTACTGACATGTTTAGGACCCAGGAGACAGACACTGACACAGGTAGATAGTGACAATAATCCCTTTATTGTAGTGTGAGAGTGTGTAGTGCGTGAGTGAGTGCAAGTATAGAGTTCTGGTCGCTGGAACTGAGCAGTCTGGATGGAGACCTGGCCACCCTGTAACACACAAGCAGATACAATTACCGCTGTTCAGCACTCGTGAGTAATTGTAGGTGAAGGGGCTTACTTGGGTGATCCACAGGTAGCGTCCTGCTGACTTCCAGCGGCCGTGCAACGTGGAGGTGAATGTGCTCGTGGCCGTGGTAGTGAATCCACCTGTTGCTGTGACGATGGCAGTTCCTGTGATGATGACGGCAGTGATTCCACTGACCGTGACGATGACAGTTCTGATGGCAGTGATGACAGAGATTCCACTGACCGTGGCGAAGACAGTTCTGATGGTGGTGATGACAGAGATTCCACTGATCATGGCGATGACAGTTCCTGTAACTGAGATAACAGCAGCTCCTGCAGCTGAGGAGTAAGACGTACCCGTAGCAGAGGTGGTTGTGAGGAGCTACGTGGCTGAAGTGGCAACGCCCCGTCGGCTGAGGAAGTTGGTCCGCCGCCTGGGAGGTCCACCTGTGCACAGGGGTAAAGGCAAGGAGTTGAGTAACACACAGTTCTCTTACGTGGTAGTTCCTGACGAGACGTTCTTAACGAAGCTTGAGAACGAAGCTCTGGTTCATGCTCCGATGAGGAGGACAGACGACTCCGTGCCGGGCTGTCAGCAACACTGGCTTTTAACAGCCGCTGATTGGCACCTGTTGGTCTGTGCACAGCTGGGACTGATGAAGCCAATGACGGCCCAGAGGCCGCCATGACACTGCTGTGACTATTTACCCACACTGTTTTTCACAAAGTGGTGAAACTTACCCCATCTTTGCTTGTGAATGACAGAGCCTTTAGGGGATATTCCTTTTTTAACCAATAATGACACTCACCTGTTTCCAAATGACCTGTTCACCTATGGAATGTTCCAGAGAGGTGTTTTTTGAGCATTCCTCAACTTTCCCAGTCTTTTCTTGCACCTGTCTCAGCTTTTTTGGAACGTGTTGCAGGCATCAAATTCAAAGTGATTGACTATGCAACAGGCATAGCAACAAAACAAAGTTTCAGTTTTAACATTAAATATCTTGTCTTTTGTCTTTAGTGTATTCAATTTATTATAGGTTGAAAAGGATTTTTAAATAATTGTATTTTGTTTTTATTAATGTTTTACACAACATCCTAACTTCACTGGAATTGGGGTTGTAGATAACATTTTTTTGTTTCTACACGGGGCTAGTGCATAACATTTATCCAGATCAGCTATTGATTTCAAAAGTTCTTGTTTCTGCTCTTTGGTTGTCTTAATGTAAAAATTAATTTTGGACAGAATCTTTTCAGTTAACCAACCAATAATTAGAAGAAATACTATTTATCAGCTTAACTTTTATTGACTCACACAGGAAGTCAAACACAGCGGTGGGTCTCAGCAGCTCAAACTGGTTAAGACCCCAAACAAAGGAATCCCCTCCTACATATAACTTCTGAGTTGATGGGTGTTCCCAGCAACTCTCCAACAATACATGTCCATTGTCCAAACCGGTCTTCTCAGCATCCAAAGTAGTTCCCACATCCTTCCTCTCAGCACTACAATGGCTCCAGATGTCTTCTCTTTATGGCCCCTCTCAGCAGATGTCTCCTCTTTAGTCCTTTATAGCATTCTGTTGTTTAGCCCATGCAACCCCATGCCCGTATATGGAAGCAGGAAAAAGAGACTAGAGCTTTTGTGTGTATGCGCATGTGTGTGCGTGTGTGTGTGTGTGTGTGCGCGCGCGCGCGCGTGCATGCGTGTGTGCGTGCTTGTGTGCATGTGTGAGCTTGTGTGCATGTGTGAGCTTATGTGAGCTTGTGTGTGTCTGGTGTGGTGCGTGTGAGAGCACTTTGTGTAATATCTAACTATATTATAACAATTTCCTCTCTTGACTCCATTTTCATGGAGTCAATAACTATGGCAGGCTCAATAATAAACAGGCATCAGACACTTGATATTATTTTCATGTGATAGTCAAATTTTTATCATTTGCTTTAAAGTGCCACTTGCCTATACTGAACCAAACTTTATGCCTAGAACTTGTTCCATTTCCTTCAAATGTTTATTGGCAAAATGACTTCCATTGTCTGATCTGTTTGTTCTGGGGAAAACATGTCTAGGAATCACTTCTGCTGTTAGTCACTTTATCACTTCTTTTGCACTCATTTTTACAAGCTTTGGCTTTCCCTCATCCTGCAAATGTGTCCACACAGACCAACAAATATCTGTAACCCTCACATCTATTTTGGGGCCCTTATCTATTCAATTCAATCTTATTTATATATCACCATTTCACAACAGTCCTCTCATAGCACTTTCAACTTTAAGGGAAACCCCCACAACTGCAGAAAAACCCCAGCAATAAGGTGCAAAACCAAGCTCAGGGAGGGGCAGTCATCTGCTACAACTGGTTGGGGGTGTGGGGATAGAGAAGAAAAGAAAAGAACAGACATGTAGAGAGTAAATAGCACGATGGGACTCAATCTATGGAAGAGAACAAACAGGTGTAAATAATCAGCAAAAATATTTCACGTGAAACCCAGTGCATTATTGGAGATCCCCCAGCTGTCTAAACATAAGCAGCATAACTAAGGGAGGGTTCGGGGGCACATGATCCCACCCTAATTATAAGTTATAGCAAAAAAGGAAGGTTTTAACCCTATTCTTAAAAACAAGGATCGAGTTTAACTCCTGAATCTGGATTGGCAGCTGGTTCCACAGGAGAGAAGCTTGATAACTAAAGGCTCTGCCTCCCATTGCAAGTATTACAAATAATCCTACATTTTGGGAGTGTAGTGCTCTATTAGGATGATCGGGTAGTATCAGATCTTTAAAATAAAAAGGGGCCTGATTATTTAGGGATTTAGAAGTAAGAGAAGGATTTTATACTTAATCCTAAGGAAGGCTAGAACCGGAGAACTATGATCTCTCTTTCTAGTACCTATTAAAACTCTTGCTGCAGCATTTTGGATCAGCTGAAGGTTTTTTTTTTTTTTACGTTTTAGGACAGCCTGACAATAAAGAGTTACAATAATCTAATCTAGAGCTATCAGAAGTGTGGATTAGGTTCCCAGCATCACTCCGACACAAGATGCTCCTGACCTTGACAATATAAGATAAGATAAGCCTTTATTAGTCCCACAATGGGGAAATTCCAGGATTGTAACAGCACAGGGATAGCAACACTCAGAGCAACAATCAGAATGCAAGAAAAAACAAGAGCAGCAAGTATACATATGCACATATAAATATAAATATATAGACACACAGTGCGGAGCATTGTAGCTAGATGGAATAAATATATGAATATATAAACACACACAGTGCGGAGCATTGTAGCTAGATGGAATAAATATGTAAATATATAAACACACAGTGCGGAGCATTGTGGCTAGATGGAATAAATATGTAAATATATAAACACACAGTGCGGAGCATTGTATCTAGATGGAATAAATATATGAATATATAAACACACAGTGCGGAGCATTGTAGCTAGATGGAATAAATATGTAAATATATAAACACACCCAGTGCGGAGCATTGTAGCTAGATGGAATAAATATGTAAATATATAAACACACACAGTGCGGAGCATTGTAGCTAGATGGAATAAATATATGAATATATACTATCTATCTATTCTATCTATCTATTCTATATCTATTCTATCCCATACATACCTGATGGTGTGTCTCTGTCCTGCCTGAGAGTCTGCTCCAACGAGTTGGCCCCCATCTTCACCTGGATCTTTAACAGATCACTGGAGCTGCGTGAAGTGCCTTCCTGCTTCAAACGCTCCATCATCATTCCAGTTCCCAAGAAACCCTCTGTTACAGGATTAAACGACTACAGACCTGTTGCCCTGACCTCTGTGGTCATGAAATCCTTGGAGAGATTGGTGCTGAACCACCTGAAGGTCATCACAGGCCCCCTGATGGACCCACTGCAGTTTGCCTACCGGTCAAACAGGTCAGTGGATGATGCAGTGAATATGGGACTACACTACATCCTGCAACACCTCGACTCCCCAGGGATGTACGCCAGGATCCTGTTTGTCGACTTCAGCTCAGCGTTCAACACCATCATCCCAGGCATTCTTCATCAGAAACTCCTCCAGCTCAAGGTGCCCCCCCTCCACCTGCCAGTGGATCTCCAGCTTTCTGACTGACAGGTGGCAACAGGTGAAGCTAGGGAGATTTACATCCAGCTCCCGAAAAATTAGTACTGGCGCCCCCCAAGGATGTGTCCTTTCCCCACTGCTCTTCTCCCTCTACTCCAATGACTGCACCTCAGAGGACCCTTTGGTGAAGCTCCTGAAGTTTGCGGACGACACCACAGCCATCGGTTTGATCCGGGATGATGATGAGTCTGCATACAGGCCGGAGGTGGAGCAGCTGATCCTCTGGTGCAGCCAGAACCATCTTGAACTTAACCCAGCCAAAACGGTGGAGATGACTGTGGATTTCAGGCGACACCCCCCTTCATTCCCCCCACTCACCATCCTCAACAGCACAGTGTCCACTGTGGACTCCTTCAAGTTTCTGGGTACCACAATCTCCCGGAACCTGAAGTGGTCCTCCCATATAGACACTGTCCGGAAAAAGACCCAGCAGAGGTTGTTTTTTCTGCGTCAGCTCAAGAAGTTTGATTTGCCTCAGGAGCTGCTGGTTGTCTTCTACACCGCCATCATCCAATCTGTCCTCTGCTTTTCCATCACTGTCTGGTTTGGATCTGCCACTAAACAGGGCAAGACCAGACTGCAGCGGATCATTAAGTCTGCGGAGAGGATCATTGGTACCGACCTACCCTCCATTTTGAACTTATATCGGTCCATAACCAGGAAACGGGCGGGAAACATCTGTGCTGACCCATCACACCCCGGCCACAAACTGTTTGAACTTCTATCTTCTGGTCATCGTTACAGATCACTGAAGGTCAAAACCACCCGTCACAGGAACAGTTTCTTTCCTCAAGCCATCACTCTGATGAACTCCTAACATTCACCTAGTCCTACCTGTTGCTGTACTCATGACTTTTCATCCATTATTACATTGCACATAACTCTCACACTGCTTTTTACTTCATTCACATTATATCACTGAATCTGAGTTCACATTGAAATACTGTGTGACTGTATATTTTTTCATATATTTCTGCAAAGTGTGGTTAGTCTGAGTAAATAACTGCATATATTCCTGTATATATTTGCATCCTTTTATAGAAACATGGACAGACTGTAATTTACTGTACATACTCTGTTGTCATTGAATCCTTATTTAAATCCTCCACCTGAACAACAAGAGCAAGTTTTTAGCCAAAGTCAAATTCCTTGTATGTGTTGTGCATACTTGGCCAATAAAGCTGATTCTGATTCTGATAAACACACACACACAGTGCGGAGCATTGTAGCTAGATGGAATAAATATGTAAATATATAAACACAGTGTGAAGCATTGTAGCTAGATGGAATAAATATATAAATATATAAACACACAGTGCGGCGCATTGTAGCTAGATGGAATGAAACAGCATAACCGTCTACTTAGTTATCCTACATGGATAACTAAGTGAGATATCCATCAATGAGAGACATTGATGTGTGGACAGAGGATTCAGTGCACAGCCTCCAGGAATGCTTTAACTGTACAGACTGGGAGATGTTCACACTGGCCTGCGGGGATGATTTGGACTCTTTGGTGGACGTTGCATGCTCATACATGGCTTTCTGTAAAAATAAGATTGTTCCACGTAAACGTGTCAAAATATATCCCAACAACAAGCCATGGGTTACAAAATCAGTTAAATCCTGCTTACAGAGGAAAGCACTTGCCTTTAAACAGGGGTCTGTTTCTGAGCTACAGGTTGCCACAAAAGGGCTGAAGTCCGAAATTTTAAGAGCAAAACAGAATTATAAATCAGAATTGGAAAGCAAGATGGCAACAAAGAAACTTGGTTCAGCCAGGGCCAGTATGAAAACTATTGCAGGCCTTCAGAGCACAGAGCGCAGTAATTGTGTGTTTTTAGATGGTTTTAATTCAGACACAGAGCTGGCAAATGCTCTTAATTGTTTTTATGGTCGTTCTGACTCCTTTGATTTTAGCACAGAAACCCAAGATTTGAAACAGAAACTCAAAGACAATCAGCACTTTAATATTGAGGTGCAGGATGTTAAAAGGGAGTTCTGTGCTGTAAAAGTGAACAAAAGTCAGGGCCCTGATAATATATGTGGGCGCTTGGTAAAGTCCTGTGCACATGAACTGAGTCCTATATTTCATTACATTTTCAAGAAGTCCTTACAGACACAACATGTGCCTAAGATCTGGAAAGAAGCCGTGGTTGTTCCCGTTCCAAAATCCAGCTGTCCTAAAACGGTAAAAGACTTTAGACCAGTTGCTTTGAATTCAATTTTAATGAAAATTTTTGAAAAACTGGTCAGATGTGAGGTCCTAAAGCAGACTGAGCATGCATTGGATCCTCTGCAGTTTGCCTATAGGCCTCACAGAGGAGTGGAGGATGCCACTGTCACTCTGTTTAACATGCTTTTTAAACATCTGGATTTTAATGGGACACACGCCAGGCTGTTATTTGTGGACTTTTCCTCCACCTTTAATACAATCCAACCTCATATCTTAGTTGAAGGGCTCCTGCAACAATTTGATTTGAGCAATAATCTGGTGGGTTGGATTCTGGATTTCTTAACCAACAGGATGCAGAGAGTAAGGGTCAATGGTACATTGTCTGACCAAAAGTGCTCTTCTACTGGCTCTCCTCAGGGGTGTGTGTTGTCACCACTACTCTTCATCCTGTACACAAACATGTGTTGGAGCAGACATGACAACAGACACATTATAAAGTATGCTGATGACTCCGTTATTGTCAGTCTCCTCCAGGATGGTGGGAGTGGCCACGGCCCAGTAGTTGATAATTTTGTTCACTGGTGTGAGGATTCCTACCTGCAGCTGAATACAACAAAAACTAAAGACATGATTATTGACTTTAGGAGGAAAACTCCCAGGCACAAAGTCACCGTACTAAAAGGCCAGACCACCAAATGTGTACAATCCTACAAATATCTTGGGACGATTATTGATAGTAATTTAAACTTTGAAGAGAACTGTGAAAGGGTGTGCAAAAAGGGTCAGCAACATTTGTATTGCTTGAGAAAACTTGCACGCTTCCAAATTGACCGAACCATAATGACAATGTTTTATCGGGCTTTTATTGAATCTGTTTTATCCTTTTCTTTAGTGTCATGGTTTGGTCGGATAAAACTGAAACAGAGGAAATCATTGGATCAGGTAGTTAGATGGTCCAGTTGTTTGCTTGGTGAGTCACAGCTGAGTCTGACATCCCTGTACACCAGACAAGTACAGAGGATGGCTACCTCCATTTTAAATGATGACTCCCACCCTTTGCACTGCAACTTTCAGCTTCTTCCCTCAAGACGGAGGTTTGCTGTCCCAAAAAGTAAAACCCAGTGCTACAAAAACAGCTTTGTTCCTGCTGCTGTCAAAGAGTTGAACAAGCTGTAACAATATATTGTACATAATTTAGGTACCTATTTATTAACTCCGTTTTATATTTACTTATTTTTGTAGGATGTTACTTGGGTTCTAAATATTTTATTGGGTTTTAGACCTTTGAGTTTTTAACCTCTTTGACTAGTTTTTAACTTTTAATATGATCCTTCTCTCTTACCTCTGGTTTTTCTCCCATCTCTTTGTCTTTTTATACCCTGATTGATGGAGCCTTGAGTATCTTTATCATGTTTATAGTCAGCTTCATGTGTGCCTGTGTTTGTGTCTATGTTGAATGTAATTTGTGGCTTGTAAATATGGATGTCACCAGACTGCAAAACAAATCTACCTACGGGTACAAATAAAGTAACCTGAACCTGAACCTGGTATGATTATGTACCCATACATATTGTCACACTCCGTAGCGACCGGTATTTTCCTAGTTGTATACCGGAGGGGACCATGGTGTAAGTCTATTGCGTCTTTTGCATTCAATACTATTAGGTTGTCACGTCTTTTTTCTATCTCTGCGAGCAGCCCTGCTTAGGTTGTACAGTCTGACAGCTGTAGGTAGGAAGGACCTGCGAAACCTCTCGGTTGTGCACCTAGGATGATGTAGTCTGCTGCTAAATGAGTTCCTCAGTGCATTCAGTATGTCCTGCATAGGGTGGAACTCGGACTCCAGCAGAGATGACAGTTTTGCCACCATCCTTCTCTCTCCCATCTCCTCCACTGGGTCAAGGCGCTGTCCCAGGACAGAGCTAGCTTTCTTGATCAGTTTGTTCAGTCTCTTCCTATCGGCTGCTGTAATGCCACTGCCCCAGCAGACCACTCCAAAAGTGATGGCTGATGCCACCACCGTGTAGTAGAATGACTTCAGCAGCGCCCCTTGTACACCAAAAGACCTGAGTCTTCTCAGTAGGAACAGCCTGCGCTGTCCCTTTTTGTAGAGTGCGTCAGTATTGTGTGACCAGTCTAGTTTACTGTTCAGATGAACACCCAGGTACTTGTAGGATGTCACCATCTCAATGTCTGTTCCCTGTATATTTACTGGTGCTGTGAGGGGTTGTCCTTGCCTGCGGCAGTCCACCACCTGCTCCTTAGTTTTCCTCGCTTTGATCTGGAGGCAGTTCCGATGTCACCAGTCCACAAAGTCCTGGATAAGCCCTCTGTACTCAGCTTCATCTCCATTGGAGGTGAGGCCAATGATCGCAGAGTCGTCAGAGAACTTCTGTAGATGGCAGTGTGTTGTGTTGTGTGAGAAGTCCGCAGTAAAAAGGGTGAACAGGAAGGGAGTCAAAACCGTTCCCTGGGGGGCCCCCGTGCTACCGATGATCGTGTCGGACACCCAGTCCCGGGTTCTCAAACTGGCCGGTTTGTGAGGTAGTCCAGGATCCATGATGACAGGTGCTGGTCCACCCCTGCGCACAGCAGCTTGTCCTTCAGGATCATCGGTTGGATGGTGTTGAAAGCACTGGAGAAGTCAAAGAACATGATCCTCACCGCATTCCCAGGCTTCTCCAGGTGGGACAGAGAACGGTGAAGGAGGAAGATCACCGCATCCTCCACCCCAATGCCATGCTGGTAGGCGAACTGGAGTGGATCTATCACTGGTCCCACCAGGGGGCGGAGGTGAGCAAGGAGCAGTCTCTCCAGGGTCTTCATCATGTGGGACGTCAGGGCCACTGGTCTGTAGCTGTTCAGATCTTTGGGGTGGGAAGTCTTTGGTACAGGTACCACACAAGATGTTTTCCACAACTGTGGTACCCTCCCCAGCTTCAGGCTCAGGTTGAAGATGTACGGTACTCCACAATCCCACACAGCTGGTCTGCACAGGACTTGAGGAGCTTTGCGCTGATGCCGTCCGGTCCCGACGCCTTCCTCCCAACCTGGGTCTTAGTGAGGGTCAGGTTGGGGGGCTGTGTGTTGAGAGTGGGGGGGTGATGGTGGAATGGGGAGTGAGCAGCAGGACTTGATGTCTTATCACTCTATTAAAGCAAGAAATCTCTGTGTGTTTGTCTGTGTGTGTGTGTCTGTCACGTTTATAGGACATCACAGGACGGCCTATGATCTCTGCCTGATTGTCATAGGACGTCCTATGAACGCAGGCATCATAGGACTCGCGGTGCCGTCATAAAGACATGTCTATATGACGGCACATAGACAAATGTGTCTTTAAGATGTCATATAGACCATCACTCATGATGCCTAGACTGATGTGTCTTTATGATATCATATGGCTCAAAATTGGCAAGGTGAATAAGTCACAGGGCCAGTCTTTACAGCGTGTTCACATTCTCTGCACAACAGATTTCTGCAACCATGGCCAATCCTATGTTGCCGCAAGCAGAGTTGCCAGATCAATCAGTCTTCCTATTGTCGCTCAAGATGACGAAACTAAGAAAAAGCGTTGTTTTCTCAGCAATGTCGTTTTTAAAGGTGCCGACAGTAAAAATGTGTAACCTTGAAGAATGCCATTCTACACTACAAATGTGTAAAATGCCAAGCAAAGCGCTGATTTTCCCCAGGTGCTCTGGTTTCTACGGGCATGCATGGGCCTTCTTGAGCAAGGTCGAAAGCCACTTTTTGCTCAGATCTATTTTCATGATCCTGCCCATGAACTGGAATTACGACGCACCTATCCCTCAACCAGTGGTCTGAACGAAGAAGAGGACCCACCAGATGGAGCGCAAGAGAATGAGAACTGCTGCACATCAGAAAAGATGCCGTGAACATGAAACACCTCAGGTTCCAGTAGTACACTGCAGGCATGACTGAACAACACAGCCGTCTGAGACAGGAGGCGACCCTTCAGCAATGGGCATGCAGAAATACTTGCTTATACTTGGTTTCTACGAGCATGGACGGGTATGCACGGGTATGTACTAGTTACGCAAATGATAGAAGAAGTCTTAGAAACAAATTTAATGTGTGAATTAAAAACAGATCTTGATCAAAAATTATCTGAAAACAATCACTATTTCTTTCCATGGCTCTGTAGGGGCAGGGAATGCACCAAGGAAGGCCTCCCGTGTGTGCTCTGGGTTGACCTTTTGACATGCTTCACACTGGATTAACCTTTGATATGTGACCTCTCTCATGTGCCTCTTTGCATGACAACAAGACTTTAGCAGGGGCTACATACAACTGCATATGAGGCATTCAGAGACCCATCTGCTCTCCTGTAGCAACAGCCATCACAAAAAAGGTTCACATTTGGATGTTCAATAGGTTCAAATTGAATATTAAGGACAGCTTTCATATCAGCCTCCACAGCTGCTAGACAGTCTGAGGTTCACCTATAAGCATGTCCTCTGCCGTATTTGTCCCTTCACTTGTGTAAATGACATTTGGTGCCTGCAGTATTCTTTTCAACCTTTGTGTTCCTTTAGCTGAGAGTGTGAACAGTACACTTTGTAAGTAAGAGGCTACTCCATGCATGGTGTGTACAATCACAGTGTGCTGCATTGTTATGAGGTTTTTTTCTAATGCTTTAGCTATTGCTGCAACATGACGTGTCAATAGTGGGTGTCCTCTGTTGTCTAATGTTGAGCTGTAATACATTAGAAATGACCTTGACCCTGTACCTTCCCCCTTCTGATATAGTATGGTGTTTACAATGCTGTTCTGTTCAGAAACATCTAGATGAAACGGCGAAGCGTAATCAGGTGGTTTGAGTGAACATGCATGTGACAGTAGTTGTTTTAGTTCAATAAAAGCATCCTCAGCTGAAGTAGTCCATCGCAATGGTGATGTGAAATTTTTGTGTTCTGCTTCCTTAAGATGGTTGCGCAGTGGTTGAATAAGCACAGTGTAATTTGGAACAAAATTTCTGCTGTATCTGGTAAGACCCAAAAATGACATCATTTCCCTCACAGTGTGTGATTTAGGGTGTGAGAGAATTGATGACCTTTGCAATGGAGACATGGCAAAGTTGCTGGATGTGATTAGCCTGCCCAAATAGTGAACTCTGGGGCAACAACAATGTACTTTTTTTTTGGCTCAATTTGTAGCCTTTCTGGTAGAGATGTTTCAGGATGTGCTCTGTGGCTGAGAACACAGAAGCAGCAGTGGGGCCTGCTAATGGCAGACCAACATACTGCAACAAGAATGTGACAGGGAGCAGGAATAAATCCTGCAAATGTTGACGCAGTACGTGATTAAAAATGGCTCGTGGTAGTCTACTGTAAGTGTATTGCTGACCCTGATAGGTAAATGCAAAAAGAGGCCTTCTGTATGCATGTAGTGGAATGCTGAAAAAAGCATTAGAAATGTCCATTACTGTTAAAAAAAAATAAATAAAAAATTGTGTTGTGGGGTAAGGTTATTCAGCAGCAGGTAAGGATTTGGAACAGTGTAAATTGTAGCACTGATTAGTCTCAAATCATGAACCATCCTGTAGTCCTTTTTTCCAGGCTTCTCTACAGGAAGAACAGGAGTGTTCCATGGGGACTGTGTTGGCACTAGAACTCCTGCCTCGAGAAGACCTTGTATTGTACCTGCTATGCCTGTTTCTTTCTCCTTTGGGAGAGGCTACTGATTTTGCCATATTGGCTGAGTATTTGTTTTGAGTGAAACTTTTACTGGTGTACAGGCAATCGGACCACCATCTGCAGAGCCATCTGACTATAGAGAGGGGGGCATAGCGTCTAACAGTGCACCAGAATTTGGATGGTCAGTGTTTTCTCTGCCATGTGTTCTGTCTAGGTGTAATGTTTGTGGAGTGGCCTGAATTGTGACATTGAATGAGATGTGATAGCAATCAGCAGATAGTGAGTAATGTAGGTCCCTACATTGTGTGACAACGCAGTCAGTCAACCTAAGACAGTTTTTCACCATTGGTCCCAGTACCCTTTCCTCCCCCCCTGCGGACACCCCCAACATGACATGGGGTGCAGCAGTGTCCGAAAGGGCATACAGAGGCAACAAGTCCTTGTCCAAATAGCAGCAGCAACTCCTTGTGGTCCCACATATATGTCTTTGCGCACCAAATCCTGAACCCCCACCAAAATCTCCCACTGATCATCATATAGTTCTCAATCATCACGGGAATAGTTCATTGTGCAGTGGAGTGGATCATGGGGAGGTCATATGGTCGAACAGAGTCTATCCATGGGGCACATGAAACATATTTGTCTACCAGTTGATTTTTGTCAGGGCTCATATCATTCAGCTGTAGCCACACAGTTGCAGAAGAGGTTTGATTGTCCTCCAGTCCACCTTCCTGAGTTTGAAGTTGTGGCACATTCAGGGAAGTGGACAGATCTGATGTACACCGGAGCATAGTACCATCAGGTAGACACACCACAGTTTCAGTAGAAGCAAAGTAAATGTGTGCCTTCACTTTCAGGAATACGCCTCTTCCCAGAAGATTTATAGGACAGTCCCCTCTTCAGTGTGGCTCCCTAGGCCCCATCATTGTTGGCTAGGCATCATGTTCTGGTTGGGAGCCATATGGCATTGTAGTTGCTGTGGTGCAGAAGAAGACTGGTCAGGCCACACCCCTGGTGCTGGGGGTGGGATGGGTGTGTACATCATCTGTGAGCACCCTCTAGCAGTAAGCAGACTTCTGCAGTCACGTGCCCAGTGTCCCTGTCTTTCACATCAGTAGCGTATGTCTGATGCTGGGTAGGTGATCTCATGCCTCCTCTGTATGCACCTCTGCCACGTCTTTTCTGAGATGAGCAAGGATACCATTGTTGTTGGGGTGCCAACACATAGGGTTCAGCAGGGATCGGGCCAATAATGGCCTGAGGGGCTGCCACTATGATGGCCGGAGCCTGTACAGTAGTTTTTTGTCTTTGTTCACTACATCGCTAGCTGCTTTCAGCTGGGCTTTTACCAGCTGATATGATAATTCTGCTGTTTCTGTCTGTTTTTTATTATATTGTTTCACACAATGATGCACATGTGAGAGCCATTCTGCCCAGGGGCGAGTATTCAATCCCACTACCCCTTCCAGTACAGCTCTGACAGACGGTGGTACTGATGTCTGTATGACATTGCTCATAGGGGATCATCTGGTTGCTGGGTCTTTCTGTGACTGTGTGTTGTTTTTTTTTTCCTGCACTGTGGCACCACGAGACTGCTTTTGTTGTGATGTGGCGCATTATAAATAAAGCTGAATTGAATTGAAATGAATACTGCTGATGTGGTAGCACTGTTACGTGGGTTTTCTCCAGTCATGTCCATCCAAAGTGCCAAACACCTATCCACATAGGGTCCTGCATCCTCTCCGTATATATATCCATTAGCTCTGCACTAGTGAGATCTACAGGAAACATCAGGTTCAGGTTACTTTATTTGTACCCGTAGGTAGATTTGTTTTGCAGTCTGGTGACATCCATATTTACAAGCCACAAATTACATTCAACATAGACACAAACACAGGCACACATGAAGCTGACTATAAACATGATAAAAATACTCAAGGCTCCATCAATCAGGATATAAAGACAACGAGATGAGAGAAAACCCAGAGATAAGAGAGAAGGGTCATATTAAAAAGTTAAAAACTAGTCAAAGAGGTTAAAAACTCAAAGGTCTAAAACCCAATAAAAGATTTAGAACCCAGATAAAAATCCTACAAAAAATAAGTAAATATAAAATGGAGTTAATAAATAGGTAACTAAATTATGTGCAATATATTGTTACAACTTGTTCAGCTCTTTGACAGCAGCAGGAACAAAGCTGTTTTTGTAGAACTGGGTTTTACTTTTTGGGACAGCAAACCTCTGTCTTGAGGAAAGAAGCTGAAAGTGGCAGTGCAAAGGGTGGGAGTCATCATTTAAAATGGAGGTAGCAATCCTCTGTACCTGTCTGGTGTACAAGGATGTCAGGCTCAGCTGTGACTCACCAAGCAAACGACTGGACCATCTAACTACCTGATCCAAGGATTTCCTCTGTTTCAGCATACTTTATAATGTGTTTGTTGTCATGTCTGCTCCGACACATATTTGTGTACAGGATGAAGAGTGGTGGTGACAACACACACCCCTGAGGAAAGCCAGTAGACGAGCACTTTTGGTCAGACAATGTACCATTGACCCTTACTCTCTGCATCCTGTTGGTTAAGAAATCCAGAATCCAACCCACCAGATTATTGCTCAAATCAAATTGTTGCAGGAGCCTTTCAACTAAAATATGAGGTTGGATTGTATTAAAGGCGGAGGAAAAGTCCACAAATATCAGCCTGGCATGTGTCCCATTAAAATCCAGATGTTTAAAAAGCATGTTAAACAGAGTGACAGTGGCGTCCTCCACTCCTTTGTGAGGCCTATATGCAAACTGCAAAGGATCCAATGCATGTTCAGTGTGCTTGAGGACCTCAGATCTGACTAGTTTTTCAAAAATTTTCATTAAAATTGAAGTCAAAGCAACTGGTCTAAAGTCGTTTACCGTTTTAGGACAGCTGGATTTTGGAACGAGAACAACCACGTCATCTTTCCAGATCTTAGGCACATGTTGTGTCTGTAAGGACTTCTTGAAAATGTAATGAAATACAGGACTCAGTTCATGTGCACAGGACTTTACCAAGCACCCACATATATTATCAGGGCCCTGACTTTTGTTCACTTTTACAGCACAGAACTCCCTTTTATTATCCTGCACCTCAATATTAAAGTGCTGATTGTCTTTGAGTTGACCTCATTACTGCAAATCTCACTGTGTTCTCTGAATGGAGCCTCGTCAGGCTCATCAGTGGTGCCAGCCTCTTCTTTTCTGTTCTTTAGCATAGATGCTAAAGTATGAGTAGCCACTATCCTAACATCTGCCAAGCACAAACTGCAACCAACTGTGGCCTTCTGCATAGCTCTAATCCACGGAGAGGCCCCTGAAGTTAGTGGAGGCAATGTTTCACAAATGCCTTTTAGGTTCTTAAATGACCAGTCTACATATTGTGCTGCCCAGTGTCAGTAGCTATCATGGGCATTTGTTTATAGTTTACTTTAGGTATGGCTCCTGTTTGTAAACGTTTGCGCTGAGGTGCCCCTTCAGTCAGATTTTCTATTGTTGATCCATAATCACCAATTTTCCACTGCTTTCGTGTGCCTGTAGGTGCTTTTTTAAATCTGTAAATCAGTTATTTTTCTAGGGGTGGCTCCCTCACCAGTACTTGAAATGTTTCCTAGCCTAGTTAAAGCCTGGCTCAAGTGTTCGTTAAACTCATGCAAATAAGCGTCAACAAGGTCTCCATCTACTTTTTGGTTTGTTGAAGGGGTTGAAGCAGCAGGTATCCCTGTATTGACAGGGGATTCCTCCTCCTGTCTGTTATTTTCCTGTTCAGCCTGACTCATAGGTTCCATGGGAGTGTATTGATTGATAATTTGGTGCACCCTATCTTCAGCTGTCTTGCTATCATTTTTGGATGAGTTGCTCTGTGGCAGCACAGCAACTCATCCTTGGCCGGGGGATCCTGGGTTTGATCCCAGCCCCTGACCACCAGTGATCTGTGTGGAGTTTGCATGTTCTCCCTGTGTCTGCATGGGTTTACTCTGGGATTTCTCTGGTTTCCTCCCACATGCCAAAAACATGCAAGTTAGGTTAATTGGCATCAAACTGGGGATTCTAAATTGTCCTTAGGTATGAATGTGAGAGTGAATGGTTGTCTCTCTGTGTTGGCCCTGCGACGGACTGGCAATCTGTCCAGGGTGTACCTGTACCCTGCCCCTGGCCAAAGATGCTGGGATAGGCTCCAGCCCCCCCCCCCCCCGACCCAAAAAGGATTAAGCGGAAGATGATGAATGAATGGCCTCATGTGTAAAACTCCTGCTACTGCCTGCATTGTATCTTTATTCCCTTCAACAAAAGTAGTAAGAGGCATCTGTTTAGAGAGCAAGTTCACACACTGTGTATGGGCTTGTCTGTGTCAGGGTGGGGGCTGAAAGGGCTGGTGGAGGCGGAGCTGATGGAGGCAGGGCCACGTCGTCATATTGGGGTAGCGACTCTGATACTAGTTGCTGCCCCTGCGTTTGTAGAATGACCCTTCCATTATCACAGATGACCAGTTGTCCTCCGCGCAATGCAGCCATGAGTTTAGGAATATAACACAATTCCCTAATTTTCCTCTTCTCAGAATTTTTCAGTTTTTTATGTACCAATCTCCACCTGGGATTTCCTCTTGAGTCATAATTTTCATTAGCAGTATTATAGCTTTTTATAATTATTTGCAGGATCTCTGCCAGTTTAGCTGGCAAGGGCATCAATTTTGATGATCCTGGTAAATATCGTAAATCCTGTAACTCAGCCACCCATTTTTTAAACTTTCTTAACTCCTCTTTCCTGTCTTTCTCAACTGTCTGTCTCTCAATGACTTTCTGTATTCTCTCTACTGTTTCACCAACAGTAAATGCTGACTTTCCTGCTGCCATCACTACAGAATTTCCTTTGAAGTTAACTTGGAAGCTTGATTTGGTTAAAAATTGGCTTAATAGATTTGCACTTTGTCTACTTTGGAGGTAAATTTATGAAAGAATGCAATTCTTATAGATGACCACAAGATGGAGGCAGTTCCTTCTGCACTCAAGAAGGAAGAGACACAGTGACATTGCTTGGAGGCGATCTAATTGTCTCAGCTCCAAGATGGCACCCAGGATGACTCACCCTGGTGATTTTTCAAGATGGCGTTTGCACTGCTTAATCTGCACATGTGCAGTTCTCATGCAATGGGAATGCCATGTGGCCATTTCAGTCAAGTGCAAATGAATGCGCAACTTGGCCGTGAAGCCTGCTGACCACAAACCACGCCTTGTTTTTTCAAAGATACTAAAGAGCTGCCTCCCTTAAATTCAGTTTTATTCATGTAAGGATAAAACAACATAAAAATTTTTGTAAGTTGTCTGTTTTTTCAACTGCTTTAAGACAATTTTGCACCGCTGAATCCAAAACTGACATCCGTTTC
The DNA here is from genome assembly GCA_020510985.1 of Pholidichthys leucotaenia. NCBI lineage: Eukaryota > Metazoa > Chordata > Actinopteri > Cichliformes > Pholidichthyidae > Pholidichthys > Pholidichthys leucotaenia. The sequence goes on from CM035836.1 coordinate 312,618,519, forward strand.
TCTCGATCAGGTTTTTATGTTGAGTTATAAGCAGTTGTACAGCTGTACTGTAAATTGAATAGTAGACATTGATAAAGGTAAGTACATGTAAACTGAATGTTACATCATCATTGTTCAAAATTCAGAGAATTTCAAGAAATGAAAAAAAGAATTTTGCATCATATAAAATGAAAATACCCGTACATGTAAACAAAAACGTAAGAAAACATGTGGCCATAGTTCAAAAGGTTGACCTGATTGAGCAAAACCAATGTGATTTTTGGATTCAGCACATCAAAATTGTCCTAAATCAGCTAAAAAAAAACAACTTAGACAATAAATTTGGTGTTGACCAGTGTAATCTTACAACTTTAACTTTGTGTACAATTCAATGCTGTTACTTCAAACAATTTCCTCTCAGTAACTTTTATCATGCTTTAAACACAGTTTCTCAGTTCATCTCAGGCATTTGGGTGAATATCCCCTTCCCCTTTGTGAACACAGACACAGACTCGCCACTGCCTCCTGCACGGCAAAAAGTGCACTGTTTTAGTTAAATCGCCTATATGTATACTATGGGAAAGAGTTAGTAGATATTTACAGCCCTGCTGTCCAAATTCTGGATCCCCGAACCGTTTCTACAATTCTGGCCACATCAGGCTTCTACTTGGATCCTGTTGACCCAAGCGGGTGTGGCCAACTCAGAATTATAGTGGAGAACAGGATCTTTTGTTTCTGGAAGACCAAAAAAAATTCACACTCCCCCGGAACTTTCTCCTTTATTTCCAAACCCACAAAATGCACTTCCTCTTATTCCAGACAGCCAGAAGTGGGAATTCGGAATCAGGGCTAGCCCCTTTCACCCTACACCACTCTTCGTGGCTTAAATTGGGATATTAAGAGGTTAACCACCCACACATTTATCCCCACACGGTATATAGAATCAACACAATATCAGTATGCACAATATGGACAATAGCTGCAGAATTTGTTGTGTATTTGTGTCTTTCCCTGCCGCTTTATTTGCATATACTCTTTTCTCTTAGCTTAACTTTATGTAGAGGAATACTTTCATTGAGATGCGTCCGGTCATCAATACAAGAGGTATCGTATCATAAAGTTCAGTCCTATATTGTTTTTAACAAGCTATCTTTATTGTTATGGACAGTCGTTCACTACTGATGTATTTAAGATCTCATGCTGTACTATAACTTATTAGAATTAATGCTTTTCTTACTCGATGTTAAGTTCTTGTATTAGAATTAATCCTTTTAATCACTCAATGTTAAGTTCTTGTATTAGAGTACTTCATTTATGCTCACTAGTTGATCTTTGTAAATGGAGCTAACTGGTCGCAGATCATTTCTTCCTTCAAAGCCCCAAATTGGCACTCTCCAGCCAGCTGGCACAGGTCTGCAACATACCATTGCACTGACTCTCCCGGCCACTGGTGTTGCTGTCGGAATTGGATCCGCCGGACGATGACAGTCTCAGGAGCGCGAAAGTAGTGTGCCATTAGCTCAACCACGTCCTCAAAACTATCACTCTCACCCAGTGTGCTAAGAATACATTGCCCTTCCATGCCGAGATTATGGACCAGTATTGCTCATGCACGTAGTTTCTCCAATTCGCTGAGGTTCAATGCCACCAAATAGTTTTGGAACACTGCAAACCACCTCGCCCAGGGAACTGGCGGCTCGCCTGGGAGCTCCAAAAATGGTTGAATACTAGAAACTCCTTTATCCATAGCTTTATCCTCGTAGCCAAATATTATGTCCATAACCGTGACTTCAATAACGAGGCCAAAGGTACACTAGAACTTAGCTTTATTATCCAACTCACTGAACACAAAGGCGCTCCCGTCTAGGCAGAGGTCTGGTTGTAAAAGAGACTGTGCCTCTTCTGGGTCGGCCTTTTATACCCTGGGTGGCAACAGAACTGGAAAAGTGTAGCCATCACCCATTACACACAATAATAATAATATTTTCATACATTACATGATCCATCCAGTTTTTCTAGAGATCAGTGGCCCGCCTGACTCTGCTCTGCTCTGTGCTCATTAATGGGGCATGAGCTGTCCATTTTTTTTTTTTAAATACAGATCAGTGCATATGGGACCTTAAATTGGAAAAAAAAAAAATTCTCCATTGAAGTGAATGGCAAGAGCAAAATTATCCTTCAATCCCGATCAAATTTTGCCACAAATACACATATGATATATGTCAATTTAAAAGAGAATTTTCCACGTAATTAAAGTTGTTGGCTGTCGTGCAATATTTAGTTTTTGTTTAAAGGACTAGCGGAAAACAACTCCCACCATCCCACATCACTAAACTGTAATCGTGTTTAGTGCTGTTACTTATGCAGAATGCACATGTCTTTTCTTTTGATCAGAGTTTAAAAATTTTATTTATTCAAAGTTTTTATGTTGACTGTGTTTACTATAAATTTGCTGTTGCTTATGCAGAATGCCTATGTATTTTACTTTAGTTTATAAAATTCCATTATTTAATGCTGACTGTATTTACACTCAATTCACTGCAAACAAAAATAAATCTATATATCGATATTACCAAGCAGCCTCTCTTTTACAGTGTGGAAGTTTGCGTGTTGGGCTTTTTTGGGCATGTTTCCATAGAGCTGGTTGCTTGTTTCTCTCATGAAACCTGGCAACACTGGTCAGCAGGCAGAGTGGTTTTCTGGCATTGCTGTCCGAGAGAAACATGAGCTTACTGAAGTACTTTAAACGTGGAAAAAAAAATGCACAAGAGATATGTAAGCAGTGGAAGCATTTATGGTGGTTTTAACCTGCTGGGAACGGGAGCAGTAATGAAGAGTTGTTCAGCAAACATGTGGTGAGGCTTCATACTGTATGCAGGGAAAGGCAAGCGTGACTGAATCGTTTAGGACTGACTCCACCAGCTACTACAATATCCATCCATCTATTATGTATCTGGCAAGTTAAGATGACCGAAATTCACAAAGTCAATGACCTTAATCCATCAGCAGCCTTCAGACAAACTAAACGTGCCAACATTTGGATTTCAAAATAAGGGAGGTTTTTCCTGCTGTCTGGGTGGTGAGGAGATTTCTAAAAAAAACTATACATATATAGAAATATTTTAACAGAAATAAGTGCATCTGTCATAAAATGGCCCAGCAGGGGCGGATGAAAGACACGGGGCAGACTTAGTCCATTTGGGGCCTAAGGCAAAGAGAAATGGGGCCCCATTTTTTCTTTGTTCTACACTTTTCACTTTTTTGGGTATGACTTAAATTTTTATGTTAGTGATTTTAAAATTGTAATGGGTAGGCGCTATATAAGCACTAGCTTCAGCCTACACCCTTTCGGTTGTTCTTGTGTGGCCTACATATTTTAATTGTTTTGATTGTATGTTCATTACTGAATAAAATTCACATTCATTCAGGCCTTACTGACATCCTACCTGAAACTTATTGTCCTCAGAAGTCTTCAAATGATGTCATTCAGGTATCAGGAATTACATCTGTAGAAAAACAAAGAAGCTTAAAGTGACACTATATGAGGAAAAAGGCCAAAGTTACAAGAAAAAAACTGCAGATTACTGAGAAAATCAAAATTGTGTTGCAAATGCCATTCAGAAGAATAAAGATGAAAACTTATATGGAAAAAATAAAAGAATAATTGCATTGGTTTTTGAAAAAATGTCTCCAATTCAACTGCAATGATGTTTGTGTGTGTGTTGTGTGTGTGTGTGGGGGGGGGGAGGGGTTAACAGTTTACACATTTGCAGCTCAAGTAACTTAATTATCTAGTGACATCCTGTTTTTGTATTGAAGAGGATTACTAATGTAGACTCTTGTGCATGATTAAAAAAAAAAATTCACATGGAAGATCTGTTGTTTGTTTACACATACCCACCTTTGCCAGCAGGGTCCTGTTCACGGTCTGCTACTGGTCCATTTTGCAGAGGCATCCATTGTGCTCCCTCCTCTGTACTATGTAGACACTAGGGAGAATAAATCACAAAAAATAAGGATAAATACTGTAGAAGAGCTTGGAAGAACGAGGCGATGTGATATATAAACCTAAGTTTATTATCAGCTCCTCTAACAAGTCTCATCTAAGTGCAGCAGCAGAAGAAGGAAAGAGAGCGAACACCTTCGGCTCTATGAACTTATACTTGCACATACTTATACTTGTCCGAATCACCTATTCAAGGGAGGAACTACTTTCACTCAAACTACCTCCCAATGCAACTTCTCCGCCAGTTGCTGCTGCTGATCTGAAGTTTTTTCAGTCAATCTTAGCTGTGGGAGCAGCAGCTATTGGCGCTGGCCGGAAACGAAGGCGGCGTGGTAAACGTGCCGGTGCGCTAGTCAAGCTGAAGAAACGAGGATTTCGCACGCCGCTCCCATCGATCCATCTGGCAAATATCTGCAGTTTGGCGAACAAAATGGATGAACTGCTGCTCCTGACTCACAAAAACCGGGATTTTAGCAGATCTGGCGCCCTTTGTTTCACGGAGTCCTGGCTGAGTGAACACATCCCGGACAGCGCGGTCCGCCTGGACGGATTCCAGCTGTTTCGCGCTGATCGCAGCCGAGAATTCTCTGGAAAGACTAAAGGTGGTGGAATCTGCTTCTACATAAACGAAGGTTGGTGTACTGATGTCACAGTGTTGAAGAAGTTTTGTAGCCCTAACCTAGAGTCACTGTTCATAAACTGTAAACCCTTTTATTCACCGCGAGAGTTCTCCTCGTTTATTCTGGTTGGAATTTATATCCCGCCTGCTGCTTCTACAACAGAGGCCCTGCAGCACCTCGCTGACCAGATAGCAGACGTGGAGGAAAAACATCCAGACTCTCTGCTTATCATTCTGGGTGATTTCAATAGAGCTAATCTCACAAATGAGCTTCCTAAATACAGACAGCATATTAAATGTCCCACCAGGGGCACAAAGACACTTGACCACTGTTACACAGTTTTAAGAAATGCCTATCATGCCGTCCCCCGTGCAGCTCTGGGTTTTTCTGACCACTGTCTGCTCCATCTTATTCCAACATACAGACAGAAACTAAAAACTTCCAAGTCTGTTGTAAGGACTGTGAAGAAATGGACTGAGGAATCAAAGCTGAAGTTACAAGCCTGCTTTGACTGTACAGATTGGAGTGTTTTTGAAGCTGCAGCCATTAACTTAAATGAACTCACTGACACTGTGACGTCATACATCTGTTTCTGCGAGGATATGTGTGTGCAGACCAAGACCTTCTGCACATACAACAACAATAAACCCTGGTTCATTCCTAAACTGAAGCAGCTACGTCAGACCAAGGAGGAGGCCGACAGGACTGGTGACTGGACTCTGTACAAGCGGGCCAGAAACATGCTGACGAAGGAGATCAGGCTTGCTAAGAGGAGCTACAGTGTGAAGTTACAAAAAAACTTCTCAGCCAACAACTCTGCTTCTGTCTGGAGAGGCCTGCAGAATATCACCAACTACAGGAGACCATCCCCCCACCCTGTGGAAAACCTCCAGCTGGCTAACGACCTAAACAGCTTTTACTGCAGGTTTGAAAAGAACCTACAGTTCTCACCTCCCACCCACACAAAAGGATTATCTGCAGCACCAGGAACTCCATCCCTCCTCCACTCTGACCTCCCACCAGCACTAACGATCTGTGAAGATGAGGTCCGCCGGGTCTTTCAGAGACAAAAGATCAAGAAGGCTGCAGGACCTGATGGTGTGTCTCCGTCCTGCCTGAGAGTCTGCTCCAACGAGTTGGCCCCCATCTTCACCCGGATCTTTAACAGATCACTGGAGCTGCGTGAAGTGCCTTCCTGCTTCAAACGCTCCATCATCATTCCAGTTCCCAAGAAACCCTCTGTTACAGGATTAAACGACTACAGACCTGTTGCCCTGACCTCTGTGGTCATGAAATCCTTGGAGAGATTGGTGCTGAACCACCTGAAGGTCATCACAGGCCCCCTGATGGACCCACTGAAGTTTGCCTACCGGTCAAACAGGTCAGTGGATGATGCAGTGAATATGGGACTACACTACATCCTGCAACACCTCGACTCCCCAGGGACGTACGCCAGGATCCTGTTTGTCGACTTCAGCTCAGCGTTCAACACCATCATCCCAGGCATTCTTCATCAGAAACTCCTCCAGCTCAAGGTGCCCCCCTCCACCTGCCAGTGGATCTCCAGCTTTCTGACTGACAGGTGGCAACAGGTGAAGCTAGGGAGATTTACATCCAGCTCCCGAAAAATTAGTACTGGCGCCCCCCAAGGATGTGTCCTTTCCCCACTGCTCTTCTCCCTCTACTCCAATGACTGCACCTCAGAGGACCCTTTGGTGAAGCTCCTGAAGTTTGCGGACGACACCACAGTCATCGGTTTGATCCGGGATGATGATGAGTCTGCATACAGGCCGGAGGTGGAGCAGCTGATCCTCTGGTGCAGCCAGAACCATCTTGAACTTAACCCAGCCAAAACGGTGGAGATGACTGTGGATTTCAGGCGACACCCCCCTTCATTCCCCCCACTCACCATCCTCAACAGCACAGTGTCCACTGTGGACTCCTTCAAGTTTCTGGGTACCACAATCTCCCGGAACCTGAAGTGGTCCTCCCATATAGACACTGTCCGGAAAAAGGCCCAGCAGAGGTTGTTTTTTCTGCGTCAGCTCAAGAAGTTTGATTTGCCTCAGGAGCTGCTGGTTGTCTTCTACACCGCCATCATCCAATCTGTCCTCTGCTTTTCCATCACTGTCTGGTTTGGATCTGCGACTAAACAGGACAAGACCAGACTGCAGCGGATCATTAAGTCTGCGGAGAGGATCATTGGTACCGACCTACCCTCCATTGAGAACTTATATCGGTCCATAACCAGGAAACGAGCGGGAAACATCTGTGCTGACCCATCACACCCCGGCCACAAACTGTTTGAACTTCTATCTTCTGGTCGTCGTTACAGATCACTGAAGGTCAAAACCACCCGTCACAGGAACAGTTTCTTTCCTCAAGCCATCACTCTGATGAACTCCTAACATTCACCTAGTCCTACCTGTTGCTGTACTCATGACTTTTCATCCATTATTACATTGCACATAACTCTCACACTGCCTTTTACTTCATTCACATTATATCACTGAATCTGAGTTCACATTGAAATACTGTGTGACTGTATATTTTTTCATATATTTCTGCAAAGTGTGGTTAGTCTGAGTAAATAACTGCATATATTCCTGTATATATTTGCATCCTTTTATAGAAACGTGGACAGACTGTAATTTACTGTACATACTCTGTTGTCATTGAATCCTTATTTAAATCCTCCACCTGAACAATGAGAGCAAGTTTTTAGCCAAAGTCAAATTCCTTGTATGTGTTGTGCATACTTGGCCAATAAAGCTGATTCTGATTCTGATTCTGATTCTGATAACAAAAGACATGCATATCAAAAGCTGACATCCCTCATTATCTTAATCCCCCCATTGTCTTCGTACTCCTCCTCATGGCCCTGGGGGTTCAGGGCAGCTCCTTCGGTCTCCACCGCAGTGCCTGGGATGCTCTTTAATCTTCACTGGCGGTTGAGACTCTTTGTCCTGTTCTGAGATGTGAAGTCGCCTTACATATGTAATCACCAAACATTCTCACATGCTTCAACATATGTAGGTTATGGAATATATGATTAATATAGACCACAGCCCCCCCAAAACGACTAAGAAAAGGACAATAGAAAAATTCACAGTTTAAGATAATTACTATGACATACTAACTGCTACACCTCTTGCCACAGAAGAAACTTTCCAGCAGCCATGCTCCTAAGAGAGTTCAGTGGTAATCATAACAGCATAGTAAAATCACAAGTCAGTCCTAAACTGTTACAGCACAATTAGTGAACAACTGTTGAGTAGTTTGCATCAGTCTCTGTGCTGTCTGGGTTTTAATCTTCTCCCGAATCTGCTGTGGGTCCGCTTGGGCGTCATGCTGGGACCTTCCTGTAAGGAATCTGCAGCTTGGGGAGGAGAGTGATTATTTGTTCCCTGCAGGGGGGCTGAGTCTTTTCTCTTGGGGGGTCTACCCCGCCGAGGTGCTCTCGCCAACCGTGCAGGCTCGTCTCTCAACAAGAAGGCAGGTTTAAGTCTGTCAATGCTGACTGTTTCTTTTCTATCCCCAAAATCAAGCACAAAGTGTTTATCACCAGGTTCCAGCACTCTGAATGGCCCATCGTATGGTGGGCGGAAAGTTGGTTTTAAAGCTTCATGCCTAACAAAAACGAATTCAGCGTTCTTTAAAGCTTGTGGGACAAAAACCCGTGGAAAAGAGTGATGTGCCGGTCCGGGGAGAGAGTCCGGTCCGTTGCTGCCTAAAAACCTCAGGGCTGGAAGATGCCCTGGCTCTGGGTTCTCTGGTAAAAATTCACCTGGGAGCCTGAGAGGTTGTGCAAAAACTAATTCTGCTGGAGAGACGTCTAGATCCTCTTTGGGCGCAGCACGCAACCCCAATAAAACCCAGGGAAGTTTATTTACCCAATTTGTATCCGTTAGTGAGGCTCTGAGGGCGGCCTTTAAAGATCTGTGAAAACGCTCACATAACCCATTAGCCTGAGGGTGATAAGCGGTGGTGCGGTGAATTGTTGCCCCTAAGCTGCTGGCCATGGCTGACCAAAGCTCCGAGACAAATTGAGGCCCCCTATCGGACGTGATGTCCGATGGGACGCCGAAACGTGCCACCCAGTTTGTCAAAAAAACGCGAGCGACTTCCTCCGCTGTGGTTGACGCCAGAGGGACTGCCTCTGGCCAGCGCGTGGTGCGGTCTATCATTGTTAACAGGTGTGTGAAACCTTGGGAGGAAGGTAGTGGTCCCACGAGGTCGACATGAACATGGTCGAACCTTCTAGCAGGGATTGGAAAAGGCTCCAGAGGGGCTTTTGTGTGTTTGTGTATTTTGGCGTGCTGACAAGAAATGCAAGTTTTTGCCCATTCTTTTACGTTTTTGCGCAGGCCAGGCCACACAAACTTTTCGGCGACCATTTTAACCGAGGCGCGCACACCTGGGTGCGCGAGGGAGTGAATTGAGTCGAAAATACGGCGGCGCCATGTAGCTGGGACTAACGGGCGCGGTCAGCCGGTTGAGATATCGCATATTAGGGGGGGCACGCCGTCGCGTAAACCCCTTTCCTCCAGCCTTAACCCTGTTGGTCCAGACAAGAGTGCGCGCACGTCTGTGTCACTACTTTGCTCTTCTGCCATGGCTGCATAATCTATCCCTGCATGGATTGGTGCTGCGTATGTGTCCGTGTTGGTGAAAAGCTCTGCGGCTGCAGTAGTATAATCTGTCTCCTCGCACTCTGGCGATGTCACAGCGCGAGAGAGGCAGTCTGCTACCACGTTAAGTTTGCCTGCCACATGTCGAATGTCTGTGGTGAACTCTGAAATAGCAGCCAGCTGTCTTTGTTGCCTGCCTGACCACGGTTCGGAAATTTTAGCCATGGCAAAGGTGAGCGGTTTGTGGTCTACAAAAGCCGTGAAACTCCGCCCTTCTAACCAGAACTGGAAGTGACGGATGGATAAATGAAGCGCTAGCAGCTCCCTGTCAAAAGTGCTGTATTTACGCTCAGTTTGGTTTAGCGATTTGCTGAAGAATGCCAAAGGTTGCCAGATTCCGCTGACATGTTGTTCTACAACTGCCCCTATAGCCAGGTCCGAAGCGTCTGTGGTTAGCGCAATGTGGGCCGAGGAATCGGGGTGAACCAACAATGTGGCATTAGCTAGGGCGCTTTTTACTTCCGCGAAGGCGTGTTCGCGCTCCGGGGTCCATTCGACCGCGTTGGAAGCTTTTTATTTTCTGAGCGCGTCATATAGGGGCTGCATGAGCTGAGCTGCGTGGGGGAGGAAACGGTTGTAAAAATTAACCATTCCTAAAAATTCTTGCAGCGATTTGACCGTTTGTGGCCGTGGGAAACTTTTTATCGCGTGAACTTTGTCTGGCAGTGGGACTGCCCCCTTCGGAGAAACTCTGTGTCCTAAAAAATCAATTTGTGACACGCCGAATTTGCATTTGGCTGGATTGATTATTAACCCGTGCTCTTCTAGCCTCTGAAAAACCATAGTGAGATGCCGCTCGTGTTCTTCCTCAGACGGGCTGGCTACCAGCATATCGTCGAGGTAGACGAAAACAAAAGGGAGGTCGCGTAATACTGCGTCCATCATCCGCTGAAAGGTTTGAGCAGCGCCTTTGAGGCCGAAAGGTATCCGCAAAAATTCAAAAAGACCAAAAGGGGTTATTACAGCTGTTTTAGGAATGTCCTCTGCTCGAACAGGGACTTGATGATAACCGCGGACCAGGTCTATTTTTGAAAAAATGCGTGCACCCGCCAGATGTAGTGAAAAATCTTGAATGTGAGGAATTGGGTAGCGGTCATGCGCTGTTGTATTGTTTAATCTGCGGTAATCGCCGCACGGTCTCCAAGAACCGTCGGATTTCGGAACCATGTGAAGTGGCGAGGCCCAGGGGCTTTTCAAGCGTCTGACAATGCCTAATTTTTCGAGGGAAGTAAACTCGTCCCGAGCTATGGCGAGCTTGGCCGCGTCTAAGCGCCGAGCTTTGGCAAATACGGGTGGGCCCGTTGTGGGAATAAAATGTTCAACCCCGTGTTTAGCCACTGTGGCTGAGAATTTGGGAATTGTGAGTGCTGGAAATTGGGTGAGGAGTTGATCAAACTTACCTCCTGCTGTGGTGACGCTGGCCTGCACGGGTGGTGGAGAAATACGAGCTGAGCAGGGAATAGAAGCAAAGGACAGTGCATTAACCAAGCGCCTGTTCGCTAGATCAACTAATAACCCATGTGCACACAAAAAGTCTGCGCCCAACAAGTTAAAACTCACCGCCGCTACAACAAATGTCCATCTGTAGTTGCGGCCGTGGATGCGGAGGTGCAGGCTCTTTTCGCCAAAAGTGTCAATGCTGGAGCCGTTGGCTGCCACCGCTCCGTTGCCCCGGGTGCCCATGGCTCGATCTGCTTGGGAGGGCATGACAAAACTTAGTTGAGCTCCTGGGTCAATAAGGAACTGCTTGCCGGTGTGTCCGTCCGTCACATATAACAGCTTACTTTTTTCGCCGAGAACCGCTGCCGTTAACGGCTCTCAGCTTTGGCGTTTCCCGAAATCGTAAATTTGCAGGGGGGAACGCATTTGTGAGCCTTCTCGGCAAAGCGGTGGTGGTAATAACAAACGTCGCTCTGTCTGTTACGTTTTGGCCGTGTCGCTGTCACCGCGGGCTGGTTCTGCTCGGTGGTTTGTGGCTCCTCGTGGCTCCGGGCATCAGCGTTGAGGTCTGCGGATGCTGCTGTGGGTGTCTGCTCCTTGCAGGCGTTGACGAGCCGTTGAGCTTCGTGGGCCAGCACACGGAAGTCTTGCTGGGTGCTGCATCGCATGTTGGCGAGTGTCCCTCTCATGTGTGGCGGCAGCGTACTGAGGAATATGAAATGGAAGAGGAAGTTGTCATTGTCCTCTTCTTTAAGCTGCAGCAAGTCCTCCATGAGGGCCTTAGGTCTGCATCCTCTGTGGCCGTAAACCGCCAGGATCCTCTCGGCTCTCTCTTCGGCTGAGGGGACGTAATTTGCCACGATGGTTGCTTTCAGTACTTCATATTTGTCTTGGGCCGGCGGCCGCCGGATAATGCTCCGCACACACCTCGAAGTGGTGGCGTCGAGTTTGGCGACGATGTGATAGAACTTCGTATTGTCAGCCGCGATGCCCGCCAGTGTAAACTGAGCTTCAGCTTGCTGAAACCACGAGGCGGGGTCTTCCTGCCAGAAGTCCGGCAGCTTGACAGCGACGGCGTTTGTGTAGACCGTCACTGATGTGTCCGCAGGGTGAGAGTGCCTTGCTTCGGCTCTCTCAGCGGCGCTGGTGCTCGGTTGAGCCCTCTCTATCACTTCTGCCGAGGGGGAACGTCGTCCATCTGTTCCCCTGTCTGCGTGGGCGCCGGCGTCTGCCTGGGTCGCCACAGATGAGTCGATTGCGGCGGAACGCCTCTGGTCCATGCTCGCGTCAGGGTCACCAGTGTAGAAGAGCTTGGAAGAACGAGGCGATGTAATATATAAACCTAAGTTTAGTATGAGCTCCTCTAACAAGTCTCATCTAAGTGCAGCAGCAGAAGAAGGAAAGAGAGCGAACACCTTCGGCTCTATGAACTTATACTTGCACATAACAAAAGACATGCATATCAAAAGCTGACATCCCTCATTATCTTAATCCCCCCATTGTCTTCGTACTCCTCCTCATGGCCCTGGGGGGTCAGGGCAGCTCCTCCGGTCTCCACCGCAGTGCCTGGGATGCTCTTTAATCTTCACTGGCGGTTGAGACTCTTTGTCCTGTTCTGAGGTGTGAAGTCGCCTTACATATGTAATCACCAAACATTCTCACATGCTTCAACATATGTAGGTTATGGAATATATGATTAATAAGATAAGATAAGCCTTTATTAGTCCCACAACGGGGAAATTCCAGGATTGCAACAGCACAGGGATAGCAACACTCAGAGCAACAATCAGAAGGCAAGAAAAAAAACAAGCAAGCAAGAGCAGCTAATATACATATGTACATATTACTATAAAATATATATATATACACACACACACACACACACACAGACACAGTGCAGAGCATTGTAGCTGGATGGAATAAATATATGAATATATGAACACACAGTGCAGAGCATTGTAGCTAGATGGAATAAATATGTAAATATATAAACACCCACAGTACGGAGCATTGCAGCTAGGTGGAATAAATATGCAAGTATATAAACACACACAGTGCGGAGCAATGTAGCTAGATGGAATAATATGTAGATATATAAAAACACAGTGCGGAGCATTGTAGCTAGATGGAATAAATATATAGATATATAAATATAAACACACCCAGTGCTGAGCATTGTAGCTAGATGGAATAAATATATAGATATATAAATATAAACACACCCAGTGCAGAGCATTGTAGCTAGATGGAATAAATATGTAAATATATAAACACACACAGTGCAGAGCATTGTTGCTAGGTGGGATGAAACAGCATAACCGTCTATTTAGTTATCCTACATGGTATGATTATGTGCCCATACATATTCTCACCCTCCATAGCGACCGGTATGTTCCTAGTTGTATGCCGGAGAGGACCATTGTGTAAGTCTATTGCATCTTTTGCATTCAAAAAACTATTAGTTTGTTACGTCTTTTTGCTATCTCTGCGAGCAGCCCTGCTTAGGTTGTACAGTCTGACAGCCGTTGGTAGGAAGGACCTACGAAACCTCTCGGTTGTGCACCTGGGATGATGTAGTCTGCTGCTAAATGAGCTCCTCAGTGCATCCAGTATGTCCTGCATAGGGTGGAACTCGGACTCCAGCAGAGATGACAGTTTAGCCACCGTCCTTCTCTCTCCTATCTCCTCCATCGGATCAAGGCGTTGCCCCAGGACAGAGCTAGCTTTCTTAATCAGTTTGTTCAGTCTCTTCCTATCGGCTGCAGTAATGCCACTGCCCCAGCAGACCACTCCAAAAGTGATGGCTGATGCCACCACCGTGTCATAGAATGACTTCAGCAGCGCCCCTTGTACACCAAAAGACCTGAGTCTCCTCAGCAGGAACAGCCTGCGCTGTCCCTTCTTGTAGAGTGTGTCAGTATTGTGTGACCAGTCTAGTTTATTGTTCAGATGAATACCCAGGTACTTGTAGGATGTCACCATCTCGATGTCTGTTCCCTGTATATTTACTGGTGCTGTGAGGGGCTGCCCATGCCTGCGGCAGTCCACCACCAGCTCCTTAGTTTTCCTCGCGTTGATCTGGAGGCAGTTCCGATGGCACCAGTCCACAAAGTCCTGGATAAGCCCTCTGTACTCAGCTTCATCTCCGCTGGAGATGAGACCAACGATCGCAGAGTCATCAGAGAACTTCTGTAGATGGCAATGTGTTGTGTTGTGTGAGAAGTCCGCAGTATAAAGAGTGAACAGGAAGGGAGCCAGCACCGTTCCCTGGGGGGCCCCCGTGCTACTGATGATCGTGTCGGAAACACAGTCCCGGGTTCTCACAAACTGAGGCCGGTTCGTGAGGTAGTCCAGGATCCATGATGACAGGTGCTGGTCCACCCCTGCGCGCAGCAGCTTGTCCTTCAGGATCATCGGTTGGATGGTGTTGAAAGCACTGGAGAAGTCAAAGAACATGATCCTCACCATATTCCCGGGCTTCTCCAGGTGGGACAGAGAACGGTGAAGGAGGAAGATCACCGCATCCTCCACCCCAATGCCATGCTGGTAGGCGAACTGGAGTGGATCCATCGCTGGTTCCACCAGGGGGCGGAGATGAGCAAGGAGCAGTCTCTCCAGGGTCTTCATCAAGTGGGACGTCAAGGCCACCGGTCTGAAGCTGTTCAGGTCTTTGGGGTGGGAAGTTTTTGGTACAGGTACCACACAAGATGTTTTCCACAGCTGTGGTACCCTCCCCAGTTTCAGGCTCATGTTGAAGATATATGTCACAATCCCACACAGCTGGTCTGCACAGGACTTGAGGAGCTTTGCGCTGATGCCGTCCGGTCCCGACGCCTTCCTCGCCTTGATCTTCCTCAGCTCCGTCCTCACCTGGGTCTTGGTCAGGGTCAGGATGGGGGGCTGTGTGTTGGGAGTGGGGGGGTGTCGGTGGAGTGGGGAGTGGGTAGCAGGACTTGATTTCTTAGAGGCAGCAGTGGTTGTTGTGCAGACAGGGGGGAGGGCGGTTGGTCAAATCTATTGAAAAACAGATTCAGGTTGTTCGCCCACTCCCTGCCCCCCGTGGCCTGGGGGGAGGTATTCTGGAGCCCCGAGATGGTTTTGAGGTTTCTCCAGACCCCGCTGATGTCGCTCTGTTGCAGCTTGTCCTCCATCTTCTTCCTGAAGCTGTCCTTGCCTTCTCTGATCTTTCTCCTCAGCTCCCTCTGTACGGACTTCAGCATCTCCCTGTTCCCCGACCTGAAGATCCTCTTCTTCTCTCTCAGAAGTGTTTTTATCTCAGGGTTGATCCAGGGTTTGTTGTTTGAGTGACGCCGTATGGTCTTGGTGGGAACGGATTTGTCCACACAGAAGCTGAGGTAGCCCGTGAAGGTGTGAATGAGGCCATCGATGTCCTCACCATGTGGATCGCAGAGCTGCTTCCAGGCAGTGGCTTCAAAACAGTCCTTTAGAGTGTCCATTGTCTCCTCAGACCATAACTCCACAATGTGCATGGCCGGAGGTTGTCTGTGCACTAGGGGTTTGTACACCGGTCGGAGATGAACCAAGTTGTGATCCGATCTCCCAAGTGGGGGGAGTTGTGATGAGGTGTACGCCTCCTTAGTGTTTGCGTAGAACAAATCCAGTGTTTTATTGTCTCTAGTGTGGCATGTGACATACTGGGTGAAAGTGGGCAGAATGGGAGACAGTGAAACGTGGTTGAAATCGCCTGAGATGAGGAGAAGAGCATCTGGGTGTTCTGTCTGCAGCCTGCTGGTTACTGAATGGATGACGTCACGCGCTGTCCCAGCGTTCGCCGTCGGATTTGCATAAACAACAATGCAGATCACGTGTGAGTGTTCTCTCGGGAGATATGTAGGCCTCATGCTAACAGCTAGCAACTCAATGTCTTTGCTGCAGTGTCGTTGTTTAACAGTGATATGTCCCGGTCTGCACCAGTTGTTGTTAACATACATTATCACTCCACCGCCCCTAGTTTTGCCACTCTCTGGTGTTCGGTCAGCTCGTATCATGTGAAAACCCTCCAGCTCAATGTTAGCATCTGCTGCTAGTTCAGTTAGCCACGTCTCAGTAAACAAAAGGAGAGAGCACTCCCGGTAAGTGCTATCATAACGGGAGATAGCCGCTAGCTCATCTAACTTTCCCAGTATCGACCGTACATTTCCCATGACAACAGATGGAAGGGAGGGTCTGTACCTTATATTTTTTGTCCTCCGCCTTACTCCAGCCCGGCAGCCGCGGCGTTTTCGCCTCAGTTCTCTCGGTATGTCGAGTTTTTCCAGTGGGACCGGGTGGCGGTTAAATGCTAGCAGCTCTTCCTTGTTGTATCGAATCCTGCTATAAACAGTGGCTCCGTCCACCGGCTCAGGAGACATTTGGGACGATCTGTGTGTCCGTGATATAAGTGGGGTGAAAAAAAAAAAAGTGATCAAAAGAGAGAGGAAGGGAAAAAAAAAAAAAAACTCGGAATCGAGCCGCTGTTGCAAAAGGCAGCCGACTGGTGTGGCGCCGAGAGATGAAATAGACCACAAATACAAAAAAATATTAAACCGTCCCTCTCTGAACTAAATAGCAATGCTCTTTGTCTGTCAGGTGCTTCGGCCATAATGATGGGTCATCTTCAAGAACAAACTGGTCAGACTCGTGGTCTATAGTTCCCTTATCATCTCCTCTTCTGTGAAGGGTAGCCGTTGACACAGCAGGCCTGTCATTTAAGCAACATGGGCTAGCAGCCGCGGTACTGTCTACAACGGATACAGGTCAAATGGACCCCTGACCGAATGAGCACCCCAAGTGGACCCCAGGATCCAATCTGTACATGTACATTTTCAATCCATTGATTTACAAATCGATGCATAATTTTGTAAAGCCTCATTCAGTCCTATATACCTATTCTGTGGATTTTCATCTGGGGGCAGCCAGCCATGACAAGCAGCAGCGGTGGAAAAGAAGTCTTTTGAAAGCTGAAACTGAGCCAAAACCTTCTCTGGTCAGCTTAGTTGTCACATTTTTTGATACATATATGTATATATTCTTTGACACTTCTTGGTAACTTTAATGTTCTGAATGAGGCTTCAGGAAATTATCACTTTATATATCATTGGATTGAAAATGTACTTGCACATGTACAAACTAGATCCTGGGGTACAATTGGGGTGCTCACTTGGTCTGGGGTCTACTTGACCTGATTCCGTCTACAACAGGTGCTGCTGCCTCCTCATTAGCGACAGGTAGCTCATCATTAGCATGATCATCTGCACTGGTAGTACTCCCTGTCTGCTCCTCCTCAGGAGAGTTAGCCTCCTCAAGGTTTGAAGGTAAAAAGGTTATTACCTTCTGAAACTTCGATAAAAAAAAAAAGTGTTGGGTTTTTTTCGTCTTTTCTTCACACTGCTTGGATAGCTTCTTTTCATTTTACTGGTCTCTTCCACATGTTGGTTGTACGTTTTGTTTACAATCGTAATCACAGACACACATGCGCATGCCTTGGACATAATATGGAACAGTCCAGTCTGAGGAGAAGGTGGGAGGACATTATGTTTGTGATTTGATTTGGCATTTTTATAAATATCCGTGTTTGTATATTTTGTTGGACATCACGTTAAATATGATAAACATTTTAAAAAAAAATTATATGGGGCTCCTAGCAGGTTGGGGGCCTAAGGCAACTGCCTACCTTTGCCTAATGGTAAGTCTGCCTCTGAGAAGACACCAAGCACAGGCTGTGAGTTTGCACAACTTAATCTTGGAAAAACACAAAGTACAAAAAAAAGAAAAAAACAAAACAAAACTAACAACTAAGGCAGATACTATGATCTCCCAGCGTAGACTGGACTTACGACTAGGCAAGAGGCTATGAAATCCCAGCAGAGGCTGGTCATACAACTAAGAATACAGAGACAGGGACTCCGTCTCAGGACTAGGGAAAGGTTAAATGATGGAGCAATGAATAAACTGAGAAACAGTCCTTAAATAGGCACGCAAGACAGATTACACATACGAATCAGGTGTGGATGGCATGAGGCAAGGAATAATCAGAAACAATGGATGACAGCTATCAAAGCCCACGAACAGGCCTTGACAGGAGAAAGTAAACAAGAACTGTCAAAATAAAAGCACAAACTGGAATGAAACAAAAAGGGAACATAACCCATAAAGATGAGGACAAGGTAAACAATAATAAATACAAATAACATAATATACATGGAAACCAAAACAACAAGAGAGGTGAGGACAAGGGAGACTCTAAACACAGGCAGAAATACAAAATACAACACCGGAAAATCATAGGTACACAAACCAAAGGAGTCAGACTAATAATGACAACACTAAGAATACAGGACAACTTATACATAACAGACAAATGACAACCCAGAGAACAAGATACAGAAATACATAAAATAACCAACCTAAGATAAAATAACAGGAAACTAAGCACAACAACAAAAGGACAAACAAACTCACAACAATTTATTTTTTTCAATTCAGCTAAATTCCCTTTGTGATGTGCCAAGGTCAGTTATGACCAGGATGTAGTATATTTTATTTCAAAAGGGAAACAAATGTTAATGCTACTAACATGTACTTTGAGATATGCCTGAGTGCACCGGATCACCCCAGGGCTGTGTACTTTCCCCCCTACTCTTCTCCCTTTACACCAACTCCTGCACCTCCAGCCACCAGTCTGTCAAGTTGATCAAGTTTGCGGACGACACCACCCTCATCGGGCTCATCTCCAACGGCGACGAGTCCGCCTACAGGAGAGAGGTGGCCCAGCTGGCGTCCTGGTGCAGCAATAACAACCTGCAGCTGAACGCTCTGAAGACAGTGGAGATGATTGTAGACTTCAGGAAAGTCACTACTCCTCTGCCCCCCCTCACCCTCTCAGGCTCTCCCATCACCACTGCTGATTCCTTCCGCTTCCTAGGCACTACCATCACCAGGGACCTCAAATGGGAGCTGACCATCAGCTCACTCATCAAAAAAGCCCAGCAGAGGATGTTCTTCCTGCGGCAGCTGAGGAAGCTCAAGCTACCCACCAAGATGTTAGTGCAGTTCTACACAGCCATCATCGAGTCCATCCTCACCACCTCCATAACCGTGTGGTACGCAGGAGCCACTGCCAGGGACAGACTAAGGCTGCAGCGCGTCGTGCGCACTGCTGAGAAGGTGATCGGCTGCAAGCTCCCATCTCTCCAGGATCTGTACATCTCCAGGACCCGGAGGCGTGCTGGCCGGATCATAGCCGATCCCTCACACCCTGGTCATGTACTGTTTGCCCCCCTCCCCTCTGGTAGAAGACTTCGGTCCATCCAAACTAAAACCTCCCGTCACATGAACAGCTTCTTCCCCTCTGCCATTAGACTGCTGAACACTAAGTGACTCTCGTGCACCATGTACAGCAGCTCAACCAGACTCATGTCAATCATCACTGTTTTCTTCCTGCATTACCGACTGCACTATATAGTTCTCCACAGTATCTGCTGCTGGCTAATATATATTTTAACTGTTGACCAGTATCACTTAATCTTATCCTACACTTTATTACATGTATAGTTTATTTCTCTTATCTTATCATGTTTAATGTTGCAGCATTGTACCGAGACAAATTCCTAGTTTGTGTACTACATGAACAATGGCAATAAACCTGATTCTGATTCTGATTCTGATTCTGATTCTGAGTAAGATGTGACCAAAATGGTTATTTACAGAATCCCCCCCATTCCATTTAGTTAATTGTTGTTTAACAGGAAAAATATTTGTACTACTTCAGTTCTGTTCAACTCCAGCACTGTTACTGTGTTTTTATGCACTTTTGATATGCCTTTGTCATGTGCACATTTAAAACCAAGACAATGAATAAAAAGTGCATATTTTTCATCATATTGATCTCTGTAGGTTTGAAATTTGTCATTCAGCAGGTCACTGACCATGTGTGGCCCAGTTACATGTCTTGATTTCAAATTGTGGCCCAATTGATTTTGTAACAGAATAGCCCTGGATTAGAGGGTTAGTACCAGTGAAGCCCTTTGAGCAGTCTTTGAGACTAGAAGAACACTATATAAGTACATGTCCTTATCCCTTATTCCTCATTACAGAGCTCTTGTCATGAATGCCCCTATGGGGCAGGAAGACACACCCAGGCGCTGAATCGTGTTAGTGACATTTATTAACAAAAAGAACATACCAGTCCAAAAAAAAAAAAAACATGCTGACAATACAAAAATGTAACAAATAATAACTTACAGAGATAAACCTCAAAGCAGGGTGTGCTCTGGAGAAGCAGCAAAAACTTCAGAGGCTGGGAGAACAGGAGTGAAGAGTAAATGATCCAATGTAACCACAAAGAAACAGTGAAAATGCAGTGCTCAAATACCATGCCGTCTAATGAGCTGCAGGTGTGAGTCAATGAGTGAGCTGGTGACCTAATTAGACCCACTGCCCATAGCTGAGATGGCAGGGAGGTAGTGGGAGTGTCTGGGAAGTGGAGGCACAAAAGAAAACAACCCAAAATACATATACAGAAATAAACTTAAAATTAAACTAACAGACAAACAATACTTAGAAATAAAGTGAAGGTCTGAGCTCAGTAAAAACATGAGCTCAGACACATGACAGCTGTGGATGCTGTTACTGAATCTCTCTTGCTTGCAAGATAACTTAAGAAGAAAAAGGCAACAGTGTTTGAAGTTTTTTATTGTTTCTCCCAAATATAAGGTGGTCAAGAATCATTTCCAGCACAAGTTCCTTAACCAGTCTTCCACTCTCAGGTGTTCCAGAGGAGGATGGATGGCTCAGTGAACTTCTATCGTCCCTGGGACCAATACAAGATGGGCTTTGGCACTGCAACTGGAGAGTACTGGCTCGGTGAGAAATAATAAAAATAGAGCACACTCCTATGTTAGTGTCCATGTATATATGTTCTACTCAGTTCGCTGTTCCGTCGTAAACACTGATTGTGTTCCTCACCTGCATAATGTCTGGTTTGTTTTCATGTTACATGTCTGCCAGTGATTGTCCAGCTTCAGGCTGCGCATTGTGTTATTAAAACCAGTGGAATCTCATTTCTGCATGTAGGCCCATCTTTTGCTGCCTTCACGGCAGCAGAATATGACATGTAGTTACAGAAAAAGTTATGGCTGAAGTGGATAAGTCTGTCCCTGAAGCTAATTCCTTTGACTGCCTCACTTTCTTGGAGTGGTTGTGTTCACAATAGACTCAGACAGCAGCAGAACAGAATGGTCATGGGACCATCATGGGATGGCAGATACTGGAGAATTGAGCGTTCTGGAAGCCTGGACTTTTCCAACCTGGGTTGGAGCCTTGACAGCAGGAGAGTCCAGCCTGTGGTTCTATGCCTTGAGGTCTTGAACTAGGAGCCTTTTCTCAGGCAAGGGCCCGACTTAGGCCGGTAGCTTGAGTTTGCTGGAGTCTGCTGTAGAACAATGGATTGCCCTTTAGGATAGCATTTGGCAGTCAGGCTACAGCCCAGAAGAAAGCCTTAAATGGATTAAGCTCTAAAATTGTGTGGTCACACTTGAGTTACATAAAAATTAAAGTTAAAGAAAAATCAAAGCTTGGTTTACTTAGGAAAAGGAAAAAATTGACGATTACTTCCACTAGGCACTGATTCCTAGAGAAGGTGTCAAAGTTTTAAAGAAAAATCCAAAAAGTATGAAAGTTTAGTGGCTGTCACCATAATAATGGTGGGGTGGGGGAGAAACAGGTTAGCTTTGTGAGTGCAGTTCTCTACCGGGGGAACACCAACTTACGGAAACACCATTGGTGGGCGTCCGCGCCAGGGAGCTTGGGCCAACACCACCTGCTCATCTGCCAACACATAAGCAGGCTTCACCAATGCAGATGGTCTCCTTACCCCCCCCCCCCCCAAGTCTAACACAAAATGCTTTGCCCCAGTTTCCAGCAGTCTGAACGGTCCATTGTACGGTGGGTGCAGCGGGGTTCTGTGTGCATCGTGCCTGACAAAAACAAACTTGGCGCTCTGTAAGTTCTTTGGGATGAAGGTGTGGGGAAAAAAGTGGTGGGTCAGGCCGGGCATGCTAGTAGCCTCTGTACTGTAAAAAAAATTGCTCGGGAGGGTCAGTCCCGGGTGCGAGGTTTTCCGGTAAAAATTCCCCGGGGATCCGCAGTGGCTGAGAAAAAAAGAGTTCTGCTGGGGAGGCTGCCAGATCCTCCTTAGGTGTGGAGCGCAACCCACATAGGACCTAGGGCAGTCGATTGACCCAATTTGCAACCGTGAGTGAAGCTCTGAGCGCTGCTTTAAGCGGCCTATGAAAATGTTTGCATAACCTCTTAGCCTGGGGATTGTACATGGTGGTGCGATGGATTTTGACCCCCAGGCTCTGGGCCATTGTGGACCAGAGTTCAGAAATGAATTGCAGACCCCTGTCGAAAGTGAGGTCCGATGGGGATCCGAACTGTGCAACCCAAGCCGACAAACAGGCACGAGCCACTTCCGTGGACATGGTGGAAGCCAGCGGGACCACTTCAGGCCAACGCGTGATGCGGTCCACGATTGTCAATGGGTGCGTGAAACCCTGTATGGCAGGAGGGGGCCCATCAAATCCACGTGGATGTGGTCGAACCTCCTGGCTGGGATTTTGGAACGGCTCGAGGGGGGCTTTGGTATGCTTGTGCACTTTGCCCTGCTGGCACGCAACGCACGGTGCAGCCCACTCTTTCAAGTCCCTGCTTAAGTGAGGCCAGACAAATTTCACCCCCACCAGTTTAACCGAGGCGTGCATGCTGGAATTCAATTCAATTCAATTTAACTTTATTTATATAGCGCCATTTCACAATAACAGTCATCTCATTGCACTTTCAACTGTAGGGGAAACCCCCACAGTTGCAGAAAAACCCCAGCAATCAGGCGATCCCCTGTGAGCAAGCGCATGGCGAAGGTGGAGAGGAAAAACTCCCTTTTAACAGGAAGAAACCTCCAGCAGAACCAGGCTCAGGGAGGGGCAGTCATCTGCTGCTACTGGCTGGGGGGTGAGGGGATAGAGAAGATGAAAAGAACAGACATGTAGAGAGCAAACAGCACGATGGGGACTCAATCTATGGGAGAGAACAAACAGATGTTAATGACCAGTGGGGAAAAAAAAAAAATTCACTGAGAGTGAGGAAAGGAGTGAAGCCCAGTGCATTATTGGAGGTCCCCTGGCTGTCTAAACCTATTAGCAGCATAATTAAGGGAGGGTTCAGAGACACATGATCCCTCCCTAATTGTTGGCTATATCAAAAAGGAAGGTTTTAACCCTATTCTTAAAAACAGAGATCGACAGTGATCTGTGTGGAGTTTGCATGTTTTCCCCGTGTCTGCGTGGGTTTACTCCGGGATTTCTCCGGTTTCCTCCCACATGCCAAAAACATGCAAGTTAGGTTAACTGGCATCAAACTGGGGATTCTAAATTGTCCTTAGGTATGACTGTGCGAGTGAATGGTTGTCTGTCTGTCTGTGTTGGCCCTGCGATGGACTGGCGATCTGTCCAGGGTGTACCCTGCCTCTCGCCCAAAAGATGCTGGGATAGGCTCCAGCGCCCCCACGACCCAAAAAGGATTAAGCGGAAGAAGATGAATGAATGAATGAGTCTGACTCCCGGATTCAGATTGGCAGCTGGTTCCACAGGAGAGGAGCTTGATAACTGAAGGCTCTGCCTCCCATTGTACTTTTGGAGATTCTAGGTATTACAAGTAATCCTGCATTTTGGTTGATTGTTTAGAGCTTTGTAAGTAAGAAGAAGGATTTTAAACTTAATTCTAAACTCTATGGGAAGCCAATGAAGGGAGGCCAGAACCGGAGAGATATGATTTCTCTTTCTGGTACCTGTTAAAACTCTTGCTGCAGCATTTTTGGATCAACTGAAGACTTTTTAAAGATGTTTTGGGACAACCTGATAATAAAGAGTTACAATAATCTAATCTAGAGCTAACAAAAGCATGGATCAGTTTCTCAGCATCACTCTGAGACAAGATGCTCCTAATCTTGGCAATATTATGCAAATGATAGAAGGTAGTCTTAGAAATGAATTTAATATGTGAATTGAAAGACAGATCTTGATCAAAAATAACTCCAAGGTTCCTCACAGAGCGATTAAGAGAAAGAGTAACCACATCCAAACTAAAAGTTTGATTTGGAAAGGTATTTCTAAGATTTTTTTTGGACCAACAAGAATGACTTCAGTTTTATCTGAATTTAATAGCAGAAAATTGCAAGTCATCCAAGCTTTGATTTCCTTAAGACAGGCTTCTAACTTGGCTAATTGATTACTATCATCTGGCTTCATTGACAGGTATAATTGTGTGTCATCTGCATAACAATGAAAATGTATACAGTGCTTTCTAATAATGTTGCCTAAGGGAAGCATATATAAACTAAAAAGAGTAGGGCCTAGTACAGATCCCTGTGGAACTCCATGACTGAGCTTTGAGTTGAAAGAAAACTCATTACTGACATAAACAAACTGGAACCTATCAGATAAATAAGATCTAAACCACTGCAACGAAGTTCCATTAAGTCCAACATAGTGTTCTAATTTATCAAGTAGAATATTATGATCGATAGTATCAAAAGCTGCACTAAGGTCTAAGGACAAGAACAGAAAAAAAGTCCATTATCGGATACGATAAGGAGGTCATTAGTGACCTTCACTAAGGCTGTTTCAGTACTATGATGGATTCTATACCCAGATTGAAACTCTTCAAGTAAACCATTTCCCTGCAGGTGGTCAAATAATTGTGTAGCAACAACTCTTTCTAAGATTTTTGAAATGAAAGGGAGATTAGAGATTGGTCTATAGTTAGCTAAAACTCCTGGATCCAGCATTGGCTTTTTGAGTAAGGGTTTAATTACAGCCATTTTAAAAGCCTGCGGTACATGGCCTAAAGTTAATGAAGAATTGATTATTTGAAGAATAAAGCTACCAATAAGTGGGAAGACTTCTTTAAATAATGTGGTAGGAATAGGGTCTAAAAGACAAGCTGAAGGCTTGGATGAGGAAATTATTTTGTCTAACTCTAAAAGGTCAATTGGAGTAAACTCATCCAAACAGATATCAGTTGAAGGAGTTGTAGTAGTTACTGTATTTAAGTTAACGGTGGGAAGAATCTGAATGATTTTATCTCTGATAGATAAAATTTAATTATTGAAAAAGTTCATAAAGTCCTGACTAGTAAGCTCTAAGGGAATGCTAGGATTGACAGAGTCCTGACTCTTTGTCAGCCTGAGATGTGAAAGGGAGCGGACTGACTCAAAAATGCAGCGGCGCCAAGAGCTCGGAACCACCGGGCATAGGTGACCGGTGGAGATGTTGCAGAGCAAGGGGGGGCACCCTTCTTGCACCACCCTGCTGTCCAATTTTAACCCCGTAGGCGCGGACTGGAGCTCGCAAATGTCCGTGTCCCTGGTTTACTCCGTGGCCATGGCGGGGAAATCTATTCCCATGTAGGCTGGGGAAACGAATGCGTGCAACAGGCAGTCGGCCACAACATTAAGCTTACGGGCTATGTGTTGAATGTAGGTCGTGAACTCCGAGATCACGGCCAAATGTTGTTGCTGCTGGGCCGACCACGGTTCCGAGACTTTGGACATTGTGTGTGTTAGTGGCTTATGATCAATGAACGCGGTGAACTCACGCCCTTCTAGCCAAAACTGGAAGTGGTGTGTCGCCAGGTGGAGGGCCAGCAACTCTCTGTCAAATGTACTGTATTTGCGTTTGTTGTCGTGCAAAGTACGGCTGAAAAATGCGAGCAGCTGTCACGAACCGGTGGTGTACTGCTCCACCACTGCCCCTATGGCAACGTCAGACGTGTCAGTGGTGAGTGCTGTCTGTGCTGACTGGGCAGGGCTAGCAAGGTGGCATTAGCGAGCGCTGTTTTGGCTTCTACAAAAGCCTGGATTCGCTCAGGGGTCCAGTTGATATTTTCTGCGAGCTTCTTTTTTTTTAGTGCGGCGTACAACGGCTGCAGCAGCTGGGCTGTCTGGGGGAGGAAACAGTTGTAAAAGTTGACCATGCCCCCAAATTCCTGTAGGGCCCTCACAGTCTGCGGACATGAAAAATCTGACATGGCACGCATTTTATCAGGCAGCGGAATCGTGCTCTCCGGCGAAATGCGGTGACCCAAAAAAAATCAACCACTGGCACACTGAACTGGCACTTCGCCGGGTTAACGAAAAGCCTGTACGCTTCGAACCTCTTGAAAACTAGTTTGAGATGGGTGAGGTGCTTCTCCCTGGAGGCGCTAGCCACCAAAATGTCATCTAAGTAGACAAAAATGAAAGGTAGTTCATGGAGCACCACGTCCATCATTCTTTGGAAGGTTTGCGCCACGTCCTTTAACCCGAACGGCATGCGTAAAAACTCAAAAAGCCCAAAAGGAGTTATTACCGCTGTTTTGGGAACGTCCTCTGCGTGCACCGGGACCTGGTGGTAACCGCGGACCAGATCCACTTTCAAAAAAAACGTGTGTCCCGGCCAGATGCATGGAAAAATCCTTGATGTGCGGGATGGGATACTGATCCTGTTCCGTGGCGTTGTTCAAGCACCGGAAATCACCGCACAGTCGCCACGACCCATTGGCCTTGGGCACCATGTGTAACGGGGATGTCCAAGGGCTGTTGGAGCGCTTAACAATGCCCAGCTGCTCTAAGTTGGTGAACTCCTCAAGCACACTGGCTAGTTTAACCGCATTCAGGCGCCGAGGTCACGCGACCACCGGCGGGCCTTTTGTGGTTATGAAATGTTCAACCCCGGGTTTGGTTACTGTAGCAGAAAACATCGGGACCATGAGTGCTAGGAACTGTGAAAGTAAATGCTGGTACTTATCCCCTGGAGCAATAACGTTAGCCAGTGTTGTTAGCCCAACTCCCCGAGCTGTGAAGGCAAGGAGGGAAAAGAGACAGCATCCACTAAATGTCTGTTGGCAACATCGACAAACAACCCATACACACATAAAAAATCTGCACCTAAAATGGGAACAGAACATGCAGCTACCACAAAATCCCCACTGGTAATTGCATCCGTGTAAGCATACCATCAGCATCCGTTCACCAAATGTCCTGATGTTGGATCCGTTGGCGGCCATGAGTTAGGGACCCCTGCCTCCTGCCGATCTGTCCGCGCTGACCGGCAGGATGAGGCTCTTCTGAGAGCCAGAGTCCACCAAGAAACATGTCCCCGAACGTGTGTCTGTGATGAAAAGCAGCTTGTTCCTGTCGCCGGCTTCTTGAATTGGCATGGTGGCAGACAGCATTGGGCATTGGAGCTGAAATGGTGGTGATGGATAGAGCGTCCCGTTCCTGTGTCTCTTGGTGTCCATCCCAGCCACCACCAGCGGCTCCTCAACCGCGCTGGAGTCCTTCATGAATGCCAGTGTCGTTGCGTGCATACTGAGAGCTCTGGTTGCTAGGATGATGCAGTCCGCTTCCTGCATCAGAGCGGGGTAGTCCTTGGTTACCAGCAGCAGTGAGTTGGCCAGGATTGCCCTTGCTGTAGCAGGTAGGTTCCTGAGGAAGAGGTGGGCAAACAGGAAGGATTCGTTGTTCTTCCCCATCAACGCTAACATCAGCTCCACAGCTGATCTGTCATCTAACTCTGAGCGCGTTAGGAGTCTCTCTGCTCTCTCACTGTCCAACATGGTATAACGTTGAAGTAGCATCTGGTTGAGTGCTTTGTATTTCCCCTGGGCCGGCGGCTCCTGGAGTAGGCTCGTCACTTGCTGCTTGGTGCGCATATCCAGCGCAGCGACCACATGGTAATATTTGGTGTTGTCCATTGTGATCCTGCGGAGTGTGAATTGGGCTTCCACATGTAGGAATCAAGTGGTTGGATTGTGAAGCCAGAAGTCTGGGAGCTTGACTGTGACAGCGCATGCTGCGCTAGTGTTCTCCCTCTGGGTCATCTCTGGGGCAGTGCTCAGCTCGTTCTCCATTGCACGTCTTAGGGTCACCAATGTGGAAGATGAAAGCAAATGAGACACCGAGCTGGACGACGCTCAAACTTTATTCAACTTTCAACAATAAAAACAGAACAACTTCTCCCGGGGTCTCTGGGTGCCTCCTTTGATCCCGCTTTATTTCTGCCCCATGAGACCCAGAGAGCCAAAGACAATACACACAGTACACAGATCCCGTGTGGCACATTAACATTACAGAACACGAACCCTGCTTCTCACTCCCTCTCCCACTCTAGCGAACTCCGGTGTCCCCTGACTCCTTGGGGTGCGGCTCATCCTTTCTGTTACACCTGAGACCCCCCGGTGCCACTTCCTCCTTCAGTCCTCTATTCCACCACCCCCCCACCCCCCGACTTCAGACTCTGGGTGGAGAACCCCCCACTCCATGCCACCACAGTATAAGGAAAAAGTGGAATTGAAATACAGCAGTGGTGATCTGAGAGCAGCCTGGAGAGGAATTGAGTCCATGTCCTCTGTAAATCAGAAAGTAAATGAAGGCAACAGAAAACTTGTAACAATTGAGGGTGTGGATAATGTGAATCTTGCTTATGTTTTTAATGACTTCTTTTGTCGTTTTGAAAAGCACGATTTTTCTGTGAAAATGTCCCACCTTAAATAGTTTCTGTCTTCAAATAACAATATTATTATTAAAGAGGAAAGTGTTAGGGATTAACTTAAAAAAGTTTATATTAGAAAGGCTCCAGGTCCAGATCTTATCTGTGGCCGTACACTCCGGTATTGTGCTGATCAGCTTAGCAGTGTCCTTCACTATATATTCCAGATGTCTTTGAACTGCAGTCATATTCCTGCCATCTGGAAATCGTCTACAGTAGTGCCTATTGCTAAGTTCACTTCTCCTAAAGAACTGAAAGATTTCAGACCTGTGGCTCTAACATCATTAATGATGAAAATCTTTGAGAAAATTGTAAGAAATCTTGTTCTACGGTCTGTTCAAGATAAACTTGATCCACTTCAGTTCGCATACCAAAAAAAAAGGGTGTCGAGGATGCTAAGCTTTTCATTTTAAATTGTGTATATAAACATCTCGAAAAACCACAGGCCCATGCCAGGCTTCTGTTTGCTGATTTTTCATCAGCTTTTAACAACATGCAACCTCATCTTTTAAAAGAAAGATTAATTTATGATTTTAATTTATCTCACCAACTCGTGCTTTGGATTATGGACTTTTTAACTGGTCGGACTCAAAGGGGACTTGTAAATGATCACCTTTCGGATGGTCTGAGCACTTCTACAGGGTCACCACAAGGGTGTGTCCTTTCACCCCTTCTTTTTATTATGTACACAGATCAATATAGGAGCAATTATGAGGGCAGCGACATTGTCAAATTTTCTGATGACACAGCTTTGCTGTCCCTTCTTCAAGGTCCACAATCAGAGCATGGCATGGTTCTTAATGATTTTATCTCCTGGTGTGACAACAACTTTTTGGATTTAAATGTGTCTAAAACCAAGGAATTAATTCTTGATTTTAGAAAGAAAAAAGAAGCTGTTTAGGAGACTAGAATTCACAATGACAAAGTCGAAACAGTAAGGTAATACAAATACCTTGGTATGTATTTTGATGATCAGCTGAAGTTCAATGTAAATACTGAGGTCATTGCAAAGAAAGAGCAATAGAGAATCTACCTTTTAAGGAAACTGAACTACTTTTCAGTGAGTCAAATGATTCTCTGCCGTTTTTATCAGTCTTTTATTGAGAGTTTACGTTGTTTTTCTTTTATCTGCTGGTTTAATGGTCTCACAGTTAAAAATAGGAATAGTCTGAACAATATTGTGAAGATCTGATCCAAGATTATCCGTGTGAAACAGAGAGATCTGAATTCCTTTTGTAACCAGCAGATCATTCACAAAGAAGAATGCATTTTATCTTCTCCTGATCATGTCCTTTCAAATGAATTCTCTCTTTTGCCATCAGGACGCCGTTATGTTTTACCTGATAGCAAAACTAATTGGTATGCCAAGTCCTTTATTACCTTAGCAATAAAGCTACTAAATGCTTCTTAAGGTTGTTAAATGTCATACATAGGTTTTTTTTTAAACATATTGTAGGAGCATGCTCAAATAACGAGGCTGAGTTTCAGTCATAAACCAGCTTTATTTGACAGAACACAAGCTCCTAGCATTCTCAAAGCAGGAAAGAGAAAGAATCATACTTCAACCCCCTTTTATACATTTCCAGCATCAGAATTCAAGTCACATGGTGTCTTCAGTCAACATACAGTTACAAAGCATCCCTTTGAAGCTTCACCATTGTCTCTCATTTCTTGATGAACCGGAATACCCTCCGGGGCGTCTTCTGTGGGACAAAGAGACAAATCTCACACTTCCTTGTTACCTCCTGTAGATTTGAGTCCTCAGTCCTTGCAGACGTGACACTCCACAATACACATTCAGTTCTGTCTCTGTGGCAGCGTGAGCCCACAATGTGTGTCGGCCACACTACCCCCCCCCAAACGTCGAGTAAGGCAAAATCTGCATGGCATAACAAAAAGAGAAACACAAAGCACTCCATACATCGCTAATCAATCCACCAACTGCCTAGGTTTTAATCTTCTGCCGAATCTGCTGCAACTTGGCTTGGCTGCCTCTGCAACATCACTCTGCACCTGTGGATTAAAGCTGTTAGCACCTCTCTGTGAAGACTTTGGAGAATGTCTTCTCAGCGGCCTGCCCCGGCGGGGGGGCCTCGCGAGCTGCACCTCCTCGTCAGCCAGAACAAAAGCGGGTTTGAGCCTGTTAATGCAAATCAGCTCCCTTCTGCCCCCTAAATCTAGCAGAAAATGCTTCTGCCCGGTCTCCAGCACTCGAAACGGTCCGTCGTAAAACGGCCGCAAACTTGGACGCTGGGCGTCATGTTTAACAAAAACAAACTCTGCGTTTTTTAAAGCCTTGGGCACAAAAACGTGTGGGAAACTGTGATGGACCGGGCCAGGAAGCGTGTTTGTTCCTGAGCCGCTCTGCCACGGCTGAGCGGGGGGGCCATTAGGTGCGGGATTATCAGGAAGAAATTCCCCGGGCAAACGGAGCGGCTGAGCGAAAACTAATTCAGCCGGGGAAGCATGCAAATCTTCCTTAGGTGCAGAACGCAACCCTAATAACACCCATGGAAGTTTGTCTACCCAATTTGTATCCGTTAGCGACGCTCTAAGGGCTGCTTTCAATGACCTGTGAAAGCGTTCGCATAAACCATTGGCCTGGGGGTTATACGCGGTGGTGCGATGAATCTTCACCCCCAAGCTGCGGGCCATCGATGACCATAGCTCGGAAATAAATTGGGGACCCCTGTCGGACGTTATGTCCGACGGTACACCAAAACGCGCAACCCATGCTGTTAAAAATGCTCGCGCAACTTCTTCCGCTGTGGTTGATGTCAGAGGAATCGCCTCTGGCCAGCGCGTGGTGCGGTCTACCATTGTCAAAAGATGTGTGTGCCCGTGTGATAACGGAAGCGGGCCGACTAGGTCAACATGCACGTGATCAAAACGCTTAGCGGGGATGTGGAAAGGTTCTAACGGGGCCTTAGTGTGTCTGTGTATTTTAGCTCGCTGACACGCTACGCAGGCTGCTGCCCATTCCTTGACCTGTTTGCGCAACCCGGGCCAAACAAATTTCTCCCCCACCAATTTGATCGATGCGCGCACCCCCGGGTGCGCGAGAGAATGGACCAAGTCAAAAACACGGCGACGCCACGCGGTTGGCACCACAGGGCGGGGCCGTCCCGTGGAGACATCGCAGATTAGCGGGGGCATACCGTTTTGTTGCACCCTGTGCTCCAGCCTTAACCCTGTTGGTCCAGACTGGAGCGCGCGCACGTCCGCGTCGTTAACCTGCTCCGCAGCCATGGCTGCATAATCTAACCCAACACAGACCGGGGCTGCGCGCGCTCCCGCGTCGCTGCCCGGGCCCGCGGCCATGGCTACAGAGTCTGCCCCTATAGGGCTTGGCGGTGCTATTGCACGCGAGAGGCAGTCTGCTACAACATTGTGTTTACCCGCGACATGCTGAATATCAGTAGTAAACTCCGATATTGCGGCTAGTTGCCTTTGTTGCCGGCCTGACCAGGGTTCTGAAATTTTGGCCATCGCAAACGTTAGTGGTTTATGATCCACAAAAGCGGTGAAACGTCGCCCCTCTAACCAGAACTGAAAATGACGGATGGCCAAGTGTAGGGCCAAAAGCTCCCTGTCAAATGCGCTGTATTTCCGTTCACTATCGCGCAAGGTCCTGCTGAAAAACGCGAGGGGTTGCCAGGTACCTGCCACAAACTGTTCAACTACCGCCCCCAACGCTACATCGGAAGCGTCAGTGGTGAGCGCCATGCGGGCCGTTGGAACTGGGTGCGCTAACAAAACTGCATTTGCCAGGGCTGATTTGACCTGGGCAAAAGCGCGCTCCCGCTCCGGAGACCATTCGACTTTATTTGCGGGCTTTTGTTTTTTTAACGCGGTGTACAATGGCTGCATGAGTCGTGCTGCGCTTGGGAGGAAACGGTTGTAAAAATTAACCATCCCTAGAAACTCCTGAAGCGCCTTAACCGTTTGAGGTTGCGGAAAATCTGTTATGGCACGCACTTTATTTGGAAGGGGAACTGCTCCCTCTGCCGAAACGCGATGTCCCAAAAAATCAATCTGCGCCACCCCAAACTGGCATTTCGCTGGGTTCACTATTAACCCGTGCTCTGCCAACCTCTGGAAAACTGCTGTGAGGTGTTTTTCATGTTCGCCTTCGGACGTGCTGGCTACCAAAATATCGTCCAAATAAACGAACACGAAAGGCAGGTCGCGTAAAACTGCATCCATCATGCGTTGGAAAGTCTGCGCGGCCCCCTTGAGGCCAAAAGGCATGCGCAAGAACTCAAAAAGGCCGAAAGGAGTTATGACCGCTGTTTTGGGTACATCCTGCGCGCGCACTGGAACCTGGTGATAGCCGCGCACCAAGTCTATTTTAGAAAAAATGCGCGCCCCCGCCAAATGAACAGAAAAATCCTGAATGTGCGGAATCGGGTAGCGGTCATGAGCTGAAACGTTGTTCAACCTGCGGAAATCGCCGCAAGGCCGCCACGAGCCGTCAGCCTTTGGGACCATGTGTAACGGCGAAGCCCAAGCGCTCTTGGAGCGTCTAACGATGCCTAGTTTTTCCAGATTAGTGAACTCCTCGCGCGCGATGGCCAGTTTAGCTGGGTCCAAACGCCGAGCCTTTGCAAAAACGGGAGGGCCTGTGGTTGTTATGAAATGTTCTACCCCATGTTTGGCCACCGTTGCTGAAAAAGTGGGGACTGTGAGTGCTGGAAACTGAGCAAGCAGAGTGTGAAACTTACCACCCGCGGCTGAGACGCTGGCATGTGCAGTTGGCGGGGCCACCCGAGCTGTGCAGGGAATAGAATGAAAAGACAGTGCATTAATCAGACGTCTATTAGCAAGATCAACCAATAAACCATGTGAGCACAAAAAATCAGCCCCTAACATGTTGAAACTGACTGCTGCTACAATAAATGTCCACTCAAATGAACGGCCTTGTAAGGACAGAAGCATGGTCCTCTCACCAAACGTTTTAATTGTGGAGCCGTTCGCTGCTGACACTGACACCCAGGGGGCTTTAGAAGGCGACAGCCGTTCCGCGTAGGTGGGCGTGACGAAGCTCAGCTGCGAGCCCGTGTCCACGAGGAACTGTTTCCCCGAGCGTGCATCCGTCAGGTAAAGCAGCCTGTTCTCATTGCCGAGAGTCGCGGCTGCTACCGGCCCTCGGTCCTGGCGTTTAAAATTGCACGGTGGGACGCACCTGTGCGCTCTCTCTGCAAAACGGCGGTGGTAGAAGCACGAGCCGTTCTCCGCTCCGCGTCGTCTGGCTCCGGTCGCCGCCGTTGTTGGTGCGTCTGGTGCCGCTGGACCCAAGCTGTCTCCGGACGCCGTTCCCGAACTAGCCGCCGCGGCCGAAACCGCGTTCTGCTTGTGGGCGTCGACCAACTTCTGCGCCTCCTTGCTCAACCCATGGTAGTCTCGCTTGGCCAATCGGGGTGACTCTGCCAGGGCCACTCTCACTGCTGGTGGCAGGGTTCGAAGGAATAGGTGGGCGAAAATGAATTCGCCATCCTCGGAGGCTTTGAGCTGCAGCATCTTCACCATCAGGTCCGCAGGTCTATCGTTTTCTGCCTCCGTCAGCGCCAGGAGCCCCTCTGCTCTTTGTTGGACTGAGGGGGTGAAATGGCTGATCAGCGCGTCTTTCAATGCGCTGTACTTGTCGCTGTCTGGTGGATGATTAACCAAATCCTCCACTCTCTGGACCGTGTCGCTGTCCAGTTTCGCTACCACGTGGTAGAATCTTGTGTCGTCGTTGGAGATTCTCCGGAGGTTGAACTGCGCCTCGATTGCGCTAAACCATGAGCGCGGACTGTGCTGCCAGAAATCGGGCAGCCGGAGCGTGGAGGCGGCCATCAGGCTGGCTTCCACCGAGCCCGGTTCGGAAGAATTCTCATTGCTCATTCTCCGTCGTAGGTCACCAGTGTAGGAGCATGCTCAAATAACGAGGCTGAGTTTCAGTCATAAACCAGCTTTATTTGACAGAACACAAGCTCCTAGCATTCTCAAAGCAGGAAAGAGAAAGAATCATACTTCAACCCCCTTTTATACATTTCCAGCATCAGAATTCAAGTCACATGGTGTCTTCAGTCAACATACAGTTACAAAGCATCCCTTTGAAGCTTCACCATTGTCTCTCATTTCTTGATGAACCGGAATACCCTCCGGGGCGTCTTCTGTGGGACAAAGAGACAAATCTCACACTTCCTTGTTACCTCCTGTAGATTTGAGTCCTCAGTCCTTGCAGACGTGACACTCCACAATACACATTCAGTTCTGTCTCTGTGGCAGCGTGAGCCCACAATGTGTGTCGGCCACACTATATTATTTATCATATGGGTTTTAGGTTTTTGTTTTTATCATGACCGTTCTTTTATTCTTTTAGTAACCCCCAAACTTATCTTATTGTTGTATTTTTTATAGTACTATTTGTTATATTTGTTTTTCACTCCGTAAAAAAAAAAAAAAAAAAATGTTTTTCACTCCATTTATATGACGGACACACAGATAGCCCCAAATGTCTCCCGAGCCGGTGGACGGAGCCACTGTTTATAGCAGGAGACGGTACAGCAGGGAAGAGCTGCTAGCACTCAACCGCCACCCAGTGCTAACGGAAAAACTCGACATACCGAGAGAACTGAGGCGAAAACGCCGTGGGTGCCGGGCTGGAGTAAGGCGGAAGACAAGAAATATAAGGTACAGACCCACCCTTCCATCCGTTGTCATGGGGAATGTACGATCATTACTGGGAAAGGTAGATGAGCTAGCGGCTATCTCCCGCTACGATAGCATATACCGGGAGTGTAGTCTGTATTTATACACAAAGACTTGGCTAACCGAATTAGCAGCAGATGCTAACATTGAACTGGAGGGTTTCTACGCGATACGGGCAGACCGAACATCAGACAGTGGCAAAGCAAGGGGCGGTGGAGTGATAATGTATGTTAACAACAACTGGTGCAGACTGGGACATATCACTGTTAAACAATGACACTGCAGCAAAGACATTGAGTTGCTAGCTGTTAGCATGCGGCCTACATATCTCCCGAGGGAATACTCACACGTGATCTGCATTGTTGTTTATGCAAATCCGACAGCGAACGCTGGGACAGCGCGTGACGTCATCCATTCAGTAACTGGCAGGCTGCAGACAGAACACCCAGATGCTCTTCTCCTCATCTCAGGCGATTTCAACCATGTTTCACTGTCTCCCATTCTACCCACGTTTACCCAGTATGTCACATGCCACACTAGAGACAATAAAACACTGGACTTATTCTACGCAAACACTAAGGAGGCATATGCCTAATCACAACTCCCTCCACTCGGGAGATCGGATCACAACTTGGTTCATCTCCGGCTGGTGTACAAACCCCTAGTGCACAGACAACCTCCGGCCATGCGCACAGTGAAGTTATTGTCTGAGGAGGCAATGGACACTCTAAAGGGCTGTTTTGAAACCACCGCCTGGGAGCAGCTCTGCAATCCACATGGTGAGGACATCGATGGCCTCACTCACACCATCACGGACTACATCAGCTTCTGTGTGGACAACACCGTTCCCACCAAGACCATACGGTGTTGCTCAAACAACAAACCCTGGATCAACCCTGAGATAAAAACACTTCTGAGAGAGAAGAAGAGGATCTTCAGGTCGGGGAACAGGGAGATGCTGAAGTCTGTACAGAGGGAGCTGAGGAGAAAGATCAGAGAAGGCAAGGACAGCTTCAGGAAGAAGATGGAGGACAAGCTGCAACAGAGCGACATCAGCGGGGTCTGGAGAAACCTTAAAACCATCTCTGGGCTCCAGAATACCTCCCCCCAGGCCATGGGGGGCAGGGAGTGGGCGAACAATCTGAATCTGTTTTTCAATAGGTTTGACCAACCGCTCTCCCCCCTGACTGCACAACAACCACTGCTGCCTCTAAAGACATCAAGTCCTGCTGCCCACTCCCCACTCCACCATCACCCCCCCCAACTCCCAACACAGCCCCCCAACTTGACCCTCACTAATACCCAGGTGAGGACGGAGCTGAGGAAGATCAAGGCGAGGAAGGCCTCGGGACCGGACGGCATCAGCGCAAAGCTCCTCAAGTCCTGTGCAGACCAGCTGTGTGGGATTGTGGAGTACATCTTCAATCTGAGCCTGAAGCTGGGGAGGGTACCACAGCTGTGGAAAACATCTTGTGTGGTACCTGTACCAAAGACTTCCCACCCCAAAATCTGAACAGCTACAGACCAGTGGCCTTGACGTTCCACATGATGAAGACCCTGGAGAGACTGCTCCTTGCTCACCTCCACCCCCTGGTGGGACCAGCGATGGATCCACTCCAGTTCGCCTACCAGCATGGCATTGGGGTGGAGGATGTGGTGATCTTCTTAATTCACCGTTCTCTGTCCCACCTGGAGAAGCCCGGGAATGCGGTGAGGATCATGTTCTTTGACTTCTCCAGTGCTTTCAGCACCATCCAACCGATGATCCTGAAGGACAAGCTGCTGTGCGCAGGGGTGGACCAGCACCTGTCATCATGGATCCTGGACTACCTCACTAACCGGCCTCAGTTTGTGAGAACCCGGGACTGTGTGTCCGACACGATCATCGGTAGCACGGGGGCCCCCCAGGGAATGGTTTTGGCTCCCTTCCTGTTCACCCTTTATACTGTGGACTTCCTCACACAACACAACACACTGCCATCTACAGAAGTTCTCTGATGACTCTGCGATCGTTGGCCTCATCTCCAACGGAGATGAAGCTGAGTACAGAGGGCTTATCCAGGACTTCGTGGACTGGTGCCATCGGAACTGCCTCCAGATCAATGCGAGGAAAACTAAGGAGCTGGTGGTGGACTGCCGCAGGCAAGGACAACCCCTCACAGCACCAGTAAATATACAGGGAACAGACATCGAGATGGTGACATCCTATAAGTACCTGGGTGTTCATCTGAACAATAAACTAGACTGGTCACACAATATTGACGCACTCTACAAGAAGGGACAGCACAGCCTGTTCCTGCTGAGGAGACTCAGGTCTTTTGGTGTACAAGGGGTGCTGCTGAAGGCATTCTATGACACGGTGGTGGCATCAGCCATCACTTTTGAAGTGGTCTGCTGGGGCAGTGGCATTACAGCAGCCGATAGGAAGAGACTGAACAAACTGATCAAGAAAGCTAGCTCTGTTCTGGGGCAGCGCCTTGACCCAGTGGAGGAGATAGGAGAGAGAAGGATGGTGGCTAAACTGTCATCTCTGCTGGAGTCCGAGTTCCACCCTATGCAGGACATACTGAATGCACTGAGGAGCTCATTTAGCAGCAGACTACATCATCCTAGGTGCACAACCGAGAGGTTTCGCAGGTCCTTCCTACCTACGGCTGTCAGACTGTGCAACCTAAGCAGGGCTGCTCGCAGAGATAGCAAAAAGACGTGACAATCTAATAGTTTTGAATGCAAAAGATGCAATAGACTTACACAATGGTCCCCTCCGGCATACAACTAGGAAAATACCGGTCGCTATGGAGGGTGAGAATATGTATGGGTACTTAATCATACCATGTAGGATAACTAAGTAGACGGTTGTGCTGTTTCATTCCATCTAGCTACAATGCTCCGCACTGTGTGTGTTTATATATTTACATATTTATTCCATCTAGCTACAATGCTCTGCACTGTGTGTGTTTATATATACAGTATATTTATATATTTACTCTATCTAGCAACAATGCTCCACACTGTGTTTCTATATTTACATATTTATTCCATCTAGCTACAATGCTCCGCACTGTGTGTGTTTATATATCTACATATTTATTCCATCTAGCTACAATGCTCCGCACTGTGTGTTTATATACTCATATATCTATTCCATCTAGCTACAATGCTCTGCACTGTGTTTATATATCTACATATTATTCCATCTAGCTACAATGCTCCGCACTGTGTGTTTCTATATTTACATATTTATTCCATCTAGCTACAGTGCTCCGCACTGTGTGTGTTTATATATCTACATATTTATTCCATCTAGCTACAATGCTCCGCACTGTGTGTTTATATACTCATATATCTATTCCATCTAGCTACAATGCTCTGCACTGTGTTTATATATCTACATATTATTCCATCTAGCTACAATGCTCCGTACTGTGTGTTTATATATCTACATATTTATTCCATCTAGCTACAATGCTCCGCATTGTGTTTATATACTCATATATTTATTCCATCTAGCTACAATGCTCCGCACTGTGTTTATATATTTATATATCTATCCCATCTAGCTACAATGCTCCGCACTGTCTATATATATATATATATATATATATATATATATATATATATATATATATATATATATATATATATATATATATATTTATATTTATATGTACATATGTATACTTGCTGCTCTTGTTTTTTTCTCTTGCCTTCTGATTGTTGCTCTGAGTGTTGCTATCCCTGTGCTGTTGCAATCCTGGAATTTCCCCATTGTGGGACTAAAAAAGGCTTATCTTATAATACTCTCTCTAAAGGTTGGTTAGATGTGACTTTTAATTTCTTCCTGTATTGTCTATTGTCTCTTGTGTTTGCACAACTTGGTGCATCAATGTACAAGTTGCTTTTTAAATCAATTGCTCCTTGAGGGATAAATAAAGTTGTTTGAATTGAATTGAACTGAAATGAATTGAATTGAAATGTACCAAATTCACAGTGATCCTTGTTGTGGAGGAGAGACCTGGACTCTTCTTGAGAGTGGACCTGAGCCATCATCCTCTGGGCTGGCTCTTTTGACAGGGTGGCAACTATGTATCTCTCTAGCAGCGTTCTTAATCTCTCTAGCAGCGTTCTTGGGCATGGGATGCAGCAACAGCCCACCACAAGAATCACCATTAGGGAGACAACTATTATCAGGATTACTGAGCGTACCACACCTGCCCAACCTCCAAATATTGACTTCAGCCATGCAGTAAAAGCATCTCCCTCATAACCTGTTTTGCCCAAATTCTATCCTAAGGCCTTCTAAGGTTTCTATAGCACGTGTAATGCTCCCATCTAGGCTCGTGTGGTTAGGGATAAAGGTACAGCTCATAGAGCTAAAAATCTCCCCCAGACTCTGCCAGGAGCATGTCTAGAGCAATGCAATTTTGATATGTCATGAGAGATGTTGCCTTCAGTTGTTCATGAACTCCTTTAAGGGCATCCAGTGTGAAGTTCAACATTTGCCTCTGGTTATAATAAACATTCAGTATTACAATTTCAATATCAAAAATAAAAACTTAAAAAAGAAACTTCCAATAAATGTATTTATACAATTTTCAGCTGTTACATCATGCATTTAAGTCTTCTTTCAATTTTCCATAATGAAATCATTCTGCTTTAGTCATTATAGGTATATTGTCAAGACCAACATTTTCCTCTTGCAGAGACACTGGTAAACATGATATTAAACTTGACTGTCCTCATCACTTAAATCCTTGTTGCTCTCCTCCTGCTGCGCTAATATGAGATATTGGCGTGCACCAGCAGCATGTACTGTTTTTTTCAATAAGGCCTCTACAACAGGGAATGCAGCAACATCCTACACACATAAAGATGGTAATTCTAATCATAAGGAATAATGTGTTTTTTATCACTTCTGCCCACTGTCCAAAAAAAGGATTGTAGCCAGGCAGTGAAGACATTGGGTTCATACCTAGTATTTTGGCCAAACTCAGTCCTAAGAATATTCTTTCCTACCCCTGTCCAAGGAAATAGTGTGAGTGTGACCTTTTGGCCAACGTTTTGATGTTTAAATTCAACTGGTATATCCGTTGCTCAGACTGCACCATGTCGTCTGTCTGACTTAATCCAGATACATCATGATAGCATGGTCAGTCAGTTGTACAGGGGCGCAGACACCTCCCACTTAGAGGGTAGGTGTGAGTAGACCCTATACCAGGGGTGGGCAAACTTTTTGGCTCAGGGGCCACATTGACTTTTAAAATTTGATAGACCGGCCGGGCCAGCACCAGATGCATATCAAAGCATATCATATCATATCAGCATATCAAAGATAAACATAAGAATGGCATTACAGTGTTAATACTTACATTCACTTTTAGTGGGACCAGTGTTGTTGATCACCCTTTTTTGCCAGTGCGTCAAAGTCTGTTGTTAGTTTTGTTGTGGCAATTCTCAAAACAGATCTGAGGTGTTCATCACTCAACTGGGATCTGTGAGGTGCTTTGTTGGTGTTCATCACACTAAAAGTCTGTTCACAGACATACGTAGATCTAAACAACACTAGCGTCATCTGTGCAGTCTTCTGGATATTTGGAAATTTTGCTGGGCTTAATGAAGCATAAAACTCATCCAGTTTAAGAGAGTGGAACTTCTCCTTCAAGATGGTGTCACACTGGAGATCAATCAGTTCCAACTGCAACTCCCGTGGCACCGTTTCAGGATCTTGTGTGAAGGGACATGACACCAGCTGAAGTGACTTGTCAATTTTTCCAAAATCAGAGAACCGACGGCAGAATTCTCCATGCAGGTCATCCAGTGATTTTCTGTATTTTTTCACATGTCGAGGGGCCTCTTTCAGTGTAGCCAGCGTGGGGAAATGAGTGAATGACTTGTTTGACATTTGCTTTGAGAATAAAGCTAGCTTGGTTTTGAAGGCTCTGAGGTTTGTGTACATTTCATGCACAAACGGGTCTTTCCCTTGTAGCTTCACGTTCAGCTCATTCATGTGTGTCAGTATGTCCACAGCAAAAGTTAAATCACAAAGCCAAACGGTATCACGCAGCTCAAGAAAATCATCAGCGTTCTCCCCCAAACTTAACCAGCGGACATTGGAATGGTAATGCAAGTCCTGGTGATTGGCGTCAGTCTCTTCAAGAAACTTAATAAACTGACGATGCTGAAATCCCGTCACTCGAATAAAGTTAACGAGCTTTACAACTGGCTTCACTACGTGGTCAAGCTGCAATACGGATTTGCACAGTGCTTCCTGGTGGATTATGCAGTGTAAGAAAATTACCTCCTGTTCGGGGCTGTCCTGTTTTACCTTCTCCTGGATTCTTTTGAGCAACCCGAAGTTTTTTCCTGTCAGATTTGGCGATCCATCTGTGGTAACATTGGTGAGCTTACTCCAAGATAGCTTGTGCCTCATGATGACCCCCGACATGCAGTTATACAAGTCCTCTCCTCACATTTTCCCTTTTAGGGATTCTATGGCCAAAAACTCCTCTGTTATCTCAAAATTGTCATTAATCCCTCTGATGAAAAAAGTATTTAGTTGTCCATTCCTTATTAAACACTTGGCACTCACTGTCAACTTTTCTTTTCTTTGGCCCACTCACTGTTG
Source organism: Pholidichthys leucotaenia (assembly GCA_020510985.1). Lineage (NCBI taxonomy): Eukaryota > Metazoa > Chordata > Actinopteri > Cichliformes > Pholidichthyidae > Pholidichthys > Pholidichthys leucotaenia. The sequence continues at coordinate 312,660,161 of CM035836.1, forward strand.
CAAATGGATTCTGCTGTCAGAGCAGTAGCAGAATAATAACAAAAAGTAGCCCGGGCTCTGCAAAATCAAGTGTTTTGCTGCGCCTAATGTGCCACCTGGTGGAATTACCAGGCATTACAGGACAAGGTCAAATGAATGCAGTCACAATTATGATATGATTTGGGCAATTATGTACCAATCTTTGGCGGGCCGGATTAAAAAGACCAATGGGCCGGATGTGGCCCGCAGGCCATAGTTTGCCCACCCCTGCCCTATACCCACAGAGTCACCATCCTCCATTTATTTCAAAGATGCTGTATGATGTGCTCTGCATCTCTCCACCAATAGTTTGTTGTGAATACATGGCTGTGGTGATGTGGATCAGGTAATCGGTCATGTTCCAAATGTTCTACATATCTTGGTGTGTGTTTGAATATAGTGTTATTGCTTAAAAATAACTATAGTAAGAGTGTCACAATTAGGATTAGGATGAATAGTAGACCATGTCTATGCTCTCTAAGGGGTCTTTTCCAGGTACATTTACTCCAACATGATATTGTCTAGCGTAAGACAACTTCGGAGATTCTATTTAGGGTTATAAATTGTGCATTCCTTACGGGCGTATGTGAAGCTCATGCTTGCAGCACATGCCCCATGGTAGGGTGACTGTATAATGCATATGTGTTTTCTTAATTTATGATGTGTGTTAAAATATTAAGAGTCATCGGGTCCTGTGTGTCTGAACACATCATCCCAGTTACATGGAAGAGTGCACATGTACTTATGACTCTTTCCATATATCACAGACTCAATGGAGTGGTCACAATTATATATATCAAAATAGTCAAAATGGACTACACAAGCTTTATCTTCATTGCACGTTATGGTGGGTGATGTCCCTTTATCCTTAATGTTGATGTTTACTTATCTGCCTGTTACCTTTAAAATAGCTTCTGAGCTGCACAATAACCGTATCATGAAGACTACGACAAGGACAAGCACGAGGAACACACATGTGAGCCATTAATAAACTGGAACCTACATCAGTAATTTCTGAGGGATCTTTCATCGTCAGCCATTTTGAGTATACTCTACCTGCTGTGGACTCTTAATTCTTCACTAAGGTTTGAGACAACCAGGTCAACTAAAGTGCCTGACTCCATTTGTAGCCCCAGACTTCCTCTACAACAGCAACACTCTCTATGGTTTTCCCCTATACCTTCTATTGTTTGTTTTGATAATGATTACAGTGTGTAAGGTGTGCCCAATTGTCTCTGCCTTGTGCTTTTACAGCTGTTGGAACTGACAATATTACTTTATGTGGGCCCTGCCAGGGGGCTTCTGACCAGGTCTTCTTTTTAAGTCTTTGTGAGGACTTGGTCTCCTGGTTTCACTGTGATACTTCCTTCTATATGTTCCTTCCTAGGTAGGAATTGTTACGAATGGCTCTAGCGAGCCATTAATAAGAGCCAAGGGCCAACCAGTGAGTTTGCGTAGTTTATTAATACAGGAAAACAACAAAGGAAAAGAGCCTCGTGGGGCAAAACACAAATAATATAAGAGGTGCACTTACGGATCACGATGAGGGAGGAGAGGAGGGCTGGAGCTGGACGTAGGGACTCCAGCCTGATCCACAGCGAGAGGTCTGTGTGGATAGAGTGAGGTCGCAGCCCTGAGCAAACAGGGCCGCTCCCTTATATAGTGGTTGACAGCGCATCAGCTGATGAGAGGTAATTGGCCTCCAGCCGTCCCGTGGAGCTTGACAGCCGGAAGCCCGCTGAGACGCTGTCATAACAAAAGCCGGGCTGAGAAGATGTATGGCCTGAGCGCGAACAACATCGGCGCACAGACCATGACGGTACCTCCCCCTCAAGGCCGGGCTCTGGACGGCCAGTAACACCCAAGCCCCCCCAGGGTAGGCGGATGGGGCGCAGGCCAGGAGGGAGTGAGTCAGAAAAAGAGAAGAGAAAAAATGACACTGACAGGGAACAAACGAAGCAATTACAGAGTACGGAAGAGGGAGAAAAAAACCCAAAACAGAATACTCCATAAATGCAGACCAAATATAGACCAAACCCTAATAAAAAAAAGGATACAACAACAGGAGGAGGCCTAGAAGGAAAACAAGGGCATACTAACAGTGATAAGGTGCATGAAACACAAAAACACGCTAACAGCGATGAGATTACATGAAATCATAATAACATACCTGTACATTCACAAAATTACGAAGGAACAAAGGCACAGGAATGACAGGCGAAATAACTCAGTTCCGGGGGTCTCCCTGCACCCAGCGTCCAAACCGCCAACAGGGGTAACGGGAAGAGTTCAGGCGGCCTACCCGAATCCCAGGCCAGGAAAAACAGTGCTTCAGGTGGCTGGACCAGGCCGCCGAATAGAGAGTCCAGTGGGTTGGGTGGCCGGCCCAGGAAAGCCAAAAGGGCATGGCAGTCCTTCTGGCGGCTGACCCGCATCGCTCAGCCACCAGGACCGCAGGGGAGAGAAAGGCAACGGCTTCCCTGTAGAGGGGAATAGCTAGGGCGAGCCGGGCCGGAAGTGAAGGGTCCATACGGCACTTGGTGGAGAAGGCTTGGGGGGAAGATGAGGGTGAAGATGAGGACGATGATGAAGATGGGGGAGAAGATGAACCGGTCCAGTGTCCGGTGGCAGGGGATCTGCAGCTCCTTCACCGAACTTGGATCCTGCTGGTGCTGCATCCTTGTCGGACCCCGATTGGGTCACGGTTGCACCCGCGATGGACCCCGATTGGGTCAGGGTTGCACCCGCGTCGGACCCCGACTGGGTCGGCGCCGCACCAGAACCGACCTCCAACCCCGAACCCGGAACCTCTGGCACAGCGGGCGAAAGCAGCTCCTCGCCAGTGACCCTGGGAGAAGGCTCGGGAGAGAGAAAAGAACCGGGATCAGGATCACCGGCAGCACCAGAACCCGGCGAGACAAGCTCAGATGCAGCGGGTGGCTGCACCCGGCTCGCCTCCCCAAGAGACAGGCAAAAATCTCCAAAATGGAAAGGAGAAAGACAATACAGAACACTTGCCTGATCTCAGGTTCTGACGCTGTCCAGGACTCCGAAGATCCGGGCTCCGACGGCAGGAGGTCATCATCAGGCTCCCACTCAGCTACGTCGGGCTCTGCAGCTGGCATGATGGTGTCCGCAGCCTCAGGATCCTCCGGCACCGATGCCCACGCCGATGGCCCGCACGGCGTGGTGGCAGGGGACCCTCGACCCGCTGGACTGGACCGCTCATCCGTGGAGACTCGGGGACGCTTCCTCGTCGGCGCAAGTTCCACGCTGCAGTCCGCTTTCCTCCTCCGCCCACGATGTGGCTGCGGGACCGGAACCAGGCTCTCCAGAACTGCAGGCCCCCTCCTCATTCGGCGACGTTGGCCTGACGTCGAGGACCGCTCAGCGGAGGGAGACACAGAGGATGCGGGATTAACAATTAAAGCCACAGCAGGTGGTGGGAGCTCGGGGGGCTGCGAACCCCGAACTCCACCCCCAGGAGTCTGACAAGGCAAATCACAATAATGAGAATATGAACGAACTTTGACTTGCCTGTCTCCTGGAGGCAGGATGGTGCCTGCTGCAGCGGACGTTGCTCCTCCCTTTCCCCGCCGGATGGTGACAGAGGGCCCCCTGGGAGGACGAGGGGGAGCCGCTCGTGGAGGTTCCGGGATGGGGCTCACCGAAACAGGACTCCAGGCACACACAGCAGCTGGGAAAGGTGTCGAGGAGGAAGGGGCGACAGCCGAGACGAGCCGGGCATGGAGCGCTGACGGGACAGCAGGAAAAGATGGCCCGGAGGGAGAGGCTGCGGGGATTCCCCTCTGACAAGGCGCAGGAGTGACAGCTGTGTGGGGGATTGAGCCCTTGCGGTGACCTGGAACTGGATCCGGATGGGATACAAGCTGAGGTTGATGGTGGTGGTGACGACGGTTTCTGGCAGAGGGCGAGACAAAGTTGAGGTCCGGGAATCGCTGCTCCTGTGCAGAGACAGAGGCGAGGAGGTCGGCGAACTCAGGAGAGTCACTTAACCCGGGATTCCTCTCCACCAGTCTGACTGACACTGTCACATGCTTAATGATTTCAGAAGGACGCACAGCGGAGCGAGCAGCAGCCACTTGGTCCCAGATGTTAATTGCTGTCAGCTGCAGCTCCTCTGGGGGAATCCCGACTGACATCATGCTCGATTGGCGAAGACCCCTGAATGGTGCGAACTCCTGGGCCGGAACGGAGGCAGGAGCGGGATCCCGAAGCGAGGGGCGACGATTCCTCCTCTTCAGCTTCCTGCCGGGATTTCCCTCCAGCCCATGGAGTATCTCGCACTGTGCGGCGATGTCATCTCTCTTCACACTTACTTCAGGGTGATTAGCGAAGCGGGGGAGATGATTAATATATAATGTCCTCAGCTTGGTCCAGGTACCGGTGCACGTCGCTGTTGAAGTCGAGGAGGGAAGCGGCGATGAGGATTTCGTCGACGCACTCGAGGGCGTCTGCCAGATCGTCGCTCTGACTCTGAGTGCGGGCCCTCCGTGACGGCATGCTTCCAGCACGGTACCCAGACAGTTAGGAGCAAAGTCCAATTTATGCACAAACTCACGGTGGCCGGCAGCTCCCTGGCTGCGACCTACTGTTACGAATGGCTCTAGCAAGCCATTAATAAGAGCCAAGGGCCAACCAGTGAGTTTACGTAGATTATTAATACAGGAAAACAACAAAGGAAAAGAGCCTCGTGGGGCAAAACACAAATAATATAAGAGGTGCACTTACGGATCACGATGAGGGAAGAGAGGAGGGCTGGAGCCGGACGTAGGGACTCCAGCCTGATCCACAGCGAGAGGTCCATGTGGATAGAGTGAGATCCCAACCCTGAGCAAACAGGGCCGCTCTCTTATATAGCGGTTGACAGCGCATCAGCTCATGAGAGGTAATTGGCCTCCAGCCGTCCCGTGGAGCTTGACAGTCGAAAGCCCGCTGAGACGCTGTCATAACAAAAGCCGGCCTGAGAAGATGTATGGCCTGAGCGCAGATGACATCGGCGCACAGACCATGACAGGAATAGCATGAACAGAATCTTTTTGAGTCAACATTTTTAACATGTAATCTGCTAAACAAATTTCTTCAACTTCTGGGTTGAATGGTCTAAGAGGGGTACTAATTAGGGCTTTTCATGTACACTTTAAATGGAGATAAACCTTCTTTTGTAGGTTTTATTCTCATATAAAATAGTATCAGTGGTAAACAATAAATCAAATTCTGTCCTGTTTCTGCCATTGTTTTCTTTATCTTTCTTTAATGGTCCTGTTATGTCGTTCCACAAAACCTGCAGACTGTGGGTGATATGCTACATGGTGTTTCAAATGAATATCCAACACTTTCCCTAAATGTAAAATAATCTGTAAACATATCCACTATAACTAAACAATATCTCTCCCTTCACATTTCGTCAGCTCAGTGAAGTCCATGCAAATGTTGTGGATGGGTATGTTGATGATAGAGGACTACCCTTCTCTTGTCTTGACATTGCTCTGGGCATTATTTTGTGCACAGATTAGACATTATTGGCAAAATTTTGTATCAAAATTTTCAAACCCATAGGCTTTGATAACTAATAACCAATATCACCAACCCTCCCTTGAACACATGACAAAGTCTATGTGTGCAAGTAGCAGCATAGTGAAATAATTTTTGTTGGAGGATGGGTTTACCCTTTGGTCAGGTATAAATTTGGGAATCTTGATTAAAAACAGCACCTTTATTTAACCATCTATAGACTCCAGCCTACAAAGATATGTTTTGTTTGCATATTTCTTCATTAGGAGATGCCAGCAATATGTTATAGAGGAGCAATTGGCTCCTATTAGGAGGTATAAAATGTTCAAGATTTGCTAACATTGCCTGAGAAAAAATTGTAGGAGACACAGTAACACTGTGGTAGTCTGGTGAATGTGTACTTTTTGTTCTCAGATATGAATGCAAACCAGAATTGATAATTTGGGTGTACTGGTATGCTTAAAATGTATTGCTAATGACTACTACTGTGAAAATTGCATTTGGGGTTCTAGTTCATTCAACAATGTGTGTGATTCTGGTACACAATGAGCACAAAGAATTATAGCTTTGTGAATTCTTGCAGGTGCTTTTTCCATAGGAATGGGGAGGCTGATTATGACACTATGACATCTGCTGCTTTTAGCTCTTTTATGACCTGTTTAACACCTTTTTGAGCTTCTAGATGGAAAGGATCTTGTGTGACTTTGATGTTATAGTGACATACTTTGCTTCCTTTTATTAGACCAATGTCTGTTTTATCTTTTTACTGTAATGAATTTTGAATTTGTTTCAAATTCACTCATCCTCTTTTGTTAATGTTAAGATTGGTCATGTAGGAAATGTCTGAGTGTCAATGTGTACAGCCTTTTGTGCTGTGGTTACCCAGTTAAGTGACAATGCATATGTTTCTAATTTAGGAGAATATTCTATCTTAAAGTCAGATGTCAGCTTCCCATGGGTGACTATAATCCTCAGCAGAGGTGACAAAATGTCCAACATTTTTCCCAGTCCATCTGTTTAGGTTCGACCAGTGAGATGTGTGGAACCCTCCATTGTTTAAAATGTATCTTATCCTCATCAGATAGGACAACGGATGCTTCCACACATCCCCTTGGTGACCTGTACAGGTTTTCTATGACCAATCTGGAGGATGGATTTGCAAAAAATGTTTGTTCATAATTTGGATCAGGTCCATTCATTTGCCTGTAATGCATTGTACAATGATATTTATCTGGAGATTGCCAATCAGTAGGAACTGTGGATGTGAAATGCTGTGTAGCTCTTTTAGACAGGTCTGATATCACTGAACAGGGTCTGGTCGTGACCAGGTCGAATGAGTATCAGTATTTTAGTTTGGAAGTCTCATAACTACATTTACTTCCTCAACATATGGGTAGCCTTTGACAAAATGAGCCACCCTTCAACAATGTTGCCAGTAGTAGGATCCTTTACTGTCACATATTTGATAAAGTTTGCCATTTGCAAATTTAACTGTTACCTTTTCTTCTGACTTTGCCAAGCCCTGAATATCATTACCTGAAGTTACTGATCTAGATGCACCTACATCACACAAATTTAATCGGAGTACCTTGAACTTCCATCATTACTTCTGGTAAACACTGTATTGTTAACATTAGATCAAAGTTGGGTAAATGGAAAATGTCTGCTATGTCAATTTTCTGTATTTGTGTAGGAGTGAGTCCACTTATCTGTTTTAGTCTTAATCATGCAGTCCAATTTTTTTTTTGCAGTGGATGTGGCTCATGGGCTCCTTCTCCTCCCAGCACTCCGGTCTTGCCATCACTCAGTTTCCACTGTGCCACGGCCAGGGCCCCTCCTCCTTCACTGCTCACTTGATGTCCTCCTCCCCCTCCTCGGCTTTCTTGATAAAAGACAGATTAATGGGGACCCCCACCCCCACCCCCCCATGGGGTAGCAATCACATAAATAGGTGCTGGTTTTTCTTTAATTTTTTTAAATTTTCCTTTCATACCTAGATTCCCAATCTTCAGACACAGTACACCAATCTGTTAATATCTTGAAACTTAGTAAAATGTCAAACAAAATTTACAAGTGATCCAGACCAGCTAAGAGTTTTGTGTAAACAGTTTGCTGTTATCCTAACCTTAGTTCTCACTAAATATCTACATTTTATTTGTCTGACTCAAGTCTAAAAGTTTAATCCCTATAAACTAGATTTCATACTTTGATTCAGGTTATAATTAAAAATAATGAAGGATGATTAAAACATTATCATTTCTTCTACGTCCAAATCATATCAGATGCAAAAAGATTCTAAACGTGTCATGGCACGGTGGCTGCTTAGTCTCCAGTGTATTTTGGCTCTTTATTTGCCACCAGGCAGCTCTCTGGGAAGCCTTTGAGGTTTGCTCGGCTCCCTGACAGCTCACAGCCATGCCCCCCTCTCCTGCCAGCCTGCCAGCTGTTTGTCATTATCATTTGTGCCTGCCTCTCGCACACACACACACACACACACACACACACACACACACACATGCATTCAGCACACCTGTGGCAGCTACTCATCTGCCTCCACTCTGTCATTAGTTCATTCACTATTTACACTCAGTTTGTCACTCTTTGTCGTGGTGTTAGTCAGTTTCCTGCACCTTGTCTGCATCCTGTGGCTAGTAGTCTTTCCCTGTAACCCGTCACTTTTTCCTCAAGACTTTATTGAGGTGTTGTTTTTCCCGGAGCCAGCCTTGCTCTGTCTCTCACCAAGTAAGTCTCCTTGCCTCTTTGAGTTCATGTGTTTGTATTTTCCCTCCTGTGGTCCAGTCTGACCCAGGAGGTGTGACGTGGACTTTCTCCTCTTTTCCTCCTTCTCCAAGTTCATGTTTTTGTGTTCCCTTCAGCGGCCCAGTTTGGCCCGAAGGTGTGATGTGGACTTCCTTGTGTCCCCTGCTGCGTTGTATATTATTTGTCTGCAGTTGGACACTTTGTACATTACACTCTTGGTTAATAAAACACACACTTCACCTGCATTTGGGCTCGTCTCCTTTAATCCATGCACTGCGTAAAAGCACACGCATATGACAAAACATTGCTTTCCCAGTAACATGTAAGAGGACACTGCTCCATTATTCTGTAGGACAGTGCAGTGAGAAATGTCTTGTTCAGCATGACAGTAATGTTTGGATGATCGCTAACTGATCAACTCACATAGGATCAGATGGATATAATTCTGATTTTTATTGCTTTGACATGAAGTGTGCACCTTACTTCTGGGTTAGGGTGCACAGTTGGAAAAAAGGAAAAAGGAATAAGGGAAAAAGTAGCCTTTGTTTCCACACTATACTGTGAAATTTAGCTAGAGTAATTTTATTGCTTTTTACACACACATTTTAAACTCAAGTTGTTGAAATGTGTCAAAATGCTCTGCAAAGTGGGAGAGTCTCAGCTCAGTGCAACATGGATATGTACAGTTTTGAAAGCAGATCACGGCGCCCATCTGAAATCCAATTTTAGGTATATTTTATGCCATAGTTGTTTAAAATAATGCCATTTGATCAAATTTAAGACCTCACATTTGGGAGATGGAAAAGACAACAATATAATGTATTTTTCTTACGTGTGGTCGTCTTGATCTTCTGATTGTCCCATCTCTCAATGTCCCTTTTTTTTAAAAAAAAAAATTCTTTCTTTACTGTAGTCACGGAGGGAGGAGGGGTTTTCAGTGATGAGGGGAGTTGCTTATTTCAGTGGGTCTGGAGAGGAACACATGCGGTTGCTGGGGTAGGGAGGTGGATACAGCCCAGGACCACAGCCACCATCATTGTCTCGGATTAATGGAGAAAAAGATAAGATAAGATAAGCCTTTATTAGTCCCACAAGGGGGAAATTCCAGGATTGCAACAGCACAGGGATAGCAACACTCAGAGCAACAATCAGAAGGCAAGAAAAAAAAAGCAAGCAAGCAAGAGCAGCTAATATACATATGTACATATTACTATAAATATATATATATACACACAGACACACAGTGTAGAGCATTGTAGCTGGATGGGATAAATATATGAATATATAAACACACAGTACGGAGCATTGCAGCTAGATGGAATAAATATGGAAATATATAAACACAGTGCGGAGCAATGTAGCTTGATGGAATAATATGTAGATATTTAAACAAAAGGCAAACCATTATACAAAGTCTTTTTTTTTTTTGTCATGCTTACTATTCTTTCATCTCACCATTGCAGCATCAGTCTCTCAGTCTTACATTTTTTTCTTCCCTTCTTCCAACCACTCCTGCACCTCGGTCAATCCATACTTTTCCCTTACACCCTACACAAAACTTCCACATTCATCAGCCTTCAATTTTCCTCTAAAACCAAACTTCCTCCTCCATTTCTGTCCACTCTCAGCACACAAACTTCACCATACATGCACAACAAAAACAATCTCCACAACATTCATTTCTCTTCTTATTTTTCCCTTTTTCTTCAGTACTGTTTGAATTTGTCATGATCTGAGCACAGAGGGATTCTGCCGTGTTCAGTCTGTTTGCCTTTCTTTCCATATTTGTATAGTGTTGTATTTTTGAGTTCTATTCCTTTTATTTTATCCTCAGTTGGTTTTCACATTCTGTATTGTTTCTTAGTATGACTTATTTTCCTGTTTACGTTCATTGTAGTTTTATTATTTATATGTTTGGGTTTACTTGTCTTTATTTGTTATCTCATTGTATTCATGTTCTGTTGTGTTTTCTCTCTTCCCGGGGCTGCAGCTGTCAGTGGTACTTCCGGGTTTTTTGCTCTGTTGTGGGTGGTGCTCCTGTCAGCTGTCAGTCCCGTCTTCTCCCTCTCATTGCTCCCAGCTGATCCGAGTTTGTAATCATTGTTTCCTCCTGCCCGCTCATGGTATCCACACTTGTCATCATTTGTTTCATTTGTTTCTAGCTCTATTTAAAGACTGTTATTTCACTCTCTCATTGCCGGAGTCTCTCCAATCGTCTCCACCAGAACCCTGCTCCTGTTCTGGTGAGCTCAACTTGTAGGTTTGCTTTTGTGATCAGTTTGTTTTTTTTCTGTTAGTGCACTGTTTGGACTTTGTGTTTTCATTTTCAATAAATACCACAAACTGCAGTTCAGCGTCTGGGTCTCTCCTCCCTGCCGCTTGCGCAATTCAAGACAGAAGACTGGGCCAGTTACAGACCCAGCTGCTGTAGTTTGTGGTTCTTTTTATTTTTTTCACCTGGGATTTTTCCATGTCAGCCACCCTAGATTTTTCAACTTTGGGACTGAGGGAGGAGGAGTGTGTAGCGGCTACACTCATCACCAGTTTTGCCTTGGGGGCTGGAGCCTCTCGCTCTCCCACGGAGGCTTGGAGGTTCGTGGACGGCGCGGCTCGGGTGATCCAGGCTCATCCCAATCTTTGGAGCTACCCGGGCCTGACAGTTTTCCTCACCTCTGTGATTGATGCACAGTGCAAACTCTGTGGCCAGGCAAGGGACCCCCCCCCTTCCCGCAGCACCACCAGGGCTTAAGAAGAAGCGGCACCCGGGGGCGAAAATCCCGCTCATCCTGTCTGGAACCCGAATCTTCACCCATCCATCAGACAGCCCCCGGAGGTCCCGAATGGACACTGTCAGGCTCTGACACAGCACTCCCACCTTCTTCTCCTGAACAGTGGCCCACACTATCAGCCGAGGAGCTGGAGGAGTGCAGGCAGGTCCAATTAGCAAAGAGAGAACTCCTTCTAGAATATAAGCCATGGCTTCTCCCGGCTCTCGCCCAGGAGCTGGAAGAGGTTTCACTGGGTCCTCTTTCACCTCACCATGAGCCAACGTCTCCACCTCCCACACCCCACCGTTGCCCAGGGAAATCTCTCTGGAGGGACGCCTCTACATCTCAGGCAGCAGTTTCTCCCACATCGAGCCAGACAACCTCTGCAGCAGCTTCGTCGCCAGCTGTCCCGTCAGCCTCTTCCTTCCCCTTGGCTGCTACGACTCCAGTCTCCTCAATGTGTCCTCCTGCTGCTGAGGGTCTGGCAGCTTCTTCCCCAGCTCCTCACATCGCTGTGTCTGTAGGGGCGGCTCCTCCACATTCTTCCGAGGGCCCCACTCCCGCTAAAGTCACGGAGAGGTCAGATTCCCAACCTGCTGCAGCAGAAGACATCGCACCTCAGGAAATCAGGCAAGTGTTTCTTCACTATCATTCAATCAAACATAAACTATCTTGCGTGATTCCTGGTGGTGAGGCTCAGATTAGGCAGTCCTCTGAGTCCTCACTATCTGCTGCAGCTATAAACCATTCACCTGTTCTCTCCGTGTCTCCTCCTTTGCTCCCTGAGAGTCCGCCAGCCCCAGGATTGAGCTGCCGGACTTTGGAGGAGCCCGCGGCCCAGGATGACCTGATACCAGTCCTGCAACCGTGGTCTGGACTGAGGGTGAGCACTGCCAGTGATCCGGAGCCCATGCTGACGATTGGGCGTACCCAGGCTCCACCAGTGCAGAAGCCATTGCCAGCAGGGAACCGACCTCCTGTTGCCATGCCGGGCGAGCCACCTGCGTGGGTCACTTCGCTGTGAAGTCCCGGGACTGCATCGACCACCATGCCTGCTGCTGGGGCTGCCACAGAAGAGTCAGAGCTGGACCTCCAGAGGTCGCCCCTTGGATCGACGGAGTCCTGGATGGCAGTGGAGCTTGAGCTCAGGTAAGTGCTCTCCTTTGTCTTCATTGTTTCTGTGTTGGAAAGATCTTGTCTGGCTCTTGGTGGGGAGAGCCAAGTGCAGTCAGCAGCTGCACCTGAGCTCACCTTGCTGGGCTCCACTGCCACCAGTGACCCTGACCCTGCGCCTTTGTCCCTCTTTCCTGAGCCTTGATCCAGGGTCACCGAGGATCGTCCAGCTTTGCCAGAGGTCTCCGTGGGTCCAGCCATGAAGCCCAAGATCACTGTGGGTCCAGCTGCTCCTGCTGAGGTCATCATGGGTGTTCCGTCCCAGCCCAGGGCCTCCAAGGGTGCTGCTCCCCCATCAGCTGAGGTCATTGTGGGTGCTCCATCCCAGCCTGGGACCTCCATGAGTGCTACTTCCCTTCCGGATGTGGTCTTTGTGTGTTCTCTGGCCCAGCCTGGGGCCGCCAAAGGTGCTGCTCCCCCATCAGCTAATGTCATCACAGGTGCTCCGTCCCAGCCCGGGACCTCTGCGAGTGCTGCTTCCCTTCTGGATGAGGTCATCGCGGGTGCTCCGTCCCAGCCTGGGACCTCAGTGGGTGCTGCTCCCCCTCCGGATGAGGTCTTCACGGGTACTCCATCCCAGCCCGGGGCTTCCGGGGGTGCTGCTTCCCTTTCAGCTGAGGTCATCACGAGTGTTCCGTCCCAGCCCGGGGCCTCCATGGGTGCAGCTCTTCCTCAGTCCAGGTCCATCGTCGGTGCAGCTTTGGCCCAGTCCAGGTCCACCGTGGGTGCAGCCATGGCCCAGTCTGGGCCCACCGTGGGTGCAGCTTTGCTCCAGCCCGGAGCCACCACGGGTGCAGCCTTGCTCCAGCCAGGAGACACTGCGGGTGCAGCCTTGCTCCAGCCCGGAGACACTGCGGGTGCAGCCTTGCTCCAGCCCGGAGACACTGCGGGTGCAGCCTTGCTTCAGCCTGGAGCCACTGCAGGTGCAGCCTTACTCCAGCCCGGAGCCACCGCAGGTGCAGCTTTGCTCCAGTCCAGAGCCACCACGGGTCCTACCTTGCTCCAGCCTGGCACCACCACGGGTTCTACCTTGCTCCAGCCTGGACCCATTGCGGGTGTGGCTTTGCTCCAGCCCGGAGCCGCCGCGGGTGCTGCCTTGCTCCAGCTTGGAGCAACCACGGGTGCTGCGATGTCCCAGTCTGGGACCATCGAGGGTGCTTCAGGCCAGTTTGATGCAGCCGTGGTCCCTTCTCCTCTGCCCGAGGCCGTCATGGTTCCCTCTCCTCTGCCCAAAGCCATCATGGTTCTCTCTCCTCTGCCTGAGGCCATCATAGATCCCTCTCCTCTGCCCGAGGCTGTCGTGGTTCCCTCTCCTCTTCCCAAGGCCATCGTGATTCCCTCTCCCCTTCCCAAGGCTGTCGTGGTTCCCTCCCCTCCGCCTGACGTCATCATGGTTCCCCCTGCTCCTACATCCTCCTCATCGCTGGTTGTCCTGGTCGGGCGGCCGCCCCCTGGACCACCTTTTCTTTTTAGGTGGTTCAAGAACACTGGCAGACCACCTGACAGACTGTGCCATTGGGTTGGGTGGCCCACATTCTCCAATAGGCTGCCCAACTTTTACCATCATGCCGTCTACCAGGTCTGGGACTTTAGCTGGCCACCGAACTGTCCAGCTTTCCGGTCCAGGGGGCTTAGGTGCCTGGTCCTGCCTGATGTGGATCCTGAGCGGGGTTTTTTTTGTTTTTTTGTTTTTTTTGTTCCCTCTTAGCCTGGGTTTTGCTGAGGTATGAGTCATGAGAGTTTTTCTTATTTTCTCTGGTTTGTTTCAGTCCCTCCGTGCCTTGGTCCCCCTCCTCCTGCCTTGGGGGGGGGGGGCTCTGTCACTGTCTGTGCACGGGGGATTCTGCCGTGTTCAGTCTGTTTGTCTTTCTTTCCATATTTGTAAAATGTTGTATTTTTGAGTTCTATTCCTGTTATTTTATCCTCAGCTGGTTTTCACTTATTCTGTATCGTTTCTTAGGATGATTTATTTTTCTGTTAACGTTCATTGTAGTTTTGTTATTTATATGTTTGGGTTTACTTGTCTTTATTTGTTATCTCATTGTATTCATATTCTGTTGTGTTTTCTCTCTTCCCGGGGCTGCAGCTGTCGGCACACCAGGTTTTTTGTTCTGTTGTGGGCGGTGCTCCTGTCAGATGTCAATCCCGTCTTCTCCATCTCATTGCTCCCAGCTGATCCGAGTTTGTAATCATTGTTTCCTCCTGCCCGCTCATGGTATCCACACCTGCTATCATCCGTTTCATTTGTTTCTAGCTCTATTTAAAGACTGTTATTTCGCTCCCTCATTGCCGGAGTCTCTCCAATTGTCTCCTCCAGAACCCTGCTCCTGTTTTGGTGAGCTCAACTTGTTAGTTTGCTTTTGTGATCAGTTTTTTTTTGTTTGGTTTTTTTTTCTGTTAGTGCACTGTTTGGACTTTTTTCAAAAAATATCACAAACCACAGTTCAGCATCTGTGTCTCTCCTCCCTGCCACTTGGGCAATTCATGACAGAATCACCCTTATTTTTATATATTCTCAACCTAGGATTTTCACAACAACATATTTCCTTTTAAAATTAGGAATAAATCTACTTATTCTTTCCTCTGCCCAGATTAAAGTTGAACCTCTTCACTTTCCTGCTGATTAGGGGTAGCCTCTTTATTGCCTCACTGCTCCAAACCTGCTGTTGAGCAGGTGGGGGAGGACTTTCTTTGCCATGCATGGACTTGACTTGCAGTGGTTTCCTGCTTTAGCCATAGCGATATTGAGGTCTCAGGTTTCATTGGAGAAATTTCATCTTAAGGATTCAAAAATCAGGCAGAGTAAAAGTTTTAAGCAGATTTATTGTCGAAAAGCATTAGTAGCCAATGGAGCACCATTCATTCTGGACCAGAGTCCAAAGTGGAGTGTGCTCACACTCAAACACAGTTGGGGCATTAGTTTATGTGACCCCTGGCAAATATCCCTGATCCTGCATTTCAACTAGCTCTGCTGCTTTTGGCATAGAAACTTTAAATTGGTTTTAATTTTTGAATAATATGGATTGATTTGAAGTTAATTTGGAAGCTCTGTTTGGTTATAAATTGGCTTTACACGTTCGCACTTTGTCTAATTTGGAGGTAAATTTATGAAAGAATGCAATTCTTATAGTTGACCACAAGATGAAGGCAGTTCCTTCTGCACTCAAGGAGGAGGAGGCACAGTGACGTCGCTTGGAGGTGGTCTAGCTGCCTCAGCTCAAAGATGGCGGCCAGAATGACTCACCATGATGATTTTCAAAATGGCGTGTATACTGCTTAATCTGCACATGCACAGTTCTCATGTAACGGGAATGTTAAGTGGCCGTTTAGGTCACACGCAAATGTAAATGCGCAACATGGCTGCGCAGCCTGTTGACCACAAACCACGCCTTATTTTTTGAAGGAAACTGGAGAGTTGTCCCCTTAAATTCAATTTTATTCATGCAAGGATAATCTTACAATTTTTTCATGTACAATTCAGCACAATTACCTCAAACAATTTCCTCTCAGTAACTTTTATCAGGCTTTAAACACAATTTCTCAGTTCAACTCAGGTTAGTGGGTGAATTACCTCCTCCCCTTTGTGATCACAGACACAGACTCACCTTCATTCCCTGCCGCTTTATTCACATATACTCTTTTCTCTTAGCTTAACTTTATGTAGACGATACTTTCTTTGAGCCGCATCTGGTCAACAATACAAGCGGTATCATATCATAAAGTTCAGTCTTGGACTGATTTTAACAAGCTATCATTATTGTTATGGAAAGTCGTTCACTACTGATGTATTTTAAGATCTCACGCTGTACCATGAATTATTACAATCATTAATACTTCTACTCACTTAGTGATGTTATTTAAGTTCTTGTATTAAAAATTCAATCATTAATCCTTTTACTCACTCATTGATTAACCCTTTCGCTGTGATATATTGTGTGCCCCTTGTGGCAGAGTGCGGCGCTGCGCCTGTCAACTCATAATAATGTGCAGAAACACTGTCCAGCTGTACTGAGGATTTGTACTGATCATGCCAGGTCACAAGGTGGCAGGCACACATTGGAGGACTCATGGATAACAAGTAATACACCAAAGAGGAAGAAATACTTCCTACTTCTTGTACTGTGGGATTAGACCAAAACAAATATGGCCGCTACCAATCGTTGTAGAGAGGAAAATCGCTCCACTTTTGTGCAGTTTTATAAGATAAATAGTGCCAGAATAAAAGCGAAATTAAGGTGGAATAATCACTAACAGTTTGTGGATGTAGGAGAGAAAGCTAAAATGACCAGGAGAGGACAAAATAGCAACCAGAATGTGACAAAAGGAGGAGCTGACTCCTGTCTTCACAGACATTTTTAACACCTCCCTGAAGTCATGCCACGTGCCGGCCTGCCTCAAAACCTCTAGTAGTAGTAGTAGTAGATTAGTTTATTTGACAGGGACAGTGCAATAAACATAGACAATTAATCAAAGACAATCAATCTGATGTGTTGCACATAGAGTGTATAGCTATTAGCTAATTTGCAACTCTTGTCCCTGGATGGGCTTTAGAAAAAAGAATCAAGTAAAGATGGGAAAAAAAAATAAAATATACACAATAACCACATACATCAATGCAGAAAAATTATAAATACACAATTATAAATATTATAAATACACAAATATAACAGCCTGACTCACATTTAACATAAATATTATAAATATTATAAATACACAAATATAACAGCCTGACTCACATTTAACACATATAACAGAATCAGAATCAGAATC
The DNA here is from genome assembly GCA_020510985.1 of Pholidichthys leucotaenia. Classification (NCBI taxonomy): domain Eukaryota; kingdom Metazoa; phylum Chordata; class Actinopteri; order Cichliformes; family Pholidichthyidae; genus Pholidichthys; species Pholidichthys leucotaenia. The sequence goes on from CM035836.1 coordinate 312,677,185, forward strand.
AGAATCAGGTTTATTGCCATTGTTCATGTGATACACAAACTAGGAATTTGTCTCGGTGCCATGCTGCAACATTAAAAACATAATGAGAAAAAGGGATAAACTAAAAAACTAAAGGACTAGAAACGTGCAATAAGTGTAGAAAAATAAGTAATAATAAGTAATAATAATAATAATACTAGTAATAATGAGTAGTACTAGTCTCGGCGCCACACCAGTCGGCTGCCTTTTGCAACAGCGGCTCGATTCCGAGTTTTTTTTCCCTTCCTCTCTCTTTTGATCACTTTTTTTTTTTTTCACCCCACTTATATCACGGACACACAGATCATCCCAAATGTCTCCTGAGCCGGTGGACGGAGCCACTGTTTATAGCAGGATACGATATAACAGGGAAGAGCTGCTAGCATTTAACCGCCACCCGGTCCCACTGGAAAAACTCGACATACCGAGAGAACTGAGGCGAAAACGCCGCGGCTGCCGGGCTGGAGTAAGGCGGAGGACAAAAAATATAAGGTACAGACCCTCCCTTCCATCTGTTGTCATGGGAAATGTACGGTCGATACTGGGAAAGTTAGATGAGCTAGCGGCTATCTCCCGTTATGATAGCACTTACCGGGAGTGCTCTCTCCTTTTGTTTACTGAGACGTGGCTAACTGAACTAGCAGCAGATGCTAACATTGAGCTGGAGGGTTTTCACACGATACGAGCTGACCGAACACCAGAGAGTGGCAAAACTAGGGGCGGTGGAGTGATCATGTATGTTAACAACAACTGGTGCAGACCGGGACATATCACTGTTAAACAACGACACTGCAGCAAAGACATTGAGTTGCTAGCTGTTAGCATGAGGCCTACATATCTCCCGAGAGAATACTCACACGTGATCTGCATTGTTGTTTATGCAAATCCGACGGCGAACGCTGGGACAGCGCGTGACGTCATCCATTCAGTAACCAGCAGGCTGCAGACAGAACACCCAGATGCTCTTCTCCTCATCTCAGGCGATTTCAACCACGTTTCACTGTCTCCCATTCTGCCCACTTTCACCCAGTATGTCACATGCCACACTAGAGACAATAAAACACTGGATTTGTTCTACGCAAACACTAAGGAGGCGTACACCTCATCACAACTCCCCCCACTTGGGAGATCGGATCACAACTTGGTTCATCTCCGACCGGTGTACAAACCTCTAGTGCACAGACAACCTCCGGCCATGCACACAGTGGAGTTATGGTCTGAGGAGACAATGGACACTCTAAAGGACTGTTTTGAAGCCACTGCCTGGAAGCAGCTCTGCGATCCACATGGTGAGGACATCGATGGCCTCATTCACACCTTCACGGGCTACCTCAGCTTCTGTGTGGACAAATCCGTTCCCACCAAGACCATACGGCGTCACTCAAACAACAAACCCTGGATCAACCCTGAGATAAAAACACTTCTGAGAGAGAAGAAGAGGATCTTCAGGTCGGGGAACAGGGAGATGCTGAAGTCCGTACAGAGGGAGCTGAGGAGAAAGATCAGAGAAGGCAAGGACAGCTTCAGGAAGAAGATGGAGGACAAGCTGCAACAGAGCGACATCAGCGGGGTCTGGAGAAACCTCAAAACCATCTCGGGGCTCCAGAATACCTCCCCCCAGGCCACGGGGGGCAGGGAGTGGGCGAACAACCTGAATCTGTTTTTCAATAGATTTGACCAACCGCCCTCCCCCCTGTCTGCACAACAACCACTGCTGCCTCTAAGAAATCAAGTCCTGCTACCCACTCCACACTCCACCGACACCCCCCCCACTCCCAACACACAGCCCCCCATCCTGACCCTGACCAAGACCCAGGTGAGGACGGAGCTGAGGAAGATCAAGGCGAGGAAGGCGTCGGGACCGGACGGCATCAGCGCAAAGCTCCTCAAGTCCTGTGCAGACCAGCTGTGTGGGATTGTGACGTATATTTTCAACATGAGCCTGAAACTGGGGAGGGTACCACAGCTGTGGAAAACATCTTGTGTGGTACCTGTACCAAAAACTTCCCACCCCAAAGACCTGAACAGCTTCAGACCGGTGGCCTTGACGTCCCACTTGATGAAGACCCTGGAGAGACTGCTCCTTGCTCATCTCCGCCCCCTGGTGGAACCAGCGATGGATCCACTCCAGTTCGCCTACCAGCATGGCATTGGGGTGGAGGATGCGGTGATCTTCCTCCTTCATCGTTCTCTGTCCCACCTGGAGAAGCCCGGGAATATGGTGAGGATCATGTTCTTTGACTTCTCCAGTGCTTTCAACACCATCCAACCGATGATCCAGAAGGACAAGCTGCTGCGCGCAGGGGTGGACCAGCACCTGTCATCATGGATCCTGGACTACCTCACGAACCGGCCTCAGTTTGTGAGAACCCGGGACTGTGTTTCCGACACGATCATCAGTAGCACGGGGGCCCCCCAGGGAACGGTGCTGGCTCCCTTCTTGTTCACTCTTTATACTGCGGACTTCTCACACAACACAACACATTGCCATCTACAGAAGTTCTCTGATGACTCTGCGATCGTTGGTCTCATCTCCAGCGGAGATGAAGCTGAGTACAGAGGGCTTATCCAGGACTTTGTGGACTGGTGCCATCGGAACTGCCTCCAGATCAACGCGAGGAAAACTAAGGAGCTGGTGGTGGACTGCCGCAGGCATGGGCAGCCCCTCACAGCACCAGTAAATATACAGGGAACAGACATCGAAATGGTGACATCCTACAAGTACCTGGGTATTCATCTGAACAATAAACTAGACTGGTCACACAATACTGACGCACTCTACAAGAAGGGACAGCGCAGGCTGTTCCTGCTGAGGAGACTCAGGTCTTTTGGTGTACAAGGGGCGCTGCTGAAGTCATTCTATGACACGGTGGTGGCATCAGCCATCACTTTTGGAGTGGTCTGCTGGGGCAGTGGCATTACTGCAGCCGATAGGAAGAGACTGAACAAACTGATTAAGAAAGCTAGCTCTGTCCTGGGGCAACGCCTTGATCCGATGGAGGAGATAGGAGAGAGAAGGACGGTGGCTAAACTGTCATCTCTGCTGGAGTCCGAGTTCCACCCTATGCAGGACATACTGGATGCACTGAGGAGCTCATTTAGCAGCAGACTACATCATCCCAGGTGCACAACCGAGAGGTTTCGTAGGTCCTTCCTACCAACGGCTGTCAGACTGTACAACCTAAGCAGGGCTGCTCGCAGAGATAGCAAAAAGACGTAACAAACTAATAGTTTTTGAATGCAAAAGATGCAATAGACTTACACAATGGTCCTCTCCGGCATACAACTAGGAACATACCGGTCGCTATGGAGGGTGAGAATATGTATGGGCACATAATCATACCATGTAGGATAACTAAATAGACGGTTATGCTGTTTCATCCCACCTAGCAACAATGCTCTGCACTGTGTGTGTTTATATATTTACATACTTATTCCATCTAGCTACAATGCTCTGCACTGGGTGTGTTTATATTTATATATCTATATTTTTATTCCATCTAGCTACAATGCTCCGCACTGTGTTTTTATATATCTACATATTATTCCATCTAGCTACATTGCTCCGCACTGTGTGTGTTTATATACTTGCATATTTATTCCACCTAGCTGCAATGCTCCATACTGTGGGTGTTTATATATTTACATATTTATTCCATCTAGCTACAATGCTCTGCACTGTGTGTTCATATATTCATATATTTATTCCATCCAGCTACAATGCTCTGCACTGTGTGTCTGTGTGTGTGTGTGTGTGTATATATATATTTTATAGTAATATGTACATATGTATATTAGCTGCTCTTGCTTGCTTTTTTTGCCTTCTGATTGTTGCTCTGAGTGTTGCTATCCCTGTGCTGTTGCAATCCTGGAATTTCCCCGTTGTGGGACTAATAAAGGCTTATCTTATCTTATCTTATCTTAAAAAATTAGCATGTAGCAGATAATGTGAAGTACCACATAGTGCAGTCAATAATGCAACAGAAAAACAGTGATGAATGACATGAGTCTGGTTGAGCTGCTGTACATAGTGCACGAGAGTCAAAAGTCACTTAGTGTTCAGCAGTCTGATGGCAGAGGGGAAAAAGCTGTTCATGTGCTGAGAGGTTTTAGTCCGAATGGACCGAAGCCTTCTACCTGAGGGGAGGGGGGCAAACAGCACGTGACCAGGATGTGAAGGATCGGCTATGATCCGGCCAGCACGCCTCCGGGTCCTGGAGATGTACAGGTCCTGGAGAGATGGGAGCTTGCAGCCTATCACCTTCTCAGCAGTGCGCACAACGCGCTGCAGCCTTAGTCTGTCCCTGGCAGTGGCTCCTGTGTACCACACAGTTATGGAGGAGGTGAGGATGGACTCGATGATGGCCGTGTAGAACTGCACTAACATCTTGGTGGGTAGCTTGAGCTTCCTCAGCTGCCGCAGAAAGAACATCCTCTGCTGGGCCTTTTTGATGAGGGAGCTGATGGTTGGCTCCATCAGCCAACATAACTCACATTTGCCTATTTCAGGCCTTCCTCCCTTCGTCACTCACTATAAACATCGTCCCTGTCCCCAAGAAGCCACGGATCACTGGACTTACCGACTACAGACCTGTAGCGCTCACCTCTGTAGTCATGAAGTCCTTTGAGCGCCTGGTCCTGCCCCACCTCAAGACCATCGCCACTCCCCTCCTGGACCCGCTGCAGTTTGCCTACAGAGCCAACAGGTCTGTGGACGACGCAGTCAACCTGGCCCTCCACTCCATCCTGCAGCACCTGGACTCCCCGGGAACCTACGTCAGGATCCTGTTTGTGGACTTCAGCTCTGCATTCAATACCATCCGCCCCGCTCTGCTCCAGGACAAGCTGTCCCTGCTCAACGTGCCTGACTCCCTCTGCAGGTGGATCACCGACTTCCTGACGGACCGGAGGCAGCATGTGCAGCTGGGAAAGACTGTCTCAGACTCTGTTAGCATCAGCACCGGATCACCCCAGGGCTGTGTACTTTCCCCCCTACTCTTCTCCCTGTACACCAACTCCTGCACCTCCAGCCACCAGTCTGTCAAGCTGATCAAGTTTGCGGATGACACCACCCTCATTGGGCTCATCTCCAACGGCGACGAGTCCGTCTACAGGAGAGAGGTGGCCCAGCTGGCATCCTGGTGCAGCCACAACAACCTGCAGCTGAACGCTCTGAAGACAGTGAAGATGATCGTGGACTTCAGAAAAGTCACAGCCCCTCTGCCCCCCCCCCTTACCCTCACAGACTCTCCCATCACCGCTGCGGATTCCTTCCGCTTCCTGGGCACCACCATCACCCGGGACCTCAAGTGGGAGCCGACCATCAGCTCCCTCATCAAAAAGGCCCAGCAGAGGATGTTCTTCCTGTGGCAGCTGAGGAAGCTCAAGCTACCCACCAAGATGTTGGTGCAGTTCTACACGGCCATCATCGAGTCCATCCTCACCACCTTCATCACTGTGTGGTACGCAGGAGCCACCGCCAGGGACAGACTAAGACCGCAGCGCGTTGTGCGCGCTGCTGAGAAGGTGATCAGCTGCAAGCTCCCATCCCTTCAGGACCTGTACATCTCCAGGACCCGGAGGCGTGCAGGTCGGATCATAGCCGACCCTTTACACCCTGGACATGCACTGTTTGCCCCCCTCCCCTCAGGCACAAGACTTTGGTCCATTCAGACTAAAACCTCCCGCTACATGAACAGCTTCTTCCCCTCTGCCATCAGACTACTGAACACTAAGTGACTTATTAGACTCTCGTGCACTACGTACAGCAGCTCAACCAGACTCATGACAATTATCACTGTTTTCTTTTTGCACTACCGACTGCACTATGTGGAACTCCACAATATCTGCTGCTTGTTAATATATTTAAAAATTGCATAGATTGGTATTACTTATTCATATTCTAGCTTTTATTGCATGCATAGTTTTTTATTTTTATCTTTAGTGCTACTCCATGTTTAATGTTGCAGCATTGCACCAAGACAAATTCCTAGTTTGTGTACTACATGAACAATGGCAATAAATCTCATTTTGATTCTGATTCTGAAAAGGATGCCGGTAAGTGACGAATGTCTTTGTTTGTTTTTATGCAAATTAGATGCGTAAATTTACTGCTATCTGAAACTTTGGATCATATTCTACATTTTTCTAATTGACAGTAAGCGATTATCTCTTACCACTTTCAAGTTATAGCCTTGGAAAGTTGTGACATGTGACCTGATTATTTTCCTGAAAAAATCTTTACCACTGTTGACCACTAGGGATTATGTTGCAGTTTAGCAACGTACACAGACAGAGGGTTAAATTTGAGAGTCTTGTATTATTCCTATATTATTCACTCATTGATTAAATTTGAGAGTCTGGTAATTAGAGTACTTTATTCATGCTCACTAGTTGATGTAAAAAAGTTTTTGCATTGCAAATCTTCCTTATTTATTAAAAGCGGCTCTTTGATCTGTCTCTAACATGTGAATGCATTCATGATTATGACTCCCTGCGTGTTCTTATAACCATAGAAAATAACCACAAAATATAACATTATCTTTTTATTAAGTTTTTCAATAAAATTTAATAAAATTTAAAAAACAGAACAAAAGGTTTACTTTGCCGGATACTTCAATCCTACAGTGATTTAAAAAAAAGTCGCTCACCTTGTGATTTGGGCCCTGGATTGTCTGCAGTAACCAGCCAAAGCTCTTGTCCTGATGTCCGCCGTCAATGAAGTTGGCCAACTGCCTGCATCCTCCACCATGAAACTGTAAAAATTAATTTTGGACAGTTTGCAGAATCTTTTCAGTTAACCAACTTTAGTGTTCTCGTACAGCGTGTTGGAACGCTGACTAAACACCAAGCTAAACCGTAGTCAATGAAGACAGAGTCGATGCAAGGTTCATCATTTACTTCCCCACTTCTTCATCAACATTTGTGGTGAAAACTGTAACAAGAAATTACAAATATACATTACGTCTCTGTTTTACAAATAATTTCTCCGTACATATCCTTTAACATTGAATTCACATTACATATGCACTTTACTTAACATCGTGTAACTGTTTCTACATGTTTTTTACCGTGTTTTTTAACTGCAAATAAACTTCCTCGAATCTGTCATTAAAATTACATCCCTTTTAACAAATCGTTAATATTTACGATTCTTAAACTCCTTAATGTTAAATATATGAACTTACGGCATTGCTTTCGTGATGTTTAACAGTGGATGGCAATGGGTTAAATTCAGAACATGGAAAACATGTCTGCCATACTCTTGAAGAGAGCCAGGAAAGAGACAGGAAGTAATAGACAGGATGTGAGGTAAACGGATGAGGCACTTCAAAACAAAGTTACCTGTGCAAACAAGTAAACCTTATCGACAGTTATTTTATATTTTAACTAAAATAAAGGACAAAACATTTATTAAATGAGAAATATCTATGCAAAGAATAAACAAATGCCTTATGGGCATTACACCAACCAATAATCACAGAAGAAATATTATTTCTCCGCCTATCTTTTATTGAATCACGCAGGGAGTCAGAGAACATGGCCGTGGATCTCTCACCACCCCCTCTGGTAAAAAAGACCCAGCACAAAGGAATCCTAGATAGGCTTCTGATCTGCTGGGCATTCCCAGCACTCTCCAACAATCTCCAACAATACGTGTCCATTGTCCAAACTGGTCCAAACTGGTCTTCTTGGCATCCAGATGGCTCCCAGGGTCTCCTTGCTTTTATGGCTTCCATCCTGTTGGTTCATGTCTCTCACCATGCCCATATATGGAAGCAGGAACCAGCGACTAGAGCATGTGTGCAGCTTGTGTGTGCGTATGTGTATGTGTGCAGAGCCTGTATGTGTGTGCAAGTAACTGATGTGCATATATAAATAGTGTATGTGTGTGTGGATCTACAATAATTTTGCTAAAAGCTTGCTAAAAATTGTTCAAAATTGCACTTTTCATTGCAGTGGTTGGTAAATCCTAGGTTCAAAGGTTATGTCTGTCAAACGAAGTAGCAGGACTTGATTCTCCATATCTGTTGTTGTTTTCAGGTCTGGAGAATCTCTACCACCTCATGATAAAGAAAAGCTATGAATTGCTGGTGGACATGGAGGACTTTGAAGGAAACAATGCATACGCTCGTTACTCTTCGTTCTCTATCGGTCCAGAGTCTGATGGATACAGAATGAATTTCTCTGGATTCATTGATGGAGGAGCAAGTTGGTTAATGTTTTTTTTTTTAACCTTAATAAACATTAGATATACAGTATATATCAAAATTCAAAATCTCAGTGATTTGGATTTCAGTCTTGTAAGTTTGTAAGATTTTTTTTTCCCATAAAAGTGCCTGTCGGAGAGAATGTCAGTGCAAGATCCTAATTATCGTTTCTGTTGGAAAGACTGCCAAGGTCATTCTGAAGAAGCTTATTTGTAGAGAAAAGCTCTGTTGTGCTGTTGCCATGGATACCAGAAATTCTTCTCCAGAGTGATTCTGGTGGTCTTTCCAGCAATTTCAGAGAGCTTTATAATGGTCAATATCTTTGATTCTTTATATAGGAAATTCCCTGGTGGTCCATAATGGAATGAAGTTTTCCACCTTTGACAAAGACCAGGACACCTGGCCTGGAAACTGTGCCAAATCATTCATGGGGGCCTTTTGGTATGAGAACTGCCACGATGCTAACCCTAACGGGATGTATCGCTATGGAGCTGATAAAACCTTCCATGCTATTGGAGTGGAGTGGAACAGCTGGAAGGGTCGAGACTACTCACTGAAATCCATCAGCATGAAGATCCGTCCTGTTCAGTAAATGATGAACCCAATAAGTGCAATACTGAACAAATTTCCCCCTTGTATAAAGAATACAACAACAAAATTTATATATGTCATGTGTGTGCATTATTATCTTCACCATGGAGGTTCAGTTTTTGCTGTTTATACCCATAACCTCTTGACCTGATTTCAGTAGAATTTGGTGTAATGGTAAATGTTGGACCACACAAGAACCTGTTTGATTTTAAAGAGGATCAGAATCCAGGTGTAACAGGCCAAATTAACCCCTGCCCAGATTAAACCCGAGCTGTAAACTGGCCTAGGCCAAACTATACCACTCCAGGTCAGAATATATCCTCCTTGTGTGAAGAGGTTTTGATTGTATTTATACATTATATTTACAGCACAACACGTCACCACATCATGATGTCACTACGTTACGTTACCTTATGTTATGATCAGCTGATCTGACCACTTTTTTCCATTTTATAAGCTGACATATATATCAAAATAACACACCTGCCCATCCCACTTTTACGCAGAGGAAAATATTTTCTACTATAATATTGTAACATTCAACTATTAAATAGCGACTGCCCCCCCAAAAACAAAGGGTTACAAATGACTTCAAATGCACAAGCAAATATGGTGTTAAGATTGTGTTTTAATTCAACTCAAAACACAAAAAAATAATAGTTACACGTTGAATTATTTCTTTACAGGTTTACCGGTACATAAAATTGTTCTCATCAATAACTAAATATAATTTCTCATGTAGAGGAATGAACAAGACGAGACATGAGCATTGCAGATGGAGACTTTATTCCTCTATCAGCAAAGTAAGACTGATCTCTGGGTGCCAAAGCCAACCTTAATGCTGCATTTCCCCTCTAGTCTGCTTTGGTCCGCGTACGCTTTGGACAAGCCTGGCGCGCACGCGGCGCTGTACATGCTCACTTTTTTCATCTACCCAGGCCAAGCGGTTGACGCATGCACACAATCATCATTTGTAGTTTCACTCCCGCCCTATAGGTAGTGCCAATGCGCTGACACGCCAGGATTTTCACCAACAAAGAAACGTGAGAGCAACACACATCAACAACAATGGCATTGTTTAACTGTCACCGAGAGGAAGAGGAGCTGCTGTTACTATATTCTGAGGCAGAATTACAAAAAGTATGTTTATTCTTGTCTTCAGCCTCCTCATTTTCTTCTTTGTCTACTTTGTCTTTGTATGCTGTGTCGATATCGCCACCTTGTGAATGAGACATTCAGTCTTGCGCATGCGCTGTCAACGTGTTCAGGTCATGGGCAGGCAGCGCAGTCACAAAATTCGGGCTGCACGCGGTCGTCCACGGTCGAGCACTCCAGACACTAGCTGACTGGAGATGATAACATAAATTTTGTCACACAAGGTTTCGGGTTGCACGTACGTGGACAGCAGAGGTATAGCATGAATCCAGCTTAATACATCTTACACATTCCTTTCTTTGGCATCGAGGATACACTTCATTACCATAGCGTACATTACATCTCAATATATTCACACCTGCAGTCCCAAGTGTGAATGCACATCTTAACATCTGTTTTCCCCCCCGGCGCTCTGGCACCCAACTCTGCCTCTCATCCTTTCAACTCTCCCCTCCAGGGTGCCACAGTCTCTGCATTCGTCTCTCCCACCTGAGGCACACACATTACCATGTCTCACTCCTTCCCCCCATTTCCAAAGTCACTGGTTGCAAGTTAGACTTCCTGTTGTGCCACCACACGCCCCCCCAAACACTCAGAAGGGGCCTTAACCATCCGGTGCCTTAGACTTGATCAGTCGCCCATACTGGCAGTAACGTGGAGTCGCCGGGCTGACCGAAGGACCTTCCTGCTGCTGTGGATAGGAGAAGACTTGGTCTCCAGTGCACAGTTCTCTGGGGAGGGGAAAGCTTTGATCTCCTGCAAACAGTTCTCTGAAGGGGGAAAACAAACTTGCAGACCCCCCGCGGGCGGTCGACCATGCCGGGGAACCTGGGCCAATACCACCTGCTCATCTGCCAAAACATAAGCGGGCTTCAGCCTGTCTATGCAGATGGTTTCCGTATGCCCCCCCAAAATTTAACACAAAATTTTTCGCCCCTGTTTCCAAAACAACAGGCAGGTAAGGTGAATGCAGTGGGGTTCGGTGGGCGTCGTGCCTAACGAAAACAAACTTGGCGTTCTTAGAGTTCATGTGACCCAGGATGACAAAAATGTGCAGTCCACATCAGCGGATGTGGTGGAAGCCAGCAGAACTGCCTCTGGCCAACGCGTGGTGCGGTCCACTATTGTTAAAAGGTGCGTGAACCCCTGCAATGATGGAAGGGGGGCCACGTGAACGTGGTTGAACTTCCTGCTTGGTATCTGGAAAGGTTCGAGAGGGGCTTTGGTGTGCCTCTGAACCTTAGCCCGTTAGCATGTGACGCACGCTACAGTCCACTCCTTCACATCCTTGCGTAAGCGAGGCCTCGTACGCCAGGATGTGAAAGAGAGTGGATGGACTTGAAAATGCGGCAGTGCCACGTACTCGGAACCATCGGACAGGGCCAGAGATGATGGAGACATCACAAAGCGAGGGGGGGCAACCCTATTGTACCGTCCTGCTTTCCAGTTTTAGCCCAGTCCCCGCAGATTGGAGCATGCAAATGTCCACGTCCTCCTCTGATGCGCTAGCCACCAGAATGTCATCTAAGTAGACGAAAACAAACGGCAAGTCATGGAGCACCGCGTCCATCATCCTCTGAAAAGTTTGGGCTGCGCCCTTTAACCTGAACGGCATGCGTAAAAACTTGAAAAGGCCAAAAGTTGTCATCACCGTCGTTTTTGGGATGTTGTCGGTGTGAACCGGGACCTGGTGGTAACCGCGGACCAGATCCACTTTAGAAAAAATGCGCCTCCCGGCCAGGTGCATATACAATCTTGAATGTGCGGGATGGGGTAACGGTCGTGCTCAGTGACATTGGTTAGGCAATGGAAATCATTGCACGGCCGCCACGAACCATCGGACTTGGGCACCATGTGCAGCAGAGACACCCAAGGGCTAGTGGAGCACCTAACGATTCCTAGATGTTCTAAGTTGGCAAATTCCTCACGCACGATGGCTAGCTTAGCTACATCCAGGCGGGCGTGCAAAAACCAGCGGGCCCTTTGTCGTGATGAAATGCTCGACCCCATGCTTGGTCACGGTAGCGGGAAAGGTGGGCACCGTAAGCGCGGGAAACCCGGAAAGCAAATGCTGATACTCATTCCCTGAGGCCAAAAAATTTGCATGTGTTGGTGGCCCAGCTCCCCGAGCCATACACGGCAGTGAAGGAAATGACACGGCATCCACTTAACGTCTGCTAGCAACATCGACAAAGAGACCATAAGCACACAGAAAATCAGCACTTAAGATAGGAACTGAACATGCAGCTACCACAAAGTCCTACTTTTAGTTCCGTCCATGCAAACACACAGTCATCGACCTTTCTCCAAAAGTCTTGATGGGGGATCCGTTGGTGGCTGTCAATGATGGGCCGCAGCCTTCTGCCAGCCTATCAGCACTGACTGGCAAAAGGAGACTCTTCTGGGAACCAGAGTCCACCAAAAACCGTCTCCCGGAACGTGTGTCCTCGATGAAAAGCAGCTTCTCCCTGTTGCTAGCGGTCATAGCTGCTACTGACCGCTGGCTGGCCCATCTCCGGCATCTTGAAGCGGCATGGCAGAAGACAACGCTACACATCAGCGCTGAAACATTGATAATAGGAACACGCCGTTACATTCTGGCATCCTTGAATGGCTGTGCCGGCCACAACCTTTGGCTCCTCCGCCTTGGTGTGCTCTGCCGAAGATCCCGGTCTCACCGCCTGGACTCTGAAGCTCCTGCTTGCCAAGATAATGTGGTCCACTTCCTCTGCCAGCAACCGGTAGTCCCTGGCAGCCAGCAGCGGTGAGCTGGCCAAAATTGTCCATGCCGAAACCGGCAGTTTCCTCAGGAAGAGATGGGCAAAGAGGAAAGATCCGTCATCTGCACCCAGCAAAGACAGCATACTCTCCATTAGCCCCACAGCTGATCTGAGTGTGAGAGGAGCTTCTCTGCTCTCTCTCCAGCAGAGTGTGTGTACCACCGCAGCAGCAGCTGCTTAAGAGTGTCGTAGTTGCCCTGGGCTGGGAGAGCACGAAGCAGGTTCATTGCGTGGTGAGTGGAGCGCGGGTCCAGTGAAGCCACCATATAATGATACTTCGTGTCATCTGCCGAGACTCCGTGGAGAGTGAACTGGGCTTCCAGGTGAATGAAACAGGCGGCTGGATCGTGGAGCCAAAAGTCCGGGAGTTTGACTGCCACAGCGAATGCAGCGGGGGGAACCCCAAGCGCGAATGTTCCCACAGAGGTGTTCGGTCCGTCTTCCATTTTCACGTCAGGTCACCAGTGTAGAGGAATGAACAAGACGAGACATGAGTTTTGCAGATGGAGACTTTATTCTTCTATCAGCAAAGTTAGGCTGATCTCTGGGTGCCAAAGCCAACCTTTAATACATCTTACACATTCCCTTCTTTGGCACCGAGAATACACTTTATTATCATAGTGTACATTACATCTCAATACATTCACACCTGCAGTCCCAAGTGTGAAAGCACATCTTAACATCCCCCCCCCCGGAAAAGCGCCCAGAGTTGGGCACTCTGGCGCCCAACTCTGCCTCTCACCCTTTCAATTCTCCCCCCCAGGGTGCCACAGCCTCTGTATTTGTCTCTCCCGCCTGAGGCACATGCATTACCATGTCTCGCTCCTTCCCCCCATTCCCAAAGTCACTGGGTGCAAGTAAGACCTCCTGTTGTGCCATTACATTCATTCATTCATCTTCTTCCGCTTAATCCTTTTTGGGTCACGGGGGGGCTGGAGCCTATCCCAGCATCTTTGGGCGAGAGGCAGGGTCCACCCTGGACAGATCACCAGTCCATCGCAGGGCCAACACAGAGAGACAGACAACCATTCACTCTCACAGTCATACGTAAGGACAATTTAGAATCCCCAGTTTGATGCCAGTTAACCTAACTTGCATGTTTTTGGCATGTGGGAGGAAACCGGAGAAATCCCAGAGTAAACCCACGCAGACACGGGGAGAACATGCAAACTCCACACAGATCACTGTTAGTCGGGGGCTGGGATCGAACTCAGGATCCCCCGGCCAAGGGTGAGTTGCTGTGCTGCCGCAGTGCTAACCACTCCCCTTTGGCTACAATTACACTTTATTTATGATAATTAGGCCTATTTTTTGTGCATTTATAATTTTATTCATAAAGTGCAATGCATCAACATAATATGTTGATGCATTGCACTTTATGAAGCCCTTCATGTGGCAGTGCTGCAATATTAAACCCATATTTCAGTGTTTACATCGTCTATCATGTCAAACAAACATAGCATTTAGAATCTGCACTTTTGGTTTTACTTTCCATTTCACTTTCCGTTTTTACCATTTTTTGCTATTCCAAATATACACCAAACGTGATAAAAATAGTCTGAAAAACAATGACAGAAATTGTTAATCATAATTCTGGTTTTACTTGCCCTATCAACACAATTTAAAAACTGGAAATGAGTTTCAAATCTGCACTAAGCCAAGGACCACCTCTGGTAAAAATTTCATCCAAATCCATCCAATAGTTTTTGTGTAATCCTGCTGCACAAATACAAACAAGGTCCTTGGTGGAGGTACAGTATGCATTGTCAGATCATCACCAAAATTTAATTTATTTCTGCAAAATTGCTTAAGCCAGAGCATGAATTGGCTTAAGAAATAATATACCTGGGGTATAATCTAGCCTAGGCCACTTTACCACCGGGTATAGTCTGGACTGGGGGTATACTGTGGCCTGTTACACTGGGTTGACCACTCCCACTTAATTTTACAATGACATTAAGGTACTTAAATCAGGTATACTACTTGGAGTACTATTCACCTTCACAATAATGTCAAAATAAATTTCTTTAAACTCAAAAACTTGCAAGATCTTCTATATTTTACTGAAAGTTTTCTTAACTGTTTTCAGCTGTGAACACTTTTTTTAAATTTTATTTTTAACTATTTACAACAATATACAGTTCAGTGTCCCTACTCAGCTGATTCTACACAGGACAAAGTCCAATCTCTCTTCTAAGATGCTCAAACCTTTGTCAGTGGTTTGGTTAACCCAGGGGTGTCCAATCATGTGCCATAGAGGGCTAAGACCCTGCAGGCTTTACCTCCAGCAAGTGTCTTCAACAGCAGATTCCACTGAATTTCTTCCCACTGACTGCTGATAAGTGAAAACACCTGCTGAAGAGACTGAGTAGAAGAGAAAACCTGCAGGGTCTTGCCCTCTATGGCACATGATTGGACACCCCTGGGTAAAGATGTCAGCTTTCATATCACTTGTTGGACAATATTGCAGTTGTATTTGTCCATTTTGCACACATTCACAAATGTAGTGGTAGGGAATGTTTCTGTGCTTTGTTCAATTCAATTCAATTCAATTCAACTTTATTTATATAGCGCCATTTCACAACAACAGTCATCTCATAGCACTATCAACTGTAGGGAGGACCCCCACAGTTGCAGAAAGACCCCAGCAATCAGGCGATCCCCTGTGAGCAAGCACTTGGCGACGGTGGAGAGGAAAAACTCCCTTTTAACAGGAAGAAACCTCCAGCAGAACCAGGCTCAGGGAGGGGCAGTCATCTGCTGCGACTGGCTGGGGGGTGAGGGGACAGAGAAGAAGAAAAGAACAGACATGTAGAGAGCAAACAGCACGATGGGGACTCAATCTATGGGAGAGAACAAACAAATGTTAATGACCAGCAAAAAAAAAATATTTCATAGAGAGTGAGGAAAGGAGTGAGGCCCAGTGCATTACTGGAGGTCCCCCGGCTGACTAAACCTATTAGCAGCATAACTAAGGGAGGGTTCAGAAACACATGATCCCTCCCTAATTGTAGGCTATATCAAAAAGGTAGGTTTTAGCCCTATTCTTAAAAACAGAGATCGAGTCTGACTCCCGAATCCAGATTGGCAGCTGATTCCACAGGAGAGGAGCTTGATAACTGAAGGCTCTGCCTCCCATTGTACTTTTGGAGATTCTAGGTATTACAAGTAAACCTGCATTTTGGGAGCGTAGTGCTCTGTTAGGATGATACGGTAGTATCAGATCTTTTAAATAAAAAGGAGCCTGATTGTTTAGAGCTTTGTAAGTAAGAAGAAGGATTTTAAACTTAATTCTAAACTCTATGGGAAGCCAATGAAGGGAGGCCAGAACCGGAGAGATATGATCTCTCTTTCTAGTACCTGTTAAAACTCTTGCTGCAGCATTTTGGATCAGCTGAAGACTTTTTAAAGATGTTTTAGGACAGCCTGATAATAAAGAATTACAATAATCTAATCTCGAGCTAACAAAAGCGTGGATCAGCTTCTCAGCATCACTCTGAGACAAGATGCTCCTAATCTTGGCAATATTACGCAAATGATAGAAGGCAGTCTTAGAAACAAATTTAATATGTGAATTGAAGGACAAATCCTGATCAAAAATAACTCCAAGGTTCCTCACAGAGCTATTAAGAGAAAGAGTAACTGCATCCAAACTGAAAGTTTGATTTGGAAAGGAATTTCTAAGGTTTTTTGGACCAACAAGAATGACTTCAGTCTTATCTGAATTTAATAGCAGGAAATTACAAGTCATCCAAACTTTGATTTCCTTAAGACAGGCTTCTAACTTGGCTAATTGATTAGTATCATCTGGCTTCATTGACAGGTATAATTGTGTGTCATCTGCATAACAGTGAAAATGTATACAGTGCTTTCTAATAATGTTGCCTAACGGAAGCATATATAAACTAAAAAGAGTAGGGCCAAGCACAGATCCCTGTGGAACTCCATGACTAAGCTTTGAGCTGAGAGAAAACTCATCATTTACATGAACAAACTGGAACCTATCAGATAAATAAGATCTAAACCACTGCAACGAAGTTCCATTAAGTCCAACATAGTGTTCTAATCTATCAAGTAGAATATTATGATCAATAGTATCAAAAGCTGCACTAAGATCTAAAAGGACAAGTACAGAAACTAGTCCATTATCAGATGCAATGAGGAGGTCGTTAGTGACCTTCGCTAAGGCTGTTTCAGTGCTATGATGGATTCTAAACCCAGATTGAAACTCCTCAAATAAACCATTTCCCTGCAGGTGGTCAAATAATTGCGTAGCAACAACTCTTTCTAAGATTTTTGAAATGAAAGGGAGATTAGAGATTGGTCTATAGTTAGCTAAAGCTCCTGGATCTAGCATTGGCTTTTTGAGTAAGGGTTTAATTACAGCCGTTTTAAAAGCCTGCGGTACATGGCCTAAAGTTAATGAAGAATTGATTATATGAAGAATAAAGCTACCAATAAGTGGGAAGACTTCTTTAAATAACCTGGTAGGAATAGGGTCTAAAAGACAAGTTGAAGGTTTGGATGAGGAAACTATTTTGTCTAACTCACAAAGGTCGATTGGAGTAAACTCATCAAGACAGACATCAATAGAAGGAGTTGTAGTAGTTACAGTATTTAAGTTAACTGTGGGAAGAATCTGATTGATTTTATCTCTGATGGATGAAATTTTATTATTGAAAAAGTTCATAAAGTCCTGACTAGTAAGCTCTAACGGGATGCTAGGATTGACAGAGTCCTGACTCTTTGTCAACCTGGCTACAGTACTGAAAAGAAACCTAGGATTATTCTTGTTCTCTTCTATTAATGCAGAGTAATAACTCGTTCTAGCTTTTCTAAGAGATTTTTTATAAATTAAAAGATGATTTCTCCAAGCTAAATAGATTTCATCTAAATTAGTAGAGCGCCATTTTCTTTCTAATTGACGAGTCTTCTGTTTTAAGCTACGAGTTTCTGTGTTGAACCAAGGAGTTAGAAATCTCTGATTAGACTTTTTCTTTTTTAAGGGGGCCACCAAGTCTAGAGCCTGATGCAGAGAAGCTGAAACACTATCCACCATGTTATCAATTACAGAAGGAGCAAGCTGTCTATAGCTTATTTCCGTTGTGTTGACACATGGCATAGAGGAAACAATCTGCATAAATTTGGAAACAGCATCATCTGAGAGGCATCTACTGTGATAATATTTTTCTTTAGGAGCCAAATAGTCAGAAATAGTAAAACCAAAGGTTAACAGACAATGGTCTGACAGTACAGGGTTATGAGGAGACACTACAATATTTTCTATTTCTATGCCATATGTCAGAACAAGGTCCAATGTATGGTGGAGGTAATGAGTAGAATTTCCTACTTTCTGAGAAAACCCAATCGAGTCTAATATTGAATTAAAAGCCACATTAAGGCAGTCACTATCTACATCCACATGTATATTAAAGTCCCCTACTATAATTATTCTATCAGATTTCAGCACTAAATCAGCTAAGAAATCAGGAAATTCGGATAAAAATTCTGAATAGGTTGATGGGGGACGATAAACTATGGCAAATAAAATTGGGTTTAACCTGGAATTGCTAAAGTGCCCAACACTGAGGACCAGGCCCTCAAAGGAATTATAACATGTTTTTTGCTTTACATTAACTAGTAATTTGGAATGGTAAATTGTTGCTACTCCTCCTCCACGACCAGAACTTCTGGGATTTTGACAGTTTAAATAACCAGAGGGAGTTGATTCATTTAAACCAACATAATCCTCTTGTCCTAACCAAGTCTCTGTAAGGGAAATTAAATCAATCTGATGATCAATTAACAGATCATGGACTAACAGAGACTTGGGAGTTAGAGACCTAATATTTAATAAACCACATTTAATTTTTAAATTATGAGGAGGAACAGAGGCCAAATCATTCAGTTTAGAGGCTTTATGTTTAATTTGAGTTTTACCAATATTTTGCTTTATCACTTTGGGATGCTTATACATTATATTTTTATTTACTTTGGAGGGAGCAGACAACGATTCTCTGATGGGGAAGACAGGGGCTAAGCTGAGGGGTGGCGGATGAAGAGGAGCTGCAGAGAGGCGTGTAAGACTGCAACTCTGCTTCCTGGTCCCAACTCTGAGTAGTCATGGTTTTGGAAATTTGGATAAAAAAGATGCCAGATTGTTAGATAAATGAGAAGCACCATCCAAAGTGGGATGAATGCTGTCTCGTCTCATAAGACCAGGTTTTCCCCAAAAAGAGCTCCAATTGTCAATGTAGCCCACGTCATTTTTAGGACACCACACAGACAGCCAGCGGTTCAAGGATGACGAGCGACTAAACATGTCATCACTGGTCAGATTGGGGAGGGGCCCAGAGAATACTACAGTGGCAGACATCGTTTTTGCAAAGTCACACACCGATTCTATATTAAGTTTCGTGACTTCCGACTGCCGGAGACGGATGTCATTAATGCCGGCGTGAATAACAATTGTGGAATTTGTTCTTGCATGATCAACTGGATTCTTTGCAATTATGATTGCTCCTTGGTTGTCCTCCACAGTTGGTTTTGCATCCATTCCAGGATCATTTAGTAATTGTTTTAGCCAGGTTGCTTCTTGAGCTTCTTGGCTAAGTGTGACCTACTCAGCTTCTGCTGTTGAAAGTGTAACTGTTGACTGTTTCTTGCTGAGCCAGCTCACTGCTCCTCCACCCAAGAAAAAATAAATTTCCTGTTGTTGAGCGATGATCATCCTGATCTCCAGCCCAGTCAGCATCAGAGAATCCCACTAAAGCTCCATACTCTGATCGCTCATACTTGAGGACATAGTTTAATGTACCCTTCAAGTATCAAAAAATCCTTTTCACAGCTGTGAGATGTGCAACATTTGGATTTGCACTGAATTTTGACACAACATTCATTGCTTGTGCTATGTCTGGTCGTGTTGCCATCGCTGCACAAGGCAAACTGCCTACCATGGACTGATAGGTGGTTGGGTTCACAGGCTTAGTGACACCGTCATTTTTTCTCAACTTTACATTTGCATCAGCCGAGGTTGTGACTGGATTAGCATTGTCCATTCCATACTTCTAAAGAATGGACTCAATGTAATGCTTCTGACTGAGCAAGCGACAGTTCTTTTCTTTGTCTTGGGTAACAGAAATGCCCAGGATATAGGACAGCTCACCCATATCTTTCATCTTGTAGTGCCTCTTGAGAGCCATTTTTAATTTGTGCATGCTTTCTGTGGACTCTGATCAAAATTAGATCATCAACATAAACAGCTATGATCTCTAGCTCTTGTTGAGATCTGACAAACACACACAGATTGGATGTACTCTGTGTAAAACCAATGTCTTTCATGAACTCTGTGAACGCTTTGCTTCAGCAGCAAAGAGACTGCTTCAGTCCATGTATTGACTTCTTCAGCTTGCACACAAGGTGTTCCTGTCCTGGTTTGTTGTAACCCTCTTGTTGCTCCATGTAGATTTCCTCTTCCAGGTGTCTATTTAGAAATGTAGTTACAACATCCATTTGGTGCACATGCAGGTCATTCTGGACAGCCAAGGACAGCAGTGTACGAATTGAGCTGAATCGTACCATGGGTGAAAAAGTTTCATCACAGTCAGCACTGCATTTTTGTGAGTAACTTTTAGCAACAAGCCTGCATTTGTATCGCTCCACTTTCCCATCACTGTGATGCTTGACTTTGACTTCACAACAACTCACTATCTAAACTCAGTGTAAATGGTGTAGAGATTGAAATGTCCACAACAGTCCACAACATGAGTTACCCTAAAGAAAACATTTATTCTAGTATATTATTAATCTACTACGTTTAATTAAAAATTAGAAATTATTCTTTCAGGGTTGTTTTTGTGTACTTAAATATACAGTGGCAATAAAAAGTATGGGAACTTCTTTTCTACATTAATTGGTCATAAAATATGATCTGATCCACATCTGAGTCCCACCGGAGTGGTGGCGTAGTTGACAGAGCATCTGCCCTACAACTGGAAGGTTGGGGGCTCAAGTCCTGGCTGGGTCATACCAAAGACCATATAAAAACTTCCCACCTTCCAGCTTGATGCGCAGCATAATAGAATGGGGGAAGCAGAAGTTGTCTGTGGTGGTGCCTTGCATGGCAGCGACCCCTCTGATTCTACATGTGATTAACACTGTAGATAGAAGAAACGTAATTTTGTTCTACTGTACATGATGGACTGAATGACAAGAGAGATGTCTTCTTCTTCTAGATAAGAGTTTAAAAAACAAACAAACTTGCATTTACAAAGCAGACAGGAATTAATCAAATCTCTTATGGAGTGGTGGCCTAGTGGTAGAGGATCCACCCCACAGCCACAAGGTTGTGGGTTCAGTCCCTGGCTGGGTCATACCAAAGACCAAATAAAAATGGTACATCCCACCTTCTAGCTTGGTGCTCAGAGTAATAGAATGAGGGAAGGAAAAGCTGTTTGTGACAGTGGCCCCTCTGATTCTAGATGTGATTAACATTGTAGATAGGAGAAACAATTTCATTCTACTGTACATGATTGAATGACAATAAAGTTTTCTTCTTCTAAATGGCTTTACGATGCTCATCTTTTTTTAAGTATTCACTAAAGATGAAAACAGTCATGTACTTCTTTAATCAGACTCAATTCATGTTGAAATATCAGATATGTTAACTGTTTATTGGTGTAGAGAATGTCCTCATGAGTACTGGTTTAGGGTAGGAAGCACAAAAGTGTGTGTGTGTGAGTGTGTGTACACCATTTAATCTCTTTATATAATCTCTTATTTAATTTGCTTTTCACTGTATCCTTTAATCCTGCAGCTCCACATTTTAATCCTAAAATATAAATGTCACCCTGCAGTTTATCTGTTGTCCACTGGAGGCCGTTTACAACAAATTGAGTTAATGTGTATAGACCAGGGTCTCCAGCCTGTGGCTCCGGAGCTGTATGCGGTTCTTTATCCCAGAAGCAGGAGCTCACGATGACACTGCCAAACACTAACAGAAGGGGGAAGTAATATATTCAGAAGAGGCAAGCCAAGATGACACAAGCAAATTTATATAAACATCAAGACAAACCTTCAAGAAGTATTAAAAGTTTTTTTTTTAAATGTAAATCATAAGAAATATAAAGAAAATTTGTAAAATAAATAAATAAATTAAATAACCATAAAAATGTGACAAAATATCTGACTAATGCAGAAGAAAAAGGTTATAATTTCACGCTATCCACCTTATTCCTAGCCTACATGATGCCTTGCATCAATTATGGGCGCAACTTCCAGTACTAGTTTAGAATGTGTGGTTGTCACTGAAACGGGACACATTTTTACTTGTTAAAAAACAATGAGTCCGGCATCAAAAATGCGGGAACACGGCCTTTTGCACCTCAGAAAGAGTAATATAATCATACCACTTTCCATGACTATGGAGGGATGAGAAGATGACCTTAAAAAGTGGCCTGGCAGACAGTAGCTCCATTTGTTAGCACCGCTGCTAAGATGCTAACGCTGTAAACAAATAAACACTCTGAGATATATCAATGTCTTCACTGCAGTAAAGTCGAATGCATTTTGTTAAACGATGTTGGACATAATCAGATTTACCTCAGAGCAGACGTAGAATCTAGTCAGAGCCACAAAGAACCACAACACCATGCTTGGGTGTTTTAATGTCGGGGTAAAACAGACAGCTGAAGCCAGTGTTGCCAGATGGGAAATGTTGAAGTACCATACCAGCAACTTAAAATTATCGTATTTTAAGAAAAATTATCGCACACACCCAGATTTCATTCTGATATGGCTCAGGACCATCTGCTTCAGTAACACATTATCACAGATTGTGCATATCACAGCCTATAACACAGTTTTACCTTTAAATAATCTAACAGATCGGTTGAAAAAAGCACGTCTACCTGTGTGAAGTACAGGATGAGCCTGTACTGAACAGCCCAAAATATCAGTTGTACTGTGGGACAACCCCCACAGACTAAGGAGAGACAGCTCGCTACTCCTGGTTATTTTCCGCAGCACTAGTGTGATGTTAATGTACCATTCATGCTTTGTGTTCACACGTCCTGTCCTCACTGTTGACCTAGAGACAGATCAATATGTAGATGTGACTTGTCACCTCTTTGTCCTGCAAGCTGGAGCAGGGGCTGGCAATCTGCCTATTTGATATGTATGTCTCTCTCATATGCAAATGCCCATGCTCTTTCATGCATTGTCTGTAACTGGTATAAATACCGCACATATCCTGTAACTCTCTCTCTGCTACTGCTCAACTGACTGCACCTGTCTTCACGCTACTGAGAGCCCTCAGGGCTCGCTCTGGGCCGCTCTGCACAGCACCAGAGTGAGCTCGTGTTGGCGATGTGATTTAATAAAGGCACTTTAAACTCCTCAGTTCGCCGCTTATTATTCCATGTCGCCACACTGGTGACCCCGAACATGCACACGTTTTGTACAAAGCAACCTTCTGGTCTGGACCGCGACACTGGTGATCGCTTCACGCTTCACGGTGAGATCTGCACGCCTGAGATCTGCACATCCACACTGGACCGGCCGCTCTCACAGCTCCTCCACACGAGAGCGCACGCACCTTGTCCTCTTTCCACGACGGCAACCTCCAGGGCCAACGGAGAGCGCAGCGCGTGGACCTGAACGCACCATGGCCGCACGAGCGACAATGATCGTCTCCTCCCTCTCACCGCTCCAACGCAGCTGCACGAGCCCGGGGCACAAAGATCGTCTACTGCCTCGCACCGCTCCAACGCATCTCCACGAGCCCGAGGCACAAAGATCGTCTACTGCCTCGCACCGCTCCAACGCATCTCCACGAGCCCGAGGGACAGAGATCATCTACTTCCTCGCACCGCTCCAACGCACCACGACCGAACGACGCAACAGACAACTGGTTCTCCTCTCCAGCGACCCACCCACGCACGGGACCCCGGCACACGCACCGGGGAGTCACGGGGACGGCGCACCAAGCACGGGACACATACGGCTCCACAGACTGCCTTCCTCCTTCGTCGCTGCCCTTCAGGGTTGCTCGCTCACCTGAGGCACGCATGCAGCATGCTCGAAGGATTTGTTAATGGTCTCAGCCACGGCATACATAGGGAATTCAGCTGTTTTGCGATTCCCGAGGACTTTAGGGTTGCGCCTGCACCTAAAGTAACACGCAACGTCCCTCTGCTTTTGTTTTTTCCCTCACAGCCGCCCCTGCTTTTCTTCATGGCCACGAGAGGAGCCAGAGACTAATTTTTTTTCTTGTTATCTCCGCATGCTCAACGGGACAGCCCCTCGACATCGCGGATCAACAAGCAATTTTTGCGCGGCCTGGACGATTTCACCGTCCCCGGCAACCCCCACCCCCCTCCACCTTCACCGGCACAGAGCCTTCCCTGCTCGCTGCCATGCTGCACTATCGAGGTCTCGGCCCCCAGCAGAGCCCTCTGGGGGGGAGCAGTGTGGGACAACCCCCACAGACCAAGGACAGACAGCTCGCTACTCCTGGTTATTTTCCGCAGCACTAGTGTGATGTTAATGTGCCATTCATGCTTTGTGTTCACACGTCCTGTCCTCACTGTGACCTAGAGACAGATCAATATGTAGATGTGACTTGTCACCTCTTTGTCCTGCAAGCTGGAGCAGGGGCTGGCAATCTGCCTATTTGATATGTATGTCTCTCTCATATGCAAATGCCCATGCTCTTTCATGCATTGTCTGTAACTGGTATAAATACCGCACATATCCTGTAACTCTCTCTCTGCTACTGCTCAACTGACTGCACCTGTCTTCACGCTACTGAGAGCCCTCAGGGCTCGCTCTGGGCTGCTCTGCACAGCACCAGAGTGAGCTCGTGTTGGCGATGTGATTTAATAAAGGCACTTTAAACTCCTCAGTTCGCCGCTTATTATTCCATGTCACCACAGTACTTAATTATCTTCTATCTGCCTTCTGCTGAATCATCCTATATCAAGGTCTTGCCTCATAAATATTTTGAGATGTACTCTGTATATACTGTACATTAGGAATAAACAATCAATCCACCTAAACTACTACTAAAATGCCTCTGATAACTGAAGCAGAAACTCGTTTCAGTTTTTTTGAGAACTACAATTCAGTGACATTTTTGCAGGCATTTGCACGTTGCAGCAGCAACAGAAAGCTTTAGTACTAATGCCAGCAACAGGTTTGAACCACCCAGTAAAACTGGGGTCTGGGGTCTGGGGTCTGCCCCCTCATTCGTTTCTCAACCTGCTCGTGATGTTGCTTACTTGTTGAGTCTGCCGTGCATGCATTAGTGCTGTAACGTACAGGAACGATACTAGTTTTTATGGGTGAATGTACTGTACTGAATCACTCACCGGAGCTGTACTGGAAGCCAGGGATCAGCAGCTGAATCCCCCGCCTGAGCAGCAAATGAGTCCTGTCCGCTGGATTTAGCCGACTCTCAGTTCAGTGAGTGGTAGACAGTTGGAGCTCCAATACAGCCCTGAGTGATTCAGTGTACAACTTTTTACAACGGATCTTTTTAGCTTAACTCGGCACATTTCAGTGAACTGTGGATCCCGTTACTTGCCTCCATATGAGGCTGCCTCTCTCCTACTGCAACATGAGTCTTCTGTGTTCTTTTCCACACAGCCCACGCACGTGAGACAATTCATAAAAACAAATGTAGTATGTATGTGCAGGATCCATATTCTGATTGTGTTTGCTAATGTAGCCATGTAATGAAGAGGGCAAAATTATCATACAAATACGATAATAGTTTTATTGATGTATATTTTGTGATAATTTAAAAATTAATGCATGCTGAAGCTGCTAGTCCATAATATTCCAAGGCAGTGCAACAAATGCAAAAAAAAAAACAAAAAACAAACAAAAAAAAAACTATTTGATATCTTTCTTAAATTGTTAAGCCTTAGGAAGCAAACTGTTACTATTTTTTATTTTTCTTCATGCAGCCTTCATTCTGGTGACATATATAACACATAAATGTCAGATCTGTGACATTCATACAAGTGAAAACATACCTGCTGTGCTCTTGTGTCTGTACCACCGATCACACCAACAGCCCTTTTTCATTTTCAGTGCATCATCTACGCATTGCCGGTGAGAAGCCAACATTTACAGTCTGTGGCACAACCACGAACACCAGCAACAAGTACCAGAACTACACCAACACATTCAAAAAATACAAAAACTCCAAGTGTTGAAATTAGCTGCCGCTTGAGTGCAAAACACGTATGTGGACTATACATTAAACTGAATTTGAAAAACTTTTAAAAACACTATTTTAAATGCCCCTACTGCTTCACTCTTACTGACTTATTTAACACTACTGCAGCAGAAACCGGAAGTTCCGCCCTTAATCGTTCCTACAGTGGCACCCCTAGGAATAAGGTGGATAGTGAAATTATAACTTTGCACATATAAAATTTGCATATATAAAAACTACTGAAAAAATGACATACTTACTCCCTAAAGTTTACAAATAATTTTAAAAAAATACATGGGAACCTCCAAGAAAGTTTGTGCAAATTTATGATAAAAATATGAGGGGGAAAATCAGCATTGTGAGGAGGGAGGCATGCATTTGCTGTATAGATATTGCAAATGCATAACAAACTGTTGTAAATCTAGAAATAAAAAATGCACAAAACTAAAACCTTCCTCATGGAAACTATATTTCATTTTATTTTAATAAACTAAGAATGAAGGTTTAAGCCTATTTTAATTCAAACAACAGCATGACGTCATTCGGCAGGGAGAGAGAAAGGTAGAGAGAGCTTTAGTCATGCTGAGGCAGCAGCTCTGTGTTTCATTTTTATCAGTCTCTCTGTGTTCCAGCATCTTTTAGTCCACTGTGGACAAAACATGATGGAAACTCACAGTCCCAACGTGGAGTGATAGTCTGAAACAGATGGACAACCAAGGTCAGTGAATGTCCACTAACTTAATTTATACTGTAAGGAATTGAGAATGTTAATAATATGACAACATTAGACTGTTTATAGGACGTGAGAGTATGAGACTGTTTATGACCTGAGAGTGTTTATGATTACATAATAGTGTTTATGAAGACAACAGACTGACTGCTTAGGAGGAAATTAAACTGTTATTGTGAGAACATGAAACTGCTTACGAGGACGTGAGTGTGTTTATGAGGACATAAGATGAGGACATAAGTGCCGTTATGAGGGCATGAGACAGTTAATGTGAGGACATGAGAGTGTTTATGAGGACCTGACACTCTTAATAATGTAAGAGCATGAGTCTTGCTACTTCTTTGAAATAAATTTAGACTTTTTCTATGTATAGATACATAACATTCACATAACATTCTAGAGGCACATGTTGCAGATCCCTGATATCCACCAACTTCACATGTAAATTTCAGTTCCTGCTCAGTTCCTGAGTTCCTGCTCTCAAGTAGGAGGTAAAAAAAAAGTTTATGAAAATGAATTTTTGGGTTTAAAATTGTTCTTAGCGGGATTACTGAAGAAAGACCACGTACAGCTGAAAGTTTGTGGTGTCCAAATGTGGAACATGATTCCTGTTGACTGGAAAACTGGTCTTTCTTGTGCTGCAGAATGGTCTTCAGTTCTCCAGCCTTTAAAAAAATAATAAGCTTTCTCAAAGCCAATGATGCTTAATTGGATCCTTTTGGAAATTTTCTGAAAGAACAGAAGTGTGATTATAATGAGCAGTTTTGGTTTATTGATAAATTTTGAAAATACTGATGAGGAATTATTGATAGAAAAAAAAATATTTTTACCCTTGACTATAGTGTAACAGACTTTAAGGTCAAATGTGAACTATATCACCAAATATTGTAGTACTAAAATTCTTGAGAATACTGAACAAAACCACATCTTGAAAAACTTGAAATAACCCTGAACTACTGTAAAACTTCTGAGAAAAACAGACCAAACCAGAGCTGAAACACAGAATCTGATAAAACTGGACCAATCAGGGTCTAAACTAAGCTACTACACTTGATGAAATCAGAATTAAAATACAACAAGACAACAGCAAACTGACGCTTAAATATCGTGACAAATATATTTAAAAAAAAAACAGACTAATGAGGGGGGAAACACAGTTTCCTGGGCTTAGAAATCTTGTAAAAGTTCTTAACATCAGAGGAGGCTCTGTAGAAAGGTTTTAGTGTCATAAATTGCCCAAGCGGAAAAGGAATGAAGACCCAGACGAACTGTGAGTTGCAAAAGTTTAATGAAAAAACAAAGTCCAAGAGTGCACAAACAAAACTTACAGGTAACAGGAATGGGTAGAATAACTCAGCAGGCTGAGGTGTGTGGAAATGCCGGAATAGACGTGGGACTCATGTCTGGGCATGAGGTGAACAAATGAGATCAACGAGAAGGATGTCGCACCGAACTACAGGGTGGCATCCCTTAAATAGGCAGGAAAACATGATCACAAATGAAGAACAGATGTGGGTAACAAGAGTGAGGAATAATCAGACCAAAATAATACAGCTGGGACAAACCACAAAATGAAGCTAGGGGATAACAGAAGTAAATAAAGAGTCTTGTCAAAATAAAAGCACAGAAGGAATAATGTCAAAGGTAAATATGACTTAAAAAAAAAACATACAAACCAAATACTAAAATACTCATAAATACCCAAATTTCAAAAGGGAGAACTGAAAGCGAAGGCACAGAAGGCTCATGTCAGAATACAGGAGGGTATAATTTGAGATACAAGAAGACTGAAAAATATATAACATTCATAAACCAGACTATACTCAAATACAAAATAAATCAGAGATAAAGAAAGTACAGAAAATAATCAGACATAACAGAGAGTGTGAGCACGGTTCTCACACTGTGCTCCACGTCATGACAGAGCCCCCCGCCCCCCCCCCCCAAGGGGTGGAATCCAGACACCCCAAGGTAACATCAAAAGGAGAAGGAACCCCCCCCCCCCCCCCAACAGGAACAGATAAATAACCCATCCAGGAAGGGCAGAGGGGGAAACCAGGCCAGGAGGGACAAAACAAAACACTCGCTCAAAAGACCCACAAAACAGGACAGAACAGATGGCCTACTGAACCTCAAGACCACCAGGTGAGAAAGTAAGGCAATTCAGGTGGTCTACTGGAGTCCCAAGACCACCAGATCATGAGTTGGAATAAGTCGGGTGGTCTCCCAGAGTTCCTGAGCCACCCAAGCAGAAGACGTAGTCCATCGGGTGGTCTCCCAGCATTCCAAACCCAACAGACCAAGAAACATGATCTGTCGGGTGGTCTCCCAGCGTCCCTGAGCCAATGGACCGAGGAGCATGACACGCCTCTTCTTGGTAAACGGTAGCTGGCACCTGTGCCTCCTAAGGACTGCAGGGACTACAGCATGGATCCAGTGAGTCAGAAGCTGAGGGGAGTTGACACCCAACGATGGCTGCTGATCAGCGATGACTCCAGAGAGTGATGACGGCTGACCAGCGGAGACACCAGGCAATGAGACGTCTGACCAGCGGGAAAACCAAACGAACACTACGGCTGACCAGCGAGGACACCAGATGATGAAGACAGCTGACCTGTGGGGAAACCAGACAACGAAGACGGCTGACCAGCAGGGAAAACAGATGATGAGGACTGATGACCATCGCCAAACCCAGGCGAAGAGGATTGATGACCATTGGTGGAACCAAACGAAGTGGACTGATGACTATCAGCGGAACCAGACGAAGTGGGCTGACGGCCATCAACGAAACCAGGCGAAGTGGACTGATGACCATCGGCAAAACTAGATGAAGTGGACTGATGACCATTGCCGAAACTAGGTGAAATGGACTGAAGACCATCGGCGAAACCAGACGAAGTGGACCAATGACCATTGGCGAAACCAGGGAAAGTGGGCTGAAGACCATCGGCAAAACCAGATGAAGTGGACCGATGACCATTGGCAGACTCAGACGAAGTGGACTGACAACCATCAGCAGAACCAGACGAAGTGGACTGATGACCATCAGCAAAACCAGATGAAGTGGACTGATGACCATTGGTGAAACCAGATGAGGTGGACCGATGACAATTGGCAGAACCAGACGAAGTGGTCTGATGACTGTCAGCAGAACCAGACAAAGTGGACTGATGACCATCGGCTAAACCAGATGAAGTGTACTGAAGACCATCAAAGAAACCAGACAAAATGGACCGATGACCATTGGCAGAACTAGACGAAATGGACTGACAACCATCAGTGAAACCAGACGACATGGACTGACAAGACGAAGTGGACTGATGACTATCAGCGAAACTAGGGGAAGACTCAGACAGGGAAGAAGAGACAAACAGTGAGTCACTGTCACTGGCAGCAGTGGAGCCCGACGAGGAAAACTCAGGAGCAGATGGCAGCTGCAACTGGTTCTCCCCACCAAGAGCAAAGCAAGATCTCTCTAACACTGACATTGTAAAGACAAAAAAGAGGACTTGCCTTAACTCAAGCTCCACCGCCGTCCATGACCCCAGTGACTCTACTGCTGCAGCCAAAGCAGTAGGCATGATGGCAGATGAAACTTCAGCCGTGATGACAGGA
Organism: Pholidichthys leucotaenia; assembly: GCA_020510985.1. Classification (NCBI taxonomy): domain Eukaryota; kingdom Metazoa; phylum Chordata; class Actinopteri; order Cichliformes; family Pholidichthyidae; genus Pholidichthys; species Pholidichthys leucotaenia. Next base: position 312,707,506 of record CM035836.1, read on the forward strand.
ACTGACGGACCCGCTGGCATGATGACAGGAACTGGCAGAACTCCAGACATGGCAGCAGGAGCTGGCAGAACCTCAGACGTGGTGGCAGGATCTGGTGGAATCCCAGACGTGTTGGCAGGAGCTGGTGGAACCACTGACATGGTGGCAGGAGCTGGAACAGGAACCTCCGGAACAGCAGGCCCCTCCATAGTGCAGCGGCTCCCTCCCAGGACAGGTGGACACAGAGAAAAAACAAAGGAGGACACGAGAGATGCAGGTGAAGAGGGAGAAATGGGTGCAGCAGCAGGTGGTGAGAGCTCAGCCAGAGTGGATGGCTGCTGCTGTGCTCCCTCACCGGGAATAAGGCAAGACAATTAATTTATTGGTGTTAGAGAATGAAAAGGTACTTGCCTTAATTCCTGTGCTGATGTGGTTGCTGCTGCTGAAGGCCCAGGCAAATCCCTCTCGATGGCTGCAGCGGGCATGGGCCCCACTATAGAAAATGGAAGAGGCAGCACTGCAGGCATGATGACGGGCGAAGCTGGGGATGAGACAGCAGGATACTCTGCAGCGGGTGGTGACACCATGGAGGAGAGGGAGACAGCAGCAGCAGACGAGGAGGAAGGAGCTGATGGAATAGCCAACAAAGAAAAACTCTGGAGAGTGGAGGAGGCTGCTGCTGTGGCTCTCTGGAGCAGCGAAGGGGCTGCTGCCTGTGAGGCAGAGGAGTTCCTCTGGTGGGATGCAGCTGGGTGGTGGCGAGAGGCTGGAGGTGTCTGCACCAGGGGACGCTTCACTGTCGGCTCAGGTACAGATACGGCTTGGTGAGCAGCGGAGGTCAGGAGGAGGTCTGGAGGGCGGCGTCTCAGAGCTGGTGAGTGGTGAGAGGCTAAAGGCATCTGCACCAGGGGACGCTTCTTCGTCGGCTCAGGTACAGTAGAGAGTGAGCCTTTCACCAGCCCGCAAAATGTCATCTGGAGGGAGGAGACAGTTGTCAGAAGCTCTACGTACTCAGAGTAATTCTTCAGCCCGGGATGTGCCTCCACTATCCTGGCCGCTGCCTCCACCTTCACCAGGGCTTTCTCTGAAGTGCGGGAGGCGAGAGCTTCGGTGATGAATTCTTGGATGAACTGGGCCACCCAACGTTCATCCACGCTGGGGCCACCGGCTGCCAACCTCCCTCTGTTGGCTGAGCTCCAGTATGCTGGAATCATACTGTCCGCTCTCCCTCCGGGCAGATTCACAGCAGCTGGGTCCAAACTGGCGACATCCTTCTGTCATAAATTGCCCAGACAGGGTAGGAATGGAGACCCAGACACTGAATTGTGAGTTGCAAAAGTTTAATGAAAAAACAAAGTCCAACAGTGCACAAACAAAACTTACAGGTAACAGGAATGGGTAGGATAACTCAGCAGGCTGAGGCATGTGGAAACACCGGAATAGATGTGGGATTCATGTCTGTGCACAAGCTGAACAAATGAGATCAGTGAGAAGGACGTCGCACCGAACTACGGGGCGGCGTCCCTTAAACAGACAGGACAACATAATCACAAATGAAGAACAGGTGTGGGTAACAAGAGTGAGGAATAATCAGACCAAAATAATACAGCTGGGACAAACTGCGAAACGAAGCTAGGAGATAACGGAAGTAAATAAAGAGTCCTATCAAAATAAAAGCACAGAAGGAATAATGTCAAAGGTAAATATGAAATGACTTGCAAAAACAACATACAAACCAAATACTAAAATGTTCATAAATACCCAAGTTACAAAAGGGAGAACTGAAAGCGAAGGCAGAGAAGGCTCATGTCAGAATACAGGAGGGTATAATTTGAGATACAAGAAGATTGAAAAATACATAACATTCACAAACCAGACTATACTCAAATACAAAATAAATCCGAGATAAGGAAAGTACAGAAAATAATCAGACATAACAGAGAGCGTGAGCACGGTTCTCACACTGTGCTCTGCATCATGACATTTAGGACCCACACTGCTCCACAAAAAAAAAAAAAAACCCTGAAAAATCTGGGTCAGTTCAGGACTGAACTATCAAAAAAAAACCAAACAAACAAAAAAAAAACTAGATAAACTTGGTGTGAAATAGTTGATACAACTGGGTCAATTTTTTGGAAAAACTGGACTTTATAAGTCTGAGACAGTAATGAATGTGACTTATTATAGCCTCCTTATATTTTCTCTCCCAGATCTCCGATAATAGATTGAGTAAATTCCAGTAGAATAAGGTTGAAATGTTGGTTTTAGGAAAAAAAAAGAAATAATCAGTGGACTGGACAGGCGAGGAAGTCTCTGTTTCTGACAGTGGCCTGTTTGTTTCTCAACTTTGGACCTCCACAACTGTGGATAATCACATCCTCAGAAGGAAAAATAGAAGCTGCACCTCCTTATTCAGGACAGGATGGAGGGATAAAGAGGAGGAGGAGAAGGAGGGAGGAGGAAGGCCAATGGGAACATCTTTATTTTTCTTCTTTGTTCTGAGGTTTGAAAATAAAGGAGTGTTAACTTGTTTGGTCTGCAAGTTAAGTTTTGCAATTTATGAAAATTGCAGTGGGGACTGGAAAAAGAATAAAGTAGATAAACAGATGAGGAACAAAAATATCATAAATTAATATAATACAGAAATTTTAAAAAATGTTGAGCAGAGGACAACGATATTGTACGTGTTTCAAACTGATAGCTCAACGTTCACTGTTTTCTCCATTATTTTACAACATAGGAGTCAGCCACATTTACTAAAGAGAAATATTTTTTTTCAGTTTTTGCCCAGTCTTTCTAACTGAGAAATTGTTCTGCAGTCAGCAGTGTGGACTCTTCATAATCAAACCACTGAAACTTAAAAGAGACCAGAGATCAGCAGCAGAAACACTTTGAGCTACTTTACTCCAAGCAAATCCACGTTTTGTCAAAGCCCAACAGGTCCTGGACTGAAGAGCCACATGTGACTCTGGGGCCACAGGTTGTGTTGCCCCCACACTGTCCCCTCCTCCTCAACAGGCTCCTTGTTCAGCCTCAGAGTCTCTGCTTATTGAAACCTTTTATCCTGACTGAGAGGATGCAGAACAGAAAAAGGGAGGGATGAGGAGCTGAATACAAAGCAAGTGATTCTGTCCCATTGGGTAAAACAAAACTGTTTTCAGGGTTGGATAAATTAGTGTGAAATCGGCATTTAAAAACCGAAAAAACTAAAACAAACATTGACCAAATTAGTTGAAATAACTCAAACAAATCTGGACTAAAATACTTGAGATAAAACAAACATGGATTTAAATACCTAGGAAAGCTGTCCAAACAAAGTAAAATACCTAAAAAAAGATGGAGCAAACCATGACTAATATACAAGACATAATAAAAAACTGTAAATCAGGACTAAAATATCCAAGCAAATCATTCATAACTAGAAAAAAACTGGACTAAACCTAAAAAAAACTCTGAGACTAAAACACTTGAGAAAAATGGAACTAAACCAAAACTAAATTATTCTAATAAAACAGAATAAACTAGCAAAGCCCTCAGAGAGCACGTACCTCTGCCAAGGCTCCTTCCATCCCTCATGGATCACCTCCAAAATGTAACGGGGTTTGTGTGTAGGTCAAGACCCACTTCTGGTGAAAATTGCATCAAAGTCTGTGCATTAGTTTTGGAGTATTGTTTCTAACACACTGAAAGAAGATGAGAGCCTTGGCTGAGGTATGCATTCTTAGATCATCACCAAAATATAATGGGTTCGTCTCTAGCCCAAGAACCACCTCTGGTGAAATTTCATCCAAATCCATCCAGTAGTTTTTGTGTAATCCTGCTGCACAAATACAAAGAAAGCCCTTGGTGGAGATATGCACTCTCAGATCATCACCAAAATCTAATCATCTGTTCCCCGTGCCATTACACACCTTTCCTGAAAATTTCATCAAAATCTGTTAATAACTTTTAGTTTTGTTTTTATGTTGCTAACAGTCAGACAGACAAACCAACCAACAAACACTGGCAAGAACATAACCTCCTTGGTGGAGGAAACTATTTGGCTACAACACTTAAGATAAGAGGAACAAACCAGAACAAATTTTTGTCTAAAACAGCAACAAACAGGAACAAACAAGGACTGAAATTCAGCCGAACCAAGCTGAAACTAAAACTTCGAGACAAAACAAACTGTTTGTAAAACACCTTAGAAAAATTAAAGAAACCATGATTAAAATATGCGAGGATGTATTTTGGATAATAATATGTGGATGTATTTTAACACACTGCTTCCTTGCATGACATCATGGAAAAATCAAAAGAAATCAGCCAAGCTATCAGGAAGAGAATTGTGGACCTCCACAAGTCTGGTTTATCCTTGGATACAGTTTTTAGGTACCTGAAAGTGCCACATTCATCTTTTCAAACAATTATACACAAGTATAAACACCATGGGAATGTCCAGCCATCACACCAGTCAGGAAAGAGATGGGTTCAGTGTCCCAGAGATGAACATGCTTTGTTGCAAAATGTGCATATCAACCCCAGAACAAAAGCAAAAGACCTTGTGAAGATGCTGGTTGAAGCTGGTAAAACAGTGCCATTATCTACAGTGAAACAAGTCCTGTACCGACATGGGCTGAAAGGCCACTCAGTGAGAAAGAAGCCATTACTCCAAAAGCAACATAAAAAAGACAGATTGGCCATAATGACCACTGTTACATTTGGAGGAAAAAAGGGGGAAACGTGCAAGCCTGAGAACACCATCCCAGCTGTGAAGTATGGGAGTGGCAGCATCATGTTATGGGGGTGTTTTGCAGGAAGAGGGACTGGTGACTTCGCAAAATAGATGGCATCATGAGGAAAGAACATTATGTGGAATTATTGAAGTAACATCTCAAGACATCAGCCAGCAAATTAAAGCTTGGGCTCAAGGACTTCCGGGAAGATGGCGGAGAGACATAACACTTAAACAAAGAGCTCTCCCTAGCCGGATTAAAAATCATCGGTAAATGGCCAACTCGACATAAACGAATCAATAAACTAAGGGATGAAAACACGAAGGAACCGGGCACAAGGACAAAAACAGGGTAAAATTGAAGAATTCCTCTCCAACAACGCAGGAAAAACCGCTGTACGCAAAGCCCAAAAAAACGAGATGTCCACAGCAGAGAAAATGGAGGACACCAGACTCGACAACATGAACGCTGGCATCGCCAGTTTGGGTGAAGAGTTAAGAGAATTCAAGCGACAGCTACAACAGGATTTAGCGGCTCTTAAGGAGGAACTGAAAAAAGAAATTAAGGAGGAAATCATGGACCTCCGAAGAGAAATGGAGCGTAAATTAACGGAAAACATGGAGGAGCTGCGCTCCCAGCGGGCGTGTATGACAGAAGCGCAGACCCGAATTTCGGAACTAGAAGATTGGAAAAGCGAGGCAAACGAACAACTACAGACCCTGACGACGCAAACGCAGAGGATGCAGGAGAAAATAAACGACTTGGAGAGCAGATCCCGACGAAGCAATATGCGCATCTTTGGAATTCCGGAGGGCATTGAAGGCAACTCGATGACAAAATTCATGGATCAGTTCTTAAAAAAAGAACTGGAAATACCCGGAGAAACGGATCTGCAGATTCAACGAGCGCACAGAACACTGGCACAGAACCCGAAAACAAACTCTCCACCCAGGTCAGTTGTGGTAAACTTTGTGAAATATGACATAAAGGAAAGAATCCTGACGCAAGCATGGAAAAAAAAGATACGAATCGGCGACAAACAGGTATTTTTTGACCATGACTACCCGACAGAAATTGTGCAGCAGCGGAAGAAATATGCCAATATTAAAAAAACGCTGAAAGAGAAAAAAATTAGATTCCAAACGCCGCTAACGAAAATGAGGATTCATTGGGAGGAAGGCACAAGAACCTACAACACGGCCGAAGAGGCAGCGCGGGATATGATGGAGCGGGGCCTTGAGGTGAGCGTGCCGAAGGAGACGGCTGGAGCAGCGGCGGCCCTGAACGCACCACGACAGACGGAGTGGAGACGAGTGAACGGTGGAAGAAGGGGGAGAGACGTAGAGCAGCGGGCCCAGGACAAGCTACAAGGCTTTCAACTGAAAGCCTAGATCATAACAAAGATTAAGAAAGGCACAGAAGAAATGAAGGCCAAGAAGACAAGGTAAAAGAGAAACAGACGGCTAGGAGAGGTTTAAGTGATATTTGTTGGACATTTCTAGACTTATGACTATTACTTTGATAGTAATTAGAAGTCTAGGGAGGGCCCTTCACTCTGTGAAGACAAACCCCCCACCCACCAACAGGGACCAGTGGGCAGAAGAAAGGCCCAAAGTACGGAGGTCGAGTTTTTTTAATGTGTTTTTATATAAATATGTGTTATTTTTGTTGTTAAAGGGGCTAGGAGCACAAGTTAAAAAAATGGAAAAACATGAATATGGGTAAAAATCTTAAGATAATGACACTAAACGTGAATGGTCTGAACTCACCTGTTAAAAGGGAAAGAATAATAAGAAAATTCAAGAAGGAAAAAGCTGAAATTATATTTATGCAAGAGACACATTTGAGCAAGGCAGAACATGTGAAACTAAAGAGATTTGGCTATAAGAACTCCTACTACAGTTCATTTAAGGGAGGAGCAAAAAGGGGGGTTATGATACTAATCTCAAACAAAATACAATTTGAATGTGAACAAGAAATCCAGGATAAAGAAGGCAGGTATGTAATAATAAAGGGAAGAATAGATGGTATGCAGATCACATTAGTGAACATCTATGCCCCACCAGAAAGTGACAAGGGTTTTTTTCAACATCTGTTTGATCTCATAGCAACACACAGTGAAGGAGTCCTAATTTGTGGAGGAGACTTAAATGCTGTCATGGATCATGAAGTTGACACAACAAGTGTTAAGAAGACAAAAAAACATGTAACAAAGTTCATAAGAACCTCACTGGCAGAAATGGGTATGGTAGACATATGGAGGGACCTACACCCACTCGAAAAAGACTATACACATTATTCAGCAGTCCATAAAGTACACTCTAGAATAGATTACTTCCTTATGAATGAAGGTGACAGACACGGTGAGAAATTGTCGGATTGGAGGGGCAGAAATATCAGATCATAATCCTATATACATGGAAATATATTTAAACAATAGAAAATGACAGACAACATGGAAACTTAACGTAGGACTGTTAAATGATGAGAAAATGAAAGAAAGAATAAAAATAAACATAAACGAATATATCCAAGAGAATGACAATGAAGAAGTGGACCCAACAATACTATGGGACGCACTAAAAGCCGTGTTAAGGGGTAAATTAATTGTTGAAACAGGAAAAGCAAATAAGACTAAACTGGAAGCGTATGAACAAAGATGTGAGAGACTGAGGGAATTAGAACGTAAACATCAAAGCACAAATGATCCAAAAATATATCAAGAAATTAAAGAAGAAAAAACAAAGATAAAAGAAACACAAATGGATGAAATTGAAAGGAAAAATAGATATCTAAAGCAAAAATATTATGAAACGGGGCCAAAAGCCACAAAACTGCTGGCAAAACGGTTAAGAAAACAACAAACAATGAATAATGTATACAAGATTAAAGACCCCACCACAAATAAAACCACAGTTAACCCAGAAAACATCGAAGAAATTTTCCATAATTTCTACCAAGAACTATACTCGCAACCTGAAGAAACAAATACTAAAGATATCAAAAAATTTCTAGACACATTGGACTTGCCATCAATAGGAAATCAACAAAATGAAAAACTAACAGCAGAAATAACAACACAAGAGATCAGAGATGTGATTAAGTCACTTAAAAACGGTAAATCACCAGGTAGTGATGGATACCTATCTGAGTTTTATAAACTGTTTATAGAAGAACTCACGCCACAACTCCTAAAGTCATTTAATTGGACGCTGAACAACAACAAAATACCTCCAACATGGAACGAAGCAATCATTTCAGTTATTTTAAAACCAGGGAAAGATAAAGAACAATGCGGAAACTATAGACCAATCTCTTTATTAAATGTAGATTATAAAATATACACAACAATTATATGTAAACGAATAAAGACATTCTTGACGGAATTGATAGAAGATGATCAAACTGGATTCATAGAGGGACGCCAAACACATGACAATATCAGGAGAACAATACATATAATTAACCAAATACATAAAGAAAAGAAAAGCGCAGTAATAATGAGTTTAGACGCAGAAAAAGCATTTGACAGGGTTAACTGGAAATTCCTATATAGTGTACTGGAGCGCTTTGGATTTAACGAAAAATCAGTACAATGCATAAGGACGCTATATCAAGAACCTGTGGCAAGAATCAAGATAAACGGTAGCTTAACAGACAAAGTAAATATACAAAGATCAACTAGGCAGGGATGCTGCTTATCGCCCACCTTGTTTGCTCTGTTCATAGAACCATTGGCTCAAGCGATACGACAAAATAAGAAATTAAAAGGTGTAACAATAAAGGGGGCGGAACACAAGATTGGGCTATTTGCAGACGATATTATAGTTTACCTTGAACAACCAGATAAATCAATAATGGAAATGATGAATTTGATAGAAAATTTTGGAAAATTATCAGGATACAAGATAAACATAACAAAAACACAAATACTGACATTCCACTATAACCCTCTAAACCAGATAACTGATAAGATCAAACTAAACTGGAACCAAAAAGAAATAAAATACCTTGGAGTGAACATACCTAAAGACCTAAGCAAAATATATAAAGCAAACTATGATAGGTTGGAACAAGAAATAAAAAAAGATATTGATAGATGGTCAATCTTAAATATGGATCTGAATTCAAAAATTGAGACAGTCAAAATCAGCATACAACCTAGATTACTTTACCTCTTCCAGGCTATACCAACAGAGATTCCAGATGCCCAATTCTCAAAGTGGGACAGGATGATATCGAGATTTGTTTGGGGAGGTAAAAAACCAAGAGTGAAATATAAAACCCTCCAATTACCAAAAGAGAAAGGAGGCATGGGCCTACCGAGTCTAAAGGAATATTACTACTCAGCACAAATAAGATATATCATATGTTGGTGCGACGAGGGATATGAGGCAAAATGGAAAGAAATGGAAAAGGAAATTGAGGGACTCCCAGTACAAAGCATAATAGGGGATAAAGATGCATATAAGCAAATCAAACAAATAGACCCAATCACTAAATTTACTTTAGAACTGTGGTATAAAATAGTACAAAAATATAATATAAGGGAAGACATAAAACTATTGAAATGGGTAGCATTTGACAGTCAGTTTGAACCGGCAAAACAAGATAGGGGATACAAAAATCTGGTGAACAAGGGAATCACAGCATGGGGCAATATCGGAAAAAAAGATCTCGGGAGCTTTGTAAATATCAGGAGAAAATTTAAATTAGAAAGATCGGAATTTTTCAGATATCTGCAGATGAGAGATTACTATATGAAGAAGATTAGGCATAACCTCCAAACAGATGTGAACGAGATTATACAACTTATTTTAAGCTCATATGCAGGAAATAAAGTAAGAATTATTTCAAAACTATATCAGAAACTTATGACAAACAATCATACAAGTAACTATATAAAGGAGAAATGGGAGAAAGAGCTCAATTTAAACATAACAGAAGAAAGCTGGCAGGAAATATGGAAAACACAACACACATCAACAAATTCAAGGGCATGGAGGGAATTTGGATGGAAAAACCTGATTCGCTTTTTCATTACACCACAGATTCAAGGAAAATATACAAATACCCAATCTTTATGCTGGAGGGGATGTGGGGCTCAAAATGCAGACCACTCACATATGTTTTGGAAATGCTACAAAATATCATCATTTTGGAAATCTATGCATGTGACAATACAGAGGATATTAGGATATAATATACCAATGAACTGTAACCTGATGTACTTATGTGATCTTAAAAAAGACAATGTTATACAGGCTGAGGACAGATATCTAGTTAAAATCTTGTTGATTGCATGTAAAAAAACTATCACAAAAAAATGGCGATCAGAAGTTCTTCCTGACCAAGAACAATGGACTGACATTGTTGAGGACATACATATGATGGAAAAATTAACATATCAACGAAGAATGCAAGAAGGAATATGGGAGAAAAAATGGCGGAAATGGACACACTACAAAGTGCAACAACGAGGCAGAAATTGAAAGAATAACCAAAGACACTGAAAAAACCAGAAGAATTAAGAGATGGAAACTAAAAACTTGATGCTCCAACATTTGTCCCCCCCCCCCTTTTTATTTTTTATTTTTTTTTAATTATTTTTTATTTTTTATTTTTTATTTTTTTTATTTTTTTTTATTTTTCCCTACCCTAACCCCTTTGTTTTTTAAATGTAGAATGTGATCTGAATGCATTATATATGATGAAAAATGAATAAAAATCTAAGTTACAAAGCTTGGGCTCAAATGGGTCGTTCAAATGGACAATGGCCCTTAACATGCTGCCAGATCAGTTACAAAGTGGCTTAAGGACAACAAAGTAAATGTTTTGGAGTGGCCGTCAAAAAGCTCTGATCTCAATCCTATAAAAAATTTGTGGGCAGAGCTGAAAAGACGTGTGCGAGAAAGACGGCCTACAAACCTGACTCGGTTACACCAGTTCTGTCTGGAGTAATGGGCCAAAATTCCAGCAAACTATTATGAGAAGCTTGTGAAAGGATACCCAAAATGTTTGACCCAAGTCACACAATTTAAAGGAGATGATATGACTATTCCTTAGTAATCATACTACTATATGAGTAGTATGACTACTAAGGGAATGTATAAGAGTTTGAAGGAATTAATAAAAAAATTCTCTAAAAGAATTATTTAGCAAATAGAAATAATTTTGGTAATCCTAACTGACCTAAAACAGGAAAAGTTTAGTCTGATTTATTGTCAAACAGTGAGGAAAAAAGGTTATGTGTCTTTTTTATGCAGTGTATGTAAACTTCTAGCTTCAATTGTACTTAAAAGAACTGAATAAATCCAGTTAGAAAAACTTATTTAAAGATACCATAGTAGAGAAAACTTGATAAAGCACAGACTAAAACCACTGAGAAAACTGGACCTAAGCAGGAATAAATTACACCTCCTCCAATACAAGATTAAACTTTGACTATAGCACCTGAAATAGAACAAACTTTTCAGCTAAAGTGGGAAAAAAACAAAGGTTAAAATACATAGGAAAATAGAAGTAAGCTGGAAGAAAATCACCTAGAAAAACAGGCCAAGTTGGGGATAAAATATCTAAGAAAATTTGATCAAACCATAATTAAAATGCTTTTGAAAACTAGAACAAAGATTAAATTTTCAGAGAAAGTGGAAAAAAGGGGGATTAATATAGAAGAGAAATCTGAAATAAACCTGGAGTGAAGACCCAAACAAATCAGGATTAAACTACTTAGAATAACTGGAAAGGCTAAGACTAAAATACTCCATGCTTGGATAAATGAAAAACTAAAACATTCGGAGAAAACTGGTACTAAGCAGTACTAAATCACCCCAGATAACCACAACAAATTAGGACTAAAATGCCTCCAAAGGTGAATCAAATATGGAATGAAATATCTAAGAAAACTCAAACAAACTAGGACTAAAACCACAGAATAAAATATCTGGAGAAAACAGGAACAAGCAAGAACTAAAACACATGCAAAACCTGAAGCAAACAGGCAATCTCACCATGGTGGTTTTTAACTGATTAACTTTCCATCTGATGAGTTTTGAGTCTGATATGAACATATAAAAACAGAAACAGGGATTGACAGTCATGGCGTCGCATTGTCACAGTTGATACTGTGGGATAAACTGAAGGTGCAGTTTGACCTGCACAGGGTTAATCCCTCTCTGTGGCTCTGGTCTAATCTCCTTACATCATGGCTGCATCCCTCCCTCTAAATCTTTGATCTGCAGCTAAACATGCTACACAGTTGAAACTTTAATAACCTCTGCATATTTTTTCAGAAACCAATTTAGGTGATGTTGGATTTTAATATTTCATTTAATTCAGGGATTGTCGCACTTTACTATAAAAGAGAAGTGTTTGAACATTTCATGTCCAAAAGAAAACTGCATAAAGTGACGAAATATATTTAAGTCTTAAAATTATGGTAACCAGTTGAATTATGAGAATAAACTGGCCTGCCAACATTAGAAATAGGAGAGTTTTACTGTAAAATGTGAAACTTTTCTCCTTTCAGAAATGCTTGTAAAAAAAATTTGTTTTTTCCTCTAAATCTACATTTTTAATGTATAGATTTTCCTCAAAAAATGTATAATTTTTTCTTATATATTCATGACTTTCTACTTAAATTTGTGCCTTTTTATTGTATGTTTGTGACTTTTTGTAAGAAAATGTGCTACTTTAATTATTAGCGTTTTTAATCATTTTGAGCATTAATCACATGTTTAAATATCTGAATCCTGACAAGCTGTAGTTATTTATTGGTTGATTTATAATGCTTTATAATTTATTTTATAATAGAGACAGTATTGGCTAAAATTCAATATGACTTTAACTTATTGTACTAGAAATAGTGTGTGGACAGATTGTTTTTTCTTTATAAAGTTCATGTTTCACATTTTGATTGCTTTTGTAACCATACTGGACCATTTAATAGTATGTCACTCAGCTTACCACAGCCTAGCTATAGTATTGTTTATGCCTGTGCCATTCCAAACACCACTGCATGTGCTGTAATAAACCTGTGTAATGGACATGTACTGTCCAGAGTCTTTGCACAAGCTCATTTGCATTCATTTGACCACATGCAAAGTTATTAGGAGTGAGTCAAAGTCTACGGAGGGCTGAAAAGTTCATAGGCTGACCATGATGCAGCGGTCAAATTTGACCAAATGTGGTTCATTTCTAAGCCGTAGGGATTCAAGCGCTGCAACACCGATCAAAGAAGTGTTGAAAAATAAACCACATTTGATCAAATTTGACCACTTCATCATGGTCAGCCTATGAACTTTTCAGCCTCCCATCATCTGATGAGAATAAATAACACACTAGCAACTTGAAGCTAATAGGATAATATCAATAACAGTAATGGTAACAGCAATAACCGAGGGATTCTGCATACACAAAGTAATATTAAAACAAGTCAGGTAACAACAGGGAGTCAGACATGTGTCGGTGAGTTTCACAGGTCTATTGCAGCCCATGCAGTAGTATTTGCAATGGCAGAGACAGTCAAAACGATAGCTGCACTGTGCCAAGCTAACTGGGCGAACTATTAAACAGCCCAGTATGGTTTCAAAGATGATCAAAATGTGAAACACGAACTTTATAAAGAAAAACCGATCTGCCCGCACACTGTTTCCAGTATGTGCAATCATAAGTGAAAGTGATAAAATTCATTTATTCACGAGAAAGCACGAGGGAATAGGAAAATATAATGAAAGTGGAACTGGAGCTGCTCAGAGTCTGGAATGCAGAATACGTCACTCTACCTTGTGCAAGAGGTCCATTGTGTATGAATTGTAAGGGTTAGGGCTAGATAGTTGTCTTGCTCCTGTTAAAGGGGGTCATTGACTGAAAAAAATTGTGTTTTTGTAGGTTTTAACCTACTGTAATGTGTTTGTTGGTCATGTGATTATGAATGAATGAATGAATGAATTTATTTCGGATAATACAGTACAGGTTAAAAGAAACTGTATAACAGCAAGGTCAAATTAGACAAAGACTCCTTCTACTAAACAATTCCACGTGAGTTATCCGAAATGGGTGATGGCTGAAGCCGCAGCTTACTGTATATTGCCCACCCATATTCCATCCAAGAATTCAAAGAAAAAAGAGTAAACAAGACAAAATATTATCAAAATAAAGCTAACAAAAAATATAAAAATATTCCCTTCTCAAAAAAACACACAGCCTATATATAGTTTTTCTCTCCAAGAAGTCATTTTAACTCTTCCGTGTTTGCTTTGGAATGTTATTAAAAGGTAAACATCACAGAGATGTGAGTGCTCGAGTGCTAGAGTGATCACAGCTAACATTTTGACGCCAAATTTATGTGCCATATTGGTACTGGATAAAGTCCATTTTGATGGCCTTTGCAGCATTGTGACAATGGGATATCCAAATAATGGTTCGTTGTAAGCTGGAACAAACCATTAAGCTGGAACGTTGTAAGCTGGAATGTTATATTATAACCATCAATCAACTTCAATCAACTTTATTTATAAAGCACTTTAAAAAGCAACACTCGCTACACCAAGTGCTGTACAGCAAGAATGCACATGAAAACATAAAAGTAAGAAGCAGGACACTAATACATAAACGATATAAAACCACAGTCAGTAGAAACAGGAAAATAAAAGGTAAAAGAAGTAAATAAATAAATAAAAAAAAATCCATTTCATTCAATAAAAATAATGTCTCACACTGGGTTGAAGGCCAGGGAGTAAAAGTGTGTTTTAAGACAGGTTTTAAAAATGGACAGTGAAGGTGCTTGTCTGATGTTTAGGAGTAAGTCGTTCCATAACCTGGGTGTCGTGATCAAAAAGGCTCTGTCCCCTCTGAGCTTCCACTTCGCCTTTGGTACCCCCAGGAGCAGCTGTTCAGCAGACCTGAGGGACCGAGTGGGAGCGCAGGGATGCAGAAGCACAGAGAGATAGGCAGAGCAAGACCGTTTAAGGATTTAAAAACAAATAAAAGAATTTTAAAATGAACTCAATAAATGCACGGGCAGCCAGTGGAGAAAAGCTAAAATGGGTGCGATGTGATCTCTTTTATATGTACCCGTTAAAAGATGGGCAGTGGCGTTTTGAATTAGCTGCAGACGTGAAAGAGATGACTGGCTGACACCGGCGTAAAGTGCTTTACAGTAATCCAGCTGAGAAGAAATAAAAGCATGGATTACTGTTTCCAGGTGTGGTCTAGAAAGAATGGGTTTTACTTTTGCTAAACGCTTAGATAAAAGAGGCTGGATTTTACCACAGAACAAATCTGACTGTTTAATTTGAAATCATTATCCACGATAATGATGGATCATTATCATGAAATCATTATCCATGATCCATGATAATCCATGATAAAACCAAGGTTCTTGACTGTGGGTTTCACATAAGGTGTGAGGGGGCCCAAGTTTACAGGAGGGGACTCACAGGGGCCAGTAGGTCCAAACACCATCACTTCTGTCTTCTTATCATTAAAATTTAAAAACAAGGCCAAGACTTGATGTCTTGTATGTCCCTTAACTTTATGTTATAATAATATGGAATGTCACAGTGTATACTTAAAATAAGTGTAATGTAAATAATAATACTTAAGTGTGAATTCAATGAACATGATTTCATAGCACAGCCTCTCAGTTTTTTTGTATTAACCTTTGCCATGTCTTTTTTAATAGCTGCTCGTGATTTGTATTTACCTGTATATATACAGCGTGGAAAATAAGTATTGAACGCATCAACATTTTTCTCATTAAACCTATTTCTGATGGAGCCATTGGCCTGAGATTTTCACCAGATATCAGTAGTAACCCAAGTAATCCATACATATAAAGAAATCAAGTCAACTGTGCTCACATAACAAGTTATATTTAATAAAGTGGAATGACAGAGGGAATTAGTATTGAACACACGGTGAAATTCATTTAATATTTAGTAGAAAAGACTTTGTTGGTAATAGTTTCCAGATGCCTCCTGTATGGAGGAACTGGGCACAGGCATTGCTCAGGAGTGATTTTAGCCCATTCTTCCACACAAACTGTCTTCAGATCTTGAAGGTTCCACGGGTGTCTTTTATGAACTCTGATCTTCAGTTTGTTCCATAGATTTTCAATTGGATTCAGGTCAGGTGACTGACTGGGCCATTCTAGCAGCTTTATTTTCCTGCCCTGGAGCCAGTTGAAAGTTTCCTTGACTGTGTGTTTGAGATCATTGTTTTGCTGAAATGTCCACCCTTGTTTCATCTTCAGCATCTTGGCAGATGGTAACAGGTTCTTATCAAGGATGTCTCTGTACATTTGCCCATTCATCTTTCCTTCAATTATATGACGTCTGCCTGTAAAATATGCTGAAAAACACCACCACACAATGATGCTTCCACCTCCAAATTTTATCGTTAGTACGGTGTTTTGGGGCCGATGTGCAGTGTCATTTCTCCTCCAAACATGCTGTGTTGTGGCAACCAAAAAGTTTTGGTCTCATCTGACCAGACTATATTCTCCCAGTATTTTACTGGCTTGCCCAAATGTTGTTGAGCAGCAACATGCTTTTTCTTCAGCAATGGACTCTTGCTCTCGTCTCTTGGGGACGGCAGTGGCTCAGGAGGTAGAGTGGGTCGTCCAGTAACCACATGGTTGATGGTTCAAATCCCACTCTCCCCAGATATCCTGCCGTTGTGTCCCTGGGCAAGACACTTCACCCCAATTGCTCCTGGTGGGTCTGGAAGCGCCATGTTAGGCAGCATGCCACCATCAGTGTGTGAATGTGTGTGTGAATGGGTGAATAGCAGCATCTGTAAAGCGCTTTGGTCATCAAGAGATGAGAATAAAAGCGTTATATAAGTGAGTGCCATTTACCATTTTACCATTTGTAAGGTGAGTGGGCATAGAGCCCATGTCGGTTGAGCACATTACCTATTATTTTCTTTGAAACAACTCCAGGTCTTTCTGGAGCTCTCCACGAGTGGTCTTTAGCTCTTGAATAACTCTTCTGATAATTCTTTTGACTCCCCTGTCAGAAATCTTGTGAGGAGCTCCTGGTCATAGCCAGTTTATGGTAAAATTATGTTTTTCCATTTCCGAATGGGAGCGCCAACAGTGCTCACTGGAAAATTCAGCAGTTTAGAAATATGCCTGTAACCAATGCAATCATTATGTTTTGCAACAGTAAGGTTGCGGAGGTCTGGAGAGAGCTCTTTGCTTCTACCCATCATGAGTTCTTTGTGGTGTGACAATCTGATATTCACAGTCTTTTTTAAAGGCTATCAGTCAGGACTTACTGTTGCATTCCAAATAACCGTACATGTACGGGTATTTATTTCGCCCAAAAATACAGCCCTATACGGTCTTATTTGGGTCTATACGCTTATTGGGATATGCCCTATGTCACCCTATACGGTTTTATTTGGGTCTATACGCTTTGACATGAAGGACATTTTTTTGAGATTTATTCAAAGCTTTATCGATTGAAGTGTGGCACTCGTATGTGTATATTTTTTCAAGTGTGTGTGTACTAAACAGCAGGCCCGCAGCCACTAAATCACTCTTCGTAATTGGCTGAAAAAGCTGTCGGAGGCACTTCCTTTATTTCCGTATTATCTCGGCTGTGTTCGGGATACACGTGCCGGTTGTTTACAAAACAGTCTACATGTCGTCATGCCATGTGCCCGGGGCCATGCGCGGAGCAGCAGACGATGGCTTCTGAAGTGTCTGACCCGGTGTCTGACGCTTTTGATTTAAAGTTGAAGAAATACTCTATGAAACAGAAAGATGAGTTGGGAAAGCAAATTTAACTGTTTAAAGGTAGGTTCATGTTAATGTTTAGCTTAGATTTGAACCAAAACAACTTGAACATCTGTGGATGTGTTTGTGTATGTGGGCTTTGCAAGGCACCACCCCACGATGCTTGTACTGCATACTGCATTAGTGCAAAGATGTATCTTCATCTACCATTACTGATACATTCACTGGTAACATTTACTGGTAACATACATGTATCTGAACTAGAAGTACAATAAAGAAACAAAGAAGTTTAATAATATGTTTGTATGTGAACCCTACTACCCTATTAATCAACAATAAAATCATTATATGCTATATTGTTTAATTATAAAGTAAATATATATATTTGTAAACTAAATCCTCATATTTTTGGCAGGTAGCAAGTATTAGTAAGCTGATTTGCAATATTATGAATATACTGGTACATTTGTTGTATTATTTTTTTTTTCAAATGTTTAAACTTGACCATTAAATTTGGTAAATTTTAAATTGCTATTAATGTTCATCTGATAAATTGTTCATACAATATTTTCAAAAGAAATAAAATCAATTCAGAAGGTGGTTTCTTTTAATTTTGTAGATATTTCAATATCTCAGGCATAATTATGAACATTATTTAACTTTGTATGTATTGTGCATCCCTATACTATTATTGCGCACCTATACTTTTATTGAAATTTTAACAAATTTCCAGCCTATACTATTATTACGCCCTATACTCTTATTAAAATTTTCAGTTTTTTCCACCCTATACTATTATTCCGACTTATACTCTTATTTGGAATGCAACTGTAATGAGCTGAAATTCATGTGCATTGATAGGGGATGGGATGGCTTCCTAAATTCTGATGGATTTCAGCTGGTTTCTTTGTCCCCCTTGGCAGGGGCGGATTGAAGACACCAAACACTCACTGTGAGTTTGCTTAAAGTTTAATACAGAAAACACAAAATACACAAAGACAAAAACACTTACAAAGCAGGAGGACCGGGAGCTAATGGCGTCCAGAAATGCCAGAGGTACAGGGCTCACGTCCGAGAAAAAAGAGGAGAACAGCCTGGCTGGACCCAGGTAAGGCATACAGAAACGCCAGGGGAAAAAGAGAAAAGAGAGCTGTTCAGAGCTCACCTGCAAGAGAGTAAAACTGATGGGGGATACCCGTCTGGACATACAGTATGCCGCTGCAACGGACTGCGTTGCAGTGAGGCTTAAATAGGTACAGAGGACTGATGCAAATGATTATAGGTATGGGTGCACGAGCAAGGATAATCAGATACAACCAAACAGCTGAGACAGCCCACAAACAGAGTTTGACACATGGAAGAAAACACACGGCGCCGTTTTCACGCGGCTGCAAATGTCATTGTCAGGAGGATCCAGTTTTGGCAGCGCCACCAGTGGATCGGCGAGTCGGTGTAGCACTATGTTCCGGACCTGTGGCAGCTGGCTGAAGACGGCCAATTTGGTGATTTGGAGGAAGAAATGGTCCACGACCAGCTGGCGGAGCACACGCTGTGCTTGTCAGCATGGTCAAAACTACTAACACACTCCGGCGAATTGACTCTAGCCACGGCTGTGGAAATAGCTCAGCAGTGTGAAGCAGCAGATAAGCCATCACACAATGTCGGTGAGAGAGCTACGTTATGCACCTATGACTCGCAATCAACGACACAGGCTGTGGATCCGGACAGCAAACAAGAGGAATACGCTGCAGCTGTAAAGATGAGGTCCACCCCAGGATCGCCCAAATGTTCGGGTTGTGGGTCCACTAAGCACCAGTACAAGGCTGGAGAATGTCTGGCAAGAGGTAAACGCCGTAGCAAGTGCGAACACCTGCATCATTTTGTCATGGCCTGTAATAGGTTCGAGCGAGGGGAACGGCGACACAAAGTGGATACCCCTGCTCCAACTCCTACGGTGATTCACACCATCTCCGTAAGCACAGATGGCTGTACATACTGTATGGTGAAGTTGGACGGCGAGGAGGTGCCGTTACTGGTGGACACGGGTGCGGTGAGGTCCGTGCTGAACTAGCCTACTGTGAGGAGTTTTTTCCCATATCACTGAGTGACATGTCTTTCAACGCCATTTTGTGGATATGTTGGGAATAGACTGCCCATTGTGGGTTCGTTGGAGCTGACGGCTAGATACAAGGCAGCGGAGGTGGCCAATCTGCAGTTTGTGGTGACCGCCAGTGGAGCAAATGTGATGGGCTGCGACCTTTTCTACGGACTTGGCTTCACGATCACCAGTGGTAGTGGAGAGAAGTGGTCGAGCTGTAGCTTGGGGGACCGGCCGGTTCCGCGAGTGTTGGATGACACAATATGGGACAAACCTTGGCCTAGTATTGTGGAAGACAAGCAGGACCAACCCCGTCCAGGGCCATTGCGGGAGGGTGCCTGCACCAGGGTCCAAGTTGCCCTAGCTGAGGGAACTGGGTGGCACCGTGGGATGCCTGTGATGGCAGATGGAGCCGAGTGGATGACTTATCCTGTTTCCGGAGTTCGGCTGGGAGGTACCGAGAAGCAGGGGGTCACAACAGCTTCACCAGTGTCTGAAATGAAAGTGAGCGTGGCAGGACCGCTGGCATGGTAAAATGACATGCCACACAGGAACACTGGAAGCCGAGTCGGGCTCCTCTAGTCGCTGATGTGGTCCAGCCCAGAGGGGTGGCCCGGTCGAGAGGAGTTCGTCAGAAGCGCAAATGTCAGGAGGACCAGGGGCAGCTGCAGGTGCTGGCTGTTCAGGAGGACGGCTACCTTCAACTGTCTGATGGCTTATGGAGACATCCTAACACGCTGCGGCGTGCCACTGATGAGAAAGAGGTGTCCTGGCGTCGAAGTGGGTCACCTCCCGGCGAAAAGAGAAGAAGATGCTCTGGATGGGACCCGCCTGATGGGTCTCCGGGGGATGGTTTCTTCATGGGGGGCAATGTGTTTGTTACACCATGTTATTGCGCAAATTATCCTTGTGGTGTTCCGAGTGCAAATCAGCCCCACGCTCAAGTCACTCATCGTTTTCCCTTTTTTCCTCTGTATTCTAGTTCCATTATTATTTGTCCCTTCGGTGCTTTTACTGTGACAGCGCCACGGCCGGATTTCCGGCTGTCAAGTCGAACCGGCTCTGTCACAGCTGACTATGATTTGCTGATTACGTTTTCTCTTCACCTGTTGGCCCTTAGCTTTTGTGTTTTGTATTTAAGGGAACAGCTGAGGCTCACTTCTCGCTGCGACCTCATCGTTCCAGACTGGGATCCCTATCCCTGGTTCCAGTCTTTGTACAGTGTTAGGTTTCGCCCTCGTTCTCTGTACGTAAGTGTCCAGTATCTCTTTATTTCTCTCTTTAGTTCACCTTCCGGGGTTGCATGTATAGTGATTTGTATCTTGCCCCACGTGGCTTGTTATTTTGTCACTTTACTTTAATAAATATACACAAACTCACTGTCGGCATCTGGTGCCTCATTAATGCCCTGAAAGGGGCAAACATGACAGTCCTGGGTATAGAATGGATATACTAGTGTGTTCATTGCATGGTTTGATATGAATAATAATTAAGTGATTTATTGGGTTTATCTCTGGTTGTATATATGTTGTATTGAGGGGTTGTTTTGTATCTTTCTTTGTTTTTTTAGGAACATGGCAGTTTTTCGTTTAATGGACTAATAAAATAGAGACAGCAGAATAATTCGTCTGGCCGTGTGGGGAGTGGGACGGTAGTCCACCCGTTCCCCCCCTAGCCTTAGCTGTTTGTGTGAATGAGGTAGGCCCTAATGATTTTCCGTTCACTTTAGAGTGTGATTCGGGTTCCAAATATGGGAGGGTTCCACTTGTGCGTACTTGCCCATTTTTTTTTAAGAGGGAGGGAAAATTTGATGTTGCTCATTGGACACATTAGAGTGTTACACGGGTGGTGACGTTGCCCAGAGTATAAGAGGCCTGCGCAGCAGAGGGGCGGTCTCTTGACCACCTCTCAGTGAGTCCTTAATAAAGTCCTGTGTAGTTCACCACTTGTCTCATCATTGTCTTACGTTTTATAGACATAGCAGCATGCACAAAAAAAAGCACTGTACTTACTGTGCATGAGCAAAACAACACCTGTTTTAGGCAGGCTTCCAACACTGATTGGGTTGGTGGGTGGGAGAAGTCGGCTGGTTAGTTACTTGTGGTTTCAACCAACAAGTTGGGATTTTGCATCCCATGCTGCAGCTTCTTTTTTTTTTTTTTTTTTTTATTTTTCACTCTTCTAACGGTTAAGGTTAGGAAAAATGTTTTCATTAGGTTTCACCTGGAATGGTTAAAGAAAATGAAAGAGAAAGAAAGAGAAAGTAGCAGACAGACATTACGGTGCCAGCAGACATGTTTCTTAAAGGTGTAAATGTCAAGTGTCTGCTGCACGTGAAAAATGTTTTTTCTATGTCTATGCATGTTTCCTCAGAGTGAAAAATGGTACAATTGTACATTTTTTTAGGTGAGACTGGGCTGAATGTAACATACTTTTTTCAGTAGGTAACTAAATAACAATAATCATCTAATCTCACAAGTCAGAAGACCCAACACTGGCCCACACCCTTCAAAAATTTTGACTACAACCACAATATAATTTACAAAATCCTCAACATTCATAACATACACAACCTCTGCAAAATCAACAGAGTCAACAATCTGCACAATATTAAGTACAATCACAAAATCCATTGTATCCAAAATCCTTCTAACAGCCATAAAGTCCACAGCTTTCTAATGCACTGACAACAAGCACAAATATATGCATCACCCACTAGGTGAAATCTGCAACTTCCCTGTCATCCACAACATCCTTCACATACAGTGGTGTGAAAAAGTGTTTGCCCCTTCCTGATTTCTCATTTTCTTGTATGTTTGTCACACTTAAATGTTTCAGATCATCAAACAAATTTAAATATTTGACAAAGATAACACAAGTAAACACAAAATGCAGTTTTTAGATAAAGGTGTTTATTATTAAGGGGAAAAAAAATCCAAACCTACATGGCCTTGTGTGAAAAAGTGATTGTCCCCTAAACCTCATAACTGGTTGGGCCACCCTTAGCAGCAACAACTGCAATCAAGTGTTTGTGATAACTGGCAATGAGTCTTACACAGTGCTGTGGAGGAATTTTGGCCCACTCATCTTTGCAGAATTGTTGTAATTCAGCCACATTGGAAGGTTTTCGAGCATGAAATGCCTTTTTAAGGTCATGCCACAGCATCTCAATCGGATTCAGGTCAGGACTTTGACTAGGCCACTCCAAAGTTTGAATTTTGTTTTTCTAAGCCATTCAGAGGTGGACTTACTGGTGTGTTTTGGATCATTGTCCTGCTGCAGAACCCAAGTACGCTTCAGCTTGAGGTCACAAACAGATGGCCGGACATTCTCCTTCAGGATTTTTTGGAAGACAGCAGAATTCATGCTTCCATTTACCACAGCAAGTCTTCCAGGTCCTGAAGCAGCAAAACAGCCCCAGACCATCACACTACCACCACCATATTTTGCTATTGGTATGATATTCCTTTTCTGAAATGCTTTGTTACTTTTACGCTGGTTGTAATGGGACACACACCTTCCAAAAAGTTCAGCTTTTGTCTCATCAGTCTACGGAGTATTTTCTCAAAAGTCTTGGGGATCATCAAGATGTTTTCTGGCAAAACTGAGACCTTTCTGAAGAGTTCTTTTGCAAAAACGGATAAGTCCAGTTGAGTTCAAAATGAGAAAAAACACTTTTTCATCTATAGGTGTTAGTATTTCCAAATCAGCTTCTAAGACATGGTCACATGAAATATGAGTATCAGACATAATAAAGCAAAAAAATCAAACATCAACTCATTGTTACTTTTTGGCAATTTATTAGTAGGTTGTTTTTTTTTTGCAAAAACAGATAAGTCCACAAGCCATTTTTTTTGCAAAAACAGGTAAGTGCTGAAAACCATGCTATTTTGTCTGGAACATACTTGAATGTCTATAAGCATCAATGTAGTGTGATTGACACACTGATTTAGGCATAGCCACTCAGTTAAATGGTATAATATAGCTGTAATAAAGCTATAATTCAAGATTCAAAGATTTTATTGTCAATACTACTATACGTACAGGACATACAGGAGAACTGAAATGGCGTTTCTCTCTCTGTTCATTGGTGTGCACAGTGTTATGTACAGTGGGGCAAAAAAGTATTTAGTCAGCCACCAATTGTGCAAGTTCTCCCACTTAAAAGATGAGAGAGGTCTCCAATTTTCATCATAGGTATACCTCAACTATGAGAGACAAAATGAGAAAAAAAAAAATCCAGAAAATCACATTTAAGGATTTTTAAAGAATTTATTTGCAAATTATGGTGGAAAATAAGTATTTGGTCAATAACAAAAGTTCATCTCAATACTTTGTTATATACCTTTTTTTGGCAATGACAGAGGTCAAACGTTTTCTGTAAGTCTTCACAAGGTTTTCACACACTGTTGCTGGTATTTTGGCCCATTCCTCCATGCAGATCTCCTCTAGAGCAGTGATGTTTTGGGGCTGTCGCTGGGCAACACGGACTTTCAACTCCCTCCAAAGATTTTCTATGGGGTTGAGATCTGGAGACTGGCTAGGCCACTCAAGGACCTTGAAATGCTTCTTACGAAGCCACTCCTTCGTTGCCCGGGCGGTGTGTTTGGGATCATTGTCATGCTGAAAGACCCAGCCACGTTTCATCTTCAATGCTCTTGCTGATGGAAGGAGGTTTTCACTCAGAATCTCACGATACATGGCCCCATTCATTCTTTCCTTTACACGGATCAGTCGTCCTGGTCCCTTTGCAGAAAAACAGCCCCAAAGCATGATGTTTCCACCCCCATGTTTCACAGTAGGTATGGTGTTCTTTGGATGCAACTCAGCATTCTTTCTCCTCCAAACACGACAAGTTGAGTTTTTACCAAAAAGTTCTATTTTGGTTTCATCTGACCATATGACATTCTCCCAATCCTCTTCTGGATCATCCAAATGCTCTCTAGCAAACTTCACACGGGCCTGGACATGTACTGGCTTAAGCAGGGGGACACTTCTGGCACTGCAGGATTTGAGTCCCTGGCAGTGTAGTGTGTTACTGATGGTAGCCTTTGCTACTTTGGTCCCAGCTCTCTGCAGGTCATTCACTAGGTCCCCCCGTGTGGTTCTGGGATTTTTGCTCACCGTTCTCGTGATCATTTTGACCCCACGGGGTGAGATCTTGCGTGGAGCCCCAGATGGAGGGAGATTATCAGTGGTCTTGTATGTCTTCCATTTTTTAATAATTGCTCCCACAGTTGATTTCTTCACACCAAGCTGCTTACCTATTGCAGATTCAGTCTTCCCAGCCTGGTGCAGGTCTACAATTTTGTTTCTGGTGTCCTTTGACAGCTCTTTGGTCTTGGCCATAGTGGAGTATGGAGTCTGACTGTTTGAGGTTGTGGACAGGTGTCTTTTATACTGATAACGAGTTCAAACAGGTGCCATTAATACATGTAACGAGTGGAGGACAGAGGAGCCTCTTAAAGAAGAAGTTACAGGTCTGTGAGAGCCAGAAATCTTGCTTGTTTGTAGGTGACCAAATACTTATTTTCCACCATAATTTTCAAATAAATTCTTTAAAAATCAGACAATGTGATTTTCTGGATTTTTTTTTCTCATTTTGTCTCTCATAGTTGAGGTATACCTATGATGAAAATTGGAGACCTCTCTCATCTTTTAAGTGGGAGAACTTGCACAATTGGTGGCTGACTAAATACTTTTTTGCCCCACTGTATGTAAATAGGTTGTACAGTGGTAAGATGGCGGACCGGGGAATAAGTCATGGTTTAGAGGGGGTTGGTACTCTACCCTGTGGTAGTGATGCCAACTGGGGTATAAGAGCAATGGCGGGAAGGAGCACTTCCTCGTTCGCCGTTGACACCCTGGCAGTGAGGAGCGCTGTAAGTCTGTTGATTGTTATTTATAAGGTTAATAAAGCTACATTCAGTGAACCTCTGACTCGGTCATTATTATGTTCATTATGGACACATTTGGCGATGAGGAGACCAACGGGAGCGTGCTGGCTACCTCCGCCACCGGCGCCGGTTCTGGAGCACTGTGGCAGGAAAAACCACAAGGGAAGGCACTGCCTGTGGATTCGGACAGTGGGAACAGCATGAGTGGAGACGACCACGCCGTCGCTGTGAAGATGAGGTCCACCCCGGGACAGCCACGGTATTATGGCTGCGGATCCACTAGGCATGAGTCAGGTGTGTGTCTGGCGAAGAGCGAGCGCTGTGGAGTGTGCGGTCTGGTGCGCCATTTTATCGGGGCCTGCGGGAAGTTTGGGCGGGAGAACTGGAGACGTGAAACAGATTTTCCCGCCGTGACCCCTGCGGCTGTCCATGGGGTGCATGACCGGCGCTTTGGAGCTGAAACACAGGTTCTTTCTAATCCCAGATTCGGGCTGAGTGCTACCAGAAGGAAGGGAGCTGCAGTGGCTGAGACAGCGCGGGAGGTCGAGGAGAGCGGGGTGAGACCGATTGGCATAGTGTTGAATTGCTCACAATGCTGGCCGGCCAAGAGGACAGTGATTCGGACCCGCGAGCCGACCGGTTCTGTGAAGGAGGCCAGTCAACACCGGAGTAATCCTGAGAAGAAAGAAAGGGCTTCCCTGCGGGTTGGAGATGAGGTTCGGCCCAGGGTTGAGGCCCGGATGAGAGGGGATTACAGGTCACGCGAGCAGCATGATGACCAGAGGCAGTTCCAGGTGGAGGCTGCCCAGAGTGATGGGTATCTCGGCCTGTCTGACAAGGTCTGGAGGCATCCAAATGAGCTACGGTGCGTGGTGGAAAAGAGAAGACGGTGCAGCGCAAGCCCAGAGTTTCAAGAGACAGAGGCATTTGGAGAGAGACCCATTGAAGGACTGAGGATGTGTTTTAGTTCCTATCCAGGTCCTGTTGTATATAATTAAATACTCTTGTGTCTGTGCCCTGAGTATTATCTCTATTTTGGTTTAAGGGTGAAATTTTATGGGTTAAATTTTATGATGTGCATTTGTATAGAAGTAAAGTTTAGCAATTAGATGTAATTATAATAGCTGAACAAATTGTATTGGTGAAGCAGAACACTGGTTGGTTTGGTATGTGCTTTAATTTAGTTTTGAATGAAAAAAGAGAAGAGCAAGAGGAAACTGTAAATTATGATTGAATTGTTTAATTTTGGTGATTTGTAATTTATACTGTTTGAGATGCAGAGGTGAAACCCCTTCTTGTGTCCTGTTAGTGGGTGCTCTGTCACGGCTGCTGCATCATCATGCAGCAGACTGAAGAAATTGCACAAGCCTACGTGCGAGTGTAGCGTGAGGTTTATTAAACAGAGTATGAGATACACATGTCCATGAAAAACATTCAAGCAGAGGAATAGTTAACCAGTGTCCATGAAAACAGTCCGAGCAGGTAAACAACAGATAAACAGAGGAATTAACTCCACAGGCAGTGGAGGGATTACGTCACGCCTCAGGGTGAAATCTGCCATCCATCCATCCATCCATCCATCTTCTACCGCTTTTCCAGAGGTCCGGGTCGCGGAGGCAGCAGTTCAAGCAGAGAAGCCCAGACTTCCCTCTCCCCAGCCATCTGCTCCAGCTCTTCAGAGGGGATACCAAGACGTTCCCAGACCAGCTGGGAGACATAGTCTCTCCACCGAGTCCTGGGTCTGCCCCGGGGTCTCCTCCCAGTGGGACGTGCCCGAAACACCTCAAGTGGGAGGCGTCCAGGAGGCATCCTAATCAGATGCCCATACCACCTCAACTGACTCCTTTCAATGTGGAGGAGCAGCGGTTCTACTCTGAGCCTCTCCCGGATGACTGAGCTCCTCACCCTATCTCTGAGGGTGAGTCCAGCAATCCTACGGAGAAAGCTCATTTCAGCCGCTTGTATCCGCGATCTCGTTCTTTCGGTCATTACCCAAAGCTCGTGACCATAGGTGAGAGTAGGAACGTAGATTGACTGGTAAATCGACAGCTTTGCCTTAGAACTAAGCTCCCTCTTCCCCACAACAGACCGGTACAACGTCCGCATCACTGCAGATGCTGCTCCAATCCGTCTGTCGATCTCTCACTCCATTTTCCCCTCACTCGTGAACAAGACCCCAAGATACTTAAACTCCTCCACTTGGGGCAGGAGCCTGTCCCCAACCCGGAGAGGACAATCCACCTTTTTCCGGCTGAGGACCATGGACTCGGACTTGGAGGTGCTGATTGGAGGTGAAATCTGGAGGTGAAATCTGGAGGTGAAATCTGCCACTGAGGGAAAAGACAACGTAACCCAAAAATAAGGACAACTTACTATTAAGTGCCGGAGCACAGCTGGGCTCTGGACAACACCTAAAGCAGTCCACGGAATACCCCGATGGGAGAAAGAGCCTGAGCATCAAATGTTGCACATCACCAGCATGGACCGGAGAAAACTCTTGGACCCAGTAGACTGATGCCGCCGCGCTGAGCCATCACACTGCCACGCATTAAATACCCTCATAGACTACTGAGTGGCAAGTGGAAGCAGGTGCGGCGGCAGTTGATGAATAATGAGTGAGTGTACGTGTGAGTAAGAATGGCAGTGTGTGTGTGTGCATGAGTGAGAGGGAATGAATGTGTGTGAATGTGTGTGTGCATGAGTGAACCCTAAGGGATGGTGGCAGACAGCTGGTGAGTGTCTAGCAGAGAGAGAGAAGGGGTGCGGCTGTAGGCTGGCCAGGGGCCCCAGCACGGGGCTCTAACAACCTGCCAGCTGAACACAATAAACAACACTTCAGGAAACCACAGCCATGAGTCATGGGCGGGGCCGAAGATAGCTCCGCTCATGACAGAGCCCCTCCCTCAAGGGGTGGAATCCAGACACCCACCGTGCCATCAAAACCCAAAAAGAAAACCTGCCCCCCCCCCAGAACCCTACACAACAACCCAGGGCGGGAGGTGGGGGGAAACAGGTCAGGACGGAACAAGCCAACAAAAACAACACCATACAACCCCAAGAGTCCCTCAGTTCAGGTGACCGACCAAAGTCCAAGGCCCAGCAGGTGGCCCATAGAATGGCATCAGGTGGCCTGCCAGGGCAAGCGGACCACCCGGCTAGAACCCCCAGTTCTTCTGGCGGCTGGCCAGCATTGTTAAGCCACCAGGATCGGAGGGGACAGCGAGGAGGTGGCTTACCCACGGGAAGGCTGACTCGTGGGTAACCCGAACCGGGGAGAGGGGACCTCCACGGCATCCTCAGGGTGGTCTGCAATGGCACCCGTGGTAGCCCCCGACCGGGCCGGTCCTGCCGCACCAACAACGGCCCCCGACCGGGCCGGCCCCCTCCACACCTACGGTGACCTCCGGCCAAGGCTCCACTGCACCCGCGGTGACCTCCGGCCGAGGCTCCGCTGCACCCGCGGTGGACCCCGGCCGAGTCTCCACTGCACCCGCGGTGGACCACGGCCGAGGCTCCGCTGCACCCACGGTGGACCCTGACCAAGGCTCTGCTGCACCCGCGGTGGACCCCGACCAGGCCATGGCTGCACCCGTGATGGTACCCGGCTGGATCGCTGTTGAGCCCAATGCAGCCTTCACTACAGGCCAGCCGACCCGTATAAGCGTCCGCACTAGGAGGAGATCTACCACGGGCGCCCTGGAGTAGGGCAGAGTACCCACGAAGACCCCCTCCAAGTAGATGGTGGCAGCACCGGTGACCTCCACGAGCGAGCCTGAATCCTTGGACTCGTCCGGTGATGGATCCAGACTCCCGGTGACTCTGAAAGGGGACTCATACACAGAAGAGGAGGGGTCAGGGTCACTGGCAGCGGCGGAGCCCAGCGGGGAGGGCTCAGGTGCAGTGTGTGGCTGCAACTGGCGCTCCTCACCTAGATCTAGACAAAAATGCTCTTAAGTAGATAGAAGAAAGACAAAAGAGAGCACTAGCCTTAGCTCAGGCTTCACATCACAACATAAACTATCTTAAGGTATTTATGTTTAATAATTCAGCAAAAACGATTTGATTTAATACATACTTACTACAAATTACATGCAGGTATTCATTTTTTTTTAACCACCATTACTCTGTTACAATTTACTCTCACGTGATGACGTCATTAACTGTGCCGCGAAAAGAAGCCCAGTAGTGTCCGAAAGCAGTTAATTTTATTGTTATATTGAGTTTATTGTATAGTCAACTATATCTAAATTCACAATATAGCGAATAGGGAGGGAGGGAATGAGTGAACATTCCGAACACAGCCAGGGAAATCAGTCAGAGCAAACAGACCAGGAAGGCAGCCAAGATGAGTCACGTGACCCAAATACCAAGTGCTGATTTGCACTGTGGAATTATCTGCTTTTGTTTAAAAAAAAAAAAAAATGCTCCCGCCGTTTATCGGCTTTTGAAAAAGCATGAATTTGTAGCGTCTATAACATAGGACATGTCAGCTTTTGAGACAAAACGATTTGAACTTCTACAAGTAGGTAATGTTAACAGTTGTTTGATGTAAAGAGTGAAATTTTCATGGAAGTGGCGTTTACCGGTTTTTGCAAACAAACTCTTCTTATGTTCTTTTTACTCAGCTGTGGTTTTCATCTTTGAACTCTGTCATGCAGGCCATTTTTGCCCAGTCCCTTTCTCATGAACACTGACCTTAACTGAGGCAAGTGAGGCCTGCAGTTCTTTGGATGTTGTTGTGGGGTCTTTTGTGACCTCTTGGATGAGCCGCTGCTGTGCTCTTGGGGTAATTTTGGTCAGCCGCCCACTCCTGGGAAGGTTCGCCACTGTTCCATGTTTTCGTCATTTGTGGATAAAAGCTCTCACTGTGGTTCGCTGGAGTCCCAAAGCTTTAGAAATGGCTTTATAACCTTTTCCAGACCGATAAATCTTAATTACTTTGTTTCTCATTTGTTTCTGAATTTCTTGGGATCGCAGCATGATGTTTAGCTTTTGAGGATCTTTTGGTCTGCTTCACTTTGTCAGGCAGGTTCTATTTAAGTGATTTCTTGATTGAGAACACTTGTGGCAGTAATCAGGCCTGGGTGTGGCTGGAGAAATTGAACTCAGCTTTCCAAAGATGTGATAAACCACAGTTAATTTATGTTTTAACAGGTGGGGGGCAATCACTTTTCACAAAGGGCCATGTAGGTTTGGATTTTTTTACCCTTAATAATAAACACCTTCATTTAAAAACTGCATTTTGTGTTTACTTGTGTTATCTTTGTCTAATATTTAAATTTGTTTGGTGATCTGAAACATTTAAGTGTGACAAACATAGAAAAAAAAAGAGAAATCAGGAAGGGGGCAAACACTTTTTCACACCACTGTAATTGAAATCCATGACACCCACAACCTTGATGACATCAACCTTGACAACATCCACAACCTCAATAATGTCTGTGGCATTTAAAAGAACGCACAAAGTCCACAGACTTCGCAATGGTGAGGGATGTCCACAACCTTCACAATATTCACAATAGTTGAACCACAAAATCCATTAGGTCTACAACCTTCTTAACAGCCACAATATCCATAATCTTCAAATTTTGATGACAACCACAATATACACACCATTCACAATGTTGGCATCCACAACTTCAATATCCACCACAAGATTTGCATAAAACTTAAATATTTACTATAGCATTATATTTCTATATTTGTTTAAATACGTTCACAGGTCATACATCAGTCAGTGTAAGAAAATAATGTACAGAAGGATAATATGAGTTCCTATAGATTAAAACAGCAACTCTGTTGCAGTCACCAAATCCGCAGATGGCAGCATTGGAGGTGTGGACGAGCTGCCAGTTCCTCAGCAGATCAGAATCACCAACATCACATGTGACTCCTTCAAGATCAGCTGGAACATGGTGGTAAGAGGACAAGACCAGATCACACACTACTTCATCGACCTCAACAAGAGGGAGAACATGAGCTCCAACAAGTTCAAGCACAAGGTGGCCACTATCATGGATCTCTGCTCATTCTGTCTGGCTGCTTCTGTTCCAACAGGATTAAAAATGAATGATAAATAAGTATTTGTGTTTCAGGATGTGCCCACTAAGCTGGTGGCAAAAGCGGTTCCATTGCCGATGACAGTCAGAGGTCACTGGTTCCTGAGTCCTCGGACAGAGTACACAGTGGCCGTCCAGACAGCTGCAAAAAAATCTGATGGAGACTATGCTGTTTCTAAGTGGAGCGAGATTGTTGAGTTCTGCACTGCAGGTTTGGATAAAGACCCACAGCCCTGTTAAAAATTCACCTCTACATGTAATGAAATTGTGACAGCTGAATATTGATCTATGGTATAGTCTAGTTGTGACTTCTCATGTGTCCTGAAGGATCCAGATGAATGTATTTATATTCTGCATTATAGTAAACAGATGCATATTTGCATATCTTGATGAAGTTCTCATGAACACCAGCAGTATAATAGGTTCAGCAAGCCTTTCATGGTCCTGAACATATAGGAAGAGTGACGTGCACAGACATTTCGGAGGGCAGGGGCTCAACCAAGAAAAGGGAGCATTTCTATGCTGAAAAAAGTGAAGTCACATACAGTAGCACAAATTTTACTGTACTTAGTTGTATATTTATTATATTTTAACACATAGGCACAGGTGCTGCTCATGCGCTGGCCACACAGAACTAATTTGATGTCAAAATATAGTTATAGGATATTAAAACACTTTTGATCAGCAACTGGTGTCTTTGTGGGAAAATAAAATCTATAATACTTTAAACAATACTGTACAGAAGGGCATTCAGAGGGCAGAGGGCAAAGGTGGCAGGTGCTAGAGCACCACCTGGAGTCTCTCTCTGCACGTGCATGTATAGGAATAGTGTCAACATGGTGACTTTTGTTTGCACTTTCTTAATTCACTATCCTAAGTACCCATATTCTTGGGTAGGTCCAATCAGTTTGGTTTAGAGCATCTTTATTATGCCTCGGTGAAACTGAGAGGCATACGGTAGTCAGTTAGTGCATCTGTTTGTGACTCTGTGTATCTGTCCATCTGTCTGTCTGTCTGCCTGTCTGTCTGTCCGCCTCTCTGTTTCAGCTCGCCCGGTCAAAATTAAGTGGAACTAAAGGCTTGTATCACTGTATTGCCATATTTTCTCGACTTTTAATTTGCCAGAATTTCAAAATAACCCTTTGGTTTTGAAATAAACACAAAAAGAGCTCACCTTTACCATCAATGGAACAGTACTGCACATGCGCCCGGAAACTCCCGTCAGAGGAAAGTACTCAGCAGTGGTGGGCGGATCGATCCAAATATCGATAATATCAATACCAACGTTGATATTGATCAATACCAGTGTAATGAGATTGATACTCTGTGTCTGTGCTGCCGCTCCCGTCACGGTACAGAACAGGCACACTCTGCCACACTTTGCTCCTCTTCTTCTTGTGGTTTTACCTCCTCCCTCCTCTTCCCTCTTGTACTATCACGTGACTCAGCAGCACCAGGTAAACAAGCTAGCAAGCACCAGCCTCCAGCTGCCGGAGTGCCAGTGTTCTATAATTCTATGCTAATTATCGGGATGTGCTACCACAGATCACACACACAGCACAGAGACAGAGCAGAAGAATGGCAGAGAGTGTTATGTCTGTAAATACCTTGGTACAAGGATGAGGCCAGGTGAACGGTTGAACTCAGCTTTATTGGTGATTGGACACATGACACAGCCACCAGGCAGTGGCATCGGCAAGACAGCCTAAATTGGATGCCCCCTGGCATTTATAGGGTGGTGCAGTGGTGGATGAGGAAGTGGCCGCCACTACACCGCACTTCACAATAAAGGTGCTTAGACCCAGCATCACCCCCACCACCACCATTGAAAGTCAAAAACAAACAATTAAGACCCTCCCCAATTTAAGACCTGAATCACACACTAAGAAAACTAAACTGAGATTACTAAATGGCCAAACACATTCACACAACAAAACCTAAACTAGGGAGGATGGGTGGACTACCATCCTACCCCACAAGGCAAGGTGGATTACTCTGCTACCTGCAAACCCCATAGAGTCCATTAATAACTCAAAATTACTGCTGTGTTCCTATACTAATAAAACACCCAGAAAAAAAAAATAATATATATATATATATTTATTTTATTTTTTTTATATGCACAAACACAGGGTTTCCTCTGGTAACATTTCCCGGTGGCGGCCCGCCATGCTTGTAAATTTCCCGCCATTCCTATGAGAAAATTTAAATTTAAGAAAAAAATATGAAGGAATTACGGTCCGCAAGCGCTCACACAAACATCGAGCGTGACCGTCATCTACGGAGAGTTCAGAAGCGCTGCGCCCGCGTGACCGCTTCAGTGGCCAAGCAGAGTGTCTCGCCCACATCACTGCCTGACAGAAACATGAGCTTATGAAAGTAATTCAAATGTGGAAAAAAATCAGAAGAGGTATGTAAGCAGTGGAGGCATTTATCATGGTTTTAACCCCCTGGTAACATAAGCAATATGGAAGAGTTGCTTAGCTAACAGATGTGGTGAAGAGCTCAAGTTGGTTCATTTTGTCTTCTTTTTAATCATTTTAGTTTTTTGGTTTTCTTATTTCAGTCAAGAATGAAAAGGAGCTGTTTTTACCTTTACCTTAGTTAATATTAATTAACTAATTTATGTTCACTATTATGTACCTAGAAAGTTAAGATGACGGAAATTCACGAAGTCAATGACTTTAATCCGTCAGCAGCCTTCAGACAAACTAAACGTGCCAACATTTAAATTTCAAAATAAGGGAAGTTTTTCCTGCTGTCGCGATGGTGAGGAGATTTCTAAAAAAAAAAAAAAAAAAAAAACTATAAATATATAGAAATATTGCAGTTATATACAGATATAACTGCATGTTTGGTCATTTAAATTATTTTATTTCACTAAGTACAATTTTATTAATTAATTAATTAATATTTTTTTCTTTGAAATCAGTTATATTGTTCTGTTCTTGATGCGCAAAATTATAGTCAAAAGTGTAAATTGTTATAAGGAAAAAGTAAAAAAAAAAAATGACCACAGTCTGTTTCAAATTTATTTAAAAAACAGTAATTTTAATTTTTAAAAAAAAATATAAAAATAGACAAATATTAGCCATAAGATGAATGAATGAATGAATTTATTTATTTCGGATAATACAGTACAGGTTAAAGAAACTGTATAATATAACAACAAGGTCAAATTAGACAAAGACTCCTTCTACTAAACAATTCCACGTGAGTTATCCGAAATGGGTGATGGCTGAAGCCGCAGCTTATATTGCTTATATTGCTTATATTAAGATAATCCACAAACTTATAATAAAGTCTCAAATGTACAAGAAAAGTCAATTTTACAAGAGGAAATTGCAAATTTGAGGAAAATGGTTTCAAATTTAGATAAATTTACAGAGAAAAGTAGAAAACTATAAGAAAATTGTTATAAATTTTGGAGAGAAACCTCAAACCTTCAAGACTGAAGTCATTACTCAAGTTTGTAAGTGGGTGCTCTTTGTACCCTTAGCTCAGTTAGAAATCTTTGGTTGTCTACTTTTAATTATTAATTTTAAAGCACTGTTTTTACATGAGTAGAACTTCTGGCTACTATACCCACCTCTGATAATATAATTTAAGTATGCATGAGTAAATTACTATTATGAATGGGTTTTTTTTTTTTTTTTCCCCTTCCCTACTCTCTCAATGGAAAAAAGAGAAACACTAGACTAAAAATAAAAAAAAATATTACACATATTTTTGTTATTTATGTAAACCATGACAAAAAAATTCTGCAGGACAAAACATGACACTTGATATTTTCTAACCTGTTTGTGTACCACTATAGACAGAGAGAGAATCTGAATTAGACAGAACTCAGAGAGGGCAAGATGAAACAGAAAAGAGCAGCAAAGGAGAGGAAAGTGTTCAGGTAGAGGGTCCAGGAGAGGTGAGAGCAGAGGAAGGAAAGAAGGATGACACCACTAAAAAGTCCAAACACAGGATGTCTGGGTGGGACCCCAATAGGCCCAATATGTCATGAATTGTCTCTCGGGGCAGAGAGGAAGACCCAGATGCTGAACTGCAATTTGAGAAATTTATTGAAAAAACAAAACACAAAGTCTAAATGGTGCACTAACAGAAAATCCAAACAGATAAGCAAAGCAAACTTACAGCAAAATACAGCACACCAGAACAGGGCCAGGGTTCTGGTGGAGACAATAGCTGGTAGACTCTGGCAAAGAGGAATGAAAATAACAGCCCTTAAATAAGGCTAGAAACAAATGAAACAAATGATAGCAGGTGTGGATGCCATGAGCGGGCAGGAGGTGACAATGATTATAACAGAAATCAGCTGCAAGTAGTGAAAGGGAGAAGGCAGGACTGACAGCTGACAGGGGCACCGCCCACAACAGAGCAAAAAACCCGGAAGTGCCACTGACAGCTGCAGCCCCAGGAAGAGAGAAAACACAACAGAATATGAACATAATAAAAACAAGTAAATCCAAAAATATGTAAATAACAAACCAACAATGAACACAAATAGGAAAATAAATCATACTAGCAAACAATACAGAATATGTGAAAATCAACCAAAGGTAAAATAAGAGGAATTACAACTCAAAACTACAACACTATACAAAATTAAACAAAAGGAAAAGAGACTGAGCCCAGCGGAATCTCCCCATGCTCAGATCATGACAGAGATCCCCCCTCAAGGGGGGGATACCAGACACCCCGTAACATTGAAAGAAAAAGACCCCCCACACATAAAAAACTTCCCACCCCAACAAGAAAACAACACCACCCCGGGAGGGAGGAGGGGGACCCAGGCATGGAGGGACCGAAACAAACCAGAGAAAATGAGAAACTCTCAGAACTAACACCCCAGCAAAACCAAGACGAAGAGGAAACAAAAACAAAGACCCCGCTCAGGACCCACACCCGTGCAAGACTAGGCACTTAGACCCCTTGGACCAAAGAACTAGACAGTTCAGGTGACCAGCTAAAGTCCCAGACCTGGCAGATGGTGTGATGGTACGAGTCGGGTGGCCTGCCGGAGAACGTGGGCCACCTAACGCAGTGGCACAGTCTGTCTGGTGGTCGGCCAGAGTTCTTTAGCCACCTAAACAGAAGGGGTGGCCCAAGAGGCGGCTGCCCCACGGGGAGGCCCAACGAAGAAGGGGACAGAGGAATTGGGGAAACCACAATGATGTCCGGTGGAGGAGAGGGAACCACGATGGCCTTGGGCAGAGGAGAAGGAACCACGACGGCCTTGGGCAGAAGAGAGGCGACCACGACAGCATCTAGCAGAGGAGAGGGGACCATGACGGCATCAGGCAGAGGAGGAGGAACCATGACGCCCTCAGACTGGCCTGTAGCACCCTCGGTGGTCCCGGACTGGGACAGTGCAGCACTCGTGGTGGCTCCGGGCTGGAGCAAGGCTGCACCTGTGGTGGCTTTGGGCTGGAGCAAAGCTGTACTCGCAGTGGCTCCAGGCTGGAGGAAAGCAGCATCCGTGGCGTGGCACCCTTGGAAGCAGCAGGCTCCCAGAATAGTGGCTGATCTCATGGACGAAAGCGCCTCTCCCCATCACCACCGACTGCTGCTCTCATCCATCACCACCACCAGAAGCCTCTTCCTGGATACGCCGTAGCTTGTTGGCATGCCTCATTGAGCCATCAGACAGCTGGAAGTGAGCTGCACCCAGCTTAGTCATGATGCATAGGTGTTCCACTGGCTGTTGTCTGGCCCATGTTCACCGTGGGTGTTCCTTTTCTCGAACCTGGACCAAGTCCATGACCCTAAGCGGGGTTCTGCTCGCTCTGATATGGTGCTGCTTGGCACGTGGTCTCTCTATGCCTGCCGGCCTGGGCCCATCCTCTTCTAAAGCCGTTGTAGCAGTCGCCATCACAGCTGCCAATCCTCCATCCCTCTGCGGCCAAGCTCAGGAGGAATCATGGGCTAGCACATTGGTGTCACTCGCCAGTGCAGGTGCCTCGCCACCACACTCAGTACCCCCTTCTACCGTTTTCCAAGTGCTGGCACTGAGACCCTCCAGCACCGAACCTGGATGAGGCTTGTCCTGCTTGACCGCCATGGTGTCCGTTAGTCCTTTGTCCCACACAACGTCATGCTCTACCACTGGAACTGGAGGGTTCCTCTGGCCACAATCAGACCATTCTTCCCCAGCGTTGTAAAACAAGTCACAGCCGATGATGTTGTCGCCTCAGGCCGCCACGTGAAACGTGAAGTCAGCCATCATCACAGACTTGTACTGAACCATTAACTCCAGCGTTCCAACCGTGCACAGTCTGCAACCTCCATAACCAGAAAGCGGCGCTGGGTTACCTTTAATCCTGTGGTAGGGGAAAAACTTTTTCACCATGGCCCAATTCAGCATCGACCCCTCCACCCCCGTGTCGAGCAGCAGTGGTACCTCCATGCCGTCTAGCCCCACTGTGCAGAACGTGTACCCATTGGTACTTGGGGACACCATGTAGAAAGTTGTCGGGGACGGGCGGAGTGATATCTTCCATGGGTTCTCCGGCTTAGATACACAGCACACTCTAGCATAATGGTTCAAGCATCTACACTTGCCACAATGCTTCCCTCTAGCCAGGCATTCCCTAGCCTTGTATTGGTGCTTCGCGGACCCACAATCCATGCACAGAGGTTTTCCCGGGGCAGACCTTTGGCTGGTAGTGTTGGTTTCCATGTCGTTGTCCAAGCTATCCTTGCTATCAGGGTCCCCTACTAATGTCGCAGCGGTAGGCTCCAGCTGCTGTTGTGACTGATGCCAATTTAGCTCTGAAGCTAGCTTATCTGCGGTCTCCATTTGGAGAGCTAGCTCGACAGCCCTGGCTAATGTTAAGTCACTCTGTGCCATGAGTAGCCTAGCTACTACTAAAGTACTACTGCTAAAGTAGCGCTGCTCATGTGCTCCGCCAGCTGGTCACGTAACATTTCTTTCTCCAATGGCCCAAAACGACACTCGCTAATTAGCTGCCTCAAGTTGGCGGCAAACTGGTGGACAGGCTCACCGGCACGTTGATGTCACTGCCGGAACCGAATCCTCCGGACAGTCATGTTATCCGGGGTGTGAAAATGGCTTGCTAGCAACCTGACCACGTCCTCAAACGAGTCCCAAGCTCCGAGTGTGTGCAGGATACG
This sequence comes from Pholidichthys leucotaenia, assembly GCA_020510985.1. Classification (NCBI taxonomy): domain Eukaryota; kingdom Metazoa; phylum Chordata; class Actinopteri; order Cichliformes; family Pholidichthyidae; genus Pholidichthys; species Pholidichthys leucotaenia. Next base: position 312,746,145 of record CM035836.1, read on the forward strand.
CTGGCCCTCAATTCCCAAATTATCTACAAGGAGTGTACATGCTCTTAGCTTATTTAGCTCACCCAGGTCGAACACAACAATGTAATTTTGGAAAGTTGCAAATCATCTTGGCCAGGGCACAGGTGGCTCACCTGGGAGCACCAGGAAGGGGCAACATGCTGCAATACGTAATACACACCTCCATAGTTTGTCCTCGTAGTCAAAATGTCATGTCTGTAAATACACTACCGTTCAAAAGTTTGGGGTCACCCAGACAATTATTTTGTGTTTTCCATTAAAAGTCACACTTATTTACCACCATGAGTTGTAAAATGAATAGAAAATATAGTCAAGACATTGACAAGGTTAGAAATAATGATTTGTATTTGAAATAATAATTTTTTCCAGACACTCAACCTGCTCAAAGGAAAGTCAGTTTTATAGCTTCTCTAACCAGCTAAACTGTTTTCAGCTGTGCTAACATGATTGCACAAGGGTTTTCTAATCATCCATTAGCCTTCTGATGCAATGAGCAAACACATTGTACCATTAGAACACTGGAGTGATAGTAGCTGGAAATGGGCCTCTATACACCTATGTAGATATTGCACCAAAAACCAGACATTTGCAGCTAGAATAGTCATTTACCACATTAGCGATGTATATTAGATATTAAGATAAGATAAGATAAGATAAGCCTTTATTAGTCCCACAACGGGGAAATTCCAGGATTGCAACAGCACAGGGATAGCAACACTCAGAGCAACAATCAGAAGGCAAGAAAAAAAAAAAACAAAAAAAAAACAAGCAAGCAAGAGCAGCTAATATACATATGTACATATTACTATAAAATATATATATACACACACACACACACACAGACACACAGTGCAGAGCATTGTAGCTGGATGGAATAAATATATGAATATATGAACACACAGTGCAGAGCATTGTAGCTAGATGGAATAAATATGTAAATATATAAACACCCACAGTACGAAGCATTGCAGCTAGGTGGAATAAATATGCAAGTATATAAACACACACAGTGCGGAGCAATGTAGCTAGATGGAATAATATGTAGATATATAAAAACACAGTGCGGAGCATTGTAGCTAGATGGAATAAATATATAGATATATAAATATAAACACACCCAGTGCTGAGCATTGTAGCTAGATGGAATAAATATATAGATATATAAATATAAACACACCCAGTGCAGAGCATTGTAGCTAGATGGAATAAATATGTAAATATATAAACACACACAGTGCAGAGCATTGTTGCTAGGTGGGATGAAACAGCATAACCGTCTATTTAGTTATCCTACATGGTATGATTATGTGCCCATACATATTCTCACCCTCCATAGCGACCGGTATGTTCCTAGTTGTATGCCGGAGAGGACCATTGTGTAAGTCTATTGCATCTTTTGCATTCAAAAAAAACTATTAGTTTGTTACGTCTTTTTGCTATCTCTGCGAGCAGCCCTGCTTAGGTTGTACAGTCTGACAGCCGTTGGTAGGAAGGACCTACGAAACCTCTCGGTTGTGCACCTGGGATGATGTAGTCTGCTGCTAAATGAGCTCCTCAGTGCATCCAGTATGTCCTGCATAGGGTGGAACTCGGACTCCAGCAGAGATGACAGTTTAGCCACCGTCCTTCTCTCTCCTATCTCCTCCATCGGATCAAGGCGTTGCCCCAGGACAGAGCTAGCTTTCTTAATCAGTTTGTTCAGTCTCTTCCTATCGGCTGCAGTAATGCCACTGCCCCAGCAGACCACTCCAAAAGTGATGGCTGATGCCACCACCGTGTCATAGAATGACTTCAGCAGCGCCCCTTGTACACCAAAAGACCTGAGTCTCCTCAGCAGGAACAGCCTGCGCTGTCCCTTCTTGTAGAGTGCGTCAGTATTGTGTGACCAGTCTAGTTTATTGTTCAGATGAATACCCAGGTACTTGTAGGATGTCACCATCTCGATGTCTGTTCCCTGTATATTTACTGGTGCTGTGAGGGGCTGCCCATGCCTGCGGCAGTCCACCACCAGCTCCTTAGTTTTCCTCGCGTTGATCTGGAGGCAGTTCCGATGGCACCAGTCCACAAAGTCCTGGATAAGCCCTCTGTACTCAGCTTCATCTCCGCTGGAGATGAGACCAACGATCGCAGAGTCATCAGAGAACTTCTGTAGATGGCAATGTGTTGTGTTGTGTGAGAAGTCCGCAGTATAAAGAGTGAACAGGAAGGGAGCCAGCACCGTTCCCTGGGGGGCCCCCGTGCTACTGATGATCGTGTCGGAAACACAGTCCCGGGTTCTCACAAACTGAGGCCGGTTCGTGAGGTAGTCCAGGATCCATGATGACAGGTGCTGGTCCACCCCTGCGCGCAGCAGCTTGTCCTTCAGGATCATTGGTTGGATGGTGTTGAAAGCACTGGAGAAGTCAAAGAACATGATCCTCACCATATTCCCGGGCTTCTCCAGGTGGGACAGAGAACGGTGAAGGAGGAAGATCACCGCATCCTCCACCCCAATGCCATGCTGGTAGGCGAACTGGAGTGGATCCATCGCTGGTTCCACCAGGGGGCGGAGATGAGCAAGGAGCAGTCTCTCCAGGGTCTTCATCAAGTGGGACGTCAAGGCCACCGGTCTGAAGCTGTTCAGGTCTTTGGGGTGGGAAGTTTTTGGTACAGGTACCACACAAGATGTTTTCCACAACTGTGGTACCCTCCCCAGTTTCAGGCTCATGTTGAAGATATACGTCACAATCCCACACAGCTGGTCTGCACAGGACTTGAGGAGCTTTGCGCTGATGCCGTCCGGTCCCGACGCCTTCCTCGCCTTGATCTTCCTCAGCTCCGTCCTCACCTGGGTCTTGGTCAGGGTCAGGATGGGGGGCTGTGTGTTGGGAGTGGGGGGGGGTGTCGGTGGAGTGTGGAGTGGGTAGCAGGACTTGATTTCTTAGAGGCAGCAGTGGTTGTTGTGCAGACAGGGGGGAGGGCGGTTGGTCAAATCTATTGAAAAACAGATTCAGGTTGTTCGCCCACTCCCTGCCCCCCGTGGCCTGGGGGGAGGTATTCTGGAGCCCCGAGATGGTTTTGAGGTTTCTCCAGACCCCGCTGATGTCGCTCTGTTGCAGCTTGTCCTCCATCTTCTTCCTGAAGCTGTCCTTGCCTTCTCTGATCTTTCTCCTCAGCTCCCTCTGTACGGACTTCAGCATCTCCCTGTTCCCCGACCTGAAGATCCTCTTCTTCTCTCTCAGAAGTGTTTTTATCTCAGGGTTGATCCAGGGTTTGTTGTTTGAGTGACGCCGTATGGTCTTGGTGGGAACGGATTTGTCCACACAGAAGCTGAGGTAGCCCGTGAAGGTGTGAATGAGGCCATCGATGTCCTCACCATGTGGATCGCAGAGCTGCTTCCAGGCAGTGGCTTCAAAACAGTCCTTTAGAGTGTCCATTGTCTCCTCAGACCATAACTCCACAGTGTGCATGGCCGGAGGTTGTCTGTGCACTAGGGGTTTGTACACCGGTCGGAGATGAACCAAGTTGTGATCCGATCTCCCAAGTGGGGGGAGTTGTGATGAGGTGTACGCCTCCTTAGTGTTTGCGTAGAACAAATCCAGTGTTTTATTGTCTCTAGTGTGGCATGTGACATACTGGGTGAAAGTGGGCAGAATGGGAGACAGTGAAACGTGGTTGAAATCGCCTGAGATGAGGAGAAGAGCATCTGGGTGTTCTGTCTGCAGCCTGCTGGTTACTGAATGGATGACGTCACGCGCTGTCCCAGCGTTCGCCGTCGGATTTGCATAAACAACAATGCAGATCACGTGTGAGTGTTCTCTCGGGAGATATGTAGGCCTCATGCTAACAGCTAGCAACTCAATGTCTTTGCTGCAGTGTCGTTGTTTAACAGTGATATGTCCCGGTCTACACTAGTTGTTGTTAACATACATTATCACTCCACCGCCCCTAGTTTTGCCACTCTCTGGTGTTCGGTCAGCTCGTATCATGTGAAAACCCTCCAGCTCAATGTTAGCATCTGCTGCTAGCTCAGTTAGCCACGTCTCAGTAAACAAAAGGAGAGAGCACTCCCGGTAAGTGCTATCATAACGGGAGATAGCCGCTAGCTCATCTAACTTTCCCAGTATCGACCGTACATTTCCCATGACAACAGATGGAAGGGAGGGTCTGTACCTTATATTTTTTGTTCTCCGCCTTACTCCAGCCCGGCAGCCGCGGCGTTTTCGCCTCAGTTCTCTCGGTATGTCGAGTTTTTCCAGTGGGACCGGGTGGCGGTTAAATGCTAGCAGCTCTTCCCTGTTGTATCGAATCCTGCTATAAACAGTGGCTCCGTCCACCGGCTCAGGAGACATTTGGGACGATCTGTGTGTCCGTGATATAAGTGGGGTGAAAAAAAAAGTGATCAAAAGAGAGAGGAAGGGAAAAAAAACTCGGAATCGAGCCGCTGTTGCAAAAGGCAGCCGACTGGTGTGGCGCCGAGAGATGAATTAGTGAATTAGAATTATCTTCATTGAAAAAAGCAGTGCTTTTCTTTCAAAAATAGGGAAATTTTTAAGTGACCCCAAACTTTTGAACGGTAGTGTACCTTGGTACAAGGATGAGGCCAGGTGAATGGTTGAACTCAGCTTTATTGGTGATTGGACACACGATACAGCCACCAGGCAGGGGCATCGGCAAGAGAGTCTAAAATGGATGCCCCCTGGCATTTATAGGGCGGAGCAGTGGCCGAAGAGGAAGTGGCCGCCACTACACCACACTTCACAATAAAGGTACTCAGACCCAACAGCAGAGAGGAAGAGGAGTGCCATGTCGTGTGGCTATATTTCCAGGCCAAAAATGAAACAATGGCAAACTGTACAATTTGTAAAAAAAAGGCTGTGAAATACAGTGGTAACACAACTAATTTATACAAACATATGAAAAATCATCCAAAAGACAACACTGATAGGGATGGGCATATCGATACTCAAGTATCGATACTTTGAGCTATAATAAATATACCAGCTGGTCGATACTCTGGAGTCAATACTCTTAAATATCGCAATACCATCTTCATACAAAATGTGCAATTTGTTTTCACTTCTGAAGAGTTTTAGGCATTAAATTTATGTGTGCAAACCGGTGAAAAACCAGCCCAGGCATGTTTTACAGATAGTCTGCCATGTCACATGATTATGGCAGCCTATCAGATGTCAGAACCAAAGACTTACTGCCCACTGGCAGCCTCCAGTCAAGAAGTCACAGTGACTCTGGTGCAGAACGGAGAGAGAGTGATCTCGGCAGTGTCACTGGCAGCAAAAGAATTATATGACTAATGCTCTTTGAACCTATGTGCAACTTACTGAACGGGTTTCTAACTTACAGCTACCCTATAATGGCAGATTTGCAGCATTGGTTCACAGGAAAAACACGTGCAGAGCTCAGCTGCTGCCTGCAGCGCATACACACACTAAACACACATGCTTTTTCGTATAATGGGACCTGTCGGGAATGTGTCTGAGCACTTTCAAGCTACAGGATAAAGATCCAAATCACTGTTTAGCCCTCCCTGACATAAACTGCCCTTTTCAAGGGCTATGGAGGGACATCAAACACATGCTGTGGTTTTGCACATTTATTAACATAAAGACGAACATTACACGAAACACTAAACTTATACTGTACAGTGATCCCTCACTTATCGCAGTTAATGGGTTCCAGAACCAACCGCGAAAAGTGAAAAACCGCGAAGTAGCGTCACCCCTAATGACGTCACCCATAAATAACACGTACGTTCATTCTTTCACTCTCTCTCTCATATGATACGTGTGTGTGTGTGTGTAAGTGTACATACATACATAGATGTAAATAAAGTGTACATAAATATGTTTTTAGAACTCTTTTATTTTTATAACAAGATACATAACTCAAGATGAAGATAATTTACTGCACAGGTTAATGAGAGCTTTACTGCTCCTCAGGTGACGCCTCATCGTCAGGTGCTAGAGGCACAGCATCGTCGAGGGCAGCTGCAGGAGGCGGCGTAGTGGCTCGACGGGAAAACTATTTCGCACAAAAAGGCACAAGAGAACAGCGAAAAGTTCCACACGACGAGACTAGCGATAAAGAACAATGAATGCGGTCTTCCTTCGCTGGGTATGTCGGCAGGGAGAGAAGCTGGGTAAAACGTCTCGGCCAATCAGCTTGCGAGGTAAAACGTCGCGGCCAATCAGCTTGCGAGATTCCCGAGCAGTGAAGAGGTGGGCGGAAAGGAGTGGAGCGGTGGTCAGAGAGGTGGATTTTGAGTTGAGCGGCTCTCCGTGTTGATACCTGATATTCTAATGTAGTCTCCCTGCCTTCTACTAGCGCCCGCCCATTTTTTCTCAATTTTGAATTTTTGATGAATATTTCTGAAAAATCCGCGATGCACTGAGGGCGCGAAAGGTGAAGTGCGAAGTAGCGAGGGATCACTGTATATAATGAGATGAGGGCACTGGAGGAGAGCGGGGCTCACAACTAGGAGGAAGGAGAACAGCCTGGGAAAAATACTGGCTGAGGCGCTCGGGGATGCCAGGGAAGAGAGACAACTTCAGCCGGAGCACACCCGAAGAGAAGCAGGGCTCACGGCTGAGGGAATTTGGGAAAGGAATAAATTACCTGGTCGGAGCGCTCCCGTTCTCCTCTACGGCAAACCAAAAACACTCAGCATCTGGCAAGAACTACTGAGGAAGGTAACAGTAGGACACGATAACAGGGGAAAGGTGTTGTGCCCCTCAATAGTGAAATGAGACATCCTTGATGCATAACAGGTGTGAGTACATGAGTGAAGTAAGTAACATAATAAGTGACAGCTGTGCAGCCCGCAAAACAGTTTGACAGCCGGAAGCTGCACAGCACTGTCAAAATAAAAGCACAAACTGGAGACCAACTAACAATACAAGAATAAGACAACACAACCCCAAGATGTAAATAATACTATAAATACAAAATGACAATAACAAGACAGGACAATAAGGACGAGACTAAGAATACCGACAACTCATAACTACACAGGAACCAAACACGACAGACCATAAGAAACAAACAAACAGAAAAAGACTAAACTTGAACTGAGACTGAGCACGGCACCCCCCATGCTCAGGATCATGATGCTCCCCCATTTTTTATTATTTTTTTTTTGACGTTTTACTGCAATCTGCACCATCAGCTGTCCAGTGTTGTTCTGATAGATATGCCAAAATGTCAGAACACGGAGGAAGAGGATCCAATCAGCTGATCGTTGAAGCACAGAGCTCTGCTGTTTTCCGTAATAAATCACACTTTGCTGTTGGCTGCATCTCCAGACAAAAGCACATTCCATGCATTTTCTTGTTTTGTTTTTTTTTCACCTTATTGAAAATAAACTCTTTTTTTATCACCATCAGTTAGCGTGCCTTTGAGCCAGGTTATGAAAACTGTCATCTAACGTTCCTGACGTGTCACATCATCTGTTTTAGACGTGACCGACCTGACGGATTTGACAGCTCTGCCAGGTCGGTTACGTCCGCCACCATGGTCTTTGGAGAGGAGAATCATCTGGGTTGAACAGAGATGAGCTCTTGTACACCTAGGATTCATGAATCGAGAGGCAACGGCAGTTTGGCATGACTGTGCTATGCAAAAGTTAGGATAAGATATGCACAAGTTATGCATAAGTTAGACTATTGTTTCACATAAGTTGTGAATGTTGGCGATACGCTAAGCATTCGTTGGTTTAAGTCTTAATTATTTTTATTATAAATGAATTATATTTCCTTTTATTTTTATTTACTTTGCTCATTGTTCTATTTTATTATCATTTTATATGCATTTCTTTCAAGTATTTATGTTGATGAGTTTTATTCATATTTCATATTGCCCTTGCAATAAAGTTGCTAATGAAACTGCAATCGTGATTTTCCTTTAAGGGGCAAAAAGTATCGGCATCGGTATCGGTATCGAAGGAATAGTCCCATAAATTAATGGTATCGTATCGAATGGAAAAATGCTGGTATCGCCCATCCATAAATGCCGAACTACAGAAACGGAGAGAGGAGGAGAGAAATACCCCACCCCCTTTCCCCGACAGACTCCGACCCAGAGGCAGAGATCACTGGCAGAATCCTTTCAGTATGGCAGAGAATATCCAGGTATTTTCAAGAGTACCTGGATGCAGCGGCAATATGGCCGCCGAGTCACTGTGTACCGGAACTGTGTACCGGATTTCCGGATTTGGGGACCGGAAGTGATACAAAGTTCTGTGGAAAGGACGCCCTCGTGTGAGCTGGAGCTGGAACTGGCAGCCCTTCTTTGTTCATTGGAGGAAGAAAGAGCAGCGCTGCAGAAAAAGGTCTAACTTATTAAACATGCACCGATTGTATGCGTGTTGCATGGGTAAATATTTACTCTTGTCGCTGAGCTGATTATAATAATTGAATATTTCAGGTGCTATTGTAACATGTGCTGCTCGCATTTCAGACGTTGTTGTGGCTCATTGCACAACGTTCCTCACTGTCCTTGGCCTGGAGCAGAGTAGAAAAAAGGTTGAACAGTAGACAGAGAATTTCTGTACGTCCAGAGGGACATTTCAAGCTGTGTGTCTCCGCCTGAAGCCTGCACTGGAGAGAATGGACACAACTTATCATCTGGCTGCCCAGCCACCTGCTGCAGATAGGAGATGGAGTGTGTGCGGCCTGGATGTGTTTCCTCGTGCCTTCCAACTAATCACAACACACATTTTCACAATAAGCATTGAGCATGAACATTTTTTTATGTTGTGTGAAATAAAGATTTCCTGCCTTTCAGCTCTGTGTGCATTATGAAATTTATCAGGAGTACATCAGTAGTAGACTTTAAAGGTTAAGAATTACTCAGTGACTGAAGGGGTTATTTATGGTTTAAAAGTATTTAATTATGAGGGGATACTGTCACAATATATGGTCAGTATGTGAGGGTTAAAATGTGGAAAGAATGTGGTGAAATGTTTGCTTTACTTTTATAAGTGGCCACAAGTGCATTGTGACAAAATCAGGACACCCTGTATAAGCCTGTGTGATTAAACATGTAGACATATGGATATTTAATATTAATGTTAATACTGGGACATTCACATTATATAATTAAGAGATATGACTGCATTAATCGGCCACGTGAGGGATCGTCACTTCCTTGTGGTAACGTATCGTCACTTCCTGTTTTGCTGTCTGCCTGTGTGGTTTGCTCTCCAGCTCTCCAGCCACTAGCTATGGCTACTACCTCTCTTTCCTCTCCTCTGGTGTGCTCTCTCTGTCAGATGTTTAGCTACACCTCTGCCTCTTTTAGTGATAACGGTAAATGTAATAAATGTTGTCTTTTTGAGGCGCTCGAGGCGAGGTTGTCTGATTTGGAATCCCGGCTCCGCTGCATTGAAACACCGTCTGCGCCAGTTAATCTCGACGGACGCCCATTAGCTGCAGCGGAGCTAGCTAGCTTAGGCCCCCCTGTTAGCGGTCCTCCGGCTCTCCTCAGCAGCGAGGAGACTGGGTGGGTGACGGTGAGAAGGAAGCCTAGTTGCAAAGCCCCGGTACACCACCAACCTGTTCACGTTTCTAATCGTTTTTCCCCGCTCAGCGACACACCCGCTGAGGAAAAAACTCTGATCATTGGCGACTCTGTAGTCAGAAACGTGAACCTAGAGACTCCAGCGGTCATAGTCCAATGTATTCCTGGGGCCAGAGCAGGCGACATCGAGTCAAATTTGAAAATGCTGGCTAAAAGTAACTGTAAATATTCCACAATTGTTATTCACGCCAGCATTAATGACATCCGTCTCCGGCAGTCGGAAGTCACGAAACTTAATATAGAATCGGTGTGTGAGTTTGCAAAAACGATGTCTGCCACTGTAGTATTCTCTGGGCCCCTCCCCAATCTGACCAGTGATGACATGTTTAGTCGCTCGTCATCCTTGAACCGCTGGCTGTCTGTGTGGTGTCCTAAAAATGACGTGGGCTACATTGACAATTGGAGCTCTTTTTGGGGAAAACCTGGTCTTATGAGACGAGACAGCATTCATCCCACTTTGGATGGTGCTTCTCATTTATCTAACAATCTGGCATCTTTTTTATCCAAATTTCCAAAACCCTGACTACTCAGAGTTGGGACCAGGAAGCAGAGTCGTAGTCTTACACGCCTCTCTGCAGCTCCTCTTCATCCGCCACCCCTCAACTTAGCCCCTGTCTTCCCCATCAGAGAATCGTTGTCTGCTCCCTCCAAAGTGAATAAAAATATAATGTATAAGCATCCCAAAGTGATAAAGCAAAATATTGGTAAAACTCAAATTAAACATAAAGCCTCTAAATTGAATGATTTGGCCTCTGTTCCTCCTCATAATTTAAAAATTAAATGTGGTTTGTTAAATATTAGGTCTCTAACTCCCAAGTCTCTGTTAGTCCATGATCTGTTAATTGATCATCAGATTGATTTAATTTCCCTTACAGAGACTTGGTTAGGACAAGAGGATTATGTTGGTTTAAATGAATCAACCCCCTCTGGTTATTTAAACTGTCAAAATCCCAGAAGTTCTGGTCGTGGAGGAGGAGTAGCAACAATTTACCATTCCAAATTACTAGTTAATGTAAAGCAAAAAACATGTTATAATTCCTTTGAGGGCCTGGTCCTCAGTATTGGGCACTTTAGCAATTTCAGGTTAAACCCAATTTTATTTGCCATTGTTTATCGTCCCCCATCAACCTATTCAGAAGTTTTATCCGAATTTGCTGATTTCTTAGCTGATTTAGTGTTGAAATCTGATAGAATAATTATAGTAGGGGACTTTAATATACATGTGGATGTAGATAGTGACTGCCTTAATGTGGCTTTTAATTCAATATTAGACTCGATTGGGTTTTCTCAGAAAGTAGGAAATTCTACTCATTACCTCCACCATACATTGGACCTTGTTCTGACATATGGCATAGAAATAGAAAATCTTGTAGTGTCTCCTCATAACCCTGTACTGTCAGACCATTGTCTGTTAACCTTTGATTTTACTATTTCTGACTATTTGGCTCCTAAAGAAAAATATTATCACAGTAGATGCCTCTCAGATGATGCTGTTTCCAAATTTATGCAGATTGTTTCCTCTATGCCATGTGTCAACACAACAGAAATAAGCTATAGACAGCTTGCTCCTTCTGTAATTGATAACATGGTGGATAGTGTTTCAGCTTCTCTGCATCAGGCTCTAGACTTGGTGCCCCCCTTAAAAAAGAAAAAGTCTAATCAGAGATTTTTAACTCCTTGGTTCAACACAGAAACTCGTAGCTTAAAACAGAAGACTCGTCAATTAGAAAGAAAATGGCGCTCTACTAATTTAGATGAAATCTATTTAGCTTGGAGAAATCATCTTTTAATTTATAAAAAATCTCTTAGAAAAGCTAGAACGAGTTATTACTCTGCATTAATAGAAGAGAACAAGAATAATCCCAGGTTTCTTTTCAGTACTGTAGCCAGGTTGACAAAGAGTCAGGACTCTGTCAATCCTAGCATCCCCTTAGAGCTTACTAGTCAGGACTTTATGAACTTTTTCAATAATAAAATTTCATCCATCAGAGATAAAATCAATCAGATTCTTCCCACAGTTAACTTAAATACTGTAACTACTACAACTCCTTCTATTGATGTCTGTCTTGATGAGTTTACTCCAATCGACCTTTGTGAGTTAGACAAAGTAGTTTCCTCATCCAAACCTTCAACTTGTCTTTTAGATCCTATTCCTACCAGGTTATTTAAAGAAGTCTTCCCACTTATTGGTAGCTTTATTCTTCATATAATCAATTCTTCATTAACTTTAGGCCATGTACCGCAGGCTTTTAAAACGGCTGTAATTAAACCCTTACTCAAAAAGCCAACGCTAGATCCAGGAGCTTTAGCTAACTATAGACCAATCTCTAATCTCCCTTTCATTTCAAAAATCTTAGAAAGAGTTGTTGCTATGCAATTATTTGACCACCTGCAGGGAAATGGTTTACTTGAAGAGTTTCAATCTGGGTTTAGAATCCATCATAGTACTGAAACAGCCTTAGCGAAGGTCACTAATGACCTCCTCATTGCATCTGATAATGGACTAGTTTCTGTACTTGTGCTTTTAGATCTTAGTGCAGCTTTTGATACTATTGATCATAATATTCTACTTGATAGATTAGAACACTATGTTGGACTTAATGAAACTTCGTTGCAGTGGTTTAGATCTTATTTATCTGATAGGTTCCAGTTTGTTCATGTAAATGATGAGTTTTCTTTCAGCTCAAAGCTTAGTCATGGAGTTCCACAGGGATCTGTGCTAGGCCCTACTCTTTTTAGTTTATATATGCTTCCGTTAGGCAACATTATTAGAAAGCACTGTATACATTTTCATTGTTATGCAGATGACACACAATTATACCTGTCAATGAAGCCAGATGATACTAATCAATTAGCCAAGTTAGAAGCCTGTCTTAAGGAAATCAAAGCTTGGATGACTTGTAATTTCCTGCTATTAAATTCAGATAAGACTGAAGTCATTCTTGTTGGTCCAAAAAACCTTAGAAATTCCTTTCCAAATCAAACTTTCAGTTTGGATGCAGTTGCTCTTTCTCTTAATAGCTCTGTGAGGAACCTTGGAGTTATTTTTGATCAGGATTTGTCCTTCAATTCACATATTAAATTTGTTTCTAAGACTGCCTTCTATCATTTGCGTAATATTGCCAAGATTAGGAGCATCTTGTCTCAGAGTGATGCTGAGAAGCTGATCCACGCTTTTGTTAGCTCGAGATTAGATTATTGTAATTCTTTATTATCAGGCTGTCCTAAAACATCTTTAAAAAGTCTTCAGCTGATCCAAAATGCTGCAGCAAGAGTTTTAACAGGTACTAGAAAGAGAGATCATATCTCTCCGGTTCTGGCCTCCCTTCATTGGCTTCCCATAGAGTTTAGAATTAAGATTAAAATCCTTCTTCTCACTTACAAAGCTCTAAACAATCAGGCTCCTTTTTATTTAAAAGATCTGATACTACCGTATTATCCTAACAGAGCACTACGCTCTCAAAATGCAGGATTACTTGTAATACCTAGAATCTCCAAAAGTACAATGGGAGGCAGAGCCTTCAGTTATCAAGCTCCTCTCCTGTGGAATCAGCTGCCAATCTGGATTCGGGAGTCAGACTCGATCTCTGTTTTTAAGAATAGGGCTAAAACCTACCTTTTTGATCTAGCCTACAATTAGGGAGGGATCATGTGTTTCTGAACCCTCCCTTAGTTATGCTGCTAATAGGTTTAGTCAGCCGGGGGACCTCCAGTAATGCATTGGGCCTCACTCCTTTCCTCACTCTCTATGAAATATTTTTTTTTTGCTGGTCATTAACATTTGTTTGTTCTCTCCCATAGATTGAGTCCCCATCGTGCTGTTTGCTCTCTACATGTCTGTTCTTTTCTTCTTCTCTATCCCCTCACCCCCCAGCCAGTCGCAGCAGATGACTGCCCCTCCCTGAGCCTGGTTCTGCTGGAGGTTTCTTCCTGTTAAAAGGGAGTTTTTCCTCTCCACCGTCGCCAAGTGCTTGCTCACAGGGGATCGCCTGATTGCTGGGGTCTTTCTGCAACTGTGGGGGTCCCCCCTACAGTTGATAGTGCTATGAGATGACTGTTGTTGTGAAATGGCGCTATATAAATAAAGTTGAATTGAATTGAATTGAATTGAATAATTAAACAAAATAGAAGTCTTTAAAATTTTATCAAAGAAACAGTGAGGCATAAATTAGGACATCCCCACCTTTATTCCCACTTAAAATGGCTAAAATAAAAAAAAAATACCTTGATCATCAATGTGAACATTTAATAATTAACCGAATATTTAATAGGGTGTCCAAATTGTATCACCTGACTGTATGTGAATGCCAAACCTTTTGTTAAACATGATAAACTTGGTGCATTTTAAAAAGAAGTTTATAACCTGTAGTTTAACACACCTGAGGATCAGAAAGGCTGAAGATGCAGTGAGCAAAGATGGATGATTTAATATTTCATAGCGCTGACCCAATTACATCTAACATCACTGTTAACAACAAAAACAAAGTTCTGACTCTTCAAATGTTCATTTATTTATTTTCCAGTAAAATACTTCAAAAACTTCAAACATACAGACACACCATAAATTTACACTCCGGTGTTTCTACGTCTCCCAGCTGGCCTGGGGACGTCTTGGTATCCTCTCTGAAGAGCTGGAGCAGGTGGCCGGGGAGAGGGAAGTCTCCAGACAAGAAAAGCAGTAGAAGATGGATGGATGGTGTCTTCTCGCTTCTGACTCCAGCATGTCATGCACAGCAGCCAGAAGAGTTTCACTCCGCTTTCTCTTTCCTGGTAAAAAAAAAAACAAAAAAAACACAGGGAGTATGGAGATAAATATTAACAGACAATGATTCTAATGCAGTTCTGAGACTCAACAACATGTATCTTTTACCTGGTCTAAGGTGGCAGAGGGTGCTGGCAGCAGCAGATGTCAGGCAGATGGTAGCCTCTGAATAAAGACACATTTCTGGATCAGAACCATATTATAAAAAAGGAGATGGCAAAACTGGCAAGGTAGATCAGCGAGGCCAGAGATCTGAAACCTGTGGCTCTTCTGCTCATACTCAGTAGACAGAAACACTGTCCTATGTATGACAGAATAAATTCACTGATATACAAGAAAAAGATGCAAATCAAAGAGGGAAAAACTGCAATATGAGAGAAAAATAAGTATAATATACAAGAATGTTGTTTATTTATAAAACCATAATTGTGAATTTATTAGAAAAAAAATTGAAATTAAAAAGAAAACTAGGCAAATTTATGTGTTGCACATTTTAGAAAGTGCAAAAATATTAGGAAAAAAGCTGTGCATTTACAAGAAGCCCCAGATTAATCAAAAAGAGTTTCAAATAAAAAAAATGCCTAAAATTTACAGAAAGAGTGTCATGAGTCTGAGCTCAGTGTTCTCACAGAGCTCAGACTCTCAGATCATATCTGAGTATTTTATGTCTGTTATGATTATTTTGTCTGTTTCTGTGTTTATTTTTGGTTCAGTGACATTACAGCCCTCCCTCCTTCCCAGACACTCCCACCTGCTACTCCCTCTGTTCTCCAGCTATCTCAGCTGTGAGGAGTTGAATAATTAGGCCATCTGCTCCTCAGCTGCCCGCACCTGTCGCTCATCTATTCCAGTGTCAGCTATTTAATGACTGCCTGCTCATTCTATCACTGTGGCAGTATTGACTGAAAACTGGACTAATACATCTGAATTCTCTCCTCGCAGGGTGATTCTGGCTCTGGAGTGCTTTTCTATACTTTCCTCTCGTTTGCATTTTTGTTTTCCCAGCACTGTTTTTGTTTTTGTGTTCACCTTTTGTTAATAAATCAGCACTACTGCAGTCCAGCGTGTGGGTCTGTCTCTTTGCCCTGAAGGGGCCAATCATGACAAAGAGCACGGTAAATTTATGTGGAAAAATGTCGCAAATTTATAGTAAAAAAGACCTGCAGATTAAAGAGGACAAGGATGCAAACGTGAGAAACTTAATGCACATTACAAGACAAAAATACTTAATATTAGAGAGAAAAACATTGGAAACTTCTGTGAAATAAGGTGTACATTTGTAACAAAACAAATTTCAGATAAAAAAAAGGTAACAAAAAAAAAGTTGTGAATTTAAGAGAAAAATATTGCAGATTTACATTACAAAAAGTGTCAGTGTTTAGAAAAGGAGCAGCAAATTGATTTTATATTTGGGAGAGAAAAATTACAAGTTAAAAGGGTGAAAAAAAGCCTCAAATCTATGAGATAATTTGCATATTTTTTGCACATATTTACCAACCTTCAGCTTCTCAGAGGATGGCTCAGACTCCGGTATCCTGTGGCTGCGGGGCCGCTCCAGCTCACATGAGGGCGTCCTTTCCACGGAACTTTGTGTCACTTTCGGTCCCCAAATCTGAAAATCTGGTACACAGATCTGGTACACAGTTCCAGTACACAGATGACTTGGTGGCCATATTGCCACTGCATCCAGATGGGTCTCGGTATTTTAGTCAACTTCGGTATTAGTTAATATTAATTTTGAAAGTGCAACTGGTCATTTGTTACTTTAGCCAACTCAAAAAGTATAAATTATGCTAAGACCTTGGTACAATACCTTTTTCCCATTGAAACATTTTATTTAAATGAATACATTTACTGGAATTGAAACAAATATACTGAATATAATATGGCTCAAATTTGATTGAATATAATTACTGTTTTGAGTTAACTGTGAAAGTGATATTGTATGAATTTACCTTTAAACTTTGCCCACATTCTGTTCTGGGTTTTAACTAATTAATAATCCAAAGAAAAAAATCACAAAACACTTAAAGGTCATGAAAATTCATTCAGATTTAGTAATTTGATGATGCCATCCACCTTAATGATTAAAAAGTATCGGTATTGTATTGGTATCGGTCATACTGGCCCTGTATTTACTTAAAAACCTTCTGTTAATAAATCAGCACTATTGCAGTCCAGTACCGTCTTTGCCCTGGAGGGGGCAATCATGACAGAATACTGCCACCAGCAATAAGACCCAGCTGCTGCAGTAGTGTATTTTTGCCCTTTTGTGTTTTTTTTGCTCACCTGTTCGTCAGAGCAATAATAGGTTCAGCAGGTGGACGGGGCTACCCGATGCACCTGGGGTGGGAGTGCTGCCAAGTTCTTATGGAGATGGATAGGTTGATCTCTGCAGTGCACAGCAGTTTCGCTCCTAAAGACGCATTGTGGTATCTGGGGCTCGCGGAGGCAGCTGCTCGTCGGTGCCCTCAGCTTATGGAACATGCTGAGGGAAAGGAGAGGATTTCTCTGGTGGCAGCGCAGCAACACGAGAATGGCAGGATGGTGAGAAATTCCCCGGAGAAGCCTGGGCTCACATTGAAGGGGAGGCACTCCTGGGCCTCTGTTGTTTCAACTCCGCACCAGTCTCTGGTGCCCGTTCCTGTTCCACTAACTCCACGACGACAACGTCATCCCGCTCCAGACCACCGGAGGAATCCTCCCACCTCTTCAGCAGCTATTTCCCTGACACCGAAGCAGAAGCCTCCCTCAGCAGCACAGTCTCCGGCCCTCTTTTCTCCGGCTGAATCATCAGCTTCACTTCGCCCTGCAGCTGCTGTTCCTTGCTCCACTTTGGCATCTTCCCCTACTGCCAAGAGGTTCTCCGTTTGTTCCCCGGCTACATCCATCTCTGTGACCACAGGGATGGCTCCTCCACAATCCTCAGGGGGGCCCACGTTCACCATAGCCGTGGAGAGGGATGACTTTCAACCTGCTGCAGCAGGCAACATCAAACACTGGGAAAACAGGCAAGTGTCATTTCATTCTTTTTCATACTATGATGATATGCCTTGCCTGGTTCCTGGTAGGGAGGCTCAGGATATGCAGTCCCCTGAGCTCTCACCACCTGCTGCAGTTATTAATTGCTCATCAGCCCTCTCCATGTCTTCTCCTTTGGCCCCTGAGTGTCCGCCGACCCCAGGATTGAGCTGCCGGATGTGGGAGGAGCCTGTCACCCTGGAGGACCAAGTTCCAGCGCCAATGGTGAGCCAAACCCCAGCTGCCATGCTGAATGAGCCACCAGCGTGGGTCACTTTGCCTGGGGGCACCAAGACTGCATTATTCATCATGCCTGCTGGGGAGGCCGCTGCAGCAGAGCTGGAGACAGAGCTGGACCTCCAAAGGACCAGGCCTGAGACGTTGTATTTGTCTGGATCGACAAAGTCCTGGACGGCGGTGGAGCTCGAGCTCAGGCAAGTACTCTCCTTTGTTTTTCTTGTCTCCATGTTGGAGAAATCTTGCCTGGCTCTTGGTGAGGAGAGCCGGGAGCAGCTGCCCACTGCGCCTAAGCTCACCTCGCGGGGCTCCGCCGCTGCCGGTGACCCCAATCTTGCTTCTCTGTGTGTGTTGTCTGAGCTTTCTCCCAGGGTCACCGGGAATGTTCCAGCACAGCCAGATGTCTCCGTGGGTCCAGACAAGCCGTCCGAGTTCGCCATGGGTCCAGCTTCCCCCACAGAGGAGGTCATCGTGGGTACCCTGTCTGGGTTCCTCCTCCTCGGTCCGAGTCTCCGTGGGTGCTGCATCCCAGTCAGGGACCCTTGTGGGTGCTGTGCCGCAACCTAGATCCAACATGGGTGCTGCACTCCAGTATGGGCCCGCCATGGGCGCTATGCCCCAGCCTGGAGTCCACCATGGGTGCAGCATTGGCTCAGTCCTGCTCCACCATGTGCTACTACACTCCACCCCGGAGCCACTGCGGGTGCTGCTACACTCCAGCCTGGAGCCACTGCGGGTGCTGCTACACTCCAGCCCGGAGCCACCGTGGGTGCTACCGTTTCTCGGTCCGGAACCACCGGTGGTGTTGCCGGCCAGACCGAGGGCGTTGAAGCCTCCCCTCCACTCCCAGATGCCGTTGTGGGTCCTCCTCCGCCACCAGAAACCGTCATGGTCCCCCTCCTTTGACCCTTCATCGGGTCTCCCCGTGGAGGAGCCACCTTCTGGGTCACCCCTCTGGCCTTGGTGGCTTAAGAACTCTGGTCTCCCCGTGGAGCCACCTTCTGGGTCACCCCTCTAGCCTTGGTGGCTTAAGAACTCTGGCCAGCTGCCCAATAGACTGAGCCGCTGGGTTGGGTGACCCATGTTTTCCGACAGGCCACCCGACTCATACCATCTTGCCGTCTGTCTGGCCTGGGACATTGGCCGGCCACCCAAACTGCCTAGTTCTTTGGCCTAGGGGGCCCAGGAATCTGCCATAGCATGGGTGCGGGTCTTGAGCAGGCTTCATATTTTTGCTCCCTCCTACCTGTTTCCCCCACACCCCACCCAGGGTGGTTCATTGCTGTACTGCTTCTTTTGGGCGGAAAGGTTCCCCTTGGGTGTTACCTTGGGGTGTCTGGGTTCCACCCCTTAAAGGGGGGGTTCTGACATGAGTCTGAGCTCAGTGTTCTCACAGAGCTCAGACTCTCAGTTTATGTCCGAGTATTTTATGTCTGTTATGATTATTTTGTCTGTTTCTGTGTTTATTTTTGGTTCAGTGACATTACAGCCCTCCCTCCTTCCCAGACACTCCCACCTGCTACTCACTCTGTTCTCCAGCTATCTCAGCTGTGAGGAGTTGAATAATTAGGCCACCTGCTTGCTCAGCTGCCCACACCTGTCGCTCATCTATTCCAGTGTCAGCTATTTAATGACTGCCTGCTCATTCTGTCACTGCGGCAGTATTGACTGAAAACTGAAGGACTTATACATCTGAATTCTCTCCTCGCAGAGTGATTCCGGCTCTGGAGTATACCTCAGTAAGGTGAATGTTCTTCTCCTCACTCGCAGGGTGATTCTGGCTCTGGAGTGCTTTTCTATACTTTCCTCTCGTTTGCATTTTTGTTTTCCCAGCACTGTTTTTGTTTTTGTGTTCACCTTTTGTTAATAAATCAGCACTACTGCAATCCAGTGTTTGTTTCTGTCTCTTTGCCCCGGAGGAGCCAATCATGACAAAGAGCACGGTAAATTTATGTGCAAAAATGTCGCAAGTTTATAGTAAAAAAGACCTGCAGATTAAAGAGGACAAGGATGCAAATGTGAGAAACTTAATGCACACTACAAGACAAAAAAACTGCATATTAGAGAGAAAAACATTGGAAACTTCTGTGAAATAAGGTGTACATTTGCAACAAAACAAATTTCAGAGCATAAAAAGTAAACAAATTAAGAAGAAAAAGTTGTGAATTTAAGAGAAAAATATTGCAGTTACATTACAAAAAGTGCCAGTGTTTAGAAAATGAGCTGCAAATTGATTTGACTGTATATTTGGGAGAGAAAAATTAGAAGTTAAAAAGCTGCAAAAAGCTTCAAATCTATGAGATAAATTGCATATTTTTTGCACATATTTACCAATCTTCAGCTCCTCAGAGGATGGCTTAGACTCTGGTATCCTGTGGCTGCGGGGCTGCTCCAGCTCACACGAGGGTGTCCTTTCCATGGAACTTTGTGTCACTTCCGGTCCCCAAATCCGGAAATTTGGTACACAGATCCAGTACACAGTTCTGGTACACAGATGACTCGGTGGCCATATTGCCACTGCATCCAGATGGATCTTGGTATTTTAGTCATCTTCGGTATTAGTTAATATTAATTTTGAAAGTGCAACTGGTCATTTCAACTCAAAAAGAATAATTTGTGCTAAGACCTTGGTACAATACATTTATCCCATTGAAACATTTTATTTAAATGAATACATTTACTGGAATTGAAACAAATATATTGAATATAATATGGCTCAAATTTGATTGAATATAATTACTATTTTGTGCTAACTGTGAAAGTGATACTGTATGAATTTACCTTTAAACTTTGCCCTTATTCTGGCCTGGGTTTTAACTAATTAATAATCCAAAGAAAAAATCACAAAACACTTAAAGGTCATGAAAATTCATTCAGATTTAGTAATCTGATGATGACGTACCTCCATCGCTTCCGCCATTTAAAACATCTGCCACTGTGCTCTTCTTCTGTGTTTAGATTGCAGCTGTTCAAATCAGGTTAGTGGTTCTTGGCTGCTGCCGACGGTACAGGCATGTGAACTACAGATTATTTTCATTGTGCATACATGTACTCCAAAACTACTGGATGAATTTGGATGAAATTTTTACCAGAGGTGGTCTTTGGGCTAGAGAGGAACACATAACATTTTGGTGATGATCAGGGAATGCATACCTCTGCCAAGGCTCTGGCACCGAGGCATCAGCACCTTGGTGCTTTCATTTATAGACACAGCATTCAAAGTAAATTAGCGGTGTCACATCTAGCATGAGCACCAATATCGGCCAAGGACTGATTTTCAATTACCTTCTAGAGTGCAAGCTTCTTTGGGCACTATATGCCAGCCTCTAACTTTCCTAGACCAACCTGTGAACTTCCTAGATTGACCTCCAATCTTTATGATACTGAACCTTTCCCTCCCGATCACTGAAGTCTGAGATCAACCCTCTTATGCCTTTCACCATGAATTTGTGACAGTCTACGAACAATGCTGTTAGGCCAACCTTGGTCAGTGAGGTGATATTAGAGGACAATTGGAAAACATAAAAAACAAGAGTATTGCTGCTATATTATATTATTTTTAATATTAGCTCCAGGCACTGAACTCCAATCCACATTGTGCCAGCAAGAGAATGGGTAGTGTTTATTAAGTACGTTCCCTTAACAGGATAGTTGAGGGTATGCAATAATAATGTTAATGGAAAAAGTTGAAAATAAGATCTTTACCCAACTGTATGTGTACAGCACTTTTGTACAGAAAAACAGCAGAATAGTAGATGCTGTGAACAAATATGACTTTCTGCATTTTTGTAGATTATTCCCACATCCACCTGAACCAGCTGCTGCAGAAAGCTGAGGCCATCGGTGGCAGGATGCTGCCGTTCACCGTTTTCTACAGAAATCAGCAGAGAGCGTTCTCCCTACAGGAGGGGTTGGTCTCAGTCAGTGGTTCACTAAAATCTTCAGTCTGCTTGCTTCCTCCTGTCCCCTCAACACATGCTATTTTTGTTCCAGAGACTCTGAGACTTGCTTTCTCTTGCCGTCGGTGAAGGACAACAGCGGTAGCCATGGGTCGCCTATCAGCGGGAAACTGGAGGGAATCTTCTTCAGCTGCAATACAGAGTTCAACACTGGGAAACCACCCCAGGACTCCCCATATGGGTCCTATCGCTTCCAGGTAGGAATCCCTATACAAGTCCCACCACTTTAAGGTAGACAGAACCTCTTCAAACAGGTCCTATCACTTCTAGGTACTGCAGCTCAGGGACCAGAGGGGTAAAATCCTGGTTCTGGAAAGAATAGGTTCTATAGAGATGTTGCACTAGACTTTTTTGTTATGTCATTTTGACAGACAGAGTTGTGAAAATTATGTCTATTATTACACTGGTCAACACCAAATTTATTCTCTTAGCTTTTTTTTAGCTGATTTATGACAATTTTGATGTGCTGAATCCAAAAATCACATTGGTTTTACTCAATCAGGTCAACTTTTTGAATTATGGCCACATGTTATTTTATACGTTTTTGTTTACATGTACTGGTATTTTCACTTTATCCATCCATCCATCCATCCATCTTCTACCGCTTTTCCGGAGGTCTGGGTTGCGGAGGCAGCAGTTCAAACAGAGAAGCCCAGACTTCCCTCTCCCCAGCCACCTGCTCCAGCTCTTCAGAGGGGATACCAAGGCGTTCCCAGACCAGCTGGGAGACATAGTCTCTCCACCGAGTCCTGGGTCTGCCCCGGGGTCTCCTCCCAGTGGGACGTGCCTGAAACACCTCAAGTGGGAGGTGTCCAGGAGGCATCCTAATCAGATGCCCATACCACCTCAACTGACTCCTTTCAATGTGGAGGAGCAGTGGTTCTACTCTGAGCCTCTCCCGGATGACTGAGTCCTCACCCTATCTCTGAGGGTGAGTCCAGCAATCCTACGGAGAAAGCTCATTTCAGCCGCTTGTATCCGCGATCTCGTTCTTTCGGTCATTACCCAAAGCTCGTGACCATAGGTGAGATTTTCACTTTATATGATGCAAAATTCTTTTTTATGTCTTGAAATTCTCTGAATTTTGAACAATGATGATGTAACATTCAATTTACATGTACTTACCTTTATATAAAGGTAAGTACATGCACAGTACTAAGTAAGTACAAAGTAAGTACAGGTTTTTACTTAGCACCTGATCGAGAGAAACAGAGGCACCCAGTGAGGATGGCAGAATGTGGCAGGACAACACCTTACCGGCTGGGGGCTGCCCAGCTTGAGGCGGGCGGTAGTTGTCCAGTGAGATCCAAGGATCCCTCCCACCGTCGGGAACAACCCCTGGCGCCAAGCTCTACGCCAATCGAGCAATGACTTATAACTGGTAACTGTTGTTCCCCGTGTTGTGTCGATGCTGCAAGCGAAGCTGGAGTGACCTCTCCAGGGTGTAGGGTGGTTTTTTTGCATTGGTGAGTGTTGCTGGATGCTAACCTGGGCAGTGTGATATGGAGGACAGGCTGTTACCCATGTAGCATGTCCCCACTCTCCAACGCTGTTACAGTTTGGCACCAGCGCCGTCACAGGAGCTGCCAGAACAAAGTTTAAATCAACGACGGACTGCCTTAGGGGCTCCGATTCCGGATTTTACCTCAGGGTTGACTCCTGAAGCCTCTCCCGTGACCATGTATGCAACAAGGTAGCAGAGGTTTGAAATCAGGGTTTTCCTTCCCCTAGATGGACTACCCTCCCAGGTTGTCGAGCCCCATCTACCCGAAGCATCTGATTTGAAGGTGCCAGAGATTCACCTTCGCCCCTTCTCCGGTCAGTAGAAGCAGTACCGCCAGGCTTAGAAGCTAAGCCACACAAGCAAGCCAGGATTTGAACTTGGTTGTCAGGATATTTGAGACGCACGCCATAAGGAGGATTTTTTGAGTGCTGGGACCTTATCCCCAGCACCACCCCTGGCTATGACAACCTTGGAACCATATCTGATTTAACCATTCACTATAAACACAGCTCTACAGCAGGTGGATGAACCCATTACCTTCACCTTTAAGAGCTGTGTTTGACAACATTGTAAGTTTATGACAAAAATAAATTAGTTATTTATAGAAAAATGCAAATGTATTATGAAAAAGTTTAAAAAATACACAAAAAAACATCTCTTAACATTGACAGGTCAGGTAAACCATGTTAACTTATTTGATTTTTCTTTATTTTGAGAATAAAATCTGTCTTTCATTGTTACATTTTTGTTCCTTTACAGATCCGGGCTGAACTCCTCTTCAACCAGAACACCAACATCTATTTTGGTGATTTCTACTGCATGTACACATCGTATCACTACATCATCCTGGTCCTGGCCCCTGATGGCTCCAGAGGAGACATCTTCTGTAAGGGGAGGCTCCCAGCCTTGGGGCGGGCCACCAACCGCTTCCTGACCCTCACCGAGGAGGCTGACGGGTTGCTGTCCTTCCACCATGCTCAGGACATCATTCTGGAGGTGATCTACACGGAGCCCGTGGACCTGAGGCTGGGAACGCTGTCACAGATCAGCGGCCACCAGCTCATGAGCCTGTCCACCGCTGACGCCAAGAAGGACCCCAGCTGCAAGGTCTGCAACATCAGTGTAGGCCGTTAGACCTTTGGAGCAACTGTTAGAGTGGCTATTAGAATTACCATTTGATCAGAAGCTAGACTGCCAAGAAGGATTGAAGGATTTATTGAATTTCCTATCTCTTAACCATATTTCTCCAATAAAGGCAAAAATGCTTTTTTAAAGCTGCAGATATTTAAGGAAAAGGTTGTCTATTTACACAAAAATGGTGAAAGTCATACATTTATGTGGAAAAATATCCACATTTAGATAACTCAGGTAAGTTTAGTGCCCATTTTTTGGACAGAAGATGATTAAAATATGTTTGGTAGAAGTTGTTGTTCTGTGGTCTAAATCTGAAAGTCTACTGAGTTGATTCTGAAGAATCCACACTGCAGACTTTTCTGAACTTGACAATGTCTCTTTTTGTAGCAGAGGTTGAGACTGATGCTTATAAAACTGATTTTTATGAATTAACCATATTTTAATGAACTTGTGAGCAAAAAAACTTTATATCTGGAAGGATTATTGTCATGTTACTGTAACATCATGTCTTTCTAATAAAGTCTAAATAAAAGATTACCACAATCCATCTTTAAAATAAAAATGCAGAATAAAACAATGAAAAAGAACAAAGCAATGTGTTTAAGTCCAAACCGGATTTGGAAATGAAATGCTATTTATTTGCAGTGGTGTGAAACATCCCTCTGGGAGGAGACCCCGGGGCAGACCCAGGACTCGGTGGAGAGACTATGTCTCCCAGCTGGTCTGGGAATGCCTTGGTATCCTCTCTGAAGAGCTGGAGCAGGTGGCTGGGGAGAGGGAAGTCTGGGCTTCTCTGCTTGAACTGCTGCCTCCGCGACTCGGACCTTCGGAAAAGTGGTAGAAGATGGATGTATGGTGTGAAAAATTGTTTGTCCCTTTCCTGATTTCCCTTTTTTTTTTGTATGTTTGTCACACTTAAATGTTTCAGATCATCAAACAAATTTAAATATTAGACAAAGATAACAAAAGTAAACACAAAATACAGTTTTTAAATGAAGGTGCTTATTATTAAGTGGAAAAACAATCCAAACCTACATGGTCCTGTGTGAAAAAAGTGATTTCCCCCCCGTTAAAACATAAATTAACTGTGGTTCATCACATCTTTGGAAAGCTGAGTTCAATTTCTCCAGCCACACCCAGGCCTGATTACTGCCACACCTGTTCTCAAGCAAGAAATCACTTAAATAGGACCTGCCTGACAAAGTGAAGTAGACCAAAAGATCCTCAAAAGTGAGACATCATGCTGTGATCCAAAGAAATTCAGGAACAAATGAGAAAGTAATTTAGATCTACCAGTCTGGAAAAGGTTATAAATCCATTTCTAAAGCTTTGGGACTCCAGCAAACCACAGTGAGAGCCATTATCCACAAATCCACACATGCATTCCTGGGGCCAGAGCAGGCGACATCGAGTCAAATTTGAAAATGCTGGCTAAAAGTAACTGTAAATATTCCACAATTGTTATTCACGCCGGCATTAATGACATCCGTCTCCGGCAGTCGGAAGTCACGAAACTTAATGTAGAATCGGTGTGTGACTTTGCAAAAACGATGTCTGCCACTGTAGTATTCTCTGGGCCCCTCCCCAATCTGACCAGTGATGACATGTTTAGTCGCTCGTCATCCTTGAACCGCTGGCTGTCTGTGTGGTGTCCTAAAAATGACGTGGGCTACATTGACAATTGGAGCTCTTTTTGGGGAAAACCTGGTCTTATGAGACGAGACAGCATTCATCCCACTTTGGATGGTGCTTCTCATTTATCTAACAATCTGGCATCTTTTTTATCCAAATTTCCAAAACCGTGACTACTCAGAGTTGGGACCAGGAAGCAGAGTCACAGTCTTACACGCCTCTCTGCAGCTCCTCTTCATCCGCCACCCCTCAGCTTAGCCCCTGTCTTCCCCATCAGAGAATCGTTGTCTGCTCCCTCCAAAGTGAATAAAAATATAATGTATAAGCATCCCAAAGTGATAAAGCAAAATATTGGTAAAACTCAAATTAAACATAAAGCCTCTAAATTGAATGATTTGGCCTCTGTTCCTCCTCATAATTTAAAAATTAAATGTGGTTTATTAAATATTAGGTCTCTAACTCCCAAGTCTCTGTTAGTCCATGATCTGTTAATTGATCATCAGATTGATTTAATTTCCCTTACAGAGACTTGGTTAGGGCAAGAGGATTATGTTGGTTTAAATGAATCAACTCCCTCTGGTTATTTAAACTGTCAAAATCCCAGAAGTTCTGGTCGTGGAGGAGGAGTAGCATCAATTTACCATTCCAAATTACTAGTTAATGTAAAGCAAAAAACATGTTATAATTCCTTTGAGGGCCTGGTCCTCAGTATTGGGCACTTTAGCAATTCCAGGTTAAACCCAATTTTATTTGCCATAGTTTATCGTCCCCCATCAACCTATTCAGAATTTTTATCCGAATTTCCTGATTTCTTAGCTGATTTAGTGCTGAAATCTGATAGAATAATTATAGTAGGGGACTTTAATATACATGTGGATGTAGATAGTGACTGCCTTAATGTGGCTTTTAATTCAATATTAGACTCGATTGGGTTTTCTCAGAAAGTAGGAAATTCTACTCATTACCTCCACCATACATTGGACCTTGTTCTGACATATGGCATAGAAATAGAAAATCTGGTAGTGTCTCCTCATAACCCTGTACTGTCAGACCATTGTCTGTTAACCTTTGATTTTACTATTTCTGACTATTTGGCTCCTAAAGAAAAATATTATCACAGTAGATGCCTCTCAGATGATGCTGTTTCCAAATTTATGCAGATTATTTCCTCTATGCCATGTGTCAACACAACGGAAATAAGCTATAGACAGCTTGCTCCTTCTGTAATTGATAACATGGTGGATAGTGTTTCAGCTTCTCTGCATCAGGCTCTAGACTTGGTGGCCCCCTTAAAAAAGAAAAAGTCTAATCAGAGATTTTTAACTCCTTGGTTCAACACAGAAACTCGTAGCTTAAAACAGAAGACTCGTCAATTAGAAAGAAAATGGCGCTCTACTAATTTAGATGAAATCTATTTAGCTTGGAGAAATCATCTTTTAATTTATAAAAAATCTCTTAGAAAAGCTAGAACGAGTTATTACTCTGCATTAATAGAAGAGAACAAGAATAATCCCAGGTTTCTTTTCAGTACTGTAGCCAGGTTGACAAAGAGTCAGGACTCTGTCAATCCTAGCATCCCCTTAGAGCTTACTAGTCAGGACTTTATGAACTTTTTCAATAATAAAATTTCATCCATCAGAGATAAAATCAATCAGATTCTTCCCACAGTTAACTTAAATACTGTAACTACTACAACTCCTTCTATTGATGTCTGTCTTGATGAGTTTACTCCAATCGACCTTTGTGAGTTAGACAAAATAGTTTCCTCATCCAAACCTTCAACTTGTCTTTTAGACCCTATTCCTACCAGGTTATTTAAAGAAGTCTTCCCACTTATTGGTAGCTTTATTCTTCATATAATCAATTCTTCATTAACTTTAGGCCATGTACCGCAGGCTTTTAAAACGGCTGTAATTAAACCCTTACTCAAAAAGCCAACGCTAGATCCAGGAGCTTTAGCTAACTATAGACCAATCTCTAATCTCCCTTTCATTTCAAAAATCTTAGAAAGAGTTGTTGCTATGCAATTATTTGACCACCTGCAGGGAAATGGTTTATTTGAGGAGTTTCAATCTGGGTTTAGAATCCATCATAGCACTGAAACAGCCTTAGCGAAGGTCACTAATGACCTCCTCATTGCATCTGATAATGGACTAGTTTCTGTACTTGTCCTTTTAGATCTTAGTGCAGCTTTTGATACTATTGATCATAATATTCTACTTGATAGATTAGAACACTATGTTGGACTTAATGGAACTTCGTTGCAGTGGTTTAGATCTTATTTATCTGATAGGTTCCAGTTTGTTCATGTAAATGATGAGTTTTCTCTCAGCTCAAAGCTTAGTCATGGAGTTCCACAGGGATCTGTGCTTGGCCCTACTCTTTTTAGTTTATATATGCTTCCGTTAGGCAACATTATTAGAAAGCACTGTATACATTTTCACTGTTATGCAGATGACACACAATTATACCTGTCAATGAAGCCAGATGATACTAATCAATTAGCCAAGTTAGAAGCCTGTCTTAAGGAAATCAAAGTTTGGATGACTTGTAATTTCCTGCTATTAAATTCAGATAAGACTGAAGTCATTCTTGTTGGTCCAAAAAACCTTAGAAATTCCTTTCCAAATCAAACTTTCAGTTTGGATGCAGTTACTCTTTCTCTTAATAGCTCTGTGAGGAACCTTGGAGTTATTTTTGATCAGGATTTGTCCTTCAATTCACATATTAAATTTGTTTCTAAGACTGCCTTCTATCATTTGCGTAATATTGCCAAGATTAGGAGCATCTTGTCTCAGAGTGATGCTGAGAAGCTGATCCACGCTTTTGTTAGCTCGAGATTAGATTATTGTAATTCTTTATTATCAGGTTGTCCTAAAACATCTTTAAAAAGTCTTCAGCTGATCCAAAATGCTGCAGCAAGAGTTTTAACAGGTACTAGAAAGAGAGATCATATCTCTCCGGTTCTGGCCTCCCTTCATTGGCTTCCCATAGAGTTTAGAATTAAGTTTAAAATCCTTCTTCTTACTTACAAAGCTCTAAACAATCAGGCTCCTTTTTATTTAAAAGATCTGATACTACCGTATCATCCTAACAGAGCACTACGCTCCCAAAATGCAGGTTTACTTGTAATACCTAGAATCTCCAAAAGTACAATGGGAGGCAGAGCCTTCAGTTATCAAGCTCCTCTCCTGTGGAATCAGCTGCCAATCTGGATTCGGGAGTCAGACTCGATCTCTGTTTTTAAGAATAGGGCTAAAACCTACCTTTTTGATATAGCCTACAATTAGGGAGGGATCATGTGTTTTCTGAACCCTCCCTTAGTTATGCTGCTAATAGGTTTAGTCAGCCGGGGGACCTCCAGTAATGCACTGGGCCTCACTCCTTTCCTCACTCTCTATGAAATATTTTTTTTTTTGCTGGTCATTAACATTTGTTTGTTCTCTCCCATAGATTGAGTCCCCATCGTGCTGTTTGCTCTCTACATGTCTGTTCTTTTCTTCTTCTCTATCCCCTCACCCCCCAGCCAGTCGCAGCAGATGACTGCCCCTCCCTGAGCCTGGTTCTGCTGGAGGTTTCTTCCTGTTAAAAGGGAGTTTTTCCTCTCCACCGTCGCCAAGTGCTTGCTCACAGGGGATCGCCTGATTGCTGGGGTCTTTCTGCAACTGTGGGGGTCCTCCCTACAGTTGATAGTGCTATGAGATGACTGTTGTTGTGAAATGGCGCTATATAAATAAAGTTGAATTGAATTGAATTGAATTGAATTGAAATGATGAAAACATGGAATGGTGGTGAACCTTCTCAGGAGTGAGTGAGCTTCTCAGAGCACTGACTCAACTCAGATCCTCACCCAGCACAAGACTCATGGAGTCGCCGTTCAGCCGCAGGAGTTAGAGTCCATGGCCAAGCAGGACCCCGGTGAACGACACCAACCTGTTTCGTGTCCTGCCGCCGGCGAGAACGTCATGCCACCATAACCGCAACCAGCATCAGGGACGACAGAGCAGCAGCAGTGCTGCATGAAGCCCACTAAGATAAGATAAGATAAGATAAGCCTTTATTAGTCCCACAACGGGGAAATTGCAGGATTGCAACAGCACAGGGATAGCAACACTCAGAGCAACAATCAGAAGGCAAAAAAAAAGCAAGCAAGCAAGAGCAGCTAATATACATATGTACATATTACTATAAATATATATATATATACACACAGACACACAGTGCAGAGCATTGTAGCTGGATGGGATAAATATATGAGTATATAAACACACAGTATGGAGCATTGCAGCTAGGTGGAATAAATATGTAAATATATAAACACACACAGTGCAGAGCAATGTAGCTAGATGGAATAGTATGTAGATATATAAACACACAGTGCAGAGCATTGTAGCTAGATGGAATGAATATATAGATATATAAATATAAACATAAACATAAACATAAACACACCCAGTGCGGAGCATTGTAGCTAGATGGAATAAATATGTAAATGTATAAACACACACAGTGCAGAGTGAAGCGGCATGAAATAAAGCAGCGTTGTTGAAGGTTTTAAGCAGAGTTTATTAAATCATACCGCCGTCACGAGCTCCGCTCCCGGCGCCATGCATGCGCGCCAGGAGCGAGCCCAGCGGCTCTCAGCAGAGGGACACAAAGTGCGTGTGTCCAGCAGCAGCTGAAGAGTGAGAGAATGAGAGGATGAGCCTGGATTACAGTGCAGTATATATACCCAACTACAACAGTACATAAAAGAGCATTCCCCAGCAGTGGGTATGATCAAAGAGACTGCAGAACAGGCATGAGACATTTGCATTTGAGAGACATACATCACAATAGGCAGATTGCTGGCCTTTGCTCCAGCTGCAAGACAAAGAGGTTACAAGGCACATCTACATATTGATCTCAGTCTCTAGGTCACAGTAAGGACAGGACGCATGAACACAATGCATGAAAGGCACATTAACATCACAGTGGTGAGCCAGAAGAAGCGGGGCTGCCTGTAGACATTAATACACACATTTCACTGTTCTGTTAATTGCTCTAGCCAAGCGCTGTGTCTGTCCAGTCTGTTGTGGGGGTTACACCAACCCGCCACACAGAGCATTGTTGCTAGATGGGATGAAACAGCACAACCGTCTACTTAGTTATCCTACATGGTATGATTATGTGCCCATACATATTCTCACCCTCCATAGCGACCGGTATTTTCCTAGTTGTATGCCGGAGGGGACCATTGTGTAAGTCTATTGCATCTTTTGCATTCAAAAAAACTATTAGGTTGTTACGTCTTTTTGCTATCTCTGCGAGCAGCCCTGCTTAGGTTGTACAGTCTGACAGCCGTAGGTAGGAAGGACCTGCGAAACCTCTCGGTTTTGCACCTGGGATGATGTAGTCTGCTGCTAAATGAGTTCCTCAGTGCATTCAGTATGTCCTGCATAGGGTGGAACTCGGACTCCAGCAGAGATGACAGTTTAGCCACCGTCCTTCTCTCTCCTATCTCCTCCACCGGATCAAGGCGCTGCCCCAGGACGAAGCTAGCTTTCTTGATCAGTTTGTTCAGTCTCTTCCTATCGGCTGCAGTAATTCAGTGCAGTAATTCTCTTCCTATCGGCTGCAGTAATTCAGTAAGTCAGTGCTCACGGTGCTCACTTGAGTTCGGGTCCACCAATCCAATCTCCCAGACGACCTGCAGATGCTCCTGTCACCGCCAATGCAGATCACCACGCAACTGGGGCCAGCCACCTTCCAGATGGCTAATGGTTCGAGATGGCACGCCAGCCATCTGCGGAAAGTAAGATCAGTAGCTGCCCCGGATCAAGACGCGACATTGGAACTGACCCAGCCAGTGTGAGCGAGCCATGTTTCCAGCAAAGTGGCACCCAGGTCTGCCGCGGCCAGCACCTCCAGGGCCGCGCCCACCGTGGGCTCACCAGAGGCCCCCTGAGGTTGGACTGTTAAATGATTCTGTTTTTTGAAAAGATTCAAACAGAGCATGGTTGACACAAGTGGCAGAATAATCCACTCAACCATGCAGGGTCTTACCCGCAGTCTACCTGGTTGCCCAGGTTCACATAATGGTTTTGGTGTACTGAACCTTAGGTAATTCATGGTTATGGGTCTAGTTGCTGACACTATCATATTGTGCCTTAACACCAAGCGAATATGTGTACCGTATCATCGGCAACCTAGTGTGTTTTAACATCTACCAATAGTCATGCCGTGTATGTTTGTTAGCTAGCTCCATGCTACGCTACATGATATGGTTCTGGTCAATGACGTAGATAGAGCTAGACCGCTCACTGTTTGGCGGACAACAGCGTTACCATGGCAAATCGGCACTGACTTCCGGTAGTGGCAAGAAGCTGTGGCACGCTATTTGATCCTTTCAAAACACATTAACTTCAAAGTCTCCAAACAGTGTTTGATGACACGCTTTGTGTTGTTTCATCACACCAACTGATTGAAAAAGATAAAAACAAAGCACAAGGAATCTTTCTACGACAATCACACTCATATAATAGCAAACACAGAGCCTCCAATATCCTTCATATTTAGCCTCTTCACACGTTCTGCCTATATGAGGCTACAACAAACAGAGACCACCACACAATGACACATGCATAATGATTGCTGAATGCTGATGCAGTGATTGTGTCAATAAAAACATTTCATACTTTCTGCAACATTAGTGTTTCACTTACCCTGTTTCATGGGCTCTAGAAAATATTCGAACCAATGCCAAATAAGAAATTTTGTTTTTTAAACAATTTTTCTCCAATTCAAATTGTTCAGTTGGACTTACAAAGCAGCACATGCAGTAATCAAAAATTCCAAATTATGTTTTAGTGTAAAGAGGGATAGAAAATTCACCTCAAGGGACTTGGTGGTGTAGTACAGGGACTTGGTGTTTCGGCTGTGGTTTGCATGCTGGGCTGCTACGCCAGCGACCCGTGTTCGATTCCCCGCACAGCCATCTTCCCAACTGGCATGCCAGGTCTGGGACTCTGGGTGTCTAATTAATTCGGTACTGTTGCCAGCAGTACTACAGTACAGGAGTACTGTAGGAAATATATATTTCACAATGAAATTTCATGAACAATTTGCTATAAAATGCCAGCTTTAGGGCAAAAACAAAATGTTTGAAACTTATGAAGTAGCCTATTTTCCCAGAAATAGCGTGCCAAAATTGTTTAAGAAAAGCATTTTGACGATATGAAATGCATTGCTTTTTAAAAATCTCACCAAAAGTGTACTTTTCTACATAATTTTCACAAAGTGAACAAATTACTAATTTTCAGTGCGTCCAAAGGCTTCAAAATGCCAGTGCTGGTCTAGGGCCTCCTGGCCTGGTGGTGTTCTCAACGTATCTCAAGCATTATGACTTGATTCCACCACAGAAGTTTACTGTTGTGGCTTATATTAATCATATATTCCATACCTACATATATATAGACATATTAGAATGTTTAGTGATTACATATGTGGAATGACCTCATGTCTCAGAACAGGACAAGAGGTCTCGACCACCGGCGAGGATCAAAGAACAGACTGAGTCGCAGCGGTGGAGACCGGATCGAACTTCCTGACCACCCAGGGTCAGGTGGAGGAGATAGAGGACAATGGAGGGGGATTACGTTAATGCGGGATGTCAGCTTTGATATGCAATGTCTTTTGTTGAGTGTGGGTATAAGTATGAAGGTCTGACTGCGCTCAACCTCTTTCTTCTGCTTCTGCATCGAGATGAGACATGTTTGGGAGGTGAAGCTGATAATAAATCCTGATTTATAAAATCACATCGCTTCTTCATTTCAAGCTTCCTACACTGGTGACCAGACGTGAGGATGGAACAGAGACATTCTCCCGCGACGAACACATCAGAGACGGCCCACACAAGCGCCGTCACCATCAAGCTGCCAGAGTTCTGGCAAAACGACCCGAGCTTGTGGTTCCACCAAGCTGAGGCTCAGTTTGCACTGGCAGGCATAACGGCGGACGAGACGAAATTTTACCACATCGTCGCCAAACTCGACGCCGCCACGTCAAGATGCGCACGGAGCATAATTCAACAACCGCCCACCCACGACAAATACAGAGAACTAAAGGCGACCATCATTGAGAACTTCGTCCCCTCAGCCGAGGAGAGAGCAGAGAAGATTCTGGCGATCTACGGTCACAGAGGATGCAGACCAAAGGCCCTCATGGAGGACATGCTGCAGCTTAAGGAAGCAGACAATGACAACTTCCTTTTGCAACACATCTTCCTCAGCACTCTGCCGCCACACATGAGAGGGACACTGGCCAACATGCGGTGCAACACCCATCAAGACTTCTGCGCGCTGGCCCGAGAAGCGCAGCGGCTCATCAATGCCTGCGGCAAACAGATTGCCACAGCAGCATCTGCAGATCTCAGCGCGGGAGCCCAGAGCAGCGGAGAACCGCAGACGACAGAGCAGAGCCCGCCCACCATGGCAGCGACACGACCAAGGCGCAGCAGACGGAGCGACCTCTGCTATTATCACCATCGTTTCGCCTAGAGGGCGTACAAATGCGTCCCCCCCTGCAATTTCAAAAATTCGGGAAACGCCAAAGCCGAGAACCGTTAACAGCTGCGGCTCTCGGCGAGACAAATAAGCTGCTTTATGTGACTGACGGGCACACCGGGAGACAGTTCCTCATCGACACCGGAGCTCAGGTGAGCTTCATCACCCCTTCCAACGCAGACCGGGCCATGGGACCCCGGGGAAACAGAGTGATGGCAGCCAACGGCTCGACCATCGACACTTTCGGTGAAAGGAACCTGCCTCTTTGCATTCATGGCCGCAACTATAGATGGACGTTTATTATAGCGGCGGTGAGTTTTAACTTGTTAGGTGCTGATTTTTTGTGTGCACATGGGTTGTTAGTTGATCTTGCAAATAGACGCTTGGTTAATGCACTGTCATTTTCTTCTATCCCCTGCTCAGCTCGAGTTTCTCCACCACCCGTGCAGGCCAGCGTCACTACAGCAGGAGGTAAGTTTGACCAACTCCTCACCCAATTTCCAGCACTCACAGTTCCAAAATTTTCAGCAGCAGTAGCAAAACACAGGGTTGAACACTTCATCCCCACAACAGGCCCACCCGTGTTTGCCAAAGCTCGGCGCTTAGACGTGACCAAGCTCGCCATAGCACGTGACGAGTTTGCCAGCCTTGAAAAGTTAGGCATTATTAGGCGCTCAAAAAGCCCTTGGGCATCACCACTACACATGGTCCCGAAAACCGACGGTTCTTGGAGACCTTGCGGCGATTACCGCAGATTAAACAATGCGACAGCGCATGACCGCTACCCAATTCCTCACATCCAAGATTTTTCACTACATCTGGCGGGTGCGCGCATTTGTTCTAAAATAGACCTGGTCCGCGGCTATCACCAAGTCCCCGTTCGAGCGGAAGACATTCCTAAAACGGCTGTAATAACCCCTTTTGGTCTTTTTGAATTTTTGCGAATGCCGTTCGGCCTCAAAGGCGCTGCTCAAACCTTTCAGCGTATGATGGACGCGGTATTACGCGACCTCCCCTTTGTGTTCGTCTACCTCAACGATATGCTGGTAGCCAGCCCGTCAGAGGAAGAACACGAACAACACCTCACTACAGTTTTTCAGAGACTAGAAGAGCACGGGTTAATAATCAACCCAGCCAAATGCCGATTCGGCGTGTCACAAATTGATTTTTTGGGACACAGAGTTTCACCAAAGGGGGCAGTCCCATTGCCAGACAAAGTCCGCGCGGTAAAAAATTTTCCACGACCACAAACGGTCAGATCGCTGCAAGAATTTTTGGGAATGGTGAATTTTTACAACCGTTTCCTCCCCCGCGCAGCTCAACTCATGCAACCCCTGTATGCCGCGCTCAGAAAACAAATGCCTTCCAATGCGGTCGAATGGACCCCGGAGCGCGAAAGTGCCTTCGCAGAAGTAAAGAGTGCTCTAGCGAACGCCACATTGTTGGTTCACCCTGATCCCTCGGCCCGCATAGCGCTAACCACAGACGCTTCAGACCTGGCCATAGGGGCAGTTGTGGAACAACACATTGGCAGAACCTGGCAACCGTTAGCATTCTTTAGCAAATCTTTAAACCAAACCGAGCGCAAATACAGCACTTTTGACAGGGAGCTGCTAGCGCTTCATTTATCCATCTGCCATTTCCAGTTCTGGCTGGAAGGGCGGCGTTTCACAGCTTTTGTAGACCATAAACCACTCACTTTCGCGATGGCTAAAATTTCAGAACCATGGTCAGGCAGGCAACGAAGACAGCTAGCTGTAATTTCAGAGTTCACCACAGACATTCGACATGTGGCAGGCAAACTTAACGTGGTAGCAGACTGCCTCTCTCGCGCTGTGACATCGCCAGAGCACGAGGAGACAGATTATACTACCTCAGCCACAGAACTCTTCGCCAACGCGGACGCGTACGCGGCCCCAATTCCCGTAGGGATAGATTACGCAGCCATGGCAGAGGAACAAAGCAGTGACAAGGAAGTGCGTGCGCTCCTGTCTGGACCAACAGAGTTAAGACTGGAGGAAAGGGGTTTACGTGACGGTGTACCCCCCCTAATCTGTGACGTGTCAACCGGCCAACCTCGCCCGGTAGTTCCAGCTGCATGGCGCCGCCGCATTTTTGACTCGGTTCACTCCCTCGCGCACCCCTGGGTGCGCGCCTCGGTTAAAATGGTTGCGGAAAAGTTTGTTTGGCCGGGCCTGCTCAAAAATGTAAAGGAATGGGCAAAGACTTGCATGTCTTGCCAACGCGCCAAAATACACAAACACACAAAAGGTCCTCTAGAGCCTTTTCAAATCCCAGCCAGGAGGTTTGACCACGTTCATGTCGACCTCGTGGGACCACTACCTTCGTCTCAAGGGTTCACACACCTGTTAACAATGATAGATCGTACTACGCGCTGGCCGGAGGTGGTCCCTTTGGCGTCAACCACAGCCGCGGAAATCGCTCCCATTTTTTTAACAAACTGGGTGGCACGTTTCGGCGTCCCATCGGACATCACGTCCGATAGGGGGCCTCAATTTGTCTCAGTGGCTGTGGTCAGCCATGGCCAGCAGCTTAGGAGAGACAATTCACCGCACCACCGCGTATCACCCTCAGGCTAATGGGTTATGCGAGCGTTTTCACAGATCTTTAAAGGCCGCCCTCAGGGTCTCACTAACGGATACAGATTGGGTGAATAAACTTCCCTGGGTTTTATTAGGGTTGCGTTCTGCGCCTAAAGAGGATCTAGACGCCTCCCCAGCAGAATTAGTTTTTGCACAACCTCTCAGACTCCCAGGTGAGTTCTTACCAGAACATCCAGAGCCTGGGCATCTTCCAGCCCTGAGGCCCTTAAGCAGCACCGGACCGGACACGGTCCACGGACCTGCACATCACTCTTTTCCATGGGTTTTTGTCCCCCAAGCTTTGAAAAACGCCGAGTTCGTTTTTGTTAGACATGAAGCTTTAAAATCAACCCTCCGTCCACCATACGACGGACCATTCAGAGTGCTGGAACCTGGTGATAAGCATTTTGTGCTTGATTTAGGGGACAGAAAAGAAACAGTCAGCATTGACAGACTTAAACCTGCCTTCTTGTTGAGCAACGAGCCTGCACGGCTGGCGAGAGCACCTCAGCGGGGTAGACCCCCCAAGAGAAAAGACTCAGCCCCTATGCAGGGAACACATAACCACTCTCCTCCCCAAACTGCAGGTTCCTTACAGGAGGGTCCCACCAGGACGCCCAAGCGGACCTACAGCAGATTCGGGAGAAGATTAAAACCCAGACGGCACAGGGACTGATGCAAAATTGACAAAGGGTTGTTAACTATGTTGTCAGATTGTGCCGTAACAGTTTTAAGGCTGATTTGTGACATTACTATACTGTTGTTGTTACCACTGAATTTTCTACAGGATCATGCTGCATAACCTGAGGGGTAACATGACTGCGGGAAAGATTTTTTCCTTGTTTTCCCTGTCAAGATGTTTAACAGTATAATATGTCATGGAGATTATCTTAAACTGTAAACTTAATTTGATTGTCCTTTTCTTAGTCGTTTTGGGGGGGGCTGTGGCTTATATTAATCATATATTCCATACCTACATATATATAGACATATTAGAATGTTTAGTGATTACATATGTGGAATGACCTCACGCCTCAGAACAGGACAAGAGGTCTCGACCACCGGCGAGGATCAAAGAACAGACTGAGTCGCAGCGGTGGAGACCGGATCAAACTTCCTGACCACCCAGGGTCAGGTGGAGGAGATAGAGGACAATGGAGGGGGATTACGTTAATGCGGGATGTCAGCTTTGATATGCAATGTCTTTTGTTGAGTGTGGGTATAAGTATGAAGGTCTGACTGCGCTCAACCTCTTTCTTCTGCTTCTGCATCGAGATGAGACATGTTTGGGAGGTGAAGCTGATAATAAATCCTGATTTATAAAATCACATCGCTTCTTCATTTCAAGCTCCCTACACTGTAACCTTGGTAAATCACGAAACACAAAGCCACATTCCGTGCTGACGTTCAAATCTGACACCACGTCTTGCCACTACCGGAAGTCAGCTCCTATTTGCCGCCTCTCAGCGGGCAATGAGCGGTCTAGCGCTATCTACGTCGTTGGTTCTGGTTATGTTTGTGTTGTGGTAGCAATATGCCACCACACTTTAAGGTTACCCAGCTAAGGTTAAACCATCACCACTGAAGTTATGTTTTTTTCCAGGGGGGTTAAATGTGGCATATTGGAATACCACTATGCACATCACGGACATGGGGACGTACGCACAAGGTGATGTCATCATGCTGTGATTATATTAAGGGGCTAACGGCGGGAGCAATGACATAGATAGAGCTAGACCGCTCACTGTTTGGCGGACAACAGCGTCGCCATGGCAAATCGGCGCTGACTTCCGGTAGTGGCAAGAAGCTGTGGCGCACTATTTGATCCTTTCAAAATACATTAACTTCAAAGTCTCCAAACAGTGTTTGATGACACGCTTTGTGTTGTTTCATCACACCAACTGATTGAAAAAGATAAAAACAAAGCACAAGGCATCTTTCTACGACAATCACACTCATATAATAGCAAACACAGAGCCTCCAATATCCTTCATATTTAGCCTCTTCACACGTTCTGCCTACATGAGGCTACAACAAACAGAGACCACCACACAATGACACATGCATAATGATTGCTGAATGCTGATGCAGTGATTGTGTCAATAAAAACATTTCATACTTTCTACAACATTAGTGTTTCACTTACCCTGTTTCATGGGCTCTAGAAAATATTCGAACCAATGCCAAATAAGAAATTTTGTTTTTTAAACAATTTTTCTCCAATTCACATTGTTCAGTTGGACTTAAAAAGCAGCACATGCAGTAATCAAAAATTCCAAATTATGTTTTAGTGTAAAGAGGGATAGAAAATTCACCTCAAGGGACTTGGTGGTGTAGTACAGGGACTTGGTGTTTCGGCTGTGGTTTGCATGCTGGGCTGCTACGCCAGCGACCCGGGTTCGATTCCCCGCACAGCCAACAGGAGTACTGTAGTACTGTTGGCAACAGTACCGAATTAATTAGACACCCAGAGTCCCAGACCTGGCATGCCAGTTGGGAAGATGGCTAATCCCGTGTTCGATTCCCCGCACAGCCATCTTCCCAACTGGCATGCCAGGTCTGGGACTCTGGGTGTCTAATTAATTCGGTACTGTTGCCAACAGTACTACAGTACTCCTGTTGGCTGTGCGGGGAATCGAACCCGGGTTGCTGGCGTAGCAGCCCAGCATGCAAACCACAGCCGAAACACCAAGTCCCTGTACTACACCACCAAGTCCCTTGAGGTGAATTTTTTATCCCTCTTTACACTAAAACATAATTTGGAATTTTTGATTACTGCATGTGCTGCTTTTTAAGTCCAACTGAACAATGTGAATTGGAGAAAAATTGTTTAAAAAACAAAATTTCTTATTTGGCATTGGTTCGAATATTTTCTAGAGCCCATGAAACAGGGTAAGTGAAACACTAATGTTGCAGAAAGTATGAAATGATTTTATTGACACAATCACTGCATCAGCATTCAGCAATCATTATGCATGTGTCATTGTGTGGTGGTCTCTGTTTGTTGTAGCCTCATGTAGGCAGAACGTGTGAAGAGGCTAAATATGAAGGATATTGGAGGCTCTGTGTTTGCTATTATATGAGTGTGATTGTCGTAGAAAGATTCCTTGTGCTTTGTTTTTATCTTTTTCAATCAGTTGGTGTGATGAAACAAAACAAAGCGTGTCATCAAACACTGTTTGGAGACTTTGAAGTTAATGTGTTTTGAAAGGATCAAATAGCGCGCCACAGCTTCTTGCCACTACCGGAAGTCAGCGCCGATTTGCCATGGCGACGCTGTTGTCCGCCTGTAGGAAACTCGAAATGAAGAGACTGAATGATTTTTCATCCATCCATCCATCCATCTTCTACCGCTTTTCCGGAGGTCCGGGTCGCGGAGGCAGCAGTTCAAGCAGAGAAGCCCAGACTTCCCTCTCCCCAGCCACCTGCTCCAGCTCTTCAGAGGGGATACCAAGGCGTTCCCAGACCAGCTGGGAGACATAGTCTCTCCACCGAGTCCTGGGTCTGCCCCGGGGTCTCCTCCCAGTGGGACGTGCCTGAAACACCTCAAGTGGGAGGCGTCCAGGAGGCATCCTAATCAGATGCCCATACCACCTCAACTGACTCCTTTCAATGTGGAGGAGCAGCGGTTCTATTCTGAGCCTCTCCCGGATGACTGAGCTCCTCACCCTATCTCTGAGGGTGAGTCCAGCAATCCTACGGAGAAAGCTCATTTCAGCCGCTTGTATCCGTGATCTCGTTCTTTCGGTCATTACCCAAAGCTCGTGACCATAGGTGAGAGTAGGAACGTAGATTGACTGGTAAATCGACAGTCAATCTACGTTCAATGATTTTTCAGTATTGGTTTATTCCATCTCAAGTCCTACAGCTCCTCTCTCAGTCAGGGAATGAAGAGAGCGAGCTGAGGTAAACCACATACCTTTATACTGTTACATCAGACACAAATCACATTCACATCAAACACAGAATTCCATTCATATCTAATCCTCCTATTGTCCTCTCAGCTTCTCTGTCTGACCCTAGGAGTCAGACAGTCTCTTCAGGTCCACTCTCAGATCTTCTC
The DNA here is from genome assembly GCA_020510985.1 of Pholidichthys leucotaenia. Classification (NCBI taxonomy): domain Eukaryota; kingdom Metazoa; phylum Chordata; class Actinopteri; order Cichliformes; family Pholidichthyidae; genus Pholidichthys; species Pholidichthys leucotaenia. The sequence goes on from CM035836.1 coordinate 312,787,197, forward strand.
ACTTCGTCTCTAGTCCGCAGGGGGTCCAGACTCAATGTCCGTTTGAGGCATGATGTCAATACACACTGCGAGCTCAAAATTCCCTCATGTCTGGGTCTCTGCCAAGGAATATGTGAGCTACATAATGTTACGCCACATCACTCCCCCCGAAACGCCCAAGAACGGACATACACCAACCTTAAGTCAATAATGGACAGTCATACGCACTATGTCAAGAATGGACACACACACACTGACTTCATGTCCATAATGGGCAGTCATACACATTACACCCTTACATCACCCCCCCCTTTGCAGGATCTACAGCACAATTTACACGGGTTGATCAAAATACACATCACTCTGCCCGTTGCTTAGGCTTCAATCTCCTCCCGAATCTGCTGAACGCAGGCTTCGCAGCCTGTGTTGTGCCGTCCTGCTGTGCGCCTGTGGAATGAGGGGGAGAAGGGTGATTTACCCCCTGCTGGGGAACTAGGGGCTGTCCCTTGGGAGGCCTGCCGCGTCGAGGCGCCCCCGCCGGCCGTACAGGTTCATCACGTAACACAAAAGCAGGCTTTAATCTGTCAACACTGATTGTCTCTTTCCTGCCCCCCAAGTCCAGTACAAAATATTTCTCCCCGGTTTCCAGCACTCGGAACGGACCATCGTAAGGCGGGCGGAGGCTGTGACGCTGGGCGTCGTGCCTGACAAAAACAAACTCTGCGTTTTGCAAAGCCTTGGGAACAAAAACTCGCGGAAAAGTGTGATGAGCGGGGCCCGGGAGCATTTCTGCCCCCGTGCCGCGTAGAGGTCCCCGCATCGGGGGGCGCTCGGGTGCTGCATGGGCTGGCAGGAATTCTCCTGGCAGCCTGAGAGGTTGAGTAAACACTAATTCAGCAGGTGAGGCATCTAAATCCTCCTTGGGTGCCGAACGCAACCCCAATAAAACCCATGGTAGTTTGTTTACCCAATTTGTATCCGTGAGCGACGCTCTGAGGGCTGCCTTCAACGACCTGTGAAAACGCTCGCATAAACCGTTGGCCTGTGGGTGATAAGCGGTGGTGCAATGGGCTGTTGCCCCTAAGCCGCTGGCCATGGCTGACCATAGCTCTGAAACGAACTGCGGACCCCTATCGGACGTAATGTCCAACGGGACTCCGAACCGCGCTACCCAGGCTGTTAAAAAAACGCGAGTTACCTCTGCTGCTGTGGTAGACTGCAATGGGACCACTTCCGGCCAACGCGTGGTCCGGTCCACCATTGTCAGGAGATGTGTGAACCCCTGCGAGGGCAGCAGGGGTCCCACTAGATCTACGTGCACATGATCAAACCTCTTAGCCGGGATGTGGAAAGGTTCTAAAGGGGCTTTTGTGTGTCTGTGAACTTTGGCCCGCTGGCAGGACATGCAGGCTCTCGCCCACTCCTTCACGTGCTTGCGCAGGCTCAGCCAAACAAACTTCTCTACTACCATTTTCACCGAAGCGCGTACTCCCGGGTGTGCTAAGGAGTGCACCGCGTCAAAAACACGACGGCGCCACGTGGCCGGTACCACTGGGCGAGGTCGCCAGGTGGATACATCGCAAATAAGCGGGGGTGAACCGGTTTGTAAACTTACGTTCTCCAGCCTTAACCCTGTTGGTCCAGACAGGAGCGCGCGCACGTCTGTGTCCTCGCCCTGCTCTGCTGCCATGGCCGCGTAATCTATCCCTACGTGCACCGGAGCCGCGTGCGCGTCCGCGCTGTTACCACGCTCCGTGTCTGCGGCGCTACAGCCCCCATCCGCGCGGACAGGCGCTGTTACTGCTCACGAGAGGCAGTCCGCCACCACATTAAATTTACCTGCTACGTGCTGTATATCGGTGGTGAATTCTGAAATTGCGGCCAGCTGCCTCTGCTGTCGGCCTGACCATGGTTCAGAGACTTTGGACATTGCAAAGGTTAACGGTTTGTGGTCGACAAACGCGGTGAAACGCCACCCTTCCAACCAGAAATGGAAATGGCGAATGGCCAGGTGGAGCGCTAGCAGTTCCCTGTCAAACGCGCTATATTTTCGCTCAGCATCGCGTAGGGATCTGCTAAAAAAAGCGAGTGGTTGCCAAGCCCCGGCGACTTGCTGTTCTACCACGGCTCCTATGGCCACATCTGACGCGTCTGTGGTTAGCGCTATTCGGGCTGCCGGGTCTGGGTGAGCCAGCAGTGCTGCGTTCGCTAGTGCTTTCTTAACCTCAGTGAATGCGCGCTCCCGCTCCGGGGACCACTCAATCGCATTGGAGGGCTTCTGTTTTTTTTAGCGCGACATACAACGGTTGCATGAGCTGCGCCACGTGAGGTATGAAACGGTTGTAAAAGTTTACCATACCTAAAAATTCCTGCAACGCTTTTACCGTTTGTGGCTGGGGAAACTCAGCCACTGCGCGTACTTTGGAGGGCAGCGGAACTGCACCCTCTGGGGAGACGCGGTGCCCTAAAAAATCGATCTGTGCTGCGCCGAAATGGCACTCGGCTGGGTTGATTATCAACCCGTGCGCTCCCAACCTCTGAAAAACAGTTCTGAGGTGACTTTTGTGTTCCTCCTCAGAGGCGCTGGCGACTAAAATATCATCTAAGTAGACAAAAACAAAAGGGAGGTTGCGCAAAACGGCATCCATCATGCGTTGGAAGGTTTGCGCAGTGCCTTTAAGGCCAAAAGGCATGTGTAAAAATTCAAAAAGCCCGAAAGGGGTTATTACCGCTGTCTTGGGAATGTCCTCTGGTCGGACCGGGACCTGATGATAACCGCGGACCAGGTCTATTTTAGAAAAAATTCGCGCCTTGGCCAAATGCACCGAAAAATCTTGGATATGCGGAATTGGGTAGCAGTCCTACGCTGTGGCATTGTTTAACCTGCAATAATCGCCGCACGGTCTCCACGAGCCGTCCGCCTTAGGGACCATGTGGAGGGGGGAAGCCCAAGCGGACTTCGAACAGCGAATTATGCCCAAACTTTCCAGGTTGGCGAACTCCTCCCGGGCAATAGAGAGCTTAGCTCAGGGGTGTCCAACCATGTGCCATGGAGAGCCAAGACCCTGCAGGTTTTCTCTTCTACCCAGTCTCTTCAGCAGGTGTTTTCACTTATCAGCAATCAGTGGGAAGAAGTTCACAGAAATCTGCTGTTGAAGACACTGGTTGGAGGTAAAACCTGCAGGGTCTTGGCTCTCCATGGCACATGGTTGGACACCCCTGGCTTAGCTGCATCCAAGCGCCGAGACTTCACAAAAACCGGTGGGCCACTTGTGGTAATAAAGTGCTCCACCCCGTGCTTCGCCACCTTAGCTGAAAACGTGGGAACTGTGAGTGCTGGGAACTGGTTTAGGAGAGTGTGGAACTTACCTCCTGCTGCGGCGGCGTTGGCCTGTACTGACGGCGGGGACACTCGCGCTGCACAGGGAATAGAACAAAAAGAGAGTGCATTAACCAAGCGTCTATTAGCCAGATCTACCAACAAGTCATGTGAGCACAAAAAGTCGGCGCCCAACATGTTGAAACTCACCGCCGCTACTTTGAAGGTCCATTCATAGCTGCGGCCGTGCAAGGACAGGCGCAGAGTTCTTTCGCCAAACGTCTTGATCGACGAGCCGTTTGCGGCTGTTGCTCCATCTCCGCGGGGACTGGCCGCCCGGTCCGCGTAGGTTGCGGTGATGAAACTCCTCTGTGCTCCGGTGTCAATGAGGAATTGCCGTCCGGAGCTCACGTCCGTCAGGTAGAGCAACTTGTTCCGTTCGCCGAGGGTCGAAGCTGCTAACAACCTCCGGCTCTTGCGTTTCCCTGCTTCCTGAAGTTGCATGGCGGGACGCATCTGTGAGCCTTGTGCGCGAATCGTCGATGGTAGAAGCACATCTCGTCCTCTCCTCTGCTCTGGGACCACGCTGCCGCTGTTGTCGCTGGGGTCGGCTCTGCTGCCACTGGTTCTCCGTCGCCCTGGGCTGCCGCGCCGAGGTCTGCTGCTGCCGCTGCCGTCTCCTGCTCACCGCATGCGTCCAGGAGCCGCTCCGCTTCCAAAGCCAGCGCGCGGAAGTCCTGCTGGTCCACACACCTCATGCTGGACAGGGAGCCTCTCATGTGCGCTGGAAGGGTCCTCAAAAAGATGTGCTTAAATAAAAATGCATCGTTGTCTGCCCCGATCATCTGCAGCATGTCCTCCATGAGGACGGTCGGCCTGCGTCCTCCTCTATCGCGCAGGTCCAGGAGTGTTCTGGCCCTCACCTCGGCTGATGGCACAAAGCTCCGAATGAGGGCGGCTTTCAGGGCGTCGTATTTGCCAGCAGTGGGCGGCTGCTGCACCAGGCTCCGCACACACCGGGCTGTGCGGCTGTCGAGTCTTGCGATGACATTGTGGAACTTAACGTCATCCTCTGATACCCTGTTAAGCACGAACCGTGATTCCACGTGTTGGAACCATGAGTGCGGGTCCTCTTGCCAGAACTCGGGGAGTCTAATGGAGTTTACGCTGGTGCGGGCAGTCTCCGGTGAATCAGGTTCGGAGTCGGAGAGACGACCTCCAAGCCTTTCCATATTTCTCACGTGTGGGTCACCAATGTAGGAAACTCGAAATGAAGAGACTGAATGATTTTTCAGTATTGGTTTATTCCATCTCAAGTCCTACAGCTCCTCCCTCAGTCAGGGAATGACGAGGGCGAGCTGAGGTAAACCACATACCTTTATACTGTTACATCAGACACAAATCACATTCACATCAAACACAGAATTCCATTCATATCTAATCTTCCTATTGTCCTCTCGGCTTCTCTGTCTGACCCTAGGAGTCAGACAGTCTCTTCAGGTCCACTCTCAGATCTTCTCACTTCGTCTCTAGTCCGCAGGGGGTCCAGACTCAATGTCCGTTTGAGGCGTGATGTCAATACACACTGCGAGCTCAAAATTCCCTCATGTCTGGGTCTCTGCCAAGGAATACGTGAGCTACATAATGTTACGCCACACGCCAAACAGTGAGCGGTCTAGCTTTATCTACGTCATTGCTCACTCCCATTAGCTTTTTGTTAGCTTGTTCCATGTGTTGTTAGCAGTTCAACAAAAGCTAACCCTCAACACAGAGAACGTGTCCACTGGTCTCTTCATCCAGACATAACAAAAGCCTTGTGTCAAATTGGTAATATGCTAGAGGAAAATGATCCACAAATATCCAGATAAGACTGGATATATTTAGATCAGGGGTCACCAACTAAAACTGCAAGAGGTCCGATAAGTCATCTTCCTCCCCAGCCCATGGGAGGGACACCTCATGGTACCTCATGACTTAGGCACCTCATGATTTGACTACGATTCAAAATTCCGACTTGATTCTAAAGCCGTTCTCTGTATCTTGACACATATTTTCCCTCCCACTGTGTGACAACTTGGCCCTTTTAAACCAATATATTTGCAATGACCCATGAATTTACTTCCAACATCTTTTATTAAAACAAATGGAAGACAAATCTGACAAACAAATTTATCTCAAAATGTGCTTTTAAGAACTGTCATCCTTTCATGGGAATTCTTTCTGAAAACCACAGCTGTCTCCAGACAGGTCAAGATCATTTAACTTGCTTTCACACATTATTTTAGTAAGCTCATGTTTTAGCTGCTTTTAACTCTATATTAATTTTTAAACAAAAAATTTAAAATAAATCCTTTCTTCAATTTCAAACAAAATGTAATATAAAATTTTTTCATACAGGAGAACACTAAATGTGTTTGTTGACTCCAAATAAATAGGTCCAAAATTCTAAAATTTACCACTAAAATCCTAAAAATATTTTACAGGAGAACACAAACTAAATTGTATTGCATTTTAATAAAAAAGATTAATATCTAAAAAACTAAATTTCCCCAAAAGTTCACCTCTATACAGTATTTTCAGTGCACAAAAAACTGTTTCAAACTAAGACAAAAAATGGACACAAAATACAGTATGATTCCACGCTACAGAATTCTGCCAACATTTTTTTTACATCTCAACAGTAAACTCTCTTACAGCATGGATGGAGCTGTAACTCCTTGGTTACAAGGAGAGGGGAGGTGTTTGTTCAGTAACACACAGAGCTTTTGCAGAGTTTACTTGATATCGGAGGTTATGAAAAAGACCTCCGTAACCAGTGACCTCACCTCTGCATCTTAGCACAGACTACTCTTGGCAGAATAGAGGAAGACGTATTCTGGTAAATGCATTCAGTTTCACAACGCTTCATTTTGTGGGTACAGACCTGAAACGAAGTGTGTCTGTCTGGGGTGGATGTATTGGCTGTTGGCCTTGTGTGTGTGTGTGTGTGTGTGTGTGTGTGTGTGTGTGTGTGTATGTGTGTGCGTGTGCATGCTTGTGTATGTGTGGTGCGCTCGCAGCAAACCTGATTTTGCAACCCTCTGCCTCTCTGGAGCAGTTGGAACTGCAGAGTTTCTGCAGAGAGTGGTGCTTGTGGGACAGCAGAGGGGAGTCTGCAGCAGGAGGAGAGTGCCCAAGGCTTGTGCCATAATCTGTCTGGGTGGTGATGGTCACCGAAGCAGCAGTTCAGTTCCACTTTTTTTCCCCACCAAAGTAAAACAGTCTCCCTTTTCTCTAAATTGTATCAAATGGCTTTGGGGTCCGGATGGAGAACTCTCAGGGTCTGAATCCAGACCGGAGTCCGCCAGTTGGTGACCCCTGATTTAGATGCTACAAATGTTGATTTGTTTGCCCAGACTTTTTTTGAGAAACGCTGCTGCACATTAAGAAAGGAAGAGAAAAGGGATGTAATTAGACATGATAATGACGGTTTTGCACACAGCCAACTCAGCAAAGTGAAATACTTTTAGAATGTGTTGAGATCGTGCAAAGATAATTGTGCACAGAATGAATTTGTAGTGTTGTTTGGCAGCCGGAGTGGTGGACTGTGTTGTGCTCGCTGTGACACGAAGCTGTAAGACAATGAAATGTTTTTTTGTAGGAAAAAGGCCATAAGATACCATTTATAGAGGATTTATACCTACTTTGGTCTGTCTAGTTCACCTTTCAAGAACACAGCTACCCCAAGCAGACAATCAACAAAAGAATGGCTTCATTGTGGAAGATGAAAGCAGACAAGACAGCGAGTTGGATGACACATGAACTTAATTCACCTTCCAACATAAAACAAAGGAAACTCTCCCTCTGAATGCCTGAGCTAATGCTTTTATACACTTCTATTCCCGCCTCTGGTACACAGGGTAAACACATTAACATACAGACATGAAAGACATGTACACACATTAACATGACATTGACCCACAGGTCACAGAGCAGGTCTTGGTACAATACATTCGCACCCCTGTGTCTTCAGGTGTGAACCTGGCACGGCGGGGGGAAGAAAGGCACATCTTTGCTTGTTTGGCTCCCCTCGCCTTTTTCCATTAGCAACCATAACTAGCTTCTCTCCCACCAACGCCTCTGTCCTGGGTGGAGTGCCATGTGTATTGTGTCCATCACACAGCGCCCCCCCCCCCCAAACACCCAGAGGCTCTAACCCTTTGGCACCTTGGGCTTGAGCCGGGGCCCATAATGGCTGTAACATGGAGTCGCTGGACAAACTGAAGCGCCTTGCTGTTGAGGTGGGCAGGAGACAAACTCGGCCTCCGGCACGCAGTCCTGTGAAGAAGGAAACGGTGGGGAGGGGAAAGACCTAGTCTGCTGCCAATAGTTCTCTGCAGGGGGAACACTAACTTGCAGAGCCACTGTAAGTGGGCGTCCGCACCAGGGAGCTTGAGCCAACACCACCTGGTCGTCTGCCAGCACATAAGCGGGCTTCAGCCTGTCAATGCAGACCGTTTCCTTATGCCCCCCCAAAGTCTAATACAAAATGCTTTGCCCCGGTTTCCAGCACTCTGAACAGTCCATCATATGGTGGGCGCACCGGGGTTCTGTGTGCATCCTGCCTAACAAAAATGAACTTGGCGCTCTATAAGCTCTTTGGGATGAAGGTGTGGGGAAAACAGTAGTGCGCTGGACCCGGCACATTGGCCAGTCCTGTACCGTGAAAAAATTGAGCTGGCAGGTTAGTCCTGGGTGGGGGTTTTCCAGTAAAAATTTCCCAGGGATCTGCAGGGGCTGCCAGGGAGGCTGCCAGATCCTCCTTAGACACGGAGCGCAACCCTAACAGGACCCAGGGCAGGTGTTCAACCCAATTTGCATCCGTGAGTGAAGCTCTGAGCGCTGCTTTAAGTGACCTATGAAAACGTTTGCATAACCCATTAGCCTGGGGGTTGTATGCGGTGGTACGGTGGATTTTGGCCCCCAGGCTCTGGGCCATCATGGACCAGAGTTTCAAAATGAATTGCGGACCTCTGTGGGAAGTGATGTCCGATGGGGATCTGAACCATGCAACCCAAGCTGACAAAAAAGCGCAAGCCACTTCCGCAGACATGGTGGAAGCCAGTGGGACCACTTCGGGCCAATGCGTGGTGCGGTCCACGATTGTCAAAAGGTGCATGAAACCATATGACGGCGGAAGGGGGCCCACCAAATCCACGTGGACGTGGTCGACCCTCCTGGCCAGGATTTGGAACGGCTCGAGGGGGACTTTGTGTGCTTGTGTGACTGAGATCATCCTGCGCAGTTCGCCCACTCGGGGACACGAACCCGCGACCTACCAGTCAACTACACAGTTCGAGCATGGGAGACACAGCACGATCGCACTGAGCTAAAGGTCCGACCGATAGCTCAGCGCTACCGATACTGTATGAGGCTTTTCGGGAGGGAGGTTTACTAACGTTCTACGCCGAACAGTGCTAGTTGGCATCTGTTACACTCTCCCCCTTAAACCTCACTCCCATCCGGGTCACGGCACCATTGTGACTGAGATCATCCTGCGCAGTTCGCCCACTCGGGGACACGAACCCGCGACCTACCAGTCAACTACACAGTTCGAGCATGGGAGACACAGCACGATCGCGCTGAGCTAAAGGTCCGACCGATAGCTCAGCGCTACCGATACTGTATGAGGCTTTTCGGGAGGGAGGTTTACTAACGTTCTACGCCGAACAGTGCTAGTTGGCATCCGTTACACTCGTGCACTTTGGCCCGCTGGCACGTGACGCATGCTGCAGCCTGCTCTTTCACATCCCTGTGTAAGTGCAGCCAGACAAATTTTGCCCCCACCAGTTTAACCGAGGCGTGCACGCCGGGGTGTGAAAGGGAGTGGACTGACTCAAAAATGCGGCGGCGCCAAGAGGTTGGAACCACCGGGCGTGGGCGACCAGGGGAGATGTCACAGAGCAAGGGAGGGCACCCTTCTTGCACCGCCCTGCTCTCCAGTTTTAACCCAGTAGGCGTGGACTGGAGCATGCAAATGTCCACGTCCCCAGTTTGCTCCGCAGCTATGGCAGGGAAATCTATTCCCATGTAGACTGCAGAGACTAACGCGTGCGACAGGCAGTCAGCCATGACAATAAGCTTACTGGCTACATGCTGGATGTTGGTCATGAACTCTGAGATCGCGGCCAAATGTCGTTGCTGCCGGGCCAACCACGGTTCCGAGACTTTGGACATTGCGTATGTTAGTGGCTTATGATCAACGAACGCGGTGAACTTGCACCCTTCCAGCCAAAACTGGAAGTGATGTGTCGCCAGGTGGAGGGCCAACAACTCTGTCAAACGTACTGTATTTGCGTTCGTTGTCACGCAAAGTACAGCTGAAAAATGCGAGCGGTTGCCACGCACCGGAAACTTACTGCTCCACCACTGCCCCTATGGCAACGTCAGATGCATCAGTGGTGAGTGCTATCCACGCTAACAGGGCAGGATGGGCTGGCAAAGCAGCATTAGTGAGCACTGTTTTGACGTCTGCAAAAGCCTGGACTCGCTCAGGGGTCCAGTCGATGTTTTCTGAGGACTTCTTTTTTTAAGCGCGGCTTACAACGGCTGCAGCAGCTGGGCTGCTCGGGGGAGAAAACAGTTGTAGAAGTTAACCATTCCCAAAAATTCCTACAGGGCCTTCATGGTCTGCGGACACGGAAAATCCGACACAGTACGCATCTTATCAGGCAGCAGAATTGTGCCCTCCGGCGAAATGCGATGACCCAAATAATCAATCACTGGCACTTTGCCGGGTTAACGATAAGCCTGTGTACTTCCAACCTCTTGAAAACTAGTTTGAGATGGGCGAGGTGCTCCTCCTCGGACACGCTAGCCACCAAAATGCCATCTAAGTAGACAAAAATGAAAGGCAGGTATGATGGAGCATTGCGTCCATCATTCTTTGGAAGGTTTGCGCCGTGCCCTTTAACCCGAATGGCATGCGTAAAAACTCAAAAAGGCCAAAAGGAGTTATTACCGCTGTTTTGGGAACATCCACCATGTATGTGCACCGGGACCTGGTGGTAACCGCAGACCAGATCCACTTTCGAAAAAACACGCATCCCAGCCAGGTGCATGGAAAAATCCTGGATGTGCGGGATGGGATACGATCATGTTCCGTGGCATTGTTCAAGCACCGGAAATAGCCGCACAGTCGCCACAACCCATTGGCCTTAGGCACCATGTGTAGTGGGGAAGCCCATGGGCTGTTGGAGAGCCTAACGATGCCAAGCTGCTCTAAGTTGGTGAACTCCTCACGCACGCTGGCTAGTTTAGCCGCATCCAGGCACCGAGGTCGCATGAACACCAGCGGGCCTTTTGTGGTTATGAAATGTTCGACCCCATGTTTGGTTACTGTAGCAGAAAATGTCGGAACTGTGATTGCTGGGAACTGTGAAAGTAAATGCTGGTACTTACCCCCTGGAGCTATAACGTTAGCCCGTGTTGTTGGCCCAACTCCCCGAGCTGTGCAGGGCAAGGAGGAAAAAGAGACAGCTCCATTAAACATCTGTTGGCAACATCGACTAACAACCCAGAAGCACATAAAAAATCTGCACCTAAAATGGGGACAGAACATGCTGCTACCACAAAGTCCCTTTGGTAATTGTGTCCGTGTAAGCACACCATCAACGCCCGTTCGCCAAACGTCCTGATGTTGGATCCGTTGACGGCCTTGAGCTCAGGACCACTGCCTCCTGCTGATCTGTCTGTGCTGACCCGTAGAATGAGGCTGTTCTGGGAGCTGGAGTCCACTAAGAAACGTCTTCCTGAATGTGTGTCTGTGATGAAAAGCAGCTTATTCCTGCCACCAGCAGTTGCAGCTGCTACTGACTGCTGGCTGTGCTGTTTCCCTGGCTTCTTGAATTGGCACGGCGGCAGACAGTGTTGGGCATTTGAGCCGAAGCGGCGGTGATAGAAACACAGCGTTCCATTCCTGTGTCTCTTGGCGTCTGTCCCAGCCACCACCAATGGCTCCTCGACCTTGCTGGAGCCCTTCCCGGATGCTGGTGTCATTGCATGCGCACTGAGAGTTCTGGTCACTAGGATGACGCAGTATGCTTCCTGGGCCAGAGCGCGGTAGTTCTTGGTCACCAGCAGCGGCAAGTTTTCCAGGATCGCCCTCGCTGTAGCGGGTAGGTTCCTGAGGAAGAGGTGGGCGAACAGGAAAGATTTGTCATTCTTCCCCATCAATGCAAACATGCTCTCCATCAGCTCCACAGCTGATCTGCCACCTAACTCTGAGCGCGTTAGGAGTCTCTCTGCTCTCTCACTGTCCAACAGGGTATACCGCTGAATTAGCATCTGCTTGAGCATGTCCTATTTCCCCTGGGCCAGCAGTTCCTGGAGCAGGCTCATCACTTTCTGCGTGGTGCGCACATCCAGCGCAGCGACCACATGATAATATTTGGTGTCATCCGTTGTGATCCCGTGGAGTGCGAATTGGGCTTCCACATGTAGAAATCAAGGGGTTGGACTGTGAAGCCATAAGTCTGGGAGCTTGACTGTGACAGCGTATGCTGCACTGGTGCTCTACCTCTGGGTTGTCTCTGGGGTGGTGCTCGGCTCGTTCTCCATTGCACGTCTTAGGGTCACCAATGTGGAAGATGAAAGCAGACACGACAGTGAGCTGGACGACACATGAACTTTATTCACCTTCCAACATAAAACAGAAAACTCTCCCTCTGAGTGCCTAAGCGAACTCTTTTATACACTTCTATTTCCACCTCTGGCACACAGGGTAAACACATTAACATACAGACATGAAAGACATGTACGCACATTAACATGACACTGACCCACACGTCACAGAGCAGATCTTGGTACAATACATTTGCACCCCTGCGTCTTCAGGTGTGAACCTGGCATGGCGGGGGGGCGAAAAGCGCATCGTTGTTTGTTTAGCTCACCTCGCCTTTTTTCATTAGCATCCCTAAATAGCTTCTCCCCCACCAACCCCTCTGTCCTGGGTGGAGTGCCATGTGTATTGTGTCCACCACATCACTGACATGATTCGGACAAAACCCAAGCGCAGACACAGGCTCAAAATAAACACAATAATCTTTATTGAATAAATGGGGGAGTGTGTGTGTGAATGTATATGTGAATGAGTGGAGGAAGTCGAGCAGAGCGAGGACGAGTCTGGCAACCCTGAAAGAGAAGAGAGACAGGAGTATGAGCTCTCTGAAAACTGATTGAATAAACAAGTAACTGAACCAATCTTATGGCGTAGGAGAACAGTGGTGGCGCCAAAGAGCATCAGATCAACACCGGTACCAGGGCCTCAGATAGTCATACGCTCGTGCAGGAATAGATGGTGTAGGTGCTTCAGAGAGGAAAAAGTCCAGTTAAAGAAACCTGCGTTTCTGTAGAGATGAGGAGTGGAACCCACAGCACGCAGATGAAAGTCCGGTCCGCTGCCAGGAGGAGGATGTCCGCCAAGGGGAAATCCACCTGTGCACAGGGAAGATAGGGAGGAAGGAGCAGAGAGGATTAATTCCAAAAAGTAGCTTACATTGAGTTGGGGAGACAAAACTCCCAGACGATGAAACTGTTACATCTAAAATAATGGAGAGTCAGGAGGAAGTTGGAAGGAACATTCTCTCTATTCAAGTCAGGTTCACTTATATTTATATCCCCAGCTCTAGCCTGTCTGACATCACTCCGCCCCAACCCGGCCAGGCTACAGTAGCCCCCAAGGCCCAAGTCTACTGTCACCCCCACCCCCTGGAAAATCAACACCAACGAAACATGCATGCAAACAACAACAACAAAAAAAACCCCAACTACATACACCAGTCCAACCATGTCGAAACCCCCCCCCCCCCAGTCCATTCTTCACATGGCAGAGCCATTCTCAACCACACTGGTAATGAAATCATCCAAGTACTTGGGCCGCCGATGCTCTCTAACCGGGCGTCCCTCGTGGGGACATTCAGCCACAGGCACCGTCGGCTCCGGTTGAGAGTCGGCCTCCGTCCAACCCCTCTAGTCCCAATTGTCACTAAAACCGTCCAAGGCCGGGTCACTCGCCACCTCTAGTGGGGACCTCCGCAGCCTACTTGCATGCCATCAGGACCCATCGTCCAGTTCGAAAGTGTCAGGTCCTTTTCGCCTCACAATCGTACGCGGTCCAACCCACAGCGGTTGAAGCTTGTGGGCGCGGACAGGGTGCATAATCCAGACCCAATCCGCGACTTCCAGGCCATGCCCTCTTGCTCGATGTTTCCTATCAAACAGTTCCTTCATCCTCCGTTGACGTTCCATGACCCGGCACCTCAGCATCCCCGAGTCCTCACTGCACACACCTTGTGCCAGCCCCAGTCATCTCACCAGAAGCGGCAACTCCCGACCCAGTATCAGTGCCACCGGAGAGTAGCCTGTCGTGGCCTGCACCGATGATCTTTAATGGAGCAGAGTGTGTTGGGTAGGGCATCGATGAACGTAAACCCATCTGCCAAGTGAGCCCTCAGACCATTCTTAAGTGTCTTGTTTATCCTGTCAACCCCCCCCCCCCCGTTAGCCTGCGGGTGATACACCACCGTCTTTATGTGCTCAATGAGCCATTCTCAACGTGAAGCACCACCCATAGAGGTATATATTCCACTTCTCACAGGCCCAAACACAGGCCAGCACCTCCCTTTCACCAACAGCGTACTTCCTCTCAGCCTCCAACAGAGATCTCGACGCAAAAGTAACCGGACACTCCATACCATCCTGTACCTACAACATCACTGCCCCCAGGGCGGAACCAGACGCATCACAGGTCACTATTGTAGGGCAGTCTGGGTCAAAATGAGCCAAAACCGGAGACGAGGTGAGCTGCCGCTTTAGCTTTTCCACTGCCGCTGAGCAGGCCGGGGTCCACACCCAAGGCGCGTCCTGCTTCAGCAGCGCCCTGAGCTGCTCGATTGTTTCTGACTACCTGGGAATGAACCGTCCATAAAACTTCACCATCCCCAAGAACAAAGCTATCTCGGCCAGTGAGGAGGGGTCCGCGAGGCGGAGCACCGCCTCCACATTCGAACCCAATGGCTTCAGTCCGTCTCCAGACAGCTGGAACCCCACAAAGTCCACTGCTTCTGCCGCCAGAACACATTTTTCGCTGTTCAGCATGACCCTGTGTTCCTGTAGCGTCGCCTCAAAGGCTGTATCTTTGGTGTGATGTTTTCATTCACAAGAGGCCGATGACAAAATGCATCAATGTGGCCCAAGCCCTCAAAAAGCGTTGGCCAGCGGAAGTGCCAGTCCAAACCCACAGACAGCATCCCATGAACCCCCGGGCCCGTTATGGAAAAACCCAATTGTCCCAACAGGTCAACTCCCAATAGGTCGGTTCCCCGACGCGCTACTTGAAAAGTAAAGCTAGGGACCCTCTTCAACCAGCAGGTTACGTCAAAGTCCACCGTGCCCGCCATCTCAATCTCCACATGGCCGTAGTCAAAAAGTCTCACCGCTCCACCATTAATTTGCTTTGCGGGGAACAGTCGTTGTAGCATCGGTAGGCTCAGGATGGATTTCCCAGCCCCCGAATCTACCATGAGCGGCACGTCAACTCTGTCCAGTTGGAGGACATACCACTTCAGAGGGCCTTTTCTCATACGCGCAGCGTGGACCTGAGCCGGGCCTCCGGGTTGCCCCACCAGTAATGCCGCTCTCTTTTTTGTTCTCTTCTTCTTTTTCCTCTTCTTATTTCCACTTCACCGCCCTGCCAGTGCGCCAACCTCTGCGCTCGGCGGGAAAATGTGCTTGGGCAGCCCCTTGCTTGCCTTAGCCGTCTGCTCCAACTGGGCCACAGACTCTCCCCTCTTCCCCAAATCCAGCACCTCCTCCCACAGAGTTGGGTCTGTAGCTACTAGCAACCTAGCTGCTAGCCGTGAACAACTGGCGCCATGCGCTAACTTGTCCTTAACAAGTCCATAAGCTTCCAGCCTGACTTTGCACTTCCATGCTTGGCTAAGGAGTTCCAACAGCAATAAGCTTAACGACTCACCCTTCCATTGTCGTCTCTTGTAGAACTCCCACCGACTCCTTGCGACCGTGGAGGTGTCACCAAATATGTCGTCCATGACCCTCAGACTTTCCTCCAGCGAGCCACCCTGGCACTGCCCGAAAAAAATTCTTCGTCCCTCTGTGCTGAGATGCTGTATTAAAACACTCCTCCGTCTCTCCTCGCTGACCGAACCCAGGCCCGCCGCTGTCATGTATGCCTTGAAGCTCTGTTTCCATCGAGGCCATTGAACTGCCGGCAAGCCTGGGTGCTGCAGAAACACAGGCCCTATGCACGCCGCCATTGTGATCCTCATCGGCAAAATGTTACATCTAAAATAACGGAGAGTCAGGAGGAAGCTGGAAGGAACATTCTCTCTATTCAAGTCAGGTTCACTTATATTTATATCCCCAGCTGTAGCCCGCCTGACATCACTCCGCCCCACCCCGGCCAGGCTACGGCAGCCCCCAAGGCCCAATTCTACTATGTCACAGAAACGTCATAGTAGAGATGAGGGAGGTGAGACGCCCTTACAAAAGGTTGGGGGTAGACTCTAGCACAGAGCACTTTCACCCAGGAGGAGCGTAGACGTCTCCGTACAGATTGCAGGGCAGCACTCCTTAAGAAGGCTGCCTAATTGGAGGAACAGGTGTGCATGCAGCTGTGGAGACAATTAGGGCAAGGGGCACACAGAGCGGATCACCACAATCATCAGTAAAAATGGAAGTTTAGGAATGGGCCAGCCAGAACCCAGACCTAAATCCAAGTGAAAATCTGGCTTTTTAAGCTTTCTTGCCTTGTGCGTCCCTTGGATCCTTGCCATTTTTGATATTCCCATTGTATTTTATTTTCTGTTTGCTCTTCTGACAAATGAATAAAATCTCCAGCCTGTGACTGTTCTTCCTGTCCAGTAGGTGGCGGTAAAGATACATTAATAACAGAAGGGGAAGAAGAAAGTGGAGGCGGAACTAGCTTTTTTTGTTTCCGGAAGTGTATCCCGGTGTTGTCGGTGGAGGAGTTGTGTTTTTGAGTAACGGTGACATTAACGGAGATGTGTTTGTGATTAGCGGTAACTTTAGCGGTAATATTAACGGAGATGTGTTTATAACCAGCAGTAGCGTCACAGTTACTGTAACAGAAGGCGATGCATTAGTGGTCACCGGGAACGGGGAGATGTCTTGCTGTGCCGTGGGCTGTATGAACCGGTGGAAGGACGGTCTCCACTTCTACCGGATCCCGTCAACGTCCACCCCTGTGAGAGCGCTGCAGAGGCGGCTGTGGTTGAAGGCTCTGAGACGGAGGGACTGGACCGAGGAGAGTATCCAGAACTGGAGGGTCTGCAGCTCCCACTTCATATCAGGTAACAGATTACTGAATCAGGTGAATTTGAGATTTTTTTTCCCCTCATAATTTTGTAACTTTTCTTCCTAAATCCGTGCTGCGTCCCTTCTCCAGTTCTGGTTGTGGGGTCTGTTTTCAGGTATTTTACACGAATAACTTGATTATCTAGTACTACCATGGATCCCAGGGAAGTCCAGATTTAAATGGTATTTAATTTCAGTTCCACTTAAATGACCGGGCAAGGCTGACTAGAATGCGCCCACAGAGGCTTCACAAATTTGAGGTCTTAAAAAATGAACTTCCTCACAGCTGCAGGAACTCAGAGGAAGACTGTGAGTCATGTTTTTGCCGGCTTGCATTTGTTTGTCTGTCAGCAGAATTATGCAGAAACTACTGGAGGGATTTGGATGACATTTTCACCAAAGGTGGGGTTTACCGTCAAGTCCCCCATGACCAATAATGATCCAAATTAAATGTGCTGCAGCCTCTTGTAATTAAAGTCAGTTATATTCAAGCTCAAATAGAATATGGTTGCCTCCTATGGCCTACTTCCCGGTCCCACATACACGGTGCCGCCATCGGTGACATCCATCGCACAGCAGGGCTTCCTGTCGTGGCCGTTCCTCCTTGGCACAAGCCAAGCAGTTGTCGTCTTCCATGATGAGTTCAGGTAATACACAGCCTACATTTACAGTCGTGTGAAAAAATTAGGACACTCCATTATTCAGTTCTTTATTAAGAAATGTTCACATATATATGTCTAACCTTGTTTTTGTTTTTATTTGCATTTTTTTAACATTTATTTTAGCCATTGTAAGTGGGAATGGATGTGCAGGTGTCCTAAAAAAGATGGGGGGGGTGTCCTAATTTATTCCTCACTATTTGTTTAGAATTATATTTTACAGAAAATTTGAAAAAAAGTCTTTAATTTATTTTTAATTGTTTAGTTGTATTACGTGAATCTTCCAGTATTTTTAACATTGATATTAAAGTAGAACTGAACCCACCTTTTGGCGCAAAAAGTAGAATAGCAGATTAATTCCTTATTACCTATTGTATTTTTCAACACATAAAAGACATTTTTAGGCTGTGCGATGGCCAAGCTATAAGCCGATAAACTTTTGCCTCTGGCTGGCAGTGCCAAACAAACCGGAAGTAGTGCAGACGACGCTGCGTGACATCACGAGTGTGATCCCTAAACAAAACAACAATGGCAGATGATAGCAGTTCCAGCAGTCAAGAAAACCAGAGTTTTCAGAGTGAAGAGGCATTCAGGATCGGTGACGAGACAGAGGAGGATGCAGGAGTGTGGCAGGTGGCAGGCGTGCACGTGAGCCCGGGAGACAGCGACCTGATGCACCTGTGACAGCAGCTGGCAGACGGCGATGCAGAGGCGAGGTCCGCCGCCGGGGAATACACCTGTGCAGAGGGGAGAGACTGGAAAGGCAAAGGTAGGTATGCTTACGCTGTAGATCTTGCTGGGAGATGAGGGGGTTCCTCTGCAGCAAGAGGGCTGAAGGAATCAGACGGCTTCATGCCAAAGCCCAGGGCAGAGTGGCTTATATCCCACGCTGCTGACGAGGCGCAAGTGTGCGCGCAGCTGGCGCCGCTAATGAGCGGCGAGTTGTAACATATCCAGCCTGTGTTGTGTTGTAGCTTAGTTTTCTTTTTTCTCTGTCATATTTTGTCCTAGTTTTGTTTTGAATTGTAATCGCTCTTGCCTGTTTTCTCTTTTGAATTCTTGGATGGAATATGGGTGGGCAATATAAGCTGCGGCTTCAGCCATCACCCATTTTGGATAACTTACATTGAATTGTATAATCAGATGAGTCATTGTTCAATTGGCCTTGTTGTTATATCATTCAGTTTCTTTCAATCTGTACTGTACTATCCGAAATAAATAAATTCATTCATTCATTCAAAAAATTGGGCTATGTATTACAATACTTCTACAGACTATAGTGGCAATACACATGAACAGAACTGGCCTCTGCATTTGACTGTGCTATTTATAAATACAGTGATCCCTCGCTACTTCGCGTTTCACCTTTCGCGCCCTCAGTGCATCGCGGATTTTTCAAAAATATTCATCAAAAATTCAAAATTGAGAAAAAATGGCACGAAAGTTGCCCGGGCGCTAGCAGAAGGCAGGGAGACTACATTAGAACATCAGGTATCAACACGGAGAGCCCGCACAACTCAAAATCCACCCCTCTGACCACCGCTCCACTCCTCTCCACCCACCTCTTCACCGCTCGGGAATCTCGCCAGCTGATTGGCCGAGACGTTTTACCTCGCAAGCTGATTGGCCGAGACGTTTTACCCACTTCTCTCCCTGCAGAGCGCCCATACCCAGCGAAGGAAGACCGCATTCATTGTTCTTTATCGTTCGTGTTGCTTAGTGGCACTTTTCGCTGTTCTCTTGTGCCTTTTTGTGCAAAATAGTGCTTGTGATGCCCTTGGGGGGGGAGGCGGGGGGTGATGCTACTTCGCGGTCGGTTCTGGTCCCCATTAAACGCGATAAGTGAGGGATCACTGTAATATCTATATCTAGAAACGCATCACTTCCCGGTCGCTTTTCCTCCCCCTTTCTTTTCTTTCGTCGCCATGACAGCTTTCCTTGGCCACTGAACAGATCTTCCCAGGTGTTGGAAGTGTTTTGTAGTCGACTATCACGACAAAATGCACCAAAAACAACCAGTGTCGACGTGCTCGCAATGGTAAACATGGAGGACTGTGTCACACTCGTGACGTCACGCGGAACTCCGGCTGCACTTCCGGTTAATCAGCAGATTTGTCTGATTTTTCAGGGCGGGAAATTCAAAATCGCGATTTTCTCCAAGATTCCGGGATTTGTGGAGGGGGTGCCAATGATAAATTATCTTTATAATTGTATGTACTATCACCCAGTGCCGTTCAATGCCGTTCAGTTCAGTTCTACTTTAAATATCCATATGTCCAAATATGTTAAAAAAAAACACACAGGCTTGTACAGGGTGCCCTTATTTTTTCACGATTGTATATGCTTCTGGGGCGAGTTTGTTGTGGGGTGAGCTGGTTATGGGCGGACTTGACCGGGTACCACCCTTGGCCTAAGGATGAACCCATTTTACATAAATAATTTACCATCTATCTTAGATAAATGTAATATACAACTTTACGCTGATGATACAGTCATATATAAATCTGATTAAAAATAGCGCAAGAGTACAGAAGTCTTTACAGGAAGATTTTAATTTAATACAAGAGTGGTTTGAACATAGTCGACTTGTACTTAATAAAACAAAATCGTGTGTCATGTTATTTGGAACCAAACAAAATCTGAAACAGATAATTTCTCCTTTGATTATAAATATCAAAGATGGAAGTGGACTTGTCAGTGTTGATAAATTTAGATATCTGGGTGTTTGGCTTGATCATGAATTGTCATTTAAATCACATATTGATTACATTCTTAAAAAAAAATCACTTTGGGATCACCAACCTTCATCGCTCCCGTATGTGTTTTTCTCATAGAACTCATTTGAAACTTGCATCTCAACTAATAATTATCATTTTTGATGACTGATATTATATATCAAAATGCAGTGAAATCAAATTTGACTTCACTTAATGTAGCTTATAATAGACTGTCGATTTTTCTTGGCTGTTCCTTTTTTACTCATCATTGTTTTATGTACAAATTACTCAAATGGCCATCTCTAATTGTGAGAAGGCAAATCCATTGGCTCCTTTAATTTTTAAATGTTTTCATTTTAATTATCCTATCTACTTGACTAAGGTCCTTCTCTCCTGATTGCTCAGTTTAGATGGCCGGCCAGCTCTAGGAAGAGTCCAGGGGCCTCATGTACAAAGGGTACTTACACACAAAAACATGGCGTACGTCCTTTTCCACGGAAAATTTCAGATGTATCAAGAATGAAATGACCATGGAAATATACGCAGTCCCACGCCAACTTCATGGCTGGCGCATGTACGTTTCTACTGTTATTGGTCCGTTGGCAACACCTAGAGGTGATGTTGGGATACTGATAATGACGTAAAAATTATTGCCCACACCAGAGACACATGATGAACAAACATCCAAGTGTGCACAATTAGATGAGTGGATATAAAAGCAAGCGCAAAGAAATGCAGAAAATGCCTCTAACAACAGAGGATTAGAGGATATTGCAAATCGTGCAGTGGGAAGAGAAAGGATATTTTAGAGACAGAAGATTTTCTGGCTCAGGATCATGACTGGCTTGTCCACTGGTTTAGGTTTTATTGGGCACTCCTTGTGAAATGTGCCTGTGCGCCCCAAATATCACCCTGTCTTCAAGGCTTCATTACAGTTCAGTGATTTGAGTAAGTGACTTTCTTTTATTGCAGATTAAACTAGAGTTTGACAGCGTTCTACCAATCCCCCAATTGGCTCTGTGTGCACAGTAGTTATGTCAATAAATGCATGCGTAAAGTTTGAAATGCAACAGTCTCACCCGTTCCCCGGCACACTTCATTCATTTAGTAGCGTGTGTGTAATCCATGTAAGTTGTATGTAACTATAAAGGATGAGATATGCATTTTGGACACAAAATATGTACTTGCTGAGTCTAATATGATCTGCTTTCAACTGACAGGTGACCGTGGCTACCCACTAAATAGGTTCATATTGTCTTCTTTTCGTGACTGTTTTCCTTTAATTCAACCAGCTGATCGACCCGGCTGGTCACAAATTGATTGATTCAGTCATTGTTTAAAACAACACTGTATAAAAGATACAACATGCATTTAAAAACAATGGGATGACACAAGAAAGTGCACACACTTATTTCCTTTGTGGTCCCTAAAAGAGGTCACTGCTGGTCTCGTACCTGCAACCTTCTGCTTTGAAATCTGGCACCATAACCGCTGAGCTATACACACACTCCAGATTACAGTGATCAGCTGACGATTCTGAGGACGACTGCAGACGTCAGTCTAAATATGTAAGAGTTAAATAAACTTCTTCTCCCTGTCTGTATAAATGAAACAATAAACTAATCTTATAGGGCTGTGAGCAGGCTATTGGGTTACCTGTATCCGGCACTAATGCCGGAGGACAGCGTGCCAAACAAAATGTTTTTACGTGCCTCTACCTCATTCAGAAGCACCTCCAATTCACATTCCGTGAAATTCCATTAAATCCACTATTTTTGATTGTGGATACAAGAGAATCAAATGTGCTGGGCTTGAATATATCTATTTGCATCTAATTGCATATTCAAATGGAGGCGTGTCAAGGGAGGAGTCCGGTATTTCCTCATGTGTGTACATTTTCAAGCAGATCAGATATGTACAAAGGAAATGTGCTTGGATTCCTTTGTACAGATGGTTTTATACATCTGCATTTTTTAAAATTTTTTTTTTTTTGCATATGGCATTTTCTTGATTTAAACGTACATCATCTTTCAGTAGGAAATCCATGCAAGTCTTTGTACATGAGGCCCCTGGTGGTTCCCACCTTCTTCCATTTATGGATGATGGAGGCCACTGTGCTCATTGGGACCTTCAAAGCAGCAGAAATTTTTCTGTACCCTTCCCCAGATTTGTGCCTCAAGACAATCCTGTCTAAGAGGTCTACAGACAATTCTTTGGACTTCATGCTTGGTCTGTGCTCTGACATGCACTGTCAGCTGTGGGACCTTATATAGACAGGTGCGTGTCTTTTCAAATCATGTCCAGTCAACTGAATTTACCACAGCTGGACTCCAGTTAAGCTGTAGAAACATCTCAAGGATGATCAGTGGAAACAGGACGCACTTGAGCTCAATTTTGAGCTTCATGGCAAAGGCTGTGAATACTTAGGTACATGTGATTTCTTAGGTTTTTATTTTTAATAAATCTGCAGAAATCTCAAACTTTTTTTCCCATTGTCATTATGGGGTATTGTGTGTAGAATTTTGAGAAAAAAAAAGAATTTAATCCATTTTGGAATAGCGCAGTAACATAAAATGTGGAAAAAGTGAAGCGCTGTGAAGACTTTCTGGATGCAGTGTATGTGCTCTCCGAGTGCTTTTCTAGTTTCCCACTGTTTTGGCTTTGTTCTGTACAACAACAATCTGGAATTTATCTCACTAGTACATCTGACCTCTGTGTTTATCTATTTATTCTGGTTTTTGGCTCTTCTGATTAATATAAAACCAACCTACTGATGTTTTCTGTTTTCAGGTAAAGTTTCCATGAATCCAGAAGATCCTGATTTTGTTCCGTCTGTGTTTGATCACATCAAGGAGAGCAAGAAGCTGAAATCTCTGAAACAGATCTACAGGTAAATCTTCATTTAAAAATGAAAACTTGAAACAGATCCACAGGTGAAACACAGGAACTCGAGGTTCCTTTCCTGCCTCTTTCTGGGGTGGGAGCCAAACAGACAAACAGTGCCCTCTCTGCGCCACAGTGAACCTGCTGGAGGTGACCCTTCTGACCATCAGGGCCTTGCTGGAAGCTGGAAAAGTACAGTGGGAGAGCCACCAGCTGGGATGGAAAACCACTGGTCAGTAAAAGGCAACATAAAAGCACAGGGTGCTGGTGTTTCAACAGTTTTTGAGCTGCTAGCAAAGAAAAATAATGGTGTTTGGCTTTGACAGGAAGTGAACCAAACGGCAGTGTGGAACACAGAAGTACGTCAGGCTAGACTGACATGCAACATCATGCAGGAAAGATTGTTCTGGTTGGGTAATGAACCGGGGACCACTGCAGCAGAGCAGCGTGCTCTGTGGTACACCTCCTAACCAGGAGGCCAGTGTTTTTCAACCAGGGTGCCCTGGTACGCTCAGGTTTCTGTGGGAATTTATCTAATTTAACTTCTTAATTGGTCCAAAAGTATGCAAATAATTTTCCATTGTTGTGCATGGGTGCAATTTTTTTTGACCAATTAACAATTGAAATAAGATAATTTCCCACAGAAACCTGAACCTGTCAGGGCACCCTGGTTGAAAAATACTTCAGCAGGCAACAGAGATAACTTTTTTTTTTTTTTTAAGCCTTTTTTAAGCATTTTCTTGGAAATTTCCCGAGGAAATTTCTTGAAAATTCTGTAGTTTCTTTTAAATCGGTAATCTTTTCCTAATAAATTTGTGACTGTTTTTCCTCAGAAGAAGAAGAGCTGAAGGTTTGAATTCTTCTGACAGTGACACGTCGATCTCTGAGACATCAGCCTCTTCAGCAACAAGTGACCAGCAACTACAGCCGCAGAAACATCAACTACAGCAACATCAACTAGAGCAGGAGCAACGACATTTTAACCATCGGCAGCAGCAGATGCTCACAGGTACAAGACCTGACCTTGTTAACCCGGGCAATGTCCGAGCCGGTATGAGTTGCTCTCTGACTGACCATTTCATAAAACTGCTTGCAAAGTATTTGAGTACCACTAGCTTTTGCTGGACTAGCGACACATTCTTGGCAGATAGAGGTATTATCAGTGGCAAGGACAGGCCAAGACAAACTGACTCCAGTATCTGTTGCAGTGACTGACCAGATGATAGGTTTGTTTATTTCTGCTGTTTGTGTAGTGCATGTAACGATGCATCGGGCAGTGGAAGGTGAATTACAGAGCTGCGTGGAGGAATCTGATCAGACCTAAATGAAACAGTCATTGTCACCCCCGACAGACTGCTATGATGATTATGAATTTATTACTGTCTGGCTTGTTTTTATTACCTCCACCAAGGAGGTTATGTAATCAGGGTGGTTTGTCTTGTCTGTTTGTCCGTCCGTCCGTCCTTCTGTTAACAGGATTACGCAAAAACTGCTGGATGGATTTGGATGAAATTTTCACCAGAGGTAGCCCTTGGGCCAAGGATGAACCCATTAAATTTTGGTGATGATCTGAGAGTGCATACCTCCACCAAGGACCTTGTTTGTATTTGTGCAGCAGGATTACACAAAAACCACTGGATGGATTTGGATGGAATTTTCACCAGAGGTGGTTCTTGGTCTAGAGAGGAACTCGTTGCATATTGGTGATGATCCCAGAATGCATACCTCCACCAAGGCTCTTATCTTCTCACAGTATGGTAGCAAGAATACTCCAAAACAAACCCATTACATTTTGGAGGTGATCCATGAGGGACGAAAGGAGCCTTGGGGGAGGTATGTGCTCTCTGAGTGCTTTTCTAGCGTGTTTTTTGTATTTCTGTTATTAATATTTCTATATCAGGCAACCTTCACTGACATTTGATTTAATTTTACTGGTATTTTATTCATGATTGTCTTTATTTTGTGATTTTACTGTTTTGTCCATAGTTTATTTTTATACATTTGTTTCCACCTGAGCAATCTGATTGGACAACAATGATTCCAGAAGTTACTCTGTTCTCTGGCAACCGATGACCATTTCAGTGGTGTTCTGATCATTTTTATTTGCAGTAACTGTTGGTGGATTGTTATAGTCTGTGTGGATTCTAATGTGTTGTGTACCTTAATTTCCACAGTGAGGTTCTGTTTGAAAAGAGGCACACTTCACAACCCAGAAACTAGGGCTGAGTCATTTGACCTTAAATCAGCATCAATTAATTGACCCGTTCATGTTGGTATCATTTTTTTCCCGATTTCTACTCTGTTATAGTTCAGTGACAAGGCGTGTAGTGAAGCAGTATTACAGAAGAGTGTGGTATATCACTGCAGTGCAGTAGTAAATGAGCATAATATAATAAAGAACAGTTCTATTGTCATTCCACACACAGATTAAACATTGTCCAGTGCAGAAGTCAGCATTTGTTTACATACCTCTTGAGAGTCTGTGCATCACATGACTTGTAACGGCAGCTAATTAGCTTGTTAGCTGCACTGGGGAAGTCCTTTATGCAGCCATGATTGCGTTACCACTACATAGTGATTATGAATCTCTTATCAGGGTCTTAAATGCAGCCTTAGATGTCCAGTTTGTCATTCATTTTGCACTGTAAAACGGTTCAGTTGGCATGGATAGCCATTAACGGCTAACAGTGACTTATCTTCAGGGATCTGCATGTTAGGGGCCGTGCACACAATATTTTTACCCCAAACTGGTAAAGTCTGTTCATATTTTGGCTGCCTTTGCACATGATGGTGGGATTTCAGAGGCGTGAAAGTGTAAAGATTTGAAACCAGTCTCCAGAATGGAAAGGTTTTACCGTCACCTTTTTTCTGCCTCCTTGTTCACGGAGTAAAGCAGTAATGGTGATGTTACAGCCCTAATTTACTATAGATTTCAGCCAGTTCTCACACCAAGGAGCTTGTATTTCTCACAGAAATTCATGCTCTGTGATTAAATTTTAAGCTTAATGTGTTTATAGTTAGAATTAGTTTTTTTTAAAAGGCTTTTAATGGTATCTGTGAAACTTTAACAATAGATGCAGCCTTATAGATAAAAAATAGTAAGCAAATTTATAACCAAGGAGGATTTACAGGCTAAAATACATCCCTAAAAGGTTGCTTAACTTTGCTGAGTGATGAACAAAATCTTTGAGTAGCAGCCGATACAGTTTTAAATCCAGTTTTGCGTAGCTCCTCAGCCTGCCAACATCACATCACAGCACTATTTTTCTTACTTGGAATCCTTTTCTAAAAGTTATGACTGAAGACTCCTTATGAAATATTCAAACCAGCTGTTAGTAAGTCAGATTTTTTCCATTTTCTGTAATTACATACTGTAGGTTATTTATTTATGACTTGCTCAGTCTTTCAACTTGTATATATCTTGCAGGGGGGATCTGGCATTTATAGTTATAGTCTTATAATCCAAAGTCCCTCTGAGTAAAACTTGTTCTTGTCATCCGTTAGTTACAACAGTAGTAGTCACACCTTCGGTGGATCTGTGTGAGTGTGTGGTTGCTTCTGTGATGTGTTGTGTGCATACAGATCTTTTTTCTGGTTCTAAGTGAAAACGTTTTTGTGTGCACCAGGCCTTAGTTTCCATGCACTTTGCTCACTTTTTTTGGCATCTTCAGATAAAATGAAGAGTCAGTAATCATACTATGTGGCTGGAGACCACGTTTTTTCATTATAAGCCTTTTTTTTTCTTCTACAGTCTTCTGCTGCTTCCAAACAGCGCTAACTGCGCTGTTTCTGGGGTACAGAGTTATGTGCCTGCACACGTAATTCTGCGGGCACGTCTTAAAGAGGCAGTACATAAAAGCTCTCACATACATGCACACAACAGGGAGAGGGGAAAAACTGGAAAAAAAAACCATGAGCGAGATTATATCGGTTTTATGTTCCAAACGTTGGTTTCGGTTTTATTTCAGTTAATCGCCCAGCTCTACCAGAAACTGTTCTTGTGGTTTGGGTTCATGCTAATAGCCATGTTAGCTGTGTTAGCTCATTTTTGAAGTAGGAGTCATGATTTTTGTTGACCACTGTGGGTTGCACTAGAGCTCCACTCAACCCAAAACTAGCTTGGCCACACCTCCTGACACCGGCCGTCCGCCTCCTCTTCTGTCTTTCACGCACCGTGCTAATGGCTAACCACAACTCTGCCGGTGGTGGGGCGGCTCGCCGCGCTTTTCTGTTGCCGTTAGTGTAAGGAGGGTCTCCCATCCCAGCCGTGAGTCTCCCGTGGTTCCTTTGCAGCCTCCAAAGAGCAGGGCGGAATGGGCAACCGTCAGAAGGACCTTGGAGAACATGTGTGGCAAATGTCGGAGAGAATGTCTGAAATGGAGACAAAAAGTACAAGTCACTCACTGCCAGTGAAACCCCCTGAGGAGCTTTCAGGTGGCTGTCAGAGGAGGGAACGCTAACGGTAATAATCGATGGGTGCAAATATAGGTTAATAATAAAATAAGCCACATAATAACCGGGAGTTGTATATATGTTCTGATGTGATTCACTGGGTCATAAGGGCCTATGCAGTGGTATCTGGAGTGGGCAAATGTTTGATAACTATAATAAATTATACACTAGCTGAGCAATATGGTGGCTCATTCCCATAAGCCTTTGCAGCATGATGGGCTTGATATCACATTGCTAAGCAACAGAGGAGGGGCAAAGGTTTCAAGGGTAGTGTCTAGAAAAGTGGGTGGAGCTGGCAGCGTAAACAAGAGTCTGAGAATGACAGAAAAACAGCCAGCAGGAGTGCGTTCACTGTCATATCTGAATGTTGTCCTGTAAAGAATACCCACAGGCCCCTGATGCTGCCCGTTTGTGTTTCAGTGTTCCCCACCGGCAGCCAGCAGGTGGTGCTGGTTCCCCTGAGCCAGGACCCGAACCACCAGGACCAGCAGGATCACCCCAACCCAGGGCCCTTCCCCGTGAAGGAGATGAACATCTACAGATTCAGAATCAAACTCCCATTAAAAACTGTGAGCGTGAAGGGTGAGGATGATGAAGATAAACAGGGTGAAGAACCTCCACTCAACCCCTCAGCCAACGGGAGCAACTGTGGGGGACCAGAACCATCCATGAACCCAGAACCCATAACTGAGGATGAAGGTTCAGACTACTTTGAGACTGAAGTCAGTATTGATGACTATGAGAATGACAATGGTCTGGATGAGGATGAAGATTATGGTGATGATGAAGATGATGGTGATGACTGGCATGAACCTTTTTGATTTTCTAGACCTTAAAGACGTCTGGATCAGGTGTGCATGTTCCAGGAAAGTTCTGCATTATTCATGTTTCAGACATAAGTTCACATAGGAGGGAAACAACAGGGTTTCCAACCTGCAGCCCTGAGGCCACATGTGGCTCTTCTGCCCACAGCCAGTGGTTCCCTGAGGGCTTCACAAAAAAACTCACTTTTCCCAAGGAAGAAGCCACAAATTTTCGAGTAAAGAGGTTGCACATTCATGAGGAAAAATACCACAAAATGATGAAGAAAAGCAGAAAATTTAAGTTAAAGAAATCTCACAAATTTAGTAAAAAAAAAAAAAAAAAGCAATTTTATGAGAAATACACCTCCACAAATTTACAGAAAAAGAAAAATTCTGAAAAATATCCTAAATGTACTCAAAAAAATTGTAGTTGTATGGAAAATGCTGAAATTTTACCTAAAAGGGGTAATAAGATTCTAAAGGAAACTATGACAGATTTATGAGAGAATCGGAAAATTTGTGCAAATAAATCACAGGTTTTGAGAAAAAGAGGAAAACACAAATTTGAAAGAGAAAAGTCACAACGTTTCTGAAAGAAAATGATAAATTTCCCTTAAAAAATGCCATTTCATGAGGGAGAATGCCACAAATGTACATGGAAAAAGGCTGCAGTTTTCTGAAAAATGTGCAGTGTTTACCCATAAATCTGAAACTTTTTGATCTTAAATTGCATTTTTAATAGAAAATTTGTGATTTTTTTTTTCATAAATTCGATACTTTTGCTTATAATTGTATTTAGCCAATTTTTCTTGCATGTTTTACATAAGTTTGCATCTTCTACTCGTAAACAAAAAGGTGCAATCAGCCCAAAGGCGAAGCATGAATTTTTTGCATTTCAAGATTCCATGTAAAGTCAGTGTAATGATGTGAATTTGCTGAGCGAGTTGTAGAGCGGCAGGGTTGTCTTCATAACTTGTGCAGCTGCTTTCTGCCTGCTGGGGAAATCCCCAAAATGCCATCATGCTTAGGTTTACGTTATCTGCTGGGGCACACAGCTGGGAAAATGTCTCTGCCTCCTCCAGAAACTGCACCTGGATGACGGTTGTTTGTTTAGATTGCTAGCCTGCTAGCCCTCGTTAGCACATCAGTAGCGGGAGGAATGGGTGGCTAAATTACAGACCGCTGCAGAGCTCCCGGTCCGTCTGTCTGCAGGTGAGTGGCAGTCTCATTTTCGAACAAATGTGTTGATACTTTTCCACTGACGGCAGAATTTCAAAGCTGATAACTGTCACGACCAACTCGCTCATGGGATCGCACCGTGGGAAAAATTTGCTTCCCATTGGGTCTGAAACCTCTTACTTTCTGCAAATTCTTTTTGTAGATTTATTACTTTTTTGTTTTAAATTAAATATTTTTGTCTTGTAGAAGTGTGTTTTTTTTAATGCAAATTTCTTTTTATAATTTTTTTTCGTGTGAATTTGCTTCTTGTACATTTTCGACTCTTTCCTTTAAATTTGCATTTTTCTGCTGTACGTTTTCAGTGACTAGCCATGTATTTTTTATTTACTTTCATTAGTTTGAAACTTTTTTCCTTATAAATTTGTGGATGTTTTGTTGTAAATTTGCTACTTCTTGCCTTTATGTTTGTAATTTTCCATCATAAATTTGTGTTTTTTTTACTTGTCTGAAAGTAATATTTTTAAATTAAATTTGTTACTTTTTCCACATAAATTCTTTTTTTCCCCCCAGTACATTTCATCATGAATTTGCAGCTTTTCTTCATAGAAATTTCAGGTTTTCCATCTAAATTTGTGATATTTTACTTGTGAATTTGTACTGTTTAAGTTGAAATTTTGCTGTTTTATCATAAATCTGCAACTTTTTCTCCTTACAAATTTGTAAGTTTTTATCATGATTTTGTGCTTTCAAAAAAAGTTACGTTTGCAGTAGTGCTGGGAATCAGCTACAAAGTTTTAACTAATTAATCACACCCATTTTCTAAAATAAACTGTGATTAGAGCGCTGGAGGTAGGGGTGGAGTGAGCGTGCATAGACACAACAGCTACACATAAACAATTATTTCACACACATCTTTACCTCAGAATAAGTTTTAGAACGTGTTCAGTCTGCTTGCCGTGATAATCAGTCTTGTCCGTAACTTGACAGCGCTGCCTTGAGAGCTCTTATTGTGTAAAAATCTGAAAAAGAAACCAGAGTGGTGGCCTAGAGGTAGAGTATCCGCCCCACAACCGAGAGGTCGTGGGTTGAAGTTCCAGCCGGGTCATACCAAAGACCACATAAAAATGGAACTTCCTGCCTTCTAGCTTGGTGCCCAGCAAAAATGGAATGGAGGAAGGAAAGTTGGTTACCCAGCCACAGGGGGAGCACAAGCCAGTGTACTCCCTGTGCCGGTCCCAAGCCCGGATAAATGGGCAGGGTTGCGTCAGGAAGGGCGTCCAGCATGAAAATCCTTGCCAAATCAACATGTGGATTATTGCAGTATAAGGTGATGATACACTGTGGTGATCTCAAAAGGGAGCAGCTGAAAGACAAAAAAAAAGTGTAAAAATCTGAAGGGAGTCAACATGACATTGGCAATATTTTCCTTATTTTGTAATGAGAATTGGCAGCACTAATTTAGTGTTGCTAACTATACGCAATATCCTAAGCTGAATATTTTATTTATTAATATTGCCTAAATTTACTAATCTAGTGGGAAATATAAAAAAAATACTAAAGTGCTCATACCTATTTGATTCTGATGTGCTGATAATAAATGGTAATAAAAGAATGACAATATCATTTGTAAGGTAAATGTATAAATTGTGTAGGAAATGGGAGCGTAATAAAGTCACCAGGATGAAATCAGCAAAGGATGAGATTGTTGTCATTCAAGATTGAAACACCAATGTTTGCTAGTGACCACTGCTGACATGCTGGCTGAAACCAAGAGTCCAGAAAAGGGGCAAGAAGTTATTGTTGCGCTGTGCATTCACTGCAGAATGCATTATGTTCATAACAATCTATAACATAGCTGGCTGTATATGATTACAATAAATACAGCAAATAATTGATTGTATCACATTGTTATCACAATGCTGCAGGAGCTGTAAAAATAGGAATTACATACCGGTACACAATATGGCGCCGCCATTTGAATTTAGCCATGGTTGCCTAACTTCCGGTTAGCTTACTGTGGTCGCTTAAGGTCGTACTCTCATTGGTGCCTTTTGCCTTGTTCCGTGCAGAGGTGACATGGCACTCTCAGCAGAGGGTTAGCGCTGGTCAGCACCAGCCGTACTCACATTGTAGTTTTTATCACGTTCTCCCTGTTCTTGTCACGCACTGGCAGTGTGTTTCACGTACGCGGGTGGAGCACAGACTTGAAGTGACTTTTATGTTTTCACAACAGGGTGCATTTTCAGTCAGCTGAGCACACAGCGTTCATTTTAAAAATTTGGAGTTTGTAGTTTACAAGCAGCATTAAAATATGTATAGAAATTGATATTTTGTAGCCTACACGAATAAATTGAGGAGCATGGGACACCCCCTTCAGGGCTGCGTTGCATCTTGGTTTCAAGGGAAACAGATAACCTTCTGCCAGAAAGACAAAAAAAAACTGATGAGAAAAAAGTCTAATATAGCTATAAGTGGAAAAAGTCAGAAATTTATGAGAAAGAAAGCTGTAAATTTGTGCAAAACATGATAGAATTATGTGGGGGGAAAGCAATGTTGACAAGAAAAAAATGGCGTAGAAAGCTACAGTTTAAAAACAGCACGGAGACTATTTTTGGCAGCAGTGGTGAGTCTGATTTCAATTTATTTTTTCAGTTTAGTGTTTCTATCACCAACTTTCTGGCAGCCACAGCAGCCTGCCATAGGACGCATGCATTTAAAAAATGTATTAGTTTGTAGTTAATTGGTTAAACGTGGCAACAAAATAACAGTTTGGAGAATATCCTCAAATTAATGTACAGTTGAATAGTTGAAACCACTTACCCACATTACAGCGACGCTCCGTGAAACCGAGGCAGATGCCTTCGCTGCTTTCATCCAGAGCTCATCATGAGAGGCAGAGAGCAGTCAAAAAAAAAGCAAATTTTTTAGTTGATAATTTATTTAAAATACAAGCACAGAAACTTAACCCTGTCTCATCACCAGTTGAGGCCACCACGTCAGGAACAGCTGGCTTAAGAGCTCTAGATTTGCAGAAAAAAAAATTATGTGAGGGGAAAAATGCACATTCACACAAAAAAAAATATAGGACAAGCCAGCTGCAGTTATTGGGGTTACTTGGTAACCTCCGGTCGGCTTGTCAATAGCAAAGTTATAGTGACAGCCTATACATGCGCATGCTTATACATGAGCAAACATTTGCATTTCTTCTGTTCCACAGACCACCTCTTCCAACTGTTCCAAAGCTGGGGGAAGGTGCCATTCTGCAGAACGACAGGGAGCGATCACGCTGACAGAGGTTCCATACTTTAGGGGTCAAACCTCGGTCAGCACAGAACCACCACTACAGTGAGAGTAGGCCCTTAAGATTCATTGCCACGGTAGCTCATTTCAGTGTATAATTAAATGTAATCTATGGTCCACATGTCCAAATAGTATGACAATGATACACCAACAAAAGGTTTTAAACACCCAGGATTAAATAAAATGATCACAGACCAACACCACACACACAAAAACTGTCCGGGTGGAACAGTTGCTGCTTGTTTCAAGTTCTGCTGTAACACGAAGTGCAGTGGCGATGTTAATTTGCATTAATATTTTTTAATCCATTAATTGCACTCCTGTAATGAATTACGTTAATACATTAATATTCCCAGCATTCTCGTCCGCCCGATTCGCCCTGAGTACCTCAAGGCCCTGGATGTTGTTGGGCTGTCATGGTTGACACGTCTCTGCAACATTGCGTGGAGGTCGGGGGCAGTGCCTTTGGCATGGCAAACCGGGGTGGTGGTTCCTCTCTTCAGAAAAGGGGACCGAAGGGTGTGCTCCAACTTTAGAGGGATCACACTCCTCAGCCTCCCTGGGAAGGTCTATGCCAAGGTACTGGAGAGGAGAGTCCGGCCATTGGTCGAACCTCAGATTCAGGAGGAGCAATGTGGTTTTCGTCCTGGCCGTGGCACAGCGGGCCAGCTCTTTACCCTCTCGAGAATTCTCGAGGGTTCGTGGGAGTTTGCCCAACCAGTTTACATGTGTTTTGTGGACTTGGAGAAGGCATTTGACCGCGTACCTCATGGTTTTTTGTGGGGGGTGCTTCGGGAGTATGGGGTATCGGGCTTGTTGTTACGAGCTTTTTGGTCTCTGTACAACCGTTATGAGAATTTGGTTCGTATTGCCAACACTCGATCGGATTCATTCCCAGTGAGAGTTGGACTCCGCCAGGGCTGCCCTTTGTCACCGATCCTGTTCATAATTTTTATGGACAGGATTTCTAGACGCAGCCAGGGAATGGAGGGTGTCATGCTTGGTGACCACAGGATCTCATCTCTGTTGTTTGCAGATGATGTTGTCCTGTTGGCTTCATCCAGCAATGACCTACAGTTCTTGCTGGGACGGTTTGCCACTAAGTGTGAAGCGGCTGGGATGAGAATCAGCACCTCCAAGTCCGAGTCCATGGTCTTCAGCCAGAAAAAGGTGGATTGTCCTCTCTGGGTTGGGGACAGGCTCCTGCCCCAAGTGGAGGAGTTTAAGTATCTTGGGGTCTTATTCACTAGTGAGGGGAGAATGGAGCGAGAAATTGACAGACGGATTGGAGCAGCATCTGCAGTGATGCGGACGTTGTACCGGTCTGTTGTGGTGAAGAGGGAGCTTAGTTCTAAGGCAAAGCTGTCGATTTACCAGTCAATCTACGTTCCTACTCTCACCTATGGTCACGAGCTTTGGGTAATGACCAAAAGAATGAGATCACGGATACAACCGGCTGAAATGAGCTTTCGCCGTAGGATTGCTGGACTCACCCTCAGAGATAGGGTGAGGAGCTCAGTCATCCGGGAGAGGCTCAGAGTAGAACCGCTGCTCCTCCACATTGAAAGGAGTCAGTTGAGGTGGTATGGGCATCTGATTAGGATGCCTCCTGGACGCCTCCCACTTGAGGTGTTTCAGGCACGTCCCACTGGGAGGAGACCCCGGGGCAGACCCAGGACTCGGTGGAGAGACTATGTCTCCCAGCTGGTCTGGGAACGCCTTGGCATCTCTGAAGAGCTGGAGCAGGTGGCTGTGGAGAGGGAAGTCTGGGCTTCTCTGCTTGAACTGCTGCCTCCGCGACCCGGACCTCCGGGAAAGCGGTAGAAGATGGATGGATGGATGGATTCCCAGCATTTGTTTGCAGTGTTTTTGTCAAAACCACAGTAAACCAGTGGTTATGAGCAAAATCAGCTGCAGGCTGCAGACCCTTGGAATAGCTGATCAAATAATACATTCAGGCTTTTTCATCTGAAAAAAAAAACAAAAAACATCAAAATTCCTTTGAACATACTGAATGATTATTATTAGCATATGGACATCACTGAAGAACAAAAACATATCCGATGGACCTGGATCCCAATTGAATTTCACTGCGGAGTTTTACATTGGACCAACTTGTGCATGCCCGTAGAAAGCAAGTATTCTTGTCTGAAAACAGGTAGCCCAATCAGGCTTTACAGGCCCAAATGTCGGCTGTGTTTGAAAGTAGAATACAAAGAGGTGTCGGTGTATAGCATATATGTAGGCAATCCCACATGTTAGACTTTGACAAATATGAAAGGGACTGAACACTATTGAAAATGAATGGGACATCCAATATTAGCGATTGTTTAAGAACCCTTGTTTATTTGTTTGTCAGACTTATTTGTGTGATATTTTATGAGTTATATTCATAAGTGTTGTATCTTGCATTTTGGGGAATGGGAGTTGTTCAGTCATCATTATAACTGTTTTAGTTTATATGTGTAGTTTATAGTCTATTGTCAATGAACTCATGCATTACTTTAACAGGACACGTTTATAAATACAGTATTTGAGACCCATTGTAGTGCATCCTTTTATATTTCAGCAATATTATAAGTACAAAACACTGAACATTATTATACACAGCAGAATGGCCTGTTTGGCAGCAACTGTTGCATCAGCATTGTCCATTTGTCAGTAAATAAAAAATGATTTATTTCATTATTTGGGCGTTTTTGTGTGTTTGGTCACAGTCGTCGTTTAATCAAAGCGTGCATATGTGTCCGCATATGATGTGCAATTGATCTGGCCGTAGCCATATAGTATGATAGTTGCGATACGCTTTGAACTTGCCGCTGCCCAGTCACGTGGTTCATGGAGCTCCAAATAGTTCCAAACAACAGTCTTTCTATAATGGCATGTGAATGGCAGCTGTGACGATCTGCGGCATAAAAAAACATTTTTTAGCCATATTAGGTAAATATTCAAAATACCTATCGGTAGATATATTGATAATGAACAGATTTAACTGTATTATAATACAGACAAGCAACATAAACATTTTTCTGACAGAATTGTGCATTTTTCCTTTTAAATGTACTACCTTCTTTATTCTAAATTTTACTTTTTTGCATAAATTTGCTACTTTTTCCTCATAATATTGTATTTCTTTGTTTCATAACTGATTTTTTTGTGCATTTGATATTATTTTCAAATTGAAATGTTTTTTTTTTAGTTTTTTTAAAAAATCATTACTTTTTTTCTTACAAATTTATGTATTTTAATGCTAAATTTGAAAGTTTTTTCATTCTAGCTTTTTATGCACACATTTGTGAACTATTTTGGAAACGTTACATTTTTCTGTTAAAAGTTTAAACATGAGGAAAAAATACAAACTATACACATGTACTCTGTAGAACAATCAAATTCATATACAGACAGTCATAAATAAAATGAATTTCCTGAACCACAATAGAATTACAAAGGATAGAAAATATATTCTGTTAACAGCTCAGTTAGTTTTTTTTTTTTATTTCAAGTGAGCCATTTTATAAAATTGAGTATTTCACATTTGTAAATATGACAGTTGTTTTTAGAATGTTTGTTTTTAACATTCAACTCTTCGTTTACCAACTTAAAATAATCACTTGTTTTCAGATGTATTAAAAAAATAAACCAGTCTGTATCCCAAGTGTCTTTCACCCCATGTTTCTCCCAACAATTTATTCAAATAAGTACAGAATATTTTCAACACAACAGAATGATAAAATATTAAAATTGCTAATTTACGAATGTTAAACAACATTGCCACCGATAACCAGATTATCAAGTTGAGCTAGCTGCTTTTCACCTGAATCTAGTGTGGCGCAAGCTAATGAGCAAGTTTGTGAGCTTCTATCGGACATAAACACAAAAAAAGCTGATGAAATGAAACACTATCACAGACGACATAATCTACATGTTAAGTGGTGAAATAAACAAAGCAATGGCCATTCATTAACTTACCAGGGATTATTAAGCAGACACTCGGGGAAATGAATGGTGGTCTATGGGGAAAACTACATTGTTTGGAACTAATTGCTGCTCCATGACCCACGTGACTTCCGCATTCCAAAGTTTCTATTGAAGTCTATCAGAGTATTGCAATATCATACTATATGGCTATGGATCTGGCCATTCCACTCCACAATCATGGTGGTATTATTATTAACTTTTAATTTTTGCATAGCCAAGCGAGCACACCAGCACCGGGAAGAGCGCCATGTTGAACCTGCGGTGCCGCAAAGGACAGCAGTGGCGCACATGTGAAGCAGCAGCCGAGACTCCCGTTAACCTTGCAGGCTGAGCTTGGCTCCCTGCGAAGGACTGCGGTAAGGCGGTCTGGCTGCTGTGCCCCCCTCCCCCAGCACACCCACACACCTTGTGTTCTCTATATATGCCGAATTATCCTTTAGAGCTACGCAATCACAGCAACATTATAGTATAAGTTTTTAAGCATTACATCTTCAGTATTCTTTTTTTCTGATCAAATTTGTCACTTTTCACTTCCTTGTTTTGTTAACGGGGCACTGTGGTGACTGGTTGAGATGCCGCGCACTATCCAATCAGTACAGAGTCAATTCGGAACCCCACCCACACTTCTAGAAGCCAGAGCATGAGGAAACGGAACGGTGGCTAAACTTTTATTGATAAAAATTACATATTTTGATTGAGCAACTCCATACTCTGGGATGCACATCCTCATAACCTCAGCAAAGTACTTATAAAATCTGAGGCCAGTCTGACGAACGGTTTGGGAGATATGTGAGGAATATACACACACAAACAGAGATTTGTTGCATTTATAGATAGATGAGATTGTTTGTTTCTGGTGATGTCACTAACAGACCGAAATGAAAATTTAAGAATATATTCCTATAGTCGTGAAAAAATTAGGACACCCTATGAAAGCCTGTGTGTGTTTTTTTTAAACATGTTTGGGCATATGGATATTTAATATCAATTTTAACAATACTGGGAGATTCAAGTATTATAACTAAACAATTAAAACTGAAGAAAAGAATTTTCTGTAAAATGTAATTCTAAACGCATGCAATTTCTGGTGAGGAATAAATTAGGACACCCCTACATTTATTCCCACTTACAATGGCTAAAGTCACACACAGGTGTATCGCATCAGGTGCACATGATTAGAACATCATTACTCAGCATTGTGAAGGAGGTTTGTCCTATTTAGTATATTTAGTTTGGTGTGCTCCGACTGTTGAAGTGAGAGTGAACAACACCATGGCGAGATCGAAAGAACTGTCTGAGGCCTTCAGAAAGAAGATTGTAGCAGTTTATGAGTCTGGTAAGGGATTTAAAAAGATCTCAAAAGAATCTGAAATCAGCCAGTCCACTGTCCGGAAAATAGTCTACAATTGGAAGACATTCAAAACAACTGCCAGCAGGCCCAGGTTTGGCCGTCCAAGCAAGTTCACTCTGAGAGCAGACCCCAAGATGCTAAAAAAAAAAGTCTCCAAAAACCCTAAAATGTCATCACGGGACCTACAGCAGGGTTTTGCTAGTTTTGATGTGAAAGTACATGCATCTGCAATCAGAAAGAGACTGCACAAGTTTAGCTTGCGTGGGAGGTGTGCAAGGAGGAAACCTTTGCTCTCTAAGAAAAACATGAAGGCCAGACTGAAGTTTGCCAGAGAGAACATAGACAAAGACCAGGACTTCTGGAATAATGTTCTTTGGACAAATGAGTCTAAAATTGAATTATTTGGACACCAGAACAGAGGATGTGTTTGGCATAGACCAAATACAGCATTCCAGGAAAAGAACCTCATACCAACTTTGAAGCATGGAGGTGGAAGTGTCATGGTTTGGGTATGCTTTGCTGCAGCAGGACTTGGCCAGCTCACCATCATAGAATTCACTATGAATTCTGCTGTGTATCAGAGGGTGCCTGAGAACCACATGAGACCATTTGTGAATAAAATTGAAGCTGAAGTGGAACTGGACCCTGCAACATGACAGTGACCCAAAACATACCAGTAAATCCACCAAGAACTGGCTAAAAACTAAGAACTGGAGAGTCCTGGAATGACAGAGTCAAAGCCCAGATCTTAATCCCATTGAGATGCTGTGGGGTGACTTGAAACAGGCTGCACATGCAAGAAACCCCTCAAACATCTCACAGCTAAAACAATTCTGCATTGAGGAGTGGGGCAAACTTTCCTCAGACCAATGTCAGAGACTGGTAGATGGTTACAAGAAGTGTCTCACTGGTTATTTCAGCCAAAGGAGGTAACACTAGCTATTAGGCGGTAGGGTGTCCTAAGTTTTTCCTTAAAATACACGTTTTTGTTGATATCTTTTGTTTAATGAGTAAAATAACGTTACTTTTTGTTATTTACCTGCAATTAAATCACCTTCTTTTCCAGAGATAAATAAAAACAAGATTAGACATCAATATGTGAACATTTCTTAGTAAAGAACTGAATATTTAATGGGGTGTCCTAATTTTTTCACATGACTATTTTAAAAAATCTGAAGGAGTTAAAGGAAACCTGTACTGGTCATTATAACAACATTAATCCTGCTTTAGGTATTACTTCTAAACCAAAAATGTGTTTATTCATTAAAAATAACCCACTAGAGTCAGTATACTGAATAATTTTATCCCATCAAAACTGCTCAGTCAAAACCAATGGGGAGCAGCCGTCGCTGACCGGAAGTGACGTACAATTGTTGTTTCCGGCTTTACTGTGGAAGAGTAACGTGTTCAGCAGATGTTCAATGGGTGGCGATCCGAGTTGAAAACAGCACAAAATCTGCATGGATATACAGTATACTGCACAAACCATCCTTGGAAATGGTCTTCATTGACGGCATGATCCGCAGGTACCCCTGGGAACCAGCAGCTGAAGGGGACCTGATGAACAGGCAAGTTCTCAGTCAAGTAACTTCAGAACACTTTGAATAAATCTTGATATACTAGAATTTTATTTCATTAAATTATATGCAGGTAGATTTGCTTGTACATGGTTGTAAAAAATTACATAAAATTATGATGTTAAAACTTTGACTGCTATACTGCAGCCCAATCAATCGCACAAAGCAACGACTGTGCGTCACTACCGTGTTGTACTTAACCATACAATTATCTTCCAAGGCATTCAAATTAAACAGAGACAGATCCCAAAATAAATGTGTGTACTTTAACAAATAATAACATTTACCATTACAAATATAGCATAATCACACAAACAATAAGTCATAATAGTGGTGACATCCCATCGTCACACAGCCCATGGAGGAGGCAAGATGTCCCTGACCATGACTGACTGAGAGAGCAGTGACTTGAAACTCACGCGTATTTGAGAAGGAATCATGACCAAAATTACTGGATGGAACCACTAGTATCATATTTAAGCCTCTGAAATAGCTATTGATTAAAATTCACTACAGGTACCCTTTAACATAAGCATTAACGGCTAGCACTAGTATCACATCTGACATTCAGAGGGAACTTAAAACAGTTTGAAATGTTAAAGAGCTGAAATGTAAATAATCTTGGAGCTAGCACGCCCAAACTGCTTCACTGTCAGCTGAAAACATTGCCTGAATTGGCAGAATGAAAGTTTTGCACTGGACCCGTGTGAATTGACGTGGGAAGAAAAAAAAAATTACAGTAGGATTTTCACACTGCTGCACCACGTTTTCACATCCCAGCAGTGTGAAACAGTAGAATTTTCTTTTGTTGCCATGCTTTTGTAGCACTTGAGGTGGAGTTTGACTCACTCGAGTCATTTGCTTATGTTAGGCTCCATCTCCAAGTAAAACAGCAACTTCTGTGACATGGAAAGTTAATCAGGACAGACTATCGAGGCAGGGAGAGCCAGTCAGTGCAAACTGTTGGGAACAGGCATGGTATACTGTTTTCAAGGAAAAACTAACCCAGGGGTGTCCAACCATGTGCCATGGAGAGCCAAGACCCTGCAGGTTTTACCTCCAACCAGTGTCTTCAACAGCAGATTTCTGTGAACTTCTTCCCACTGATTGCTGATAAGTGAAAACACCTGCTGAAGAGACTGGGTAGAAGAGAAAACCTGCAGGGTCTTGGCTCTCCATGGCACATGGTTGGACACCCCTGAACTAACCCAAGGCCCACTAAATAAAATCACACTAGATGGTGGTAGAGGTGACAGAGGAAAGCAGGTTACTGCTTCTATGTTAACACATTTTTAACATTAAAGTGATTGATTGATTTGATTAATAAAACTGTTCTGTAGATCTCCTTTAAAATACAAAAGCTCATAAAGGAGAGAAATGACACCTGAAAAAATATTTTCTGTTTAGTAAATGTTAAGTTTTGCATATGAAAGGAAACAGTTGTGATGCTATATTGAAACAATTCCCAAATATATCTAATAAAGTTTTAAATCTGAAAAAAAAACAAAAAACCCACAGGTGTTATATTTGAACAAAGTTTCATACTTTTTGAGAGAAACCACATGGTTGTGATGCCAGTCTTGGATGAAATGTATGCTGTTTAATAAGACTTTAAATTCAAATAGAATATAAACCACATGGTCATTGATTAAAAAGTCTAATGTTGGTTTTAATTAGTGTCTGGGTGTGTGATGTTTGTGTAAAAATCTCTAAAGGAAGCACTGCTTAAATACAGGGCATGTGCCCGCGCTGAAAACCACAACTATATTTCTGTTTGTCATTGGATTTTTATTGGACTTTTCATGTATTTTCTTTTTTCTGCAATAAATGCAATAAGTGAACATACTTGTACATGTGTTTGTTACATTCTGGTTTATAAAGTTAAGGAAACAGCATTAAGCATGTAACCAGTGGCTCCTTAAAGAGAACAAGTTATAAAGTACATGATACCCAAGCCCTTATACCCAACACTGAAGCAAACCTCTGTCCACACCTTTTTAGACAGGGTACGTAATGACATGGGCGGAGCTCCCCCGCTTCACATCACCCTTTTCAGTTCTTTTAAGTACTGCAGTATCCAAGCTCCCCTCCTTAGGGGCCCAGCGGTTTTATTCATAACCTTATGTTCCCTTACACTCAGTTCACCCAGTGCAGCAGACTATGGGATCCATAAGCCCACACCGCTGAGCAGGTCAAAGGAACCAGGACTGGACACCTGTGCCTCAGGGCAGGGAGGAGCCAACCAGAAGTACAGACAGGGTTATCCAAGAGATAGAACTGGACAAAAGTTTTGCCCAGTTGACTGGAACACAAATGTCCTGTTTTCTTTATTTTGCTAAACACTGTGAGGGAGTTTGTTTTGGAGTGAGACTTTCTATCATTTTTTTTTTTCTAAGCATTGCGTCATGGAATATGTTGATGTAGTCAATATTGGTGGACCACTTCTGTAACTACAGGTGCATTGTGTGATAGTTTAATTTCATTTTTTTTATAAAGGGATTTTGATAATTATACTTTCAGACAGACTAGAACACAAAGAACTCTAGGCATTGGGAGATTTCAGACTCACTGAGTCATCTGTTTCTGATAATTTTCTGGTCAACTTACTGATATCAGGTTATAAATAAGTATATGGGGGGGGGTGCTGAAAAGTTCATAGTGGTCAAATTTGACCAAATGTGGTTTATTTTTCAACCGCAGGGATCCAAGCGCTGCAACACTGATGGAAGAAGTGTGTGGACCGAAGGGGAGACTATGTTGAAAAATAAACCACATTTGGTCAAATTTGACCACTATGAACTTTACAGCCCTCCCTCGTAGAGTAGCAGCAGATGTGGGATCACAGTGAGCTAATTTCACAGGTTTAAGGCAGAAGTTACCTGTTCCTGTTTCCATTAACACAGCAGTAATCTGGTTCACATGGTCCAACAACCCTAAACACTAACAGACAAGTTTATTCTGACCGAACAGAACTGCTCAACTTTATGACCTGACCCCAGTCTCTGCCTCTATTATAACCTCCCATTGTAAATTCACAGGCATTGTCCTCCTTTGCTGATATAACTGCTTCCACTCTTCTTGGAAGGCTTTCTACCAGATTTTAGGGGCACAGGAAGACACACTCAGCTCTACTTCCCCCCACACCTGCTTCACCTCAAAAGGCTTTAGATTAACAGTGGGGCACCTGGAAATTATGTTCTTGCACCACGCCAACGCGTGGTGCGATCTACCATCGTCAAAAGGTGTGTGCACCCCTGCGACAACAGAAGGGGGCCCACCAAGTCGACATGCACATGATCAAAACGCTTAGCCGGGATGTGAAAAGGCTCCAAAGGGGCTCTAGTGTGCTTGTGTATTTTGGCTCGCTGACACGCTACGCAGGCTGCTGCCCATTCCTTGACCTGTTTACGCAACCCCGGCCAAACAAATTTCTCCCCCACCATCTTAATCGATGCGTGCACCCCCGGGTGCGCCAGAGAATGGATTGAGTCAAAAACGCGGCGGCGCCACGCAGCTGGAACCACAGGGCGAGGCCGCCCCGTGGAGACATCGCAGATTAGGGGGGGCATACCTATTTGCTGCACCCTGTGCTCCAGCCTTAACCCTGTTGGTCCAGACTGGAGCGCGCGCACATCCGCGTCGCGAACCTGCTCCGTGGCCATGGCTGCATAATCTAAACGTACGCGGACCGGGGCTGCGAGCGCTTCCGCACCACAAACCTGGCCCGCAGCCACGGCTGCCGAGTCTGCCCCCACGGGGCCTGGCGCTGCTACCGCACGTGAAAGACAATCTGCCACTACATTATGTTTGCCCGCGACATGCTGAATATCGGTGGTGAACTCCGATATCGCGGCCAGCTATCTTTGCTGCCGGCCTGACCAAGGCTCTGAAATCTTGGCCATCACAAACGTTAGTGGCTTATGGTCCACAAACGCGGTGAAACGGCGCCCCTCCAGCCAGAACTGGAAATGGCAGATGGCCAAATGCAGGGCCAACAGCTCCCTGTCGAACGCGCTGTATTTCCGCTCATTATCGAGCAAGGTTTTGCTGAAAAACGCGAGCGGCTGCCAGCTCCCTGCCACAAACTGTTCAACGACCGCCCCCACCGCTAAATCGGAAGCGTCCGTGGTGAGCGCCATGCGGGCCGTTGGCACCGGGTGTGCCAACAAAACGGCGTTCGCCAGGGCTGATTTGACCTGGGAGAATGCGCGCTCCCGCTCTGGGGACCATTCGATCTTATTTGCAGGTTTTTGTTTTTTAAGTGCCGCGTATAATGGTTGCATGAGCTGTGCTGCGCTTGGGAGGAAACGGTTATAAAAATTAACCATTCCCAAAAATTTCTGCAATGCTTTGACCGTCTGAGGTTGGGGAAAATCTGTTTTTGCGCGTACTTTATCGGGCAGAGGGACCGCTCCTTCTGGTGAAACGCGGTGCCCCAAAAAATCAATTTGCGTCACCCCAAACTGGCACTTCGCTGGGTTAATTATTAACCCGTGCTCAGCCAGCCTCCGAAAAACCGCTGTGAGGTGGCTTCCGTGTTCATTCTCGGACGTGCTGGCTACCAAAATATCATCCAAGTAGACGAACACGAAAGGGAGGCCACGTAAAACTGCATCCATCATGCGCTGGAAAGTCTGCGCAGCACCCTTGAGTCCAAACGGCATACGCAAAAACTCGAAAAGCCCAAAAGGAGTTATTACCGCTGTTTTGGGTATGTCCTGAGCGCGGACTGGGACTTGATGGTACCCGCGCACCAAATCTATTTTAGAAAAAATGTGTGCCCCCGCTAAATGCACCAAAAAATCTTGGATGTGCGGAATCGGGTAGCGGTCGTGTGCTGAAGCGTTATTCAACCTGCGGAAATCACCGCAAGGCCGCCACGAGCCATCAGCCTTGGGGACCATATGCAGCGGTGAAGCCCAGGGGCTGTTAGAGCGTCTAATGATGCCCAGTTTTTCCAGGTTGGCGAATTCCTTGCGCGCTATGGCTAGTTTAGCTGAGTCCAAGCGCCGAGCTTTTGCAAAAACGGGGGGCCCGGTGGTAGTTATAAAGTGTTCCACCCCATGTTTAGCCACTGACGCCGAAAATGTTGGGACTGTGAGTGCTGGAAACTGAGTGAGTAGTGCTTGGAACTTACCACCCGCAGCTGTGACGTTGGGCTGTGCAGTAGGCGGGACCACCCGGGCTGTACAGGAAATGGAGTGGAAAGGCATTAACTAACTAACTAACTAACTAACTAACCTGCACTTATATAGCGCTTTTCTAGTCACAAAGACCACTCAAAGCGCTTTCATTAATACTAACCCTCTATTCTAAGGGCCTATAGGAAACAGATATCTAGGGACAATTTAGAACAGCCAATTAACCTAACCTGCATGTTTTTGGCATGTGGGAGGAAACCGGAGAAATC
The DNA here is from genome assembly GCA_020510985.1 of Pholidichthys leucotaenia. Taxonomy (NCBI): domain Eukaryota; kingdom Metazoa; phylum Chordata; class Actinopteri; order Cichliformes; family Pholidichthyidae; genus Pholidichthys; species Pholidichthys leucotaenia. The sequence goes on from CM035836.1 coordinate 312,832,178, forward strand.
CCGGAGTAAACCCATGCAACATGGGGAGAACATGCAAACTCCACACAGATCACTGTTGGTCGGGGGCTGGGATCGAACCCACGATCCCACGATCCCCACAATCCCCCGGCCAAGGGTAAACTGTGCTGCCGCAGTGCTAACCACTGCGCCACCGTGCAGCCCGACGTCATTAACCAGACGTCTATTAGCAAGATCAACCAATAAACCATTCGAGCACAAAAAATCAGCACCTAACATGTTATGACTGACTGCCGCTACGACGAAAGTCCACTCGAATGTCCGACCGTGAAAAGACAGGGGGAGGGTCTTCTCCCCGAAGGTCTTGATCGTCGAGCCGCTCGCCGCCAACACCAGGGGTCCGCTGGAAGGCGCCAGCCGGTCAGTGTAGGAAGGTGTGATGAAACTCAGCTGGGAGCCTGTGTCCACCAGGAACTGCCTCCCTGATTTCGCGTCCGTAAGGTAGAGCAGCTTGTTCTTCAAGCCGAGAGCAGCAGCTGCTACCGACTCTCGGTCCTGGCATTTCCCGAGCGCCTGAACTGGCACGGTGGAATGCACTTGCGTGCCTTCACGGCGAAACGTCGATGATAAAAGCAGAGGACGTCGCCCGCTCCGCGTCTCCTGGCCTCTGCCGCTGCTGACGTCAGCGAATCTGGTGCTGCAGCCTCTGGCCCCCTGCCGTCTCCAGGCGTTGCGCTCAGCTCCGCTGCCGCCGTCGTGGCCGTGTGCCGTCTATGGGCGTCGACGAGTCGCTGTGCCTCCTGGCCCAGCTCGTGGTATTCTCGGTTGGTCAGCAGCTGTGAACCGGCCAGGGTAACTCTCACCGCTGACGGTAGTGTCCTGAGGAAAAGATAGGCGAAGATAAAGCCGTCATCATCATCGCCTCTCAGACTCAGCATCCTCGCCATCAGGTCCACAGGCCTGTCTGCCTCGCCTTCAGTCAACACCAGGAGCTTCTCTGCTCGCTCTCCCAGCGAGGGGGTGAAAGCACTGATGAGAGTGGCTTTCAATGCGCCGTACTTGTCGTCGTCTGGTGGGTGGTTAGTCAGCCTCTCCACCCGCTGGGCTGTGAGGTTGTCCAGCTTTGCGACTACATGGTAGAATTTCGTTGCATCCGCCGAAATTCCCCGAAGATGGAACTGCACCTCGACAGTGTTAAACCAGGAGCGTGGGCTATGCTGCCAGAAATCAGGCAGCTGGACTGCGGTAGCTGCGTTAGCCTGGCTGGCTCCTGACGAGTCCGGTGCGGGAAGGTCGTCCCCGGCCATAATTTGTCGTAGGGTCACCAGTGTAGAGAATGCGTTCAAGGATGAGGCTGAGTTTATTTCTCAGGTTCAGCTTTATTAAGAGAACACATGCTCTAGCAATCTCTAAAACAAAAGAAGAAACTGAGCAATGAAATACCACACTCTTATACTGCTGGAGCCACGAAACCTAAGTCACATGGTGCTTTAGCAAACATACAATCACATGGTACTTAATCCCAGTCCCAATGCAACTCTTTGATGTTTCACTATTGTCTCTTATCCCTCGATGATCCGGGAATCCTCCTGGGGCATCCTCTCTGAGACAAAGGCCAAAACTCACACCTCCTCGTCATCTCCTGTAGACCTCTGCAGGCCCAGACCTCTTTTGTCCCACAAGACGTGAAGCACCCAGTAAACATACAGCCATACATTTGTGGGAAATATGAACTCAATATATGCGCCACATTCTCACTCATTTTCACTTTGTACATGAACACATCCATTTCCTCAATACAAAGCTGATCTTCCCTCCCATGTAAAAGCCATTATAACAGCAGTCCACCATAGATCATGCACACCTGCCTGTAAAGGTGAGGTGACAAGCCATTCTGGCTGGTTTATTGCATGTTGCACCCAAAACACACCTCTGAATAATTTAGAGTTGGGACAACCTACTTTTGCTCTTTTCAAAATCTTTTTTTTCCACATTGTCAGACCAGATGGACTTGGACATTACTATGAATTACTCTGGTTTATTGTATTAACAGACCATATAGGAAATCTATGCTGAGAGAAATTTCAGCATTAGTCCATTACCACCTATTAGTAGCTGTCTGAAACCATCAAACCTACTTAGGCAGCCTGATAGCCAATCAAGTTAACATTAGTAAGAAGATAATAGATGAGTTTTATATAAGTAAATTAATGCTGAATGTTCCTGGTTCTAATCAAAACACACTTTTCCCAGATGCCTCTATCTGGCTAGAACATAGCGTGCTCGCTTCTGGTCAAAATGAATATCACAAATGGAAAAAAACCCCTGAAAAATCTGACCCAAATCCACTTTGTTCTAGTTGCCTTTCAGGGCACCATAGATAAGGGGGAAAATAGACTAATTGCTAACTGGTCAAACTAAAAAAGTCTTACCTTTCTGGATTTCTACATTGATAGAGCATATATGATCTTACTGGTATTTACAGTGGAGATCAAAATTAGAGAACAATGTATTAATACTTGATTAATTGTAACATATATTATTCTTCATCGGTGTTGGGCACATTACTAAAAAGATAGTAACTAATTACAGTTACTAGTTACTTCTTTTCAAAAGTAATTGAGTTACCAATTACTGCATGCTTAAAGTAATTAGTTACTTGGAAAAGTAACTACTTTTAAATGCATACTTAAATCATCTTGCACACATAGCAAGATAATTTAATGGATTACATTACAGGCTTATTAATGTCAGGCTGAAAACAGACTGTTTCAGAATTGTTAGAACATTTTCAGTCTGCTGTATTATGCCTTGAGAGTTCATTTTGTGGGAAGAATCTGAAGAAAATCAACATGATATCGCCAGTAATTTCCTCATTTTGGAGTGATAGTTGGCAACACTGCATAAAGCTGTCCATGTTTATCTTACCTTTATGATATGGATTTAATCTGATGTGCAGTCATCCAAAGAAAATGTCCATTATCCACAGTCCAAATGTCTGCTGTGACATGATCCAGTCCCTCAAATTCCTTTTGAAGATCAAAAGGGCAGCTTGGTGACGCAGTGATTAGCACTGTGGCAGCACAGTAAGGTCATGAGTTCGATCCCACTCCTTGACCATCGGTGACCCTTCTGTATGGAGTTTGCATGTTCTCCCCGTGTCTGCATGGGTTTACCCCGGGTTCTCCAGTTTCCTCCCACAGGCCAAAAACCTGCAAGTTAGGTTAAGTGGAGATGTTAAAATGGCCCGAGGTGTGAATGGTGAAGGGACTGGCACCATACCGTGCGTGCCTCATCCATCCAGGTGGAGCCCTGAATTTCCCTCTGGGATTAAAAAAGTACACAAAACACCCCATTTTTTTAATAATCTTTATGCAGGTAGCAGGTAAATGTGTTTTAACTTCAGTGGATCACAGTCCCAGCTGTCTGATGGAAAGTGACTGTTTATATCATGTCTTCATTCTGTAACAACGTATCTGGCAATCTGTTGGTTTAATTCTTGCTGGGTCACAAACTGTCGAGATGCATACCTATGCTTGTAATCCAGCCGTGGCTGTTGAGACTGTTCAGATAGCATAGATCCACCAACACGGTGTTGTTAGCATAGCTAACCGTTACTTCGCACTAGCTTTCTTGGAGCTTTGTTGCTGTTTCAAGCGCTTCTGAAGATTGCAGTAGGTCTCAACTGGCACTTAGCTTCCAACCCACCAATATGCTTTTATCCTTTACCTCGACATTCTCAATGGGGAATCAGTTCAACACTGCAGCTGGAGTTGCTCACCATTTCACTGCTGAACAGGGCAAGCATCTGTCTTAGCACACAGTGTCTCACCTTTGAAGATAATTTGGACTCAAAGCTCGCTCTGCAGTAACCAAACCTCTCATCAGCAGAAAGAATAAAAAGGCTAGACTTGCCTTTGCTGAGGGGCATGTTGTGTGGACAGAGGAGAACTGGTCCAGAGTGCACTTCAGTGATGAGAGTAATTTCAATTTATTTGGGTCTGATGGGAAACAATATGTTCGGCGTCAAACGGGGAAAGACTGAACCCAAAGTATGTAAAGAAGTTAAATTTGGAGGAGGAAGTGTCATAGTTTGGGGGATGTTTTCTGCAGCAGGAGTTAGGCCTCTTGTAAAGCTACATGGTAGGGTGAATGCAAATGTGAACCTCCTTCTGCAACATGCAGTTCCTTCACTGCAATTGTCTCCCTATCAAGCCCACAATTTTCATGCAAGACAATGCCCCCTGTCACACTGCAAAACGGGTTAAAGAGTTCCTTGAATCTAACGATATTGAAACAATGAAATGGCCAGCCCAGAGTCCAGGCCTAAACCCCATAGAGAATCTCTGGAAAATCCTTGGTGTCAAAGTAATGGCTAAGAAACCCACTACAGTTATTGAACTGTGGAAGAAACTACAGGAAGAATGGACCATGATCTGTGATTGTCACGCCGCGCCATTCATCAGCGGCGCCACCTGCTCACACACCTGCCAATCATCAGCGGCGAGGGATAAAGGCCGTCTCGCCCGGAGGCTCGGCCTGAAGCCGTCAGACTTCGTCCCTCACCGTTGTGAGCATACTTCCCTTCAGCGTAACCATTTTGGTAAGAAGATCGCTTACCTTTTCTCTTCAGTCTTCTCCCCTGTGCACAGGTGGATTTCCCAGCGGCGGACATCTCCTCTCCATCGCCCAATCCTCGCTGCTGTACAGAGCTCTCCAGGTGGCTGTCTTCCGGGCTTCACCCCCTTGTTGTGCCAGCTGTCCTGACCCACCAAGTAAGTCCTTCTCTCGCCATAAATCCCTCCTGTGTTGGTGTATGCCCGTCACCCTCTCCCTGTGCTCTCTCCATAGGGTTGCTCGGCTGTACGGTCACCTGCCTCTGTGCCTGGAGCAGACACCATCACCAACACATTTACATCCCGCAGACACGCACTCATTCACTCCTGTTGTTAATAAACTCTTTGAACTACTCTAAGCCTGTGTGTGTGCGTCTCCTGAGCCGTGCGTTATGTCAGTACGGCTTCAGCAGAGCGGCTCGGCGGACGGCGGGCTCGCACACCGGTTTTCCACTCTCGAGGCTAGAGTGGATCAAATAGCTTATCAACAACAGGTGATCTTTAATCAATTATTGAATTTAACTAACCGGTTGGGCCGCTTGGATCCTCAACAGCCGTTCCCCCCGGCTCGCCAGGGTGGCGCGGCTCCTGCTGTTCCAGCGGCCGTCCAGCCGGCTCCAGTGGCACCGGTTCGGCTCACACCGATTCCGACCCCCGCCCGCTTTAGCGGTAAGCTCGGCGGAGCGCGGGGGTTCATTATGCAGTGTGAGTCCGTGTTCCACCGTGTGCCCGGAGATTTTCCCTCGGATCACAGTCGGATTGGTTACATAGGGAATCTTCTGGAGGGGCGTGCGTTAACTTGGACCTACGCCGTAATGGCGAGGCCCAGTTATGCCACCCTCACCTATGACCAGTTCGTGAGGCGCTTCCTGGAGGTCTTTGACCATTCTCAAACCGAGACGGTCCAGGTCGATCGGCTCCTCGCTCTCCAGCAGGGAGGCCGGTCGGCAGCGGACTACTCGGTCGACTTCCGGGTAGCGGCGGAGGAATTGGGCTGGGAGGATCGCTCCCTCTGTGGCCTGTTCCTCCGCAGCCTCAATAGTGATCTGAGGGATGAACTGGCTGGACGGGATATCCCTGGGACGCTAGCGGAGCTGACATCCTTAGCGATAAGTTTGGATAACAGGCTGCGCGAGCGCTCCTCGGGGCGGAAGTCTTCTTCTTCTCGCCCTCGTGGAGTCTCGCCGCACCTGTTCCAAGCTCGCCCCCTGGCGGCGCCGCCAGCATTGTGCCCCGAGGAGTCGGAGCCGATGGTGACGGGCTGGACCAAGCTTTCCCCTGCGGAGAAACAACGCCGCCGTGAGTTGGGCCTCTGCATGTATTGCGGAGGTGACCAACACACTGTGGAGCGTTGCCCGCGGAAAGCCAGTCGGCGGGGTCCGCGAATCGCTGTAGGGAGCCTCGCGGATCCCAACCGGTTAGACTCTCTCACCCAATTAAAGCTGCCCATCCGTTTTTGCCACAATCCCACTGGGCACCTCACCCACGCACTGGTGGATTCGGGCGCAGAGGGCAGCTTCATTTCACAAGGCCTGGCAACCCGATTGGGCATCCGCTGTCAGGCATTAAAACACCCCATCTCCCTGGTCCATCTCTCCCGTGCCTCCCTTGGGAGAGTTTCTCACCAGACCATGCCTGTCCCAGTCATCATCTCAGGGAACCACCGGGAGGAGATGGTATTTTACGTCCTGCCCAACTCTGTGTCGCCCGTCATCCTGGGGTATCCCTGGCTACGCCTCCACAACCCTGTCCTGGACTGGAGGTCCGCTGGGGTATCGGCATGGAGTACCTTCTGTATGGGCACCTGCCTTCAGTCCGCTGCCTGCTCCCCATCCGCGGCTCCCCCTGTGGCGGATACAGCACCTCCGGACCTGTCACTGGTGCCTCCAGAATTTCACGACCTGGGTATGGTATTTAGCAAATCGAAAGCTATGTCTCTTCCCCCGCATCGACCATATGACTGTGCCATCAACCTCCGCCAGGGGGCTCCCCTGCCATCTGGTCGGCTCTACAGCCTGTCGGCGCCGGAGAAGGAGACCATGAATACATACCTAAAGGAATCTCTGAGCGCTGGGATTATTCGCCCATCGTCGTCACCCGTGGGGGCAGGGTTTTTCTTTGTCGGGAAAAAGGACGGATCCCTCCGCCCCTGCATAGACTACCGAGCGCTGAATGACATCACTGAGAGGGACCGTTACACCCTGCCCCTCATGGACACTGCCTTTCACTCCCTCCAGGGGGCGACCTGGTTTACCAAGCTGGATTTACGCAGCGCTTACCACCTCGTCCGGATCCGGGAGGGAGATGAATGGAAGACAGCCTTCCGTACCCCGAACGGCCACTTTGAGTATCTCGTCATGCCGTTCGGGCTGACCAACGCTCCTGCCGTCTTTCAGCGCCTCATTAATGACGTCCTCCGGGATTTCATCGGCCTTTTTGTGTTCGTCTACCTGGATGACATCCTTATCTTCTCCAGGTCCAGGGACGAGCACCAGGTCCATGTGAGGCGGGTCCTCCAAAGACTGCTGGAGAATCGTCTGTACGTGAAGGCTGAGAAATGCGAATTCTACGCTAGGACCACATCCTTCCTGGGATTCATCATCGCTCAAGATCAGGTGCTCCCAGACCCAGAGAAGGTGAAGGCGGTGGTGGAGTGGCCTACTCCCGCATCCCGGAAGCAGGTGCAACAGTTTGTTGGCTTCGCCAATTTTTACCGCCGCTTTGTCCCAAATTTCAGCTCGATCGTCGGACCGCTGACCCGCCTCACGTCCCCGAAGGTCCCGTTCCGGTGGACTGAAGAGGTCGCTGCTGCCTTTAGGGCGCTGAAGGCGGAGTTCTCCTCCTCCCGGGTCCTTCGCCAGGTCGACCCCGCGCTGCAGTGCATTGTGGAGGTGGACGCATCGGACACGGGAGTGGGAGCAGTGTTATCCCAGCGGTCACCTGACGATGGCGCCAAGCGGCCGTGCGCCTTCTTCTCCCGGCGCCTGTCCCCGGCGGAGAGGAACTACGATGTGGGGGACAGAGAGCTCCTGGCCATTAAACTCGCCTTACAGGAGTGGCGCCACTGGCTAGAGGGGGCGGACCTGCCGTTTGTGGTCCTGACGGACCACAAGAACTTAGAGTATTTACGATCTGCCAAGCGCCTGAATGCCCGCCAGGCGCGCTGGTCTTTGTTCTTCGCCAGGTTCCGCTTCTCGATCACCTTCAGGCCGGGCTCCAAAAACGGCCTGCCTGACGCCCTCTCTAGGCAGTTCACCCCCGTGGAGGCTGAGGAGACGCCCCACACTATCCTGCCCAGGTCGTGCGTCCTCGGTGCCATCTCTTGGGACATTGAAGACAAGATCCGGAAGGCGCAGGAGGTGGAACCTGATCCTGGCGGCGGACCGGAGGGAAGACTGTTCGTCCCATCTGCGGTCCGAGGAGAGGTCATCCACTGGCTCCACACCTCCCGGCTCACCTGTCATCCCGGCACCTCTCGGATGATCAGCCTCCTCCAGCGGTCCTTTTGGTGGCCAGGCCTGCGGAGGGATGCAGCCCGCTACGCCCGGGCTTGCCCAATCTGTGCCACCAGCAAGTCGGGAAATGCCCCCCCAGCGGGTCTGCTCCAGCCTCTGCCCGTCCCCGGCAGGCCCTGGTCGCACATCGCACTGGACTTCGTCACCGGACTCCCCGTTTCCAACTCCTTTGACACCGTCCTGACCATTGTGGACCGTTTCTCCAAGGCGGCGCACTTCATTCCCCTGCGGGGTCTCCCTACTGCCCTGGAGACGGCGGGCCTCCTCGTCCAACACGTGGTCAGGCTGCACGGGATTCCGGTGGACGTGGTCTCGGACCGGGGCCCCCAATTTTCGTCCGAGGTTTGGAGATCCTTCTGTAACGCCATCGGAGCCAAGGTGAGCCTCTCCTCCGGCCATCACCCCCAGTCTAACGGGCAGTGTGAGAGGACCAATCAGGAGCTGGAGGCTGCGCTCCGCTGTGTTACCAGATCCAAGCCGACGTCCTGGAGCAACCATCTCGCCTGGGTGGAGTATGCCCACAACACCGCCCGCTCTTCTGCAACGGGGATGTCCCCCTTCAAGGCGTCCCTGGGTTACGACCCCCCGCTGTTTCCAGCGCAGGAGAACGAGGTGACTGTCCCCTCCGTTAGGGCGCACCTTAGGCAGTTCCGCTCCACCTGGGCTGCCGCGCGTCATGCGCTTTTACGCACAGCGGAGCGCAACAGGACCGTGGCGGACCGGCACAGAAGACCTGCCCCGGCGTACAGAGTTGGGCAACTCGTGTATGTGTCTACCCAGGACGTCACATTAAAAGGCGAGAGGAGGAAGCTGGCACAGCGATTCATGGGTCCCTTTCCCGTCACCCGGATCATCAACCCGGTGGCTGTGCGCGTGGCTATCCCCCCCTCCCTCCGCATCCATCCCACTTTCCATGTGTCGAGGGTGAAACTGGCAGTCACTGACCCCCTTTGCCCTCCTCCTGCAGCGCAACCCGCGCCCCGGATGGTTGGTGGCCATCCGGCCTGGTCCGTCTCCTCCATCCTGGACTCCCGGCGCCGAGGCCGTGGGTTGCAATACCTGGTGGACTGGGAGGGCTATGGGCCCGAGCATCGGCAATGGGTGCCCCCGTCGTTTGTGTTGGACCCATCGCTCATCGCGGACTTCCACCGAGCGCACCCGGATAAGCCATCGCCAGGAGGCGCTGCTAGAGGGGGGAGTACTGTCACGCCGCGCCATTCATCAGCGGCGCCACCTGCTCACACACCTGCCAATCATCAGCGGCGAGGGATAAAGGCCGTCTCGCCCGGAGGCTCGGCCTGAAGCCGTCAGACTTCGTCCCTCACCGTTGTGAGCATACTTCCCTTCAGCGTAACCATTTTGGTAAGAAGATCGCTTACCTTTTCTCTTCAGTCTTCTCCCCTGTGCACAGGTGGATTTCCCAGCGGCGGACATCTCCTCTCCATCGCCCAATCCTCGCTGCTGTACAGAGCTCTCCAGGTGGCTGTCTTCCGGGCTTCACCCCCTTGTTGTGCCAGCTGTCCTGACCCACCAAGTAAGTCCTTCTCTCGCCATAAATCCCTCCTGTGTTGGTGTATGCCCGTCACCCTCTCCCTGTGCTCTCTCCATAGGGTTGCTCGGCTGTACGGTCACCTGCCTCTGTGCCTGGAGCAGACACCATCACCAACACATTTACATCCCGCAGACACGCACTCATTCACTCCTGTTGTTAATAAACTCTTTGAACTACTCTAAGCCTGTGTGTGTGCGTCTCCTGAGCCGTGCGTTATGTCAGTGATGATTTTAGATAAAACCAGTTAGAAATTCTGGAGGAATCTACTTTCTGAGGAAGCTGAGATCCTTCAATGTGTGTAACAGGATGCTGGAGCTTTTCTATCAGGCCGTTGTCGCGAGCGGCATCTTCTTTGCTGTTGTCTGTTGGGGTAGCAGTATCAGAGCCAGCGACATCAACAGACTTGACAAGATTATCAAGAAGGCTGGCTCTGTAATTGGTCTCAGGCCGGAGACCTTTGAGACTGTGGTGGAAAGGATGACACTAAACAAACTGTTATCCATCATGGACAATCTTGGTCACCCCCTCCTCCACATGCTGGACAGACAGCGGAGCACTTTCTCCAGCAGACTGCTACAGTTTCGCTGCCGAACAGTTAGATACAGGAAATCTTTCCTGCCACATGCCATTTCACTGTACAATAACTCACTCTAATGTTGTATTCTGGTCATAACAATGCTGCCATACTGCACCTTGCAGTGTAATTGGTACCTCACATTGCACCCTGCGCCTGATAGTCCTGCATTGTACAGCGAGCACCATTCATGTATCTATACGGGTCATCGTCTATTCATCTGTGATGTATATGTTATCTAGGCAGTTTTACTTTCCATGGGTAATTCCTTTTTCTTTTATGCTGTGTGTTTCTGTCATTTTGGTCATCTACTGTCATGCTGCTGTTGCACTGTAATTTCCCAGTTTGGGGTCAATAAAGTACATTTATCTATCTATCAATGGAGCAATAGAGGGCATGTGCATAACATCACCAAACAACTCATTGTAATTACCATTTTGCCACTCAGTCCTGTGTAACTATGGCAAAGGCCATGAGTTCTGTTCCAGTGCATACCCTTTATATTTTGGAAAAATAATTCAAGAAAAAGTCTCACCTCTATGAAGATTATGGGCCATATTACAACAACGGGATTGTTTAGTCAGTTGTCAGTGACGCAGAACGTGTTTAAGGGCGTTTCCAAGTTCATTTCCTTATCACAATGGTGTAAAAATGAACTTTCCACCAGCACATGATGCAAAGAGGCTGGTCTAATCATTCAGAGATGTGTTTTGAATAATCCAATCCAAAGCGCTCCTTCTCATTCCTTTAATGCAATGAGGCACATTATCTAAAGTGAACTGTGATCATGATGGTTTAAAACGGGTTTTGTGCTGATCAAAGCCCGTGTGTGTGAGCCAAGATGCATGTGATAGTAATGCTGCTTGGTAATAAGGAAAACATCAATCACAGCTGATGCCCAGTTAGTTATGTTAGAAACAACAACAGTGAAGAATAAGCAGAAAAATCAGCTGAATAGTTTCATGTAGTGTGCACGGATTCAGCTCACAGACATGAATGGGTTTGGATGATGCCTGTGCAAACTTTCATAAACTTTCATTAACGATGGCATGGAAGTCGCTCCATGCCATTGTTTCCTTCATGGGAGATGGAGGAAAGGAGGAAAGAAGGACATCTGGCATGTCTTCCCGTGGATGTGGATGCATCTCCCGTTTCTGTGGGGTGTTACAGTGAAAAGTACAATGCCGTACACTCCTTGTTCATTCATTTATTCACCTAAAAATAAACACATTAATCCTTAATAAGTCCATGATGAAAACGAAAATGTGAATGGAGTACAACTCATCAGACTGACATGCCCCCTGCACAGCACATCTCATTGCCCGTTCATTCATTCATTCCCTCCCCCAAAAAAATCCTACATTAATGTTAAATCTATAGACTTCAATGGTAAGTCTGCAATTAAAATGAGAGTGTAGATGGCATAAAAAAAACTAGTGTGTGATCATCATATAATTAAAATGACGGGTGATTATATGCTGACTGTTACAACTGTCTATTAAAATAAGATCAGGACTTGCTCCTCATGAGCTCTGGAGCGGCGCGATTTCAGAACACGCCACTGAAATGTCATTAAACAATGAGCTAATGATGATACTGTAGAGCTTTTTTTACTGATCAAAAGTGGATTCTCATGGAATGCACTGTAATAGTAATGCGCATTAGATTGCACACCGCTACACCTCTTTGAAATGGCTCGCCTCCTCCCAGCGCAGAGTGGGTATACTGTCTACTGGTAATTTGATGGCATGATGCAAAGTGTACAAAACAGACAACAACAAACTAACAAAACTAACAAAAACACTGGTGTACAGCTGAAAGTCAGTCGTAAAAGTGCATGGATGGCCATCAAAATAGGGCTCTTTATCGGATAGTGTTTAGTTCCATTAGAAATATTGTCTCCATAAAGCCAAAAACTACTATATCAGCAGGAACAGATCAGCTGTTTTCAAGGTCATCAAGAAAGACTCCCAGCTGAAAATTAAATTTATTGTGGTTTTATTACTGTTTTTATCTGGAAGGACTGATCAGAATTGGGACCTGTAATCTGACTGACGTTCAGGCGGTGAACTTTGGATGGTTTATCAGTCAGATAAGAGTTGAAAAGTTGTGGATATAAAAACTTCCCTCATATCTGTCTGCCTGTTTTGGCAGTCTACCATCTGAAGGTGAGTACAAACATGATTCTGGTCCAACATCCCAAACCTGATCCTGCTCTGCTCTCTCTGGAGCCCCTAGGAGTATCCGTCTGAGTATCCTGGTATGAGGTTGTTAGGGTTAGGGTTTCCAGGTTAGGTCTAACATCTAACACAGATGTAGAAATGAGCAAAATAGGACAACTTTACAATAATGTAAATGTAACCCTATTGCTGCTTTTTACTCTTAATATCTATGCATTGCACTGATGTTAAAATGTTTGCATGAGTGTGAAGAAATATTTATCAACAATAAATGAGACATAATTCAATATTTATAGTGAGAATAAGGTAATTGGGTTTGTCATTTTTAGCATAATGACATCAAAATGTAAAAAAAAAAATGTTTGAAATGTTTCACTGTCCATATGAATATTGAATATATTAAAGTTTATGTTTTTGAATTGTATTGCAAAGATTAAAAAAAATCACAATATTCCAGTGTTTTCAGCTGCACCTGTATCACTGTATAAACAGAATTTTAGTTTTATGCAGATGATGTGATTGCTTCTCATGTTGACAGTCAGAAAATAGAGTCTGAAAATGCTCATAATCAGACTTAATCTCTGTTATCAGCAAAGTTGATGCCGATCTCAGATCCACCAGGAGGAAGTGGACCATATTTCTGTTTAAAATAACATTTAGAATATACAGATAAATGGAAGAATTAGATGGATGGTTTCTGCTGATGTTTACTGGGTTTATAATCTGGTGATTTGTGTTGTTTCTATCAGTGTGTAGAACAAGAGTCTGTCACTAATGTGCCTGACAGTACCGTACGGACAGTATGATTTTATGTACAGTAAATGTCAAAGCCTTGTGTCAGATAGGTAATATGCTAGAGAGTAAATGATCCACAAATATCCAGATAAGCCTGGATATTTTTAGATGTTACACATGTTGATTTGTTTGTTCAGACTTTTTTCCAGAGAGACAGTGTTGCATGTTAAAGAGAGGAGAAAAGAAATGTAATTAGAGTCATCTGACAGATTTGACCTGATGTAGTGCACCAACGTAAAATATAGGTAAAATGATTGTGCACGGAATTAATGTGTAATGTTGTTTGGTAACTGCTTAGAGGAGCTCCAGCTCCCTCTCCACGGTGTTCTGTGCTGCCATGGAGCATGTACAGTACTTCCACACATGGGACCTTAAATCAGAAAAAATCTCAGTCAAAATGAATGGCAGGAGTGAAATTATCTTTTGATCACGATCGAATTTTGCCACGAGTTACACATACTGTATGATGTTTGTCAATTTAAAAGATAATTTTCCACGTAAATAACAATGTACACACGTGGACAAAATTGTTGGTACCCCTCTGTTAATGGAAGAAAAGCCCACAATGGTCACAGAAATAACTTGAATCTGACAAAAGTGGTGATAGAAAATTAACCAGTGAAAATCAGACAATGCTTTTGAATTGTGGTTCAACAGAATTATTTTAAAAAAACAAACTCATGAAACAGGCCTGGACAAAAATGATGGTACCTTTAACTTAATATTTTGTTGAACAACCTTTTGAGGCAATCACTGCAATCAAACGATTTCTGTAACTGTCAATGAGACTTCTGCACCTCTCAGCAGGTATTTTGGCCCACTCCTCATGAGCAAACTGCTCCAGTTGTCTCAGGTTTGAAGGGTGCCTTCTCCAGATGGCATGTTTCAGCTCCTTCCACAGATGTTCAATGGGATTTAAATCAGGGCTCATAGAAGGCCACTTTAGAATAGTCCAATGTTTCGCTCTTAGCCATTCTTGGGTGTTTTTAGCTGTGTGTTTTGGGTCATTATCCTGTTGCAAGACCCATGACCTGCGACTGAGACCAAGCTGTCTGACACTGGGCAGCACATTTCTCTCTAGAATACCTTGATAGTCTTGAGATTTCATTGTACCCTGCACAGATTCAAGACACCCTGTGCCAGATGCAGCAAAACAGCCCCAGAACATAACAGAACCTCCTCCATGTTTCACAGTAGGGACAGTGTTCTTTTCTTGGTATGCTTCATTTTTGCGTCCGTGAACATAGAGCTGATGTGCCTTGCCAAAAAGTTGCAGTTTTGTCTCATCTGTCCATAGGACATTCTCCCAGAAGCTTTGTGGCTTGTCAACATGCAGTTTGGCAAATTGCGGTCTGGCTTTTTTATGATTTGTTTTTAACAGTGGTGTCCTTCTTGATCGTCTCCCATGAAGTCCACTTTGGCTCAAACAATGACGGATGGTGCGATCTGACACTGATGTACCTTGACCTTGGAGTTCACCAAGAATGTGCTTAGAGGTTGTTCTGGGCTCTTTTGTTACCATTCGTATTATCTGTCTCTTCCATTTTTCATCAAGTTTCCTCCTGCGGCCACGTCCAGGGAGGTTGGCTACAGTCCCGTGGATCTTAAATTTCTGAATAATATGTGCAACTGTTGTCACAGGAACATCAAGCTGCTTGGAGATGGTCTTATAGCCTTTACCTTTAACATGCTTGTCTATAATTTTCTTTCTAATCTCCTGAGACAACTCTCTCCTTTGCTTCCTCTAGTCCATGTTTAGTGTGGTACACACCATGTCACCAAACAGCACAGTGACTACTTGTCACCCTTTAAATAGGCCGACTGACTGATTACAAGTTTGTAGACACCTGTGATGTTAATTAGAGGACACATCTTGGTTGAACATGTCCCTATGGTCATATTATTTTCAGTCTTTTCTAGGGGTACCATCATTTTTGTCCAGGCCTGTTTCATGAGTTCATTTTTTAAAGTAATTCTGTTGAACCACAATTCAAAAGCATTATCTGATTTTTATTGGTTAATTTTCATGGAATTTTTATTTATTACCACTTTTGTCAGATTCAAGTTATTTCTGTGACCATTGTGGGTTTTTCTTTCATTAACAGAGGGGTTAAGGTCTAAGGTTACAGAAAACATGTAAATTAAAAGACTACAAACACAGAGGCACATACCTGATGTCATGTGTTCAAAGCGCCCAGGGTGAAGTAGCTAACAGTCCTCTGGATCAGCTGCAGCTCTCAGAATACAAAACAATATATTTGTGTTGGTTTTCTCCTCTTGAGATCCTTCTTTCATCAGTCAAGAAACAGGAGGTGTGGTTTTAGTAATCTCCCACCATGATCGTGTTTGATGATGTGGGATGATGGAAGATGTAGTTCGCTAATCGTTTTCACAAAAACTAAATGTTACTCTGTTATTATATAACACCCAACAACATTTAATTATGTGGAAATTTATCTTTTAAATTGACATACATCATACTGTATGTGTAACTCGTGGCAAAATTTGATCGGGACCAAAAGATAATTTTGCTCTTGTCATTCATTTCACTGGAGAATTTTTGAGATTTAAGAGCCCATATGTGGAAGTAGAGGGGCATGATGTAGGCCGTCTATTAGAATATTATTAGATCCCGGTATTTAAAGGAAGAGGAAAAGGGAAAAGACTTTCACAAGCAACTGTAAGACAAAGGATTTTTGTGGTAAAAAAAAAAAAAAGAGCATAAGATACCATTTTAGACAATGTAGATTTGTTTTTAAGAGGATTTATATACTCTGAATTGTGTCTTTAAATTTGTGTATTATTCAGATAAATTTTTCATTTAAAATTATTCAGATAAATTTTTCAGTAAATTTTTCATTTCTAATGTTTTGGATTTTGACTTTTTCTCAGTTTTTTTTCTGCCATGCTAAGAATTAATCATTTTTTTAACATAAATTTATATTTAATCTTACCTTTCCAACCTTCCTAATACATTTTAAACTTTTCATGTAAATGTGTACATTTCTTTCTTGAAATTTTCCAGCATTTGTATATAAGCTGGACATTTTTAATAAGTTTGTAAGGTTTTTTTTTTTTGTAATTTTGCAAATTACTACTACTACTACTACTACTACTTTTTATTTGCAGGTTTGCTATTTTTATCATAATTTTGTGAATGCTTTATCTTGTATATAAATATTTTTCCTTTTGTTGTATGTGCATTTTCAACTTCTATTGCACAAATTTGCGTTTTGAATTTTGAGGGAGCTTCTGCTTGGGAACTAACTGGTAGACAGAATCTCACTCTTTCTGCATTCTCTGCTGAATCTGCTGTTTTTAAAAATGTGTCTAAAGTTTGTTCAAATGGCAGTTCAACACTTTCTTCAGTTTGTGTCTTCAGTTTTAGGTGAAGACTTTCCCAGGTAAGAAGGTAAAACTCATTAAAAACTTGTCTAACACGATGCACTCCTCTCTGGTAGACAGGATGGCTAGTAAGAAGTTAGTGTGTGGTTGTGGAGTTTCTGTGACCATCCTCTCCATCCTCCTCATCCTGATGACTGCTGCTTGCACGGTTCTGCTCATTTTCATGTTCGCCAGAGAAACAAACTCAGGTGAGAACAAAACACTGAAGCACCAGGTTGTTAAAAAGAAACAGATCAATTACTACATTTAAACATTTTTTTAGGTTATTCAGATTTAGAATTTATTTTAAAGCTCAACAAATCTTAACATGTCCTTTTTTTAACATAATAACTAGAAGACACTAAAGTCAACTCTGATGTAATCATTAGAATATGTTATAAAATGATTATATAAGCGATAGTTATTATTGTATATGGAAATTAAGAAATTTTAACTGTACCTACAGTAAAATGAAGTGGATGCATTGAGTCTCATTCATTAAACATGAGCAGAACAGATTTGTGGAGGAATGGCTCACTCTTTTACGGTTTCATAGAGGAGTTTGGATGACAGCACCATAGGTGTGCAGGGTCTCCCATGTCCCGTGATAATAAAACTGAAGGAATTTTTACACCTCTCATCTGCAAAATCATGGACAAAGGGAAAGACCGGCATAACTGCTGTGTCCTTGTGTAATTATGATTATGTATCCCCAGTGCAAGCAGGGCTGTGGACAAGGAAGTTATGGATCTAATTTTAAGGTGTTTGCTGTGGATGGACCTTAAATGCATTTTCACTTTGTGAATTAACCCACATTGTCCCCAGCACAAAATAGATTTGTCCTCCCTTTTAAATACTGTCATATTAATATTATGCCTTGGATCTTGCATCCCTGTTTATTAAAGGGAATGAGAAGCAAAGACAGTGATTGGTTTATTTCATGTTATGCCCAAAACACATTTCTGAATAGTTAAGCACATTAGAACAGCCTCTTGGGATGTTCTGCCAGGCGCAAAATCAATTTTTGCAAGGCTGTAATAGAGAAATTGATTTGGACACGCCCATAAATGTGCTCAATGCCTTAGACAATAGACTCTTGACTAGATCAGTGCAATGTGGTCCAAAAGGTTAGCAGCTTCTAACTTTTCGTCTAAATTTTATCGCTATGCGCAGTTTGTTAAAATTGGTTAAAAAAAGGCACTACATTGATACAGCATCACTGATTTATTTATAGTTTAATAGTTAAACTTGAAATTACATTTCGATGTTTCCTTTCCCACTTTATTTATCAGGAGACAGCATTTACAAATGAAGCTTATGTCAGCGGTCAAACACTAATTAGTAATGGCTGTCAGTGATAGTGAAGTGATTTGGTAATTAATGTGTCAGCTTTAATCACCTTAACACCTTACCTTTGGAGTTTGTTGGGGTTAAGGAGTCCATCTGCAATGAAGGGAGCTTTCAAAAAACAAACATCACCTCCCTCCACGTCTTTGCTTTTCCTGTACAAGTCGCACAGTCTCCGTTAGAGAAAATAGACCATAGTAAACAAGGCTAAAATAACATCTAAGAACTGTGTATATGGTGGAGAGTTGGTAGATGAATATGGATTCCAGTGGGGGTGAATAAAATTTATAGAAAATAGCGATCAAAACTGGCTGGATCAACAGTTATAGTGGTGTAGCCAAACTGGAGACCTTTTTGCTATGAAAGCTGTATGGTTGATTTGATGGCTTCATAATTCCATGGGTCTATAGAGAAAATATAGCATAGTTTCCGGAGTGGCAACTTTAGGGGAACCCGGTATTGTGTGTCAAGATAGCCTCTACTACTGTATGCAAGGGTTGAAATACAACTTTTGAGCCAATCACCTAAGAATCAAGTGTGATCCTACGTTTTCCACATCATTTTGGCACAAGAAATTGATTCCTGTGGTTATTTTTCTGATTTGGTCCAAATTCTTGGGGCAAAGGTCAAATTCAAAATTCAAAATTATTTTGGAACCTAGTCTACAATACACTTTTTACAGAAAAGGTAACACATCACCACTTGCTCACAAACTATGTGTGCAGAATCCACATCCATAGGCATCTACAGTCACTCGGGATAATACAAGCCAGCTCCTTTATCACATAGTCTGGCCATTCAAAGGATATGCACCAGACATTGTGGAGTCCATCAAGAGAAGGCTACCTGTAATCCCTGATGAGAAGGTATTAGTCTTTAAAAAGTACAAAAGTCTTTTTGCAAAGGACCATGAGCATGTACGATGTGCTGGTGTTGGGCCCATAAGCTACAATCTAACAGTAAACACACCACTGCCTAGTCGAGAGGCCACCATGAAACACACACACACAGACACACACACACACACACACACACACAGACACACACACACACACACACACACACACACACACAGACACACACACACACACACACACACACACAGACACACACACACACACACACACACACATCACAAGACACAGTTATCAAAATTGCTGGAAAAACAAAATTCTCTTGTCTGATGAGACAAAGATTAAACTCTTTGGCATGAATGCTAGGCATGATGTTTGAAGGAAACCAGGCACCGCTCATCACCAGGCCAATATACCATCCCTACAGTGAAGCATGGTTGTGGCAGCGTCATAATGTGGGGATGTTTTTCAGTGGCAGAACTGGAAAAATAGTCAGGATAGAGGGAAAGATGAATGCAACAATGTACAGAGACATCCTGGATGAAAACCTGCTTCATAGTGCTCTTGACCTCAGACTGGGGCAACGGTTCATCTTTCAGCACAACGACCCTAAGTACACAGCCAAGATTGTGGCTTCAGGAGTGGCTTCAGGACAACTCTGTGAATGTCCTTGAGTGGCCCAGCCAGAGCCCAGATTTGAATCCAATAGAACATCTCTAGAGAGATCTGAAAATAGCTCTGCACCAACGCTTTCCATCCAACCTGATGGAGCTTGAGAGGTGCTGCAAAGAGGAATGGGCGAAACTGCCCAAAGATAGGTGTGCCAAGCTTGTGGCATCATATTCAAAAAGATTTGAGGCTGTAATTGCTGCCAAGCTTGTGGCTTCATAGTCAAAAAGATTTGAGGCTGTAATTGCTGCCAAAGGTGCATCAACAAAGGATTGCGCAAAGGCTGTGAGTACTTACTGTAGTGGTTTCATCCCTTTGATCTGAGAACATCTCAAGGTGGAGGGGCAGCGATGGCAATGTTTCCCTACTGCTCTCTGCAGCAAGAACCTGCTTCTGTTGGCATTTCCTTGAGTGCCCTCTTCTGCTTGATGCCGGCGATTCCTGAGGCTTTTAGGAATTGCTGGGTGGATTTTGCAGTGAAGCCTCTGCAACCAACTTCCACAGGATAAGTTGATACCTTCCAACCTGCTTCTGTGCAAGCTGCAGAAAGCTAACAGTACAGACACTAATTGTTGAATCTTTGTAGATCCAATTCTTTTTCATTATTGCTTGATGTGCAAATTCAGTTGCTCAACAGCCTGGGGTCTCCATTGTCATATTTTGTGTTTCATAATGTGTCACACATGTCACGCCGCTCCGCTCATCAACGGCGCCACCTGCTCACACACCTGCTAATCATCAGCGGCGAGGGATAAAAGCCGCCTCGCCCTGAGCTTCGGCCTGAAGCCGTTAGACTTCATTCCCCTTCCATGGGAATCAACCACACTCTCTTCAGCATCTCGTTAAGCAGTAAGAAGACCACTTACCTCATCTTTCCAGTCTGCTCCCCTGTGCACAGGTAGATTCCTCGGCGGCGGACAATCCCGTCCCTCGTCTCTCCTCGCTGCTGTACCGAGTCCTGCAGGTGGCTGTCTCCCGGGGTCCCGTCCTTGAAGTGCCAGTCATCTGCCCCGTACAAGTAAGCTCCTCTTCCTCACCTATTCTCCTCCTGTGTTGGTGTGTGCCCATCACCCTGTGTCTGTTTTCTCCCATAGGGTTGCCGGCTGAACGGTCTCCTGCCTCTGTGCTCGAAGCAGACGCCCACCACCAACACATTAACATTCCGCAGACACACACCCAAACATCCCTGTTGTTAATAAACAGTTTGAACTACTCTGAGCCTGTGTGTGTGCGTCTCCTGAGCCGAACGTTATGTCAGTACGGCTTCAGCAGAGCGGCTCGGCAGACGGCGGGCTCGCACACCGGTTTACCATCCTCGAGGCTCGAGTGGATCAGGTTGTTTATCAGCAACAGGTAATCCTAAATCAATTAGTAAATCTAACTAACCGGTTGAACCGCTTGGACCCCCAACAGCCGTTCCCCCCGGCTCGCCAGGGTGGCGCGGCTCCTGCTGTTCCAGCTGCCGTCCAGCCGGCTCCAGTGGCACCGGTTCGGCTCACACCGATTCCGACCCCCGCCCGCTTTAGCGGTAAGCTCGGCGGAGCGCGGGGGTTCATTATGCAGTGTGAGTCCGTGTTCCACCGTGTGCCCGGAGATTTTCCCTCGGATCACAGCCGAATTGGTTACATAGGGAATCTTCTGGAGGGGCGTGCGTTAACTTGGACCTACGCCGTAATGGCGAGGCCCAGTTATGCCACCCTCACCTATGACCAATTCGTGAGGCGCTTTCTGGAGGTCTTTGATCATTCTCAAACCGAGACGGTCCAGGGCGATCGGCTTCTCGCTCTCCAGCAGGAGAGCCGGTCGGCAGCGGACTACTCGGTCGACTTCCGGGTAGCGGCGGAGGAATTGGGCTGGGGGGAACGCTCCCTCTGTGGCCTGTTCCTCCGCAGCCTCAATGATGATCTGAGGGATGAACTGGCTGGACGGGATATCCCTGGGACGCTAGCGGAGCTGACATCCTTAGCGGTAAGTTTGGATAACAGGCTGCGCGAACGCTCCTCGGGGCGGAAGTCGTCTTCTTCTCGCCCTCGTGGAGTCTCGCCGCACCTGTTCCAGGCTCGCCCCCTGGCGGCGCCGCCAGCATCGTGCCCCGAGGAGTCGGAGCCGATGGTGACGGGCTGGACAAAGCTTTCCCCTGTGGAGAAACAACGCCGCCGTGAGTTGGACCTCTGCATGTATTGCGGGGGTGACCAACACACTGTGGAGCGTTGTCCACGGAAAGCCAGTCGGCGGGGTCCGCGAATCGCTGTAGGGGGCCTCGCGGATCTCAACCGGTTAGACACATATACCCAATTGAAGCTGCCCATCCGTTTCTGCCATAACCCCACTGGGCATCTCACCCACGCACTGGTGGATTCGGGCGCAGAAGGCAGCTTCATTTCACAAAGCCTGGCAACCCGTTTGGGCATCCGCTGCCAGGCACTCAAAACTCCCATCTCCTTAGTTAACCTCTCCCGTGCCCCCCTTGGGAGAGTGTCACACCAAACCTTCCCCGTACCGGTCATCATCTCGGAAAACCACCGGGAGGAGATGACCTTCTACATCCTTCCCAACTCTGTGTCGCCCGTCATCCTGGGGTATCCCTGGCTCCGTCTTCATAACCCGGTCCTGGATTGGAGATCAGCTGGGGTATCGGCATGGAGTACATTCTGCCTGGGCACCTGCCTTCAGTCCGCTGCCTGCTCTCCGTCCGCTCCTCCCCCTGCGACGGACGCTGCACGCCCGGACCTGTCTCTGGTGCCTCCGGAATTTCACGACCTGGGTATGGTGTTCAGTAAAACGAAAGCTATGTCTCTCCCCCCTCATCGGCCCTACGACTGTGCCATCAACCTCCGCCAGGGGGCTCCGTTACCTTCTGGTCGGCTCTATAGCCTGTCAGCGCCGGAGAAGGAGACGATGAACGCATATCTTAAGGAGTCATTAAGTGCTGGGATAATCTGCCCATCATCGTCACCCGTGGGGGCAGGGTTCTTCTTCGTGGGAAAAAAGGATGGGTCCCTCCGCCCTTGTATTGACTACCGGGCCCTCAATGATATCACGGAGAAGGACCGTTACACCCTGCCCCTCATGGACACGGTCTTCCACTCCCTCCAGGGGGCGACCTGGTTCACCAAGCTGGATCTATGCAGCGCTTACCACCTCGTCCGGATCCGGGAGGGAGATGAGTGGAAGACAGCCTTCCGTACCCCGAACGGCCACTTTGAATACCTGGTCATGCCGTTCGGGTTGACCAACGCTCCAGCTGTCTTTCAGCGCCTTATAAATGACGTCCTCTGGGACTTTATCGGCCTTTTCGTGTTCGTCTACCTGGACGATATTCTCATCTTCTCCAAGTCCAGGGACGAGCACCAGGTCCACGTGAGGCGGGTCCTCCAAAGACTGCTGGAGAATCGTCTGTACGTGAAGGCAGGAAAATGTGAATTTTACGCCAGGACCACGTCCTTCCTGGGGTTCATCATCGCCCACAACAAGGTGCTCCCAGACCCAGAGAAGGTGAAAGCGGTGGTGGAGTGGCCTACACCTGCATCCCGGAAGCAGGTGCAACAGTTCGTCGGCTTCGCCAATTTCTACCGCCACTTTGTCCCCAACTTCAGCTCCATTGTTGGGCCACTGACCCGCCTCACGTCCCCGAAGGTCCCGTTCCGGTGGACCGAAGAGGTCGCTGCCGCCTTTGAGGCGCTGAAGGCGGAGTTCTCCTCCTCCCGGGTCCTTCGCCAGGTCGACCCCGCGCTGCAGTGCATCGTTGAGGTCGACGCCTCGGACACGGGAGTGGGGGCAGTACTGTCCCAGCGGTCACCGGACGATGGCGCTAAACGGCCCTGCGCCTTCTTCTCCCGGCGCTTGTCCCCGGCGGAGAGGAACTACGATGTGGGGGACAGAGAGCTCTTGGCCATCAAGCTCGCCCTGCAGGAGTGGCGCCACTGGCTAGAGGGGGCGAACCTGCCGTTCGTGGTCCTCACGGACCACAAGAACTTAGAATATTTACGATCTGCCAAACGCCTGAACGCCCGCCAGGCGCGCTGGTCTTTGTTCTTCGCCAGGTTCCAATTTTCGATCACCTTCAGGCCTGGCTCTAAGAACGGCCTGCCTGACGCCCTCTCTAGGCAGTTCACTCCCGTGGAGTCGGAGGAGACGCCCCACTCCATCCTGCCCAGGTCGTGCGTCGTGGGAGCCATCTCGTGGGATATCGAGGGCAAGATCCGGAAGGCACAGGAGGTGGAACCTGACCCTGGCGGCGGACCTGAGGGGAGGCTGTTCGTGCCATCCACGGTCCGAGGAGAGGTCATCCACTGGCTACACACCTCCAAGCTCACCTGTCACCCTGGCACCTCCCGGATGATAGACCTCCTCCAACGGTCCTTTTGGTGGCCAGGCCTGCGGAGGGATGCAGCCCGCTACGCCCAGGCTTGCCCAATCTGTGCCACCTGCAAGTCGGGAAATGCCCCTCCAGCGGGTCTGCTCCAGCCCCTGCCCGTCCCTGGCAGGCCCTGGTCGCACATCGCGTTGGATTTCGTCACCGGACTCCCCGTCTCCAACTCCTATGACACCATCCTGACCATCGTGGACCGCTTCTCCAAGGCCGTGCACTTCGTCCCCCTGCGAGGCCTCCCTACTGCCCTGGAGACGGCGGACCTCCTCGTCCAACACGTGGTCAGGCTGCACGGGATTCCGGTGGACGTGGTCTCGGACCGGGGCCCCCAGTTTTCATCTGAGGTTTGGAGGTCTTTCTGCAAAGCCATCGGAGCCAAGGTGAGCCTCTCCTCCGGTCATCACCCCCAATCCAACAGGCAGTGTGAGAGGACCAACCAGGAGCTGGAGGCTGCGCTCCGCTGTGTGTCCAGATCCAAACCCACGTCCTGGAGCAACCATCTTGCCTGGGTTGAATATGCCCACAACACCGCTCGCTCTTCTGCTACAGGGATGTCCCCCTTCAAAGCGTCCCTGGGTTACGACCCCCCGCTGTTACCGGAGCAGGAGAGTGAGGTAACTGTCCCGTCAGTTAGGGCCCATCTCAGGCAGTTCCGCTCCACCTGGACTGCCGCGCGCAATGCGCTCTTACGCACAGCGGAGCGCAACAGGACTGTGGCGGACCGGCGTAGAAGACTTGCCCCGGCGTACAGAGTTGGGCAACTTGTTTACGTTTCCACCCAGGACGTCACTTTAAAAGGCGAGAGGAGGAAGCTGGCACAGCGCTTCATGGGTCCCTATCCCATCACCCGGATCATCAACCCGGTGGCTGTGCGCGTGGCTATTCCCCCCTCCCTCCGCATTCATCCCACTTTCCACGTGTCGAAGGTGAAGCTGGCAGTCACCGACCCCCTTTGCCCTCCTCCTGCAGCGCAACCCGCACCCCGGATGATTGGTGGCCATCCGGCCTGGTCCGTCTCCTCCATCCTGGACTCCCGGCACCGGGGTCGTGGGTTGCAATACTTGGTGGACTGGGAGGGCTATGGGCCCGAGCATCGACAGTGGGTGCCCCCGTCGTTTGTGTTGGACCCATCGCTCATCGCGGACTTCCACCGAGCGCACCCGGATAAGCCATCGCCAGGAGGCACTGCTAGAGGGGGGAGTACTGTCACGCCGCGCCGCTCATCAACGGCGCCACCTGCTCACACACCTGCTAATCATCAGCGGCGAGGGATAAAAGCCGCCTCGCCCTGAGCTTCGGCCTGAAGCCGTTAGACTTCATTCCCCTTCCATGGGAATCAACCACACTCTCTTCAGCATCTCGTTAAGCGGTAAGAAGACCACTTACCTCATCTTTCCAGTCTGCTCCCCTGTGCACAGGTGGATTCCTCGGCGGCGGACAATCCCGTCCCTCGTCTCTCCTCGCTGCTGCACCGAGTCCTGCAGGTGGCTGTCTCCCGGGGTCCCGTCCTTGAAGTGCCAGTCATCTGCCCCGTACAAGTAAGCTCCTCTTCCTCGCCTATTCTCCTCCTGTCTTGGTGTGTGCCCATCACCCTGTGTCTGTTTTCTCCCATAGGGTTGCCGGCTGAACGGTCTCCTGCCTCTGTGCTCGAAGCAGACGCCCACCACCAACACATTAACATTCCGCAGACACGCACCCAAACATCCCTGTTGTTAATAAACAGTTTGAACTACTCTGAGCCTGTGTGTGTGCGTCTCCTGAGCCGAACGTTATGTCAACACATTGTCAGTGGGAGGTCAGTCTAGTACTCGCACTCTTTTACTATGAAGCCATGCCAAAGTAATGCGCAGAATGTGGCTTGGCAATGTTCTGCAGAAATAACCAGGGACATCCCTGAAAAATACATTGCTTAGATGGCATTAATGGGGCCTTCACAGATGTGCAAGTTACACATGGCATGGGCACCAAAACACCCTCATACCATAACAGATGCTGGCTTTTGAACTTAACGCTGATAACGGTCTGGATGGTCATTTTCTCCTTTAGTCTGGAGGACATGACATCCATGATTTCCAAAAAGAATTTGAAATGTGGACTCATCAGACCACAGCACACTAATCCATTTTGCATCAGTCCATCTCAAATATGCTCGGGCCCAGAGCAACCAGTAGTGTTTCTGAGTGTGGCTGATATATGGCTTTCACTTTGGAAGGTGTAGCGATGAATTGTGTTAACTGATAATGATTTTTCCAAGTGTTCCTGAGCCCATGTAGTAATATCCTTTACAGAATGATGTTGGTTTTTAATACAGTGCAACCTGAGGGATTGAAGGTCACAGACATTCAATGATGGTTTTTGGCCTTGTCTCTTATGTGCAGAAGTTTCTCCATTATAACTATTATCATTATTATATGGACTGTAAATGATGATATCCCTCAATTCCTTGCAATTGTACAATGAAAACCATTATTCTTCAAGTGTTGGGCTGTTTGCTCACACAGTTGTTCACAAAGTGGTGAACCTCACCCCATCCTTGCTTGTGAACAACTTAGACTATCGAGGATGTTCCTTTTATACCCAATCATGACACTCACCTGTTTCCAATTAAGCTGTTCACCTGTGGAATGCTCCAAAAAGTTTTTTTAAAGGATTTCCCAACTTTCTCAGTCTTTTCTTGCCCCTGCTCCAGTTTTGTGGAACGTGTTACAGGTGTCAAATTCAAAATGAGTGAATATTTACAACAAAACAACAAAGTTTATCAGTTTGAAGATCTTGTCTTTGTAGTGTAGCCAATGGAATATAGGTTGAAAAGGATTTGCAAATCCTTGTATATTGTTTTTATTTATGTTTTACACAATGTCCCAACTTCATTGGAATTGGGGTTGTACATTGTGTGTCAGAGAATAAATTTAGAAAAAACTATTATGCACTCAGACTAGATGCAAACCCATGCCTTCTGCAGCCCTATAGATTTAAAACCTTGACCTTTGACCTTTTGACCAGAAAAGTATAGCCATAGGTGCTAGTCCCAAGTTCAACCTGTGCACTAAGTTTGGTGGTCATAGCCTCATTCCCTCTCAAGCACAAGCACAGCCGGCCGACTGGCTGCAGACAGCATCGGCTGCCCTGGCATGGAAAAAAAAACCCTTAAAGGTATATTTAGAACTGAAAAAAATGTCCAATTAAATTGTGATTAATCATGAGTTTGCTGTTGGAAACTTATTATAAATCATGATTGAATATTTTTATTTCCTGACAGCACTAGTTAAAAAATATATCATGTAATATTATAACATTATAACAAAAATAATTGGAGGTATTGGAGAGGAGAGTCCGGCCGTTGGTCGAACCTCGGATTCAGGAGGAGCAATGTGGTTTTCGTCCTGGCCGTGGCACATCGGACCAGCTCTTTACCCTCTCGAGAATTCTTGAGGGTTCGTGGGAGTTTGCCCAACCAGTTTACATGTGTTTTGTGGACTTGGAGAAGGCATTTGACCGCGTCCCTCGTGGATTTTTGTGGGGGGTGCTTCGGGAGTATGGGGTATCGGGCTTGTTGTTACGAGCTATTCGGTCTCTGTACGACCGTTGTGAGAGTTTAGTTCGCATTGCCAACACTCGGTCGGAGTCATTCCCAGTGAGAGTTGGACTCCGCCAGGGCTGCCCTTTGTCACCGGTCCTGTTCATAATTTTTATGGACAGGATTTCTAGGCGCAGCCAGGGAATGGAGGGTGTCATGCTTGGTGACCACAGGATCTCATCTCTGTTGTTTGCAGATGATGTTGTCCTGTTGGCTTCATCCAGCAATGACCTACAGCTCTTGCTGGGACGGTTTGCCGCTGAGTGTGAAGCGGCTGGGATGAGAATCAGCACCTCCAAGTCCGAGTCCATGGTCCTCAGCCGGAAAAAGGTGGATTGTCCTCTCCGGGTTGGGGACAGGCTCCTGCCCCAAGTGGAGGAGTTTAAGTATCTTGGGGTCTTGTTCACGAGTGAGGGGAAAATGGAGCGAGAGATCGACAGACGGATTGGAGCAGCATCTGCAGTGATGCGGACGTTGTACCGGTCTGTTGTGGTGAAGAGGGAGCTTAGTTCTAAGGCAAAGCTGTCGATTTACCAGTCAATCTACGTTCCTACTCTCACCTATGGTCACGAGCTTTGGGTAATGACCGAAAGAACGAGATCGCGGATACAAGCGGCTGAAATGAGCTTTCTCCGTAGGATTGCTGGACTCACCCTCAGAGATAGGGTGAGGAGCTCAGTCATCCGGGAGAGGCTCAGAGTAGAACCGCTGCTCCTCCACATTGAAAGGAGTCAGTTGAGGTGGTATGGGCATCTGATTAGGATGCCTCCTGGACGCCTCCCACTTGAGGTGTTTCAGGCACGTCCCACTGGGAGGAGACCCCGGGGCAGACCCAGGACTCGGTGGAGAGACTATGTCTCCCAGCTAGTCTGGGAACGCCTTGGTATCCCCTCTGAAGAGCTGGAGCAGGTGGCTGGGGAGAGGGAAGTCTGGGCTTCTCTGCTTGAACTGCTGCCTCCGCGACCCGGACCTCCGGAAAAGCGGTAGAAGATGGATGGATGGATGGATATAACAAAAATGCTAATTTGTGATCATGAGAAAATCAGCAAAATTTAAATTTACAGATTTGTGCATAAAAATGTTGCAGATTTCCAGTATAAGGGTTGGAAATTTATGAGAAAATATTTTAAGAAAAATCACAAATTTACTAGAATAAAGTCACAAATTTACAAGAAAGGTGCAAACTTGTAAGGAAAACCACAAATTCAAGAGGAAAAACTGCTAATTTAAGAGAATAAATTTGCTTGTTATTAATGCTGACAGACCAGTTTACTGTTAGAATATTAATGTGTTTATTACTAATTTTATTTATTATTTATTAATTAATATATTTTTAATGATTCTCCCTTTCTACAGGGCACAGCAACATTTAGACCCATTTTGTTTTCATTTTAAATGTGTTTTGTATCTCCATGCAGATTTTTTTGGGGAAAAAATTTTGACGAAAGTAACTCTCTGTGTAGTAGTGGTTGTTGATCTCTTGGCTGGTGAAAATGCTAAGCAATTAAAGTTGAAATCGTCCTGATTAACCTTTTATTCTCTGTTGCCCCGTCAGACTGTGGTTTGATTCCTCCTGATCATGAGCCGTACCTGATTGGAGTGGGCCGAGCCGACTGCACTGGACCTGCAGCTGATGTCCCTTTGGTCAGAACCAAACACATGAAATCAGGGAATAAATCCTGGAGTCCCGTCTAACCAGAGGCCAAAATCATAATATCACTCTGATGAAAAGAAAGTATACCAAAGTGGCAATCTCAAAACAACAACCAGAAGCCATCTTCACTGTTTAGAGTACTTTTTAGCTTTATATTCCTAATATGAACCCCTGAAATTTCTAAGTGAGCTCAAAATAATTTATCTGTCAGTATTAATATTACCTAAATAAACAATAGCAAATTCACATATGTGGTGAGTGACAACAATTCTATATAGGGCTATCAAAGTTAGAACAATGATGACAAGTGATACTTAATAATTATAGTAACATAATTCTCGAAAATTACTGCCACTTTTTTATGTTCAATTATCACATGCATGCTTTGTTGTTGCGACCATACATGGCAAGACACAAGGGATAAAAACTTACTTTGTCACTTTTTTATGTGCTTAAAGAAAAAAAAAACCTCCAATCTGAATAACTGTTGAAGGACAGAATAGCCTGTTTCAGATGCAATGTTTGCTTTAAGAGTGTTGATGGAGAAGTATAGAGAAGGTCAGAAGGAGTTGCACTGTGTCTTTTATGGATCAAGAGAAAGCATATGATAGGGTGCCAAGAGAGGAAGTGTGGTACTATATGAGGAAGTCAGGAGTGGCAGAGAAGTATGTGAGGGTGGTGCAGGACATGCATGAGGACAGTGAGACGGTGGTGATGTGTACTGTAGGAGTGACGGATGGATTCAAGGTGGGGGTGGGATTACATCAGGGATTGGCTATGAGCCCCTTCTTGTTTGCCATGGTGATGGACAGGCTGACAGATGAGGTCAGAATCCCTGTGGACCATGATGCTTGCAGACAGCATTGTGATCTGTAGTGAGAGTAGGGAGCAGGCGGAAGAGAACCTGGAGAGGTGGAGGTATGCTCTGGAGAGAAGAGGAATGAAAGTCAGTAGAAGCAAGACAGAATACATGAGTGTGAATGAGAGGGAGGCAGGTGTAACGGTGAAGATGGAAGGAGTAGAGGTAGTGAAAGTAGATGAGTTTAAATGCCTGGGGTCAACCATCCAAAGCAATGGAAAATACACAAGAGAGGTGAAGATGAAAGTGCAGGCAGGATGGAGTGGGTGGAGACGAGTGTCAGGGGTTATGTGACAGAAGGATAGCAGCTAGAGTAAAGGGAAGATTTACAAGGCAGTAGTGAGACCTGCTATGATGTATAGTTTGGAGACGGGTGGCAGAGTTGAAGATGCTAAGATTTTCATTGGGAGTGACTAGAAGGGACAAGATTAGAAATTAGCAGTGTTGGGCAAGTAACTAAAAAATAGTAACCAATTACAGTTACTAGTTACTTCTTTTCAAAAGTAATTGAGTTACTTTACCAATTACTGCATGATTAAAGTAATTAGTTACTTCGAAAAGTAACTTTCACGTTACCTTTAAATGCATACTTAAATCATCTTGCACATGTAGCAAGATAATTTAATTAATGGATTACATTATGTGGGAAAAAATGCAGGAACATGGCCTTTTGCACCTCAGAAAGAGTAATATAATCAATAATGATAATAATAATGTTTTAATGTCAGGGTAAAACAGACAGCTGCAGCTGTTTATTTTACACCAAAATTAATATACTCATGCTGCTGTCATACCATGAATGCTTGTTATTTAACCAAACACATACAGACCTTTTCTGACAATTGTTAAAAAATTTATTGATCTATATTTTGTGATAATTTAAAAATTAATGCATGCTGAAGATGCTAATATCAAGTCCATATTGTTCCAGTGCAGTGCAACAAATGCAAAATACTGTAAGTAAACCCCCCAAAAAACTATTTGAAATCTTTCTTAAATTGTTAAGCCTTAGGAAGCAAAGTTACTATTTTTAATTTATTATTTTACGTCATGCAGCCTTGCATCTGGTGACATACTATGTGACATATAAATGTCAGATCTGTGACATTCATACAAAACATACATAGTGCTCTTGTGTCTGTCCTGTGTCTGTACCACAGATCACACGAACAGCCTTTTTAGTTTTCGGTGCATGACCTATACATTGCTGTTGAAGCCACAGATTTAGCTGGGCTTATTTGTGAGAAGCCTCCATTTTTATGCAGTCTATGGCACAACCACGAACAGCAGCAACAGAAGTACCAAAAACATTCAAAAATACAAAAATTACAAATGCTGAAATTAGCTGCCACTTGACTGAAAAACACATATCATCAGTCAATCAATCAATTAACTTTATTTATAAAGCACTTTAAAAAGCAACACTCGCTACACAAAGTGCTGTACAACAAGAACACACATAACAACATAAAAACAAGGAGCATCATCATCATCATCATCATCATAGCAGTCTGTCGTGGGCGACAATGACTGTTTCATTTAGGTCTGATCAGATTCCTCCACGCAGCTCTGTCCTTAGCCTTCCGCTGCCAGGAGCTCCTGTCTATATCCAGCTTCTTCAAGTTTCTTTTTACAGTGTCTTTAAATCTGAGCCTTGGTCTACCCTGATTGCGTTTGCCCTCGCATAACTGTGAGTGGCGTAACTACCGAGGGAGACGCTGGTGGTCCATCCTCTCAACATGTCCGACAAAAACAGTATGAAACCCAACAAGATGATATAAAACTCAGCACGAACAGAAACCACAGTCAATAGAATCAATAAATAAAAGGTTAAATAAATATTCATTTCATTCAATAAAATCAATGTCTCACACTGGGTTGAAGGCCAAGAAGTAAAAGTGTGTTTTAAGATGGGTTTTAAAAATGGACAGTGAAGGTGCTTGTCTAATGTTCAGAGGTAAATCGTTCCATAACCTATGTAGACTAGACATTAAAACGAATTTGAAAAAGTTTTCAAAAAGCTATTTTAAATGCCCCACTACTCTACTCTTGCTGAAGGATTTACTACTTCAGCCCAAAACTGGAAGTTTCCCCATAATCGTTTCTACAGCAGCATCCTCAGGAATAAGGTGTACAGGTGCATCTCAGTAAATTATAATATCAAAAAGCTGATTTATTTCAATAGTTCAATTCATTAAATGAAACTCATATTTTATATAGATTCATTACAGCCAGAGTGATATATTTCAAGTGTTTATTTCTTTTAATGTTGATGGTTATGGCTTGCAGCTCATGAAAACCAGAAAATCAGTTTCTCAGAAAATTAGAATATTACATAAGTTCAATTAAAAAAATGATTTTTTAATAGAAATATTGGCTGACAAAAAGTATTTCCATGCACACACTCAATACTTGGTCAGGACTCCTTTTGCATGAATTAATACTGCATCACTGTTGCATGGCATGAAGGTGATCAGCCTGTTACTGCTGAGGTGTTATGAAGGCCCAGGTTGCTTTGATAGTGGCCTTCAGCTCATCTGCATTATTGGGTCTGGTGTCTCTCCTCTCCCTGTTGACGATACTTCATAGATTCTGTATGGGGTTTAGGTCAGGAGAGTTTGCTGACCAGTAAAATATGGTGATGCCATGGTCATTAAACCAGGCTTTGGTACTTTTGGCAGCAGTGTGGCAAGGTGCCAAGTCCTGCTGGAAAATGGAATCAGCATCTCCATAAACCTTGTCAGCAGAGGGAAGCATGAAGTGCTCTAAAATTTCCTGGTAGACGGCTGCATTGACTTTGGACTTGATAAAACACAGTGGACTAACACCAGCAGATGATATGGCTCCCCAAATCAGGTGCCAAGTCCTGTCACTTGGAAATCAAGGTCCCACAGTCTGGAGGAAGAGTGAACAGGCACAGAATCCAAGTTGCTTGAGGTCCAGTGTGAAGTTTCCACAGTCGATGATATGTGGAGCCATGTCATCTGCTGGTGTTTTTCCACTGTGTTTAATCAAGTCCAATGTCAGTGCAGCCATCTAACAGGAAATTTTAGAGCACTTCATGCTTCCCTGTGCTGATAAGCTTTATGGAGATGTTGATTTCAATTTCCAGCAGGACATGACACCTGCCCACACTGCCAAAAGTACAAGTACCTGGTTTAATGACCATGGCATCACTGTGCTTGATTAGCCAGCAAACTCTCCTGACCTAAACCCCATAGAGAATCTATGGTGTATTATCAAGGGGAAGATGAAATACAGCAGACCCAATAATGCAGATGAGCTGAAGGCCACTATCAAAGCAACCTGGGCTTCCATAACACCTCAGCAGTAACACAGGCTGGTCACCTCTATGCCATGCTGCATTGATGCAGTAATTATGCAAAAGGAACCCTGACCAAGTACTGAGTGTGTACATGGACATACTTTTCAGTCGGCCAACATTTCTATTAGAAATCTTTTTTTTTTTAATTAATTTTATATAATATTCTAATTTTTTGAGAAACTGAATTTGGGGTATTCATTTGCTGCAAGCCATAACTATCAAAATTAAAAGAAATAAACACTTGAAATACATCACTCTGTGTGTAATGAATCTATATATGAGTTTCATTTATTGAATTGAATTATTGAAATAAATCAACTTTTCGGTGACATTCTAATTTATTGAGATGCACCTGCATGTTCATTTATTTGCGCTAAAAATATCTATCCATATTAATAAAATGAGTAACAAGTAATGCATCTGATCAAATTTCAGTAACTGTAACGCATTACTGAATTTTTAAACAGTAATTTCATTACACAGCATGTTACTGCAAAAGTAGTGGCATTACAGTAACGCGTTACTTTGTAATGCGTTACTCCCAACACTGGAAATGAGTATATCAGAGGGACAGCTCAGGCTGAGTTTGGAGACAACGTAAGAGAGTCAAGGCTGAGATGGTTTGGACATGTGTGGGGGAGGGATAGTGGATATATTGGACAAAGGATGTTGAAGATGGAGCTGCCAGGCAGGAGCAAAAGAGGAAGACCACAGAGAAGATTGATGGATGTTGTGAAGGAGGACATGGAGAGGGCTGGTGTTACAGAGGAAGATGCAAGGGACAGGGTGAGATGGAGGCAGATGATCCACTGTGGAGACCCCTCAAGGGAGCAGTTGGAAGAAGAAGAAGAAGAAGAAGAAGAAGAAGAAGAAGAAGAAGAAGAAGAAGAAGAAGAAGAAGAAGAAGAAGAAGAAGAAGAAGAAGAAGAAGAAGTTAGAGACAGCACAAAAAATACTTGAACAAGAATAAGAAAGTATCTAATAAAAAGTTACTTCACTAGTTAACTTTACTCTCACTTGTAAATGAGAATTTTTGTAAACTTGTGACATCTTTTAAATTAAAGAATTTTTTTATCTTAACTTTATGATTTTTTTATCTTAAATTTGCATTTTTTTCTTGTAAATTTATGACTTATTTGTCTTGAATTTATAATATTTTTCTTCCACACTTACATTTCTTTTTAAATTGTACATAACTCTACAGTGGTACAGTCTGTGGGGTTTTTCTCTTGATGTGTCAGATTGAAATATAAACTTACCACATGTGTCCTGTAATATAATACAGATCACACACCCCTGTTAATCAAATGATTTTCCCTCAGCACTGATGCAGTTTTACAAGTTGGTTGCAGTAACATTGCTATGTAACATTGCTGCAACACTGATGTGTAGACTACCTACAATATTCTGGTAATGTTGCAAACAACAATATCAAGGAACACTGCAGCAACTTAGCTACAGGTGTACCTGTAGTGATGTTAAATAGCAATGTTACTGCATTCAACTTGTAATAATGCAGCAACCTTTAGATATTTTGTTACCTGGGTGCCTGCACCAACCAACCCAGTGATCACAGACTAGCATGGCAATTTTCAGATCTGAAAAATGGAAATTTATTTTAGATACACTTCGAATCCTGTCACATTACAGGGTCAAGCATATAACATATTTTTGAATAAAGGTCCATGTTTAAATTTTGATTATTACTTGAAGTGTTAAATGTCCACTTTAACTTGAGACCAATTCACTAATAGATTACATGCAATCTGCCCAAAATGTTCTTCCTCAATGAAAATGCAACCCAACTCAAACTTATTTCTTTCTTTTGTCATTATATGATTATAAGAGACTTTCTTGAACAGAGAATCAAAGGATTGGCGTGCTTTTGGTTTTCCATGATAATATCCTGGGCTGAACTTGGACAGCAGTTTTTCAGAGGACATTTGACCAGAAGAGAATCAAATTCCAAAGTCTGTAGATCAGGTCTGGGTGTGTGTGGATCGATAATCTTTATGGCTCCTCTGCTGAAATGTGACATATCAAACTTTCATCTCCGAGTCTGCTGATAGTGAATCAATAACTTCCACAGATATGAACAATCTGTGGGAAATTATAGAATGAAAACAATTGACTTTGATTATTTTTTTTTAGCTGATTTATAATGTTTTTGCTCAATCTAACATCAGCTTTATGCCTTTGTGCGGTGATGAAGTTTGCATTTGTTTGTATGTGTTTATGTGTATTTAGATGGGCTATGCAAACTCTCAGCAAACGGCTGCCGGCATTCACACTCGCCTGTTCAGCCGAGCCTTCATTGTTGATGATGGCAAGCGAAGAGTCGTTTTTGTCACTGCAGATGTTGGAATGATATCACAGAGGTTACGGCTGGAGGTACACACACATGAGCACAAAGACACAGTGGTTAATATTGTAAATTTTCAGTGTTTTTCATATAATTTCTGTAATTTGTGACATTTTAGAAGAAATTGTTGGAATGATATTATTTGTATAGTTACAATTTTTCATCTTTATTTGTAAGGTTTTTGTAAATTTGTAACTTTTTGAGTAATATTTAAATTTTCGGTTTTAATTCACAGGTGTAATGTTGGGAATTTTTAGTGTATTTTTTTTTCTGGCAAATAACAGTCTTTTGTGTTGTATGGAATACTACACTGTAAAAAAGGTGTCTTAACTTAAAATTAGTGTTTGGGCTTACCTTAAAATTTTAACTTGACTGAACTTGAGAAGGTAAGTGGTAGAGACACATAAAACACATAAACACACAAACTCAAGTTCAGTCAACTTAAAATTTTAAGGCAGTCCGACCACTAACTTTTTAAAGTAGATAAATCCATTTTTTTTTACAGTGTAATGCATCTTAAAAAATAGAATATTGTCAAAAGATTTTCATTAGTAATTCAATTAAAAACTTGTAACTTTCATGTTTTATATATATATATATATATATATATATATATATACACTGCTGTTCAAAAGTTTGGGGTCACCCAGACAATTATTTTGTGTTTTCCATGAAAAGTCACACTTATGTACCACCATGAGTTGTAAAATGAATAGAAAATATAGTCAAGACATTGACAAGTTTAGAAATAATGATTTGTATTTGAAATAATAATTTTTTCCTTCAAACTTTGCTTTCGTCAAAGAATCCTCCATTTGCAGCAATTACAGCATTGCAGACCTAACATGATTGCACAAGGGTTTTCTAATCATCCATTAGCCTTCTGACGCAATGAGCAAACACATTGTACCATTAGAACACTGGAGTGATAGTTGCTGGAAATGGGCCTCTATATACCTATCTAGATATTGCACCAAAAACCAGACATTTGCAGCTAGAATAGTCATTTACCACATTAGCAATGTATAGAGTGTATTTCTGATTAGTTTAAAGTTATCTTCATTGAAAAAAAGTGCTTTTCTTTCAAAAATAAGGAAATTTCTAAGTGACCCCAAACTTTTGAACGGTAGTGTATATATATATATATATACTATATATATATATATATATATATATATATATATATATATATACAGTGATCCCTCGCTACTTCGCGCTTCACCTTTCGCGCCCTCAGTGCATCGCGGATTTTTCAAAAATATTCATCAAAAATTCAAAATTGAGAAATAATGGGCGGGCGCTAGCAGAAGGCAGGGAGACTACATTAGACCATCAGGTGTCAACACGGAGAGCCGCACAACTCTTTGTTCGCTATTCTCGTGTTGGCTGGGCTCGGAAATCTCGCAAGCTGATTGGCCGAGACGTTTCACCCCGCAAGCTGATTGGCCGAGACGTTTCACCCACCTCCTCTCCCTGCCGAGCACTCATGAAGGGAAGGAAGACCGCATTCATTGCTTTTTATCGCTCGTGTTACTTAGTCTCGCCGCGTGGAACTTTTTGCTGTTCTCTTGTGCCATTTTGTGTGAAATAGTCTTCCCGTCGAGCCACTAAGCCGCCTCCTGCAGCTTCAGCTCTATCGGAAGCTGCCCTCGATGATCCTGCGCCTCCAGCACCTCACGATGAGGCGTCACCTGAGGAGCAGTAAAGCTCTCATTAACCTGTGCAGTAAATCATTTTCATCTTGAGTTACGTATCTTGTTATAAGAATAAAAGAGTTCTAAAAACATATTTATGTACACTTTGTTTACATCTACGTATGTATGTACATGTACACACACACACACGTATCATATGAGAGAGAGAGTGAGAGAATGAATGTACGTATTATTTATGGATGACGTCATTGGGGTGACGCTACTTCGCGGTTTTTCACTTTTCGCGGTCGGTTCTGGAACCCATTAACCGTGATAAGTGAGGGATCACTGTATATATAACATGTATAAAAGCCATTTCATGCCTTTTTATTTTAATTTTTGATCACTATGACTTAGCTTTTTGAATTATATTGTTGAAACTTGATATTCAAATTTTTCAAGTATGCACTAGCTGGGGCTGGGGGATTAACCAAAATAAAACCAAACCCGATGTTTGGGTCATGCCAATTTTTTATTTTTTTTTTTCCCTGCTCCCTGTTGTGTGCTTGTGTATATGAGGGTTTTCACATCCTTCCCCCTTTACATGTCCTGTGTGAGCGGTCACATGACTCCACATCCCTTAAGCTGTGCAATCAGTGTTGTTTGAAACCAGCAGATCATGGTGAATGTGGTGTCCATCCACACAGTATGTGAGGATTGATGCATTATTTCATTTTAAGATGCCAAGAAAAAGTGAGTAAAGTGCACTTAAACTAACATGTGAATGCCCCAAAGCTAAATCACTGTTAGCCGCTAATGGCTATCCACATCACTTGTTTTACAATGGAAATTGAAGACAAAATGGAAAAGCTGAAGTTGAATTAAAGAACCTGATCAAAGACTTGTAATCTATGTGGTGATAACATAATCAGGGCTACATAAAGGACTCCCCTGATGCAGCTATCAGGCTAATTAGTTGCCTCCGTGAGTCATGTGACCCACAAACCCTCAAGAGGTATGTATTATAAACACCAACTTCTGCACTGAACAATATTTAATTTGGTTTTGTATGTGAAAATAAATATTATGCTGAATTACTACTGAATCACTGCAGCGATATTCATTGATGCTCTTGTGTAACGTTGCTTAATTATAAGCCTTGTCACTATAAGGGAGAAGAAAGGAGGGGCAAAAAAAAATGACAAAAAACAAAACTGATGTGAAAGGTTCAATTAACCGTGATGCTGATATTTAAGGTCAAATTGCCCAGCCCTAGCACTAGCATATCCTCTTTAAGACTAATGTATATATTTCATCTCTTTTTAAATATGGACCCCATGGGGTCCCACTTTACCAGTGGCTGATGAAAGTCCCCAGAATGACTTTAAAACAAAACATTGTGCATGTTCAGGTTCTGCAGGCTCTCCAGGTGAAGTACGGTGATCTTTACCGACAAGATAACGTCGTTCTGAGTGGGACTCACACTCACTGTGGACCGGGAGGATATTTCCAGTACACGCTCTTCATGATCAGCAGTGGTGGCTATATTAAAGGGTCCATCGAGGCACTGGTCAATGGCATTGTTAAGGTGTGTGTGGACTAGGTATTCCTTACCTTTTGGGGTTTTAAATCTGTTTACACACACATCATAGGGGCATCTTGTGGTATGGGGACCAAAATCAGGTTCACAAAACATAAATCTTTACATTTTAGGGTCATAACATGTTTGGGTTAGGGTTAAAGTTAGGATTAGGGAGCGGGATAGACAGCAATATTTTTAGCTAATTCTGCATTAAATGAATGTAAGCCTATGTAATGTCTTCTTGAATTATGGATACCAGATTGTGTGTCTGCATATGCCTGTTTACTGACCTGGCCAGGTTAAAATTTTCTGTTGTTGTACTGTTCATGTGTGACTGAGCCTTTGTGTTCCAGAGTATAGACATAGCCCACAACAGCATGAGGCCTGGCAGAATTTTCAGGAACAGAGGAGAGCTGGATGACAGCAGCCTGAATAGAAGTCCTCATTCATATCTGAATAACCCAGCTGAGGAGAGAGACAGGTATACACACACACAGATGTGTATGGAAAAAAACACAAATTTGAAAAATTCCCATATTTTTATGAAAAAATGCAAATTTACAATGAATAAGTTTGGTGTTATTGATACCACATATCAAAATGAAATGGGAAAATGAATTAAATACAGAAATATCAGAGAATGAGTGGCGTTCTATGTGGAAAGCACAGCGTACTTCAACTAGTTCAAGAAAATGGAGATAATAGTGTTGGAAAATCAGCAGGGGTGGAGGAAAAAATTGATGCATCGATGTATTGTGATACTTTGTGGGGGTGATACTGTATCAATTGTGATACTTTATTAAAAATTATTAATAAATGTTACAAATACAAAATTACCTATTTAGGTACCTGAGTAATGAAAACCATTTGACTTTTCAGTCCATTACATGGTGCTAGGGGTGGGGCAAAAGATTGATTCAGTATAGTATTGCAGTCCTTGACATTCATGATGGTGCACTGATCCCTAAATGCATGTACCAGTGTTTTATTAATTATATATACTGTATATACTGTATATATTAGTTGTGTTGGGTGATTAAATTTTTAATCATGAATAATTGTTTGAAATGGTGAGTTAATCGCGATTAATAACACAATTAATCACACAATTTTCCATTCAAATACAGTATACCTTAGGTTGGTAATTTTTCAAGTTTCTCATACTGTTATAAACATGGGAGTGGACAAATATGCTTGCTTTCTTCATCTGTAGGTTTATTAAAGCTCTCAACATATCCAAAAAGAAAAAAAAATATCCAGAATATTCTCCAGAAAATTGTCAAAAGTACTACTGCATGTGCAAACAACAGAATAGCAGTGCTCAATAATGTCACTGCAGCATTACTGACAATACTGATACAACTCAGCATCCAACTCCACTCCCATAGCAAACATCCACTGCTTTTAAGCAGCTGAACACAAAACAATGGACCTCGTGTGTCACAACTAGGGCTAGATGACATGAAAAAATTCCAGTCACGATAATTTTTTTTTCATATTGAAATATGAATATACACTACCGTTCAAAAGTTTGGGGTCACCCAGACAATTATTTTGTGTTTTCCATGAAAAGTCACACTTATTTACCACCATGAGTTGTAAAATGAATAGAAAATATAGTCAAGACATTGACAAGGTTAGAAATAATGATTTGTATTTGAAATAATAATTTTTTCCAGATACTCAACCTGCTCAAAGGAAGGTCAGTTTTATAGCTTCTCTAACCAGCTAAACTGTTTTCAGCTGTGCTAACATGATTGCACAAGGGTTTTCTAATCATCCATTAGCCTTCTGACTCAATGAGCAAACACATTGTACCATTAGAACACTGGAGTGATAGTTGCTGGAAATGGGCCTCTATACACCTATGTAGATATTGCACCAAAAACCAGACATTTGCAGCTAGAATAGTCATTTACCACATTAGCGATGTATATTAGATATTAGAGTGTGTTTCTGATTAGTTTAAAGTTATCTTCATTGAAATAAAAGTGCTTTTCTTTCAAAAATAAGGAAATTTCTAAGTGACCCCAAACTTTTGAACGGTAGTGTATATTGATATCGATATATTGCAATATGACTCACATCACTATTTCTGTCAAGCTTAAAGGTTCCTTTTTACTCCTGCGATGTGAAGCTGTCACAAGATTAATTTTAAATATTTATTTTCTGTCAGAAGTTGAACCTGATAAATGTAGTGTAGAACATTATACAACTGTATTTCAAATAATTATAAAACATTATAAAATATAAATATTTTGTAATATTCTGCTCACCAACTTACCAATAGTGTTGAGTATGGGTGTCTGATACCGTACCCGCCCTCAGGGTGACGTCAAGCGAGCACGGTCCACTGGGTATATATTCTGTTGAACGTTCAAATAAAGAGAGTTATCTGCTGCATGAACAAGACTCCTGTCCACTCATTATTCAGACATAACATTTGGCGACAAGGAGAACAATGGGAGCGTGCTGGCTACCCCCGCCACTAATACAGTTTCTGGAGCATGCAGCAGAGCCGGTGATCCTGTGGCCGGAGTGGAGGTCCTCGTTTGAGGACTATATGAGCGCTGGGTCTCCATAGGCTTGGCGGGGGACAACGGCGGGCACTCCTGGGCCACAATTTCGGCACAGAGGACCGGAGAATCCTCAGTACACTGGGCGCAACCGAGTGTTATGAGGATGCCGTCGAGCTGCTGGACGTGCATTTCGCTGAGCAGACGAGGACCAGGAGGCTGCGGGCGTTGGAACTATGGGCGCCAGAACTGGCGGGGCTAGTTAGCTTCGGGAGGCTAACAGCCCATTCTGCGCCTATGGACAGGTTAGCTGACAGGCTAGCTCCGCGCCAAAATCAGGCAGTGAGTGGCAAGCTGGACATCGTGGCGGGACCGAGGCAGTGTGTGGGAGAGTCCCCGGTCACTGGAGATGGCGAGCCAGTAAAGAAGCTCAGCAAAGCACAAGAGCAGATGCTGATGGGTCGGACGGCGTGGTGTGTGAAGACGGTGGTGAGGGAGTGCAGCAGAAGGCACCCCCACAGCTGGAGACCAGACAGCAAATGCATGGGACCATACAGGTTGAGGACCCCGAGGGGGAGGAGCAGCAGCCGGGTGCGGAGACGGCACAGCAGGGCACCTGGAGCAAGGGTGCTGGGAGCAGTGACGAGGCGTCTGGGTCGGAGGGTGTTGCCGAAGGATGCAAAGCTGAGAGCCTTGGGAGGGAACAACAGCCGGACAGGGAGTCAACGCAGCAGAACGCCTGGAGCGAGGGGGCCGAGTGCAGCGACGAGGTGCCCGGGTCGGAGGGTAGAACCGACAGGAGTGATGCTGAGTGCCCAGGGACAGAGCAGCGGCAGCCGGACGGGGATGACGGTGCA
Organism: Pholidichthys leucotaenia; assembly: GCA_020510985.1. Classification (NCBI taxonomy): domain Eukaryota; kingdom Metazoa; phylum Chordata; class Actinopteri; order Cichliformes; family Pholidichthyidae; genus Pholidichthys; species Pholidichthys leucotaenia. Next base: position 312,874,360 of record CM035836.1, read on the forward strand.
GTTCGGGGCACGAACTGGCCTGGCGAGCTGGGAGGTGATGGTGACTGGAACCGCGATGACCCAGTGAGGGCGGACCCCGATGCCAGTGTCCGCATTGCCTTTGATGTGGGAACCGGATGGCACAGCGGGGTCCCCGGGAAGATGGCTGCTGGGTCTAAAAGAAAAGAGAATGGAACGGAACCAATTGGCGCGGTTCTGTGGTGCGCCAAACGCCATCATTGTGGTGAGAGTTCAGACTGGGCCAGCGGGACGGCCCGTCTCAGGAAGGAGGTCCAATGGCGATGTGGTGAGCACGGGAGGCCGGGTCGGGTTCCCCTGCAGGTCGGTGGCGAGGTCCGGCCCAGAGAAGAGAAACAGGTTATGGCGGGAAGGGACACTTTCGCCAGGGAGGGGGGCTTCGACCCTGGGGGCAGACAGTGGCCAGGGGCACATATGCCATGAGGCTGCCCGGGTCCTCCGAGGCAGTTTGGTAAATGGTGGCTGCCCAGGGACATCGGTGTTACTTAATTATTTGGTGAAAATTTTTGTACATATTTGATGCTGGTGTGCATGCAAGTGAATGTGTGTAATATGGGATTTATTTAACATTTTAAGAGACTTGGTCCGATTTTAGTTGTTTTGAGTGAATGTGATAGGCCATGTTATTACTGTTCTTTATTCCTTGTGTTCTTAGCGCGTGATTCGGGTCCCAAATTTGGGAGGTTTTTAATTGTGTGTGTGGTTTTGCACTTTTCTAAAGGCGGGGGGGGGGGGGGGGGGGCAAGTTGTGTATTGGTGTCTGATACCGTACCCGCCCTCAGGGTGACGTCAGACGGGTACGGTCCACTGGGTATATATTCTGTTGAACGTTCAAATAAAGAGAGTTATCTGCTGCATGAACAAGACTTCTGTCCACTCATTATTCAGACATAACAGATAGCTGAGTGAAGTACATGCCCAAAGTGCTGCAGCCACATCCACTTGTTTAGTGATGTGGCCTTCACTATATTTGTCCCACTGTCTGTCGTGATACAGATTTGTTTTCACTCAGTCTCCAGGATGCTTTGGTCAGTCCTAAAGCAATGACTTCATCTGTATGGTCTTCAGGAAAGTTTGAAGACATTTGCTTTTCAAATTCCAATCTTGATCAATGAAGTGGGCAGTGAGGCTCATATATGGTTCAGATGTGCAACTTGACCACAAGTCTGACATAGTAGCAAAGCGGTTGCACTAAACAGCAAACGGGACTGAACAAGACCCCAACCTCCTAGAAAAAAAATCCAAATAATAAATGAAATCATTTATTATGGGACACCAAATGCCCCAAAAACAATTACATCATTTTTATTTTAATATTTAACAACAAATGGCCATTCTTGTAGTAACTAATGTTACACAAAATGCCCAAATAGCGCATTAAATTACATCTAATGGGACCAAGTAACATCAAGTCAATTTACAGTACACATTTACAAGTATTCCAGACCCACTGTAATATATTCCTTGAAATTTAGTTTAATGATTTTCTCATTTTGTGTCCCATTCGGACACGTTAGTTGTTTAATCCAAATACTAACCGGACATTTAAAAAGACTAAATAATGAATAAAATCATTATTACTTAAATATTTACAACAAATGGGCATTGCTGTAGTATTGAACGGCATTCAAAACGTATTCCTTTTATAATTTAGTACAGTTTGTTTATTAAAAGCTTTCTGAAACCATCCATCCATCCAGCTTCTTCCGCTTAATCCTTTTTGGGTCACGGGGTGCTGGAGCCTATCCCAACATTTTTGGGCGAGAGGCAGGGTACACCCTGGACAAATCACCAGTCCATCGCAGGGCCAACACAGAGAGACAGACAACCATTCACTCTCACAGTCATACCTAAGGACAATTTAGAATCCCCAGTTTGATGCCAATCGACCTAACTTGCATATTTTTGGCATGTGGGAGGAAACCGGAGAAATCCCGGAGTAAACCCACACAGACACGGGGAGAACATGCAAACTCCACACAGAGCACTGTTGGTCAGGGGCTGGGATTGAACCCAGGATCCCCCGGTCAAGGGTGAGTTGCTGTGCTGCCGCAGTGCTAACCACTCTGCCACCGCACTGCCCTTTCTGAAATCATAATTAATCAATTGAAGGACAAAATACCTGACATTATCGAGCAGAAGGATTGGTTTAGCTGCAGCCCTCCTCCAGACTCGCAATGGAGACACTTATAATTTCACATGGATGAGAGCTGTACTGTAATGGCTGACACTTACGCGAAATAGCTTTTCCTCGATAGAGACATACAGTGGGGCAAAAAAGTATTTATTCAGCCACCAACTGTGCAAGTTCTCCCACTTAAAAGATGAGAGAGGTCTCCAATTTTCATCATAGGTATACCTCAACTATGAGAGACAAAATGAGAAAAAAAAATCCAGAAAATCACATTGAATGATTTTTAATGAATTAATTGGTAAATTCCTCGGTAAAATAAGTATTTGGTCAATAACAAAAGTTTATCTCAATACGTTGTTACATACCCTTCGCTGGCAATGACAGAGGTCAAACATTTTCTGTAAGTCTTCACAAGGTTTTCACACACTGTTGCTGGTATTTTGGCCCATTCCTCCATGCAGATCTCCTCTAGAGCAGTGATGTTTTGGGGCTGTTGCTAGGCAACATGGACTTTCAAATTCAAATTCAAATTCAAACGTTTATTTCAAACTCAGGGTTCATATTAAGAGCAAAACTAAAACGAGTAGAAAATAGATAAATAAATAAAAGTATATACAGATCAGCAGACACTTGGCGCTCTTGTAACAACAAAAAAAAACAAAAACAAAACATAATGGGCTCAGTATAAAATGGAACGCCACCACTTCCAAATGCTGGAATGAAGTGTGAGTGACGAGTTGACAATTGCTGATATAAGATGATTGTTACATTCCAGCAGTCTTCTCAAAAAACTGTAAACATTCTTACGTATCAATTCTCCAAAAGACGGAATGTTCACAGACACAAACATCTTGCTTGCACTCGACCTTCGTGGTACATCTAACAACCTTCTTAGGGAGTTATTATATGCAATGCGGATTTTGTTCCTAACAGCAACATTGCTATTAAACCATAAAGGCGAGCAGTACATTGAGGTACAGAAGGTCTTGAACAACATACATTTGACATCAGGAGAACATCTATGGAAACTACGCAACAGTAAATTGGTTTGAGCATAGAGTTTCCTGAGATGCCTGTTACAATCAGCATTGGTCTTATCAGATTCAATCCACACACCTAGGTATTTGACTTTTTCAACAAAGTTCAAGCTATTACCACAAAGTGACATAACAGGATTCGACGTATAGACGCCCTTTGGTTTGAAAGCCATACACATAGATTTAGTACAGTTGAACAGGATGTCATTTTTTTTACCAAATTTTTCACATACAGAAAGGAGATGTTGCATCGCTGCGGTAGACAAACTTAACAAACAGAGGTCATCAGCGTAGAAAATGTGATTTAACAGTGCACCGTTAAAGGAGCCGCCCACATTAGTATTGTTCAACAGTACACTGAGATCATCAACATAGACATTAAACAACAAGGGTGACAGTATACAGTACCACCTCGTTTAACACCGTTGGTCACATGAAATTTGGATGAGGTGACATTGCCCCATCTAACAACCATAGACTGCCTTCTGTACCAGTATAGCAGGATGCTAACAATGTAAATAGGGATACCTCGATCGATCAATTTTCTGAACAAACCCCAGTGGTTAATCCTGTCAAAAGCTTTGCTAGCATCTAGGAACGTAGCATAAACACTAGTGGAGTGGCTTCTGAAGTAGTCAACAAATTCATGGAGTAGGTAAACAGCCTTGTCAGTTGAAAGAGCTGATTTGAAACCAAACTGATTGTCGTTTGTCCACAGATAATCCTCAATTCTGTTCAGGAATAAACCCTCTAACAGTTTAGATATAATATTAGCAATAGCTATAGGTCTGTAGTTGTTCATGTCAGAAAGACTGGCACACTTGTTTTTCACCAAAGGAATAATAACAGAGTCCATCAACATGTCTGGCATGTAACCATGAACAAACATACAGTTAAAACACAATGACAACAAAATACACAAGTTGAAATCGGCGTTGATGAGACATTCACTGGTGAGACAGTCAGGGCCAGCTGATTTGCCTTTCTTGAGAACTTTGATCAGTGAATCAACTTCAACAGGAGTAACAGCAGAAATATCAGAGGCATCAAACATGTCGTTATACAGACGAATATCATGCATAACAGAATCCTTCATTGAAACATTCTTGACTGAGTTGAAAATAGCTTCATAATGACATTTCCACTTTTCAGCAATATTAACGTCACCAGTCACACCATCAATAGTGTTTGATCTGACAGACCGGTGGGAGCTCATAGCCTTCATTTGTTTCCAGAATTCTACCATGTTCAGTTCACTCATGTGATTAGCTAGCTGGTCACATTTGATACTTTCTTCATTGCGCCTGCATGCTCGTAGAGCATATTTGAACCTAGCCCTGCAATTTTTCATGTTTTCAAATATTGGACCAGAACGTGGTTTGCTATTACTCCTCCACCACAAAAAAGCATCTCGAGCAGCTGTGTGAGCCTCGCTAACGACATCATTCCAGCCTGGGACGTTATATTGGGTGGCCACACTGTGACTAGGAATGCATTCACTCACACAGTAATTTAGAGCATCAACAATATCACTGTAGAACCTGTCGATATCGTCCCTGTGTGCCGCACAATTACGGTCGTGACACCTGATGGCATCCATAGGAGCACGGATGTTACAGAGTTTCCTACGAGTAAGTTTCTTATATCTGGACAGGTCTGACGCTGTGGCATCACGCCATTTGTATGTTCTACTGCTCGTTGTGGCTGAGGGAGCTTCCCGGGGGCCACTTACAGCACTAGATACCTCAATATCTATGGATAAAGGTACATGATCAGAACTCACATAGTCAAGCAGAACTTTGATATTGGATACGTTATCATGGCCTGAGGATGTAGTCACACAGTGATCAAGCCATGATGTAGAGCCATGAGCCAAGCTTACATGAGTAAAGGTATCACCTGGTAAGATAATCCTGTCCGAGATGTGTAGGGAGTAACTCTCACCAAAAGACACCAGTTCATCTCCAAAACAACTTGAACGTGCTGTATTAGCGTTGAAGTCACCAATTGTGAACACATATGGAGTTGGAAAGTCCTCGGTGATACGTTTAATAAGACTCAGGCAGTGCAAGTATTCATCCAAGTTTTCAACACTGTCATAGGGGAAATATACACATAATATAAGACAGTGAAAGTCACCCAGGTTGACTTTAATACCTATAACTCTTAATCAATCGTAAGTTTTCACAACACAACTGTTCGCAAGTGACTTCCGCCATAGGATACCGACGCCGCCATAGGGGCGACCTAAGATAACACGTTCTTCCGTATCCATAAAGGAGACACCTTGTCCTATAAAGTCACCATGTAATCTGCTCAGAATAGACAATTCGTTTTTGAATAACCAGTGTTCCTGCAGCAACACAATGTCATGGTTATCACGTAAACTGGAGATCTCATTAGATGAAGTTTTTACATTCTGGCAGTTAAATGAACATATTCTAAGGTTGGTCCTACTATTGAATGAGTATAATGACAAACACAGTAATGACAGTCACATGTAGATCATTTCCTCTCAAAAAACTGTCAAAGGTATAAACCAGATGGCCACACATTTTTGTCAAGCAACTTCTTGCTGCAACTGGCAGGACATGTAATCTTAAAAGAGGCATAACCATCATACTTGGTTTCTAGTTGCTCAATCTTGATATTGTCATTTAATTTAACATGGGTTTTGATGTAGGACCGTACATGATGGGGTCTGGTGGTGGGGTCAAGTCGACTGATGAAGACTTGGTGCATCTTATGACCTTGACCTTGACCCTGATGTCCGCCAGACCTCCTACCAGACTTTGGTACAACGCGTAACTGTGAGTGGGGGCGTGTCTTGTTGACAGCCTGTAGCTGGTTCGTGGTCTGCTTGTCAGACGGTTGGTTGTCAGACGATTGAAGAGCATCAGTGTAGGACCTCTTCTTCTTCTTGGAACGACGACTCTCAACTTCCTTGAACTCACTCTCGCGTTCTTTAGCAATTACAGCAACTTTGGCAGCTTTGGCAACCCCAGAAGGGTTGCTGCCGACAACGTCAACAAAACTGGTCTTTGTAGAGTTGGCGGCCTCGTCCGCATTCTCCCCTTCGGCCGTGGCAGTAGGTGGAGGACCACGGGCTGCAATGGTGACCGGGGCGTGGTCGACAGCTGCTACCACAGTCTCCTCATCGCTGGTGATGTTGACAGCACTCTGAGTACTGCAAGCCTCATCGTCATCTTCATCATCATCTTCCACGACCAGGACGTCAGCTGGAGGGGGTGTGTCGCCGAGTTTGGACTTTATTGCCGCCATGTCGTCCTGGATAGCTGATATCGTTTTGAACGCGGTAGCAAAGCTCTCTCCAAGGGACATCACACGGCACACATCCTTAGACAGCCTGGCAAGGTCAAATGACTCCAACGAAGCTGGTGGCAAATCCTTGAGGTTCAGAGCAACGTATTGTGGTGCCAGCTGACCAGCCTCATTCAGCTTGTGGTAGATATCGGCGATGTTGTCTTCCTTCTTCTTCCTCTTCTTAATCCGCGATTTTCCCTCTGGACACTGCTCGAACAGCAACTTCTTTGCTCCTTTAACCTGGTTCTCATCATAGAAGTCGCTAACCAATTTCACAAGATAGTCCATCGGGGCAACATCCATCTTGTTCTGCATAAAGCACAGCAGCTCGCAGACGGACATCTGACGTGGGAATGCTGTAGGTGGCCCATGCGGGGGAGGGTTGTCACCAGCCATATCTGGCGTTAGTTCATTTAGTCCAGAAGACAGTTCAGATGGTTATCTAACAAGATACTGACATGTATTTAGCAAACCAGCATAGGTTTAACGAGATAGCTTTGTTAGCTTGGATAGCTTTGAAGCCCAACAGGAGTAACGTTCAGCGGGGCTGATCATTGGATTGGCGGGGCTAACGTTAGCTTAGCATTAGCGTTAGCTTAGCGTTAGCGTGATAGATTCAATAAATTGCGCTCTTGTGTGAATTAATACACACGCGCTCTTGGTTCCACCGCACTGCGGATCAGTTCGCCCTCCGGGGAGTAACGGTAGACGACACCATTATCTATTTCATCACACACAGATGACCATTCGCCAGTCGTAATGAATACCTTCTCACTGCTGCAGTTTCTCCTCTTTCAACTCCCTCCAAAGATTTTCTGTGGGGTTGAGATCTGGAGACTGGCTAGGCCACTCCAGGACCTTGAAATGCTTCTTACGAAGCCACTCCTTCATTGCCCGGGCGGTGTGTTTGGGATCATTGTCATGCTGAAAGATCCAGCCATGTTTCATCTTTAATGCCCTTGCTGATGGAAGAAGGTTTTCACTCAAAATCTCACGATACATGGCCCCATTCATTCTTTCCTTTACACGGATCAGTCGTCCTGGTTCCTTTGCAGAAAAACAGCCCCAAAGCACGATGTTTCCACCCCCATGCTTCACAGTAGGTATGGTGTTCTTTCTCCTCCAAACACGACAAGTTGAGTTTTTACCAAAAAGTTCTATTTTGGTTTCATCTGACCATATGACATTCTCCCAATCCTCTTCTGGATCATCCAAATGCTCTCTAGCAAACTTCAGACGGGCCTGGACATGTACTGGCTTAAGCAGGGGGACACGTCTGGCACTGCAGGATTTGAGTCCCTGGCAGCTTTGTGTGTTACTGATGTAGCCTTTGTTACTTTGGTCCCAGCTCTCTGCAGGTCATTCACTAGATCCCCCCGTGTGGTTCTGGGATTTTTGCTCACCATTCTCGTGATCATTTTGACCCCACGGGGTGAGATCTTGCGTGGAGCCCCAGATCGAGGGAGATTATCAGTGGTCTTGTATGTCTTCCATTTTCTAATAATTGCTCCCACAGTTGATTTCTTCACACCAAGCTGCTTACCTATTGCAGATTCAGTCTTCCCAGCCTGGTGCAGGTCTACAATTTTGTTTCTGGTGTCCTTTGACAGCTCTTTGGTCTTGGCCATAGTGGAGTTTGGAGTATGACTGTTTGAGGTTGTGGACAGGTGTCTTTTATACTGGTAACGAGTTCAAACAGGTGCCATTAATACAGGTAATGAGTGGAGGACAGAGGAGCCTCTTAAAGAAGAAGTTACAGGTCTGTGAGAGCCAGAAATCTTGCTTGTTTGTAGGTGATCAAACACTTATTTTACCGAGGAATTTACCAATTAATTCATTAAAAATCCTTCAATGTGATTTTCTGTTTTTTTTTTTTCTCATTTTGTCTCTCATAGTTGAGGTATACCTATGATGAAAATTGGAGACCTCTCTCATCTTTTAAGTGGGAGAACTTGCACAATTGGTGGCTGACTAAATACTTTTTTGCCCCACTGTAATACATGGTCAATGAAATATCGGTAGAACTCATTCATTCCGTGTTTTGACAGACAACACGAAAAGCCAATGAAAATGAGAATACACCGCACTGAACCAATCATGTGACTGGAAGTCACGTTCGATTGACGCACACAACAGCATACGTCCACGCGTAGGACCAGCATGCAGTCGGGGCTTAGCAATTAGCACACCTGCTAATGTTTGGGATAGTGCAGCCTTATAGAAGGCAACAGGAAACATTAATGAAAAGTCCAGCGACAGCGTTACCAAAGAAGACACCAAAACGGACAACAACCCAATGCTCAATAGAAGAGAAGATTGTTGAAAACAACGGTCCGAGGTTCTGGCAGGGTCATTGCCGGTTTATGGTAAAAATGATCTTCTTTCCACTTCCAAATGATGGCTCCAACAGTACTCAGTGGAACATTCAGCAGTTTAGAAATGTGCCTGTAACCAATGCTATCATTATGTTTTGCAACAACAAGGTTGCAAAGGTCTAGAGAGAGTTCTTTGCTTCTACACATCATGAGTTCTTTGTTGTGTGACAATCTGATATTCACAGACCTTTTTAAAGGCTATCAGTCAGGACTTAACCAGCTTAAATTAATTTGCACTGATGGGAGATGGGATGTCTTCCTAAATTCTGATCGATTTCAGCTGGTTTCTTGGCTTTCTATGCCGTTTTGCACCTTTTTTTCTTCATGTGTTCAATACTTATTTCCTGTGTCATTCCATTTTATTAAATATAACTTGTTTTGTGAACACAGTTGCCATGATTTCTTTGTATGGATGGATTATTTGGGTTGTTACTGATATCTGGTGAAAATCTCAGGTCAATGGCTCTATTATACAGAGAAATGAGCAGGCAAGACGATGGGCTGGATCAGTACAGACTTTATTCTCTCTCCACATCTCGAGTTGATAAGAATGACCCCAGGCTGCAGGACATCTCCCTTTTATACTTTTAATGCCTTGCCTAGTGCCCTGGGGGTTCACATCACAATACACATCATACTCAAAGGCTCACATCACAATACACAAAGTCTGCATGGCACATTTGTATAACATTCATCTGATGCCGGCTTCTTCCTTTTCCGGCAGCCAGCGTCTCCACCTCTGCTGTTCTTGTCTAGACCCCCTGTCAGCCTCTCCTTGCTTTGGCCATCCTGTCTGGGTGGAGAATGTAACCTCTTATGCTCCCCCCCCCCCGAACACCCAGAATGGGCCTTAACCCCCTTGTTCCCTGGGCTCAGCCGACATCTGTAGCGGCTGTAACGGGGGTCGCTGGCTGTGAGGCGCTGCTCTGCTGATGGGGCACTGCGGGAGGCATGTCCGTCTGTGAGTGGACAGTGGGGGGGGGGGGTCCTCATAAAGAATTTGTGCTCCTGCTGCTGAGTCATTTACCTGCGGAGCCACCAATGGGGGGCGTCCACGCCGGGGAACCTGGGCACCACCTCTTCGTCTGCCACAAATGCGGGCTTGAGCCTGTCTATGCAGACGGTTTTGCTGCGTCCCCCCAAGTCCAAAATGAAATGTTTCACCCCAGGTTCCAGCACTCTAAACGGCCCGTCGTATGGTGGGTGCAACGAGGTCTGGTGTGCATCGTGCCTGACGAACACAAACGATGCATTCCGCAAGCTTTTTGGGATGAATGCACGGGGAAAACAGTACTTTTCTGGGCTCTGCACCATGTAGGGAATTCGGGGATGGCTCGGCCTCAGGCACTGGGTTGTCGGGCAAAAATTCCCCAGGTAGCCACAGCAGCTGAGAAAACATGAGTTCTGCCGGGGAGGCTGCTAAATCCTCCTTCAGTGCGGCACACAACCCTAACAAAACCCACACCGCCGGTCCACCCACTTGGCGTCTGTAAGTGAAGCCCTGAGCGCTGCTTTAAGTGACCTGTGGAAACGCTCGCATAACCCGTTGGCCTGAGGGTTGTATGCGGTAGTGCAGTGAATGCTGACCCCCAGGCTCCAGGCCATTGTAGACCAGAGGTCGGAAACGAACTGAGGGCCCCGATCGGACGTGATGTCTGACGGAGCGCCGAAACATGCCACCCAAGTAGTCAAAAAGCGCATGTGATGTCTGCAGACATGGTGGGCGCCAGTGGCACCGCTTCAGGCCAGCGTGTGGTGTAGCCCACTATGATCAGGAGGTGCGTAAACCCCTGCGACGGCGGGAGGGGCCCCACCAGGTCCACGTGGATGTGGTCAAACCTCTTTGCTGGGATGTGGAACCATTCGAGGGGGGCCTTCGTGTGTCTGTGCACCTTGGCCCGCTGGCACGCAACACAAGCTGCTGCCCACTCCTTCACCTGTTCATGCAGACACAGCCAGACGAACTCCGCCCCCACTAGTTTAACCGACGCCCGCACTCCCGGGTGTGCCAGGGAGTGAACTGACTCGAAAACCCGACGGTGCCAAGTGCACGGAACGACCGGGCACGGGCAGCCTGTGGAGACGTCAGTACTTCTCTGTGACGTCTCCACATTTACACTCGTTGTTGCGCAAAGGCCTGCTGAAAAAGGTGGAAGGCTGCCAAGACCCTGCAACACACTGCTCCACGACGGCTCCTATGGCTACGTCCGATGCATCAATAGTGAGCGCTATACGTGCCAATGGCTCCAGGTGTGCCAGTAATGCAGCTTTCGCTAGCGCTGTTTTGGCATCCGCAACCGCAACCGCATGCTCCCGCTCAGGGTCCAGTCAATGCCGTCCGCCGGTTTTCGGTTTTAAGCGCGGCATACAACAGCTGCATGAGCTGGGCTGCACGGGGGAGGAAACGGTTGTAAAAGATAACCATTCCTAAGAACTCTTGAAGCGCCCTTACCGTCTGAGGATGCAGAAAATTTGCCACGGTGCGCACCTTGTCCGGTAACGGGATCACGCCCTCCGGCGAGATGTGGTGGCCCAAAAAGTCGATGACTGTAGCCCCGAACTGGCACTTTGCTGGGTTGATTATTAACCCGTGCTCTTCCAACCTCTGGAAAACTGTCCTGAGGTGGGCGATATGTTTGTCCTCGGACGCGCTGGCCACCAGGATGTCATCCAGGTAGATGAAGACAAAAGGCAGATGGTGCAGCACTCCGTCCATCATGCGTTGGAAGATCTGTGCCGCGCCTTTTAACCCGAACGGCATGCACAGAAACTCGAAAAGACCGAGCGGGGTAATCACTGCCATTTTGGGTATGTCTTCTATGCGCACCGGGACCTGGTGGTACCCGCGAACCAGGTCCACCTTTGAAAAAAATGCATGCCCCAGTCAGGTGGACGAAAAAATTCTGAATATGGGGGATGGGGTAGCGATCATGAGCTGTAGCGTTGTTTAACCTGCGGAAATCGCTGCATGGTCGCCATGACCCCTCAGCTTTAGGCACCATGTGCAGCGGGGACGCCCACAGGCTGTTCGAGTGCCTGACGATGCCTAGCCTCTCCAAATTTGTGAACTCCTCGTACGCGCTGGCCAGTTTAGCTGCGTCCAGGCGCCGAGGTCATGCGAAAACGGGCGGCCCAGTGGTGGTAATGAAGTGCTCGACCCTGTGCTTAGTGATGGCCGCCGAAAACATCGGACCCATGAGTGCTAGGAACTGGGTGAGTAGTTGTTGGAACTTACCCCCTGGAGCTGTGACGTTGGCGAGGGTTATGGACCTGGCTCCTTGAGCTATACAGGGCAGAGAATCAAAAGACAGAGCATTAATCAGGCGTCTATTAGCAATGTCAACTAATAGATCGTGTGCACACAGAAAATCTGCACCCAAAATGAGGAGTTACATGCCGCTATTATGAAAGACCACTGGAAGTTCCATATGTTTGCATGGCTGTGCAAACATAAGGTCAGTGACCTCTGACCAAATGTCTTAATGTGTGAGCCATTGGCAGCTGCCAGCTCGGGACCGCTACTTCCAGCCAGCCGGTCTGCGATGGACGGCAGGATGAGGCTGTTTTGAGAGCCGGAGTCCACCAGGAACTGTCTCCCCGAACGTGAGTCTGTCACGTAGAGCAGCTTGTCTGTGTCACCAGTGGTCGCAGCTGCTACCGACTGCTGGTCCTGGCATTTCCCAACCGCTTGAATTGGCACGGTGGTACGCATCGCCGTGCGTCCTCTCCGAAGCGGCGGTGGTAAAAGCAGAGCATGCTCTTCCGGTGCTTCTTGGCATCCACGCCAGTGACCATCAACGACTTCTCGCCCTCGCTGGTCGTCTCACTGGGTTCCAGCACCGCTGCGTTCACTGCAAAGGTTCTGGTTGCCAGGATGATCTGGTCCGCTTCTTGCGCCAGTGCGCGGTAGCTTCGTGTGGCCAGTATGGGTGAGTTGGCGAGGACCGCTCTGGCCGCTTGTGGGAGGTTCCTGAGGAAGAGATGGGCAAACAGGAATGGCTCGCCATCACTGCCCATCAACACCAAAATATTCTCCATTAATTCGACCGCCGGCCTGTCTCCCAACTCCGAGCATGTCAGGAGTCTTTCCGCTCTCTCGCAGCCTGAGAGAGTATAGTGCTGGGTGAGCATGGTCTTGAGTGCATCATGGGCTGGGGACAGTCGGAGCAGGCTTGCCACCTGCTGTGTTGTGCGTGCGTCCAGCATGGCAATCACGTAGTAATATTTGGTGTTGTCTGCCTCCCCACCCCCCCGGAGCGCGAACTGGGCCTCTGTGTGGAGGAACCAAGCCGTCGGGTCGTGTAGCCAAAAGTCCGGGAGCTTGACCAAAACAGCACACGCAGTGCTGGCGCCTCCCATCCCGAAGTGCAGACACTGCAGGGCTTTCTTCACCAGGGCCTTTGTGTTGACAGACCAGGAGAGGTCGGAGGAGATGCGGGTGCCCAGGAACCTGAAGGTGGGGACAGTTTCCACGCAGTCACCATTTATGAGGGGGGTGGGGGTGGTCCTGTCTGTTCTGTCTGAAGTCTAGTATGAGTTCTTTGTTTTTTTTGGACATTCAGTTTCAGGTTGTTTGCTTGGCAGCAGATTCTCTACCTCCACCCTGTATGCCTTCTTCTCATCGTCATCAGTGATGAGCCCAACCAAGGTGGTATTGTCCACGTACTTCACGATAACAGTGGTTGGGTGGGTTGGAATACAGTCAGAGGTGTACAGGGAGTACAGTAGAGCAGTGGTCCCCAACCTTTTTTGTGCCACGGACCGGTTTAATGTCAGACAATATTTTCAGGGACCGGCCTTTAAGATGTGGCGGATAAATACAATAAAAGAACATGATATGACCGGCATAAAAACTGTGGTGTTTTCTAAATATAATAATAAACGTGAATCCAGTGTGTACTCGTTTGCAACTTTAGCAGCGTCCTCTTAACATCGCGACAACAACAACATAACATGAGTAACATCCTCTCTGCCCACAACACTCTCTGGTCACTATGGTAACGTTTAAACATGCCTTCAAAATAAGATACACCACAAACACAAATAAAAAGTGCATGAAAATACAACTCACCACAATGCTGAATCAGTGGGAGCCCTGAGCTTGTTTCTCTGCAACGAGACAGTCCCATCTAGGGGTAATGGGAGACAATGACACCCGGAGTGTGTTGCTTATGTCTAGTCTACTTCGTAATTTTGTTTTGGTTGCTATCACTGCAGAAAACCCGGTTTCACACAGGTAGGATGTCAGAAATGGCAACAGGGTTTTCAGTGCTGTTGTGGCGATCTCAGGGTATTCAGCCATGACTTTAATTCAGAACACCAGCAGAGCTGTTGTCTCGAACATACTTTTAAGGCCGCCGTCATTTGCGATCTCCAGCAGTTGATCTTCTTCTTGCACAGACATGTTGGATTCACCTGGTTTGTTGAGAAATGGGTCGCGCATCCATTCTTTGGCAGTTTGTGTATTTTTTGTCGTTGGGAAGTAGCGCTCAAACTCTTTTAAAAGCAAACACAGGTGATCGTGCACCAGCTGGGAGAATGAAGGCCCGGCCTCAGTTTCTTCCCAAATCCCCGCTAATGTTTGAAACATGTCAAATATACCTCCATTCATGCGCTGTCCCCACAAATCCAATTTGGCTTTAAATGCAGCTACTTTATCTGCCAACTTGAAGGCAGTTGTCATTTTTCCCTGAAGTGACAGATTGAGTTCATTGAGCAGGCTGAATATGTCGCACAAGTAAGCGAGTTTTGTGACCCATTCCTCATCACTGAAATGTGCTGCCAGCGGTGACTTCTTTTCTGAGAGAAATCTCTGCAGCAGCTCTCATAATGTCTGCCATCTAGCAACGGCCTTTAATTTCAGCAGTAACGTATCACGTCACCGAGACAAGCGTCTTGACGTGTGTCAAGAGTGAGCCATAGACGGATGTAACGCAGAGAATCCGGTAATTTTTCAAAATAAAACATCATTCAGACTCAGATAATAAATAAAACGGATGTAATGTAAGTTATTTATTTTTTCTGTGTGGCCCAGTACCAAATGACCCATGGACCGGTACCAGTCTGCGGCCTGGGGGTTGAGGACCACTTTTATTATTAAGGGAAAAAAATCCAAACCCACAAGACCCTGTGTGAAAAAGTGATTGCCCTCTAAACCTAATAACTGGTTGGGCCACCCTTAGCAGCAACAACTGCAATCAAGCATTTGCGATAACTGGTAATGAGTCTTTTACAGCACTGTGGCGGAATTTTGGCCCACTTATATTTGCAGAATTGCTGTAATTCAGCCACATTGGAGGGTTTTCAAGCATGAACTGCCTTTTTAAGGTCATGCTACAGCATCTCAATCGCATTCAGGTCAGGACTTTGACTAGGCCACTCCAAAGTCTTCATTTTGTTTTTCCTTAAGCCATTCAGAGGTGGACTTGTTGGTGTGTTTTGGATCACTGTCCTGCTGCAGAACCCAAGTGCATTTCAGCTTGAGGTCACGAACAGATGGTCGGACATTCTCCTTCAGGATTTTTTGGTAGACAGTAGAATTCATGGTTCCATTTACCACAGCAAGTCTTCCAGGTCCTAAATCAGCAAAACAGCCCCGGACCATCACACTACCACCACCATATTTTACTGTTGGCATGATGTTCCTTTTCTGAAATGCTGTGTTACTTTTACGCCAGATGTAATGGGACACACACCTTCCGGAAAGTTCAACTTTTGTCTCATCAGTCCACAGAGTATTTTCCCAAAAGTCTTGGCAATCATCAAGATGTATCCTGGCAAAACTGAGATGAGCCTTTATGTTCTTTTTGCTCAGCACTGGTTTTCGTCTTGGAACTCTGCCATGCAGCCAGTTTTTGCCCAGTCTCTTTCTTATGGTGGAGTCATGAACACTGACCTTAACTGAGGCAAGTGAGGCCTGCAGTTCTTTGGATGTTGTTGTGGGGTCTTTTGTGACCTCTTGGATGAGTCGTCACTGTGCTCTTGGGGTAATTTTGGTCAGCTGGCCACTCCTGGGAAGGTTCACCACTGTTCCATGTTTTTGCCATTTGTGGATAATGGCTCTAACTGTGGTTTGCTGGAGTCCCAAAGCTTTAGAAATGGACTTATAACCTTTTCCAGACTGATAGATCTCAATTACTTTGTTTCTAACTTGTTCCTGAATTTCTTTGGATTGCAGCATGATGTCTATCTTTTGATGATCTTTTGGATGAGAGTGAATGGTTGTCTGTCTCTCTGTGTTGGCCCTGCAATGGACTGGCGATCTGTCCAGGGTGTACCCTGCCTCTCGCCCAAAGATGCTGGGATAGGCTCCAGCCCCCCCGCGACCCGAAAAGGATTAAGTGGAAGAAGATGGATGGATGGATGGTCTTTGTCAGGCAGGTCCTATTTAAGTGATTTCTTGATTGAGAACAGGTGTGGCAGTAATCAGGCCTGTGTGTGGCTAGAGAAATTAAACTCGGATTTCCAAAGATGTTATAAACCACAGTTAATTTATATTTTAAAGGGGGGGATTGTGGAAAATGTGAAAATGATGAGGCAGAGTTTATCTCACGAGTCAGGTTTATTCACATCTTCCATCATCAGCAAAAACAGAGAAAGAGGAAGAAACCCAGACATTTGTCCTTTAAATACCTCAGGAACTTCAAAGCACACAGTCACATTGTCAAAGCACACAGTCACATTGTATTTAATCCCAAGTAAGAATGCATCTTCTTTCAGATCTTAACACCTCCTCCCAAAGCCTCTGGCGGCCAGGAAAATCCCCCCAGGCCGTCTCTTTGCATACCAAAGACAAAACTTTCACATCCTCCTGTTATCTCCAAAGAGACCCAGTTCTTTGTTCAATCTAAGATGTGAAGCCTAAAGTGGTATACAGTGATCCCTCGCTACTTCGTGCTTCACCTTTCGCGCCCTCAGTGCATCGTGGATTTTTCAAAAATATTCATCAAAAATTCAAAATTGAGAAATAATGGGCGAGCGCTAGCAGAAGGCAGGGAGACTACATTAGACCATCACGTGTCAACACGGAGAGCCGCACAACTCTCTGTTCGCTGTTCTCGTGTTGGCTCGGCTCGGAAATCTCGCAAGCTGATTGGCCGAGACGTTTCACCCCGCAAGCTGATTGGCCGAGACGTTTCACCCACCTCCTCTCCCTGCCGAGCACCCATGAAGGGAAGGAAGACCGCATTCATTGCTTTTTATTGCTCGTGTTACTTAGTCTCGCCGCGTGGAACTTTTTGCTGTTCTCTTGTGCCATTTTGTGCGAAATAGTCTTCCCGTCGAGCCACTACGCCGCCTCCTCCAGCTCTACCGGAAGCTGCCCTCGATGATCCTGCGCCTCTAGCACCTCACGATGAGGCGTCACCTGAGGAGCAGTAAAGCTCTCATTAACCTGTGCAGTAAATCATTTTCATCTTGAGTTACGTATCTTGTTATAAGAATAAAAGAGTTCTAAAAACATATTTATGTACACTTTGTTTACATCTACGTATGTATGTACACGTACACACACACACACGTGTGTGTGTGTACGTGTATGAGAGAGAGAGAGTGAGAGAATGAACGTACGTATTATTTATGGATGACGTCATTAGGGGTGACGCTACTTCGCGGTTTTTCACTTTTCGCGGTCGGTTCTGGAACCCATTAACCGCGATAAGTGAGGGATCACTGTACATATGAAGCATGAAGTGATATACATATGTGCATATGTGTGCCACATGACCCCCCCCCAAATGATGGAACAACGGAATAACAGTCTGCATGTCATGATAAACCATTACACATCAGTCCACGTGATGCTTGGGCCTCAGTCTCCTCCTGTATCTGCTGTAAGCCGGCTTTACCACTTCCGCGGCGCCGTCCTGCTGGGGAGCTGCTGTCTGAGGGTGAGAACTGTTAGACAATCCCTGTGGGTGTTCTGGGGAATGTCCCCTAGGGGGTCTGCCGCGCCGAGGAGCCCTGGCCAACAGCACATCCTCGTCCGCCACCACAAAGGCGGGTTTGAGCCTGTTTATGCCAATCTTTTCTTTCCTGCCCCCCAAATCTAGCAAAAAATGCTTATCCCCTGTTTCCAGCACTCTAAATGGTCCATCATAAGGTGGTCGCAACGGTGGGCGATGAGCATCGTGTCTGACAAAAACAAACTCCGCGTTTTTTAAGGCCTTAGGCACAAAAACGCGTGGAAAACTGTGGTGAACGGGGCCAGGCAGTGTGCCTGATTCCGTGCCACTCTGCAACCGCTGAGCCGGGGAATATTCTGGCGCAGGATTATCTGGGAGAAATTCCCCGGGCAGCCGGAGTGGCTGCGCAAAAACTAGCTCAGCCAAGGAGGCTTCTAAATCCTCTTTAGGTGCAGAACGCAACCCCAATAAAACCCACGGTAGCCTGTCTACCCAATTTGCATCCGTAAGCGACGCTCTGAGAGCCGCTTTCAATGACCTATGAAAACGTTCGCATAACCCATTAGCCTGCGGATTGTATGCGGTTGTGCAGTGGATCGTTACCCCCAGGCTGCGGGCCATTGCTGACCAAAGTTCAGAAACAAATTGAGGACCTCTATCGGACGTAATGTCCGACGGGACTCCAAAGCGCGCTACCCATGCCGTTAAAAATGCGCGCGCCACCTCCTCGGCTGTGGTTGACGACAGCGGGACCACTTCCAGCCAGCGCGTGGTGCGGTCTACCATTGTCAGAAGGTGTGTGCACCCCTGTGACGGTGGGAGGGGGCCTACGAGGTCCATGTGAACATGATCGAACCTCTTAGCCGGGATGTGAAACGGCTCCAAGGGAGCTCTCGTGTGTCTGTGTACCTTGGCTCGTTGACAAGCCATGCAGGCTGCTGCCCACTCTCTAACTTGTTTGCGCAGGCTTGGCCAAACAAATTTCTCTCCCACCATTTTGACCGACGCGCGCACTCCCGGGTGCGCCAGAGAATGAATCGAGTCAAAAACGCGGCGGCGCCACGCAGCCGGTACAACAGGACGCGGTCGCCCAGTGGAGACATCACAGATTAGGGGGGGCATACCGTCTTGCAGCACCCTGTTCTCCAGCCTTAACCCTGTTGGTCCAGACTGGAGTGCGTGCACATCCGCGTCGCTACCCTGATCCGCGGCCATGGCTGCATAATCTAACCCTACGCGGACTGGGGCCGCCACGGCGAGCGAGAGACAGTCTGCCACTACATTCAGTTTACCCGCCACATGCTGAATACGGTAGTAATCTCTGAGATTGCGGCCAGCTGCCTCTGCTGCCGGCCTGACCACGGTTCTGAAACCTTGGCCATCGCGAATGTCAGTGGCTTGTGGTCAACGAACGCGGTGAAACGGCGTCCCTCCAGCCAGAACTGGAAGTGGAGAATGGCCAAGTGGAGAGCTAACAACTCCCTGTCGAATGCGCTGTATTTTTGTTCACTATCGCGCAAAGTCCTGCTGAAAAAGGCAAGCGGCTGCCAAGCCCCGGCTACATGCTGCTCCACGACCGCCCCTATGGCCACATCTGACGCGTTAGTAGTGAGCGCTATGTGGGCCGTTGGGTCTGGATGTGCTAACAACGCAGCGTTTGCCAGGGCTGTTTTGACCTCAGAGAATGCTCGCTCTCGCTCCGGAGACCATTCGATCTTATTTTGGGGTTTTTGTTTTTTTAGTGCGGCATACAATGGTTGCATGAACTGCGCTGCGCGGGGGAGGAAATGGTTATAAAAATTCACCATTCCCAAAAACTCCTGTAACGCCTTGACTGTTTGCGGCTGGGGAAAATTTGTTACCGCGCGCACTTTGTCAGGCAGCGGAACCGCTCCTTCTGGGGAGACGCGATGCCCCAAAAAATCAATCTGCGTCACCCCGAACTGACACTTTGCTGGGTTGATTATTAACCCGTGCTCTCCCAACCTCCGGAAAACTGCCGTGAGGTGGTTTTCATGTTCGTCTTCGGACGCACTGGCTACTAAGATGTCGTCCAGGTAGACGAATACAAAGGGGAGATCGCGCAACACCGCGTCCATCATGCGTTGGAACGTCTGCGCAGCGCCTTTAAGCCCAAATGGCATGCGCAAAAACTCGAATAGGCCAAACGGAGTTATTACCGCTGTTTCGGGTATGTCCTCAGCACGCACTGGGACTTGATGGTAACCGCGGACCAAGTCTATCTTAGAAAAAACGCGCGCCCCCGCCAAATGAACGGAAAAATCTTAGATATGCGGGATTGGGTAGCGGTCGTGCGCTGTGGCGTTGTTCAACCTGCGGAAATCTCCGCAAGGTCGCCACGAGCCATCAGCTTTCGGGACCATGTGAAGCGGGGAAGCCCATGGGCTGTTCGAATGCCTGATGATGCCCAACTTTTCCAGGTTGGCAAACTCCTCGCGCGCTATGGTCAGTTTAGCTGAATCCAAGCGCCGAGCTTTTGCAAAAACGGGCGGTCCGGTGGTAGTAATAAAATGTTCCACTCCCTGTTTAGCGATGGCTGCTGAAAATGTGGGAACCGTGAGTGCTGGGAACTGAGTGAGCAGTGTGTGGAACTTACCGCTTGCCGTTGCGACGTTGGCTTGTGCTGTGGGCGGGGTCACTCGGGCTGCACAGGGAATAGAATAAAAAGAAAGTGCATTAACCAGGCGCCTGTTAGCAAGATCAACCAACAAACCATGTGAGCACAGAAAATCAGCCCCCAACATATTGAAACTCACTGCAGCTATAACAAAAGTCCACTCAAATGTACGGCCGTGTAGGGACAGAAGCAGGTTCCTCTCACCAAAGGTCTTAATCTCCGAGCCATTCGCTGCTGATGCCCCGTGACCTCCGGGACCCGCCAGCCGGTCAGCGGAGGTAGGCGTGATGAAACTCACTTGGGAGCCTGTGTCCACGAGGAATTGCCTCCCCGAACGCGCATCCGTCAAGTAGAGCAGCTTGTTCTCTTCACCGAGGGCCGCAGCTGCTACCGACCTCTGGTCTTGGTGTTTCCCGAGCGCTTGAACTGGCACGGTTGTATACGTTTGCGTGCCTTCTCTGCAAAGCGGCGATGGTACAAACAGAGGGTGTCTCCTCCGCGATCCTTGGCCCCCGCCGCCACCGTCGTCGGTGGGTCTGCTACCACCGTCTCTGGCCCCTCGCCATCTCCGGCCGTCGCGCCGAACTCCGTCGCTGCCGTGGTGGCCGCGCGCTGTTTGCTGGCGTTGAGAATCCGGTGCGCCTCCTGAGCCAGCGCGCGGAAGTCCCGCTGGGCCAACAACGGCGAACTGGCCAGGGCTGCTCTCGTGGCCGATGGTAGGGTTCTCAGGAAAATGTGGGTGAAGATGAAGTCGTCGCCGTCTGAGCCCTTCAAGCTCAGCATGTTCTCCATCAGGTCAACGGGCCTGCCATCTCCCAAGTCGTTCAGAGCCAGGAGCCTCTCCTGTCTCTCCTGGACTGAGAGAGTGAAGCGCTGTATGAGCGCAGCCTTCAACCCGCTGTATTTGTCATCAGCCGGTGGCTGCTCCACAAGGCTCTGCACATGCCGAGCCGTGCGGTTGTCGAGCTTGGCAATCACATGGTAGAACTTCGTGTCATCTACCGTTATCCCCCGGAGGGCGAACTTTGCTTCGACCAAGTGGAACCAGGAGCGTGGGTTGTCTCGCCAAAAGTCCGGTAGCTGGACGGTAGCGGCATACGCTTGGCTGGGAGCTCCTGACCCGGCTGGCTCGGGGGAATTTCTTTCACTCATTATACGTCTTAGGGTCACCAGTGTGGAAAATGTGAAAATGACGAGGCAGAGTTTATCTCAGGAGTCAGGTTTATTCACATCTTCCATCATCAGCAAAAACAGAGAAAGAGGAAGAAACCCAGACATTCGTCTTTTAAATACCTCAGGAACTTCAAAGCACACAGTCACATTGTCAAAGCACACAGTCACATTGTATTTAATCCCAAGTAAGAATGCATCTTCTTTCAGATCTTAACACCTCCTCCCAAAGCCTCTGGCGGCCAGGAAAATCCCCCCAGGCCGTCTCTTTGCATACCAAAGACAAAACTTTCACATCCTCCTGTTATCTCCAAAGAGACCCAGTTCTTTGTTCAATCTAAGATGTGAAGCCTAAAGTGGTATACATATGAAGCATGAAGTGATATACATATGTGCATATGTGTGCCACAGGATCACTTTTTCACACAGGGCCATGTAGGTTTGGATTTTTTTTTTTTTACCCTTAATAATAAACACCTTCATTTAAAAACTGCATTTTGTGTTTACTTGTGTTATCATTGTCTAATATTTAAATTTGTTTGATGATCTGAAACATTTAAGTGTGAGAAAATGAGAAATCAGGAAGGGGCAAACACTTTTTCACATCACTGTATATATACACATGTACATAGATACGTATGCAATTATAATTTGCAGTTATCAATAAAACATGTCAGAAAGAAATAATTATCAGTTAGAAAACATGACTGAGATGCTTGAAATACTTTTTTTTTTTTACAAACTTACATAATTCTCAGATGAAAAGAAAAGGTTTAGTGTTACTGATTATGTTTTTGATGGTAATGTTGATGTTTGCAGGTTTGACGGGAATACTGACAAACAGGTAGTGGTGCTGAAGTTCACCGATATGGATGGAGATGGGATTGGAATGATCAGGTAGAAAACAGTCACACAATCAGAGCATAAGAACTACATTTTATAATCATTTTCTAATTTTTCTGAATACCATAAATGTACGGTGGCACAAAAAGCTCAACGCACTGCATCTTGAGGAAGCAGTTATGACTAGACAAAATCAAATTCAGAGAATGCTTTCATCAAAATTGCAACACACAGGTTGTACAAAAAGTCACAAAAGCATCTTATATGGAAATGCAGTGCAAATACTCACAACATACTTGACTGTTTCTAGGGACACAATAAAGTGGCATGACAGCTGCATGACAGGCTAGCCTTATGCTTTGTCCAAAATCACTCCCTACCCATTAAATAGAACACTATATAGGGTGTTCACCATCTCCACGGGTATCCGAACATCTAAATAACCACTATATAGTAGACTCAAAATATCCCACAATGCAGCTATAAAAGTACTGTCCAAACAATGGCCACTACGTTAACCAATGCATCCCATAAAATGCACAACAGAGCAGTGAGAGCTGAGCATGGCATCACACCATAAACTGCCTTACAGTATTTTTATTTATTAATATGGTGAAACTGGCCTGTTATAATATACTGTATATTTACTACAAATTGCACATGGGTGTCCACTTTTTTAACAATGTTAATCTATTACCTTTACATTTTACAGACCCACCTTAATGATGGCTAATTTAAAGCACCAGGAAAATAAGCAGAGAAGGGTCCAAAAAACAAAATTTTCACTGTTCTATTGAGTTTACTATACATTTCCGCATATAAGTCACTTAGTGAATAGGGGGGAAGGAATGTGACAATGATTAGGACACAGCCGAGTCTTTTGCTATTACCCTGCAAATCCATCATCTGTTGAAACGCAAAAGTTTTAATTTCATCACATCTTTTGCAGATAAAACAAATTGCTAAAACCAGATAACGGGTCAGTCTGGAAGTGACAGATCTTTATGTTCTGTTGCTTTATGGTCTGCAACTTTAACGTGTCCCCAAAGTCACTTCTGTTGTTTTGTGAATATTCATAGCACATTTCTATATTTGTGACAATTAGGAATTTTTTCTGTTGTGTTGCTATTGTGATGAATATGTTTTCCTAATTAGATTTTTTATTCTCTGTTTGCAGTTATTTTCTACATGTTGAGCTCCCTAGGCCACCATACAAATGTGTTGCAATTCTCTTCCCATCCTGACAGCTGTCAATAACAAAAGTTGCTTTCAAAAGGAATAAAATTCATCCTTTCCCATCATTATTTTATTATATTGTGGATAAAGGAAGCAGGCAAGGCAACAAACTGGACGACACAGAAACTTTATTCCTTCTCCAACATAATTTACAGCAAAAGAGAATCCCAGGTCTCTGTGCATTCCTCCTTTATATCTTTATTCCCATGCATCGAGACCCGGAACTTCCGACCATAACACAGTATTATTTGAACAAAGGACTGTGTGGCACATTAACATGACATAACGCCGGCGCCACTCCAACAACCTTCTTCTCTTAGCGGCACCGGCAGCTGTGGCTCTCCCCAGGGGGTGCATAGACCTAACCATCCCGTCTGATACCCCCCGGTGACATCTCCTCCTTCGGTCCATTGTTCTCCCTTCCCCTTACCTTCTCTGGGTGGAGAAAACCCCCACACTATGCTACCACAATATACTGTATTTAGAATCTTATAATGTTTGTGCAGATTTTTTAAAAGTAAATTTAATAATCTTGCTCTGCTTCTAACAGCTGGTTTGCCGTCCACGCAGTCAGTATGAACTACACGAACCGCATGGTGAGCAGCGATAACATGGGCTACGCTTCCTACCTGCTGGAGCAGGACAAGAACCCTGGAGAGCTGCCAGGAAAGGTGAGGACAGAGGTCAGACAGGAAGTGTTAACCTTCTGATTCAGCTTATATTCAGTTCTTTTTTGTCTTAGGGAGGTTTTGTTGCTGGTTTTTCCTCGAGCAACCTTGGTGACGTCAGTCCAAACATTAAAGGACCAATCTGTATGAACACTGGACTGCCCTGTGACTACCTAAACAGCTCCTGTCCCATAGGAGGGGTAAAAAAATCTTCACACACATTCACATTATACACGTAAACATACAAGGCAATAATAATAAATGTGTGTACAGACTAAAATGTGCAAAGCGTTTGGACCGGGCGAGGACATGTTTGAGAGCACCAGGATCATCGGACACAACATCTACATGAAGGCAAAGGTAATAAAGTTCTAGAAAAACTTATATTTAAACATTATGGTGACTCACAGCAGGGGTTTTTTTCTCTTGTAAAATTTCATAAATTTGCAACAGTTTCTCTTAAATTGATATTTTTTTTGTAAATTGGTATTTTTTCCTTAAATTTACACTTGGTTTTCTATTAAATTTATGTGTTCTTACTCTTAAATTTGGATCTATTCTAAGAAATTTGAATTTTTTTTCTTATGAATTTGCTATTTTTTTTTCTGATAAATTTGTCACATTTTTATGGTAAGTTTGTGACACTTTCTCAGAGATTTGTAACTTTTTTATTATAAACATGCAATGACTTGTCTTGAATTAGTGACTTTTCTAAAAAAAAATAAAAAAAAATGCAGTTCTAAACCTTCTGCATTAGTGACCATTTTTGCAATGTTTTTCTCACAATTTTTAACTTACCTATGTGTGTTGCTGCCCCCTACAGGAACTTTATGCAAATGCAGTTGAAGAAGTGACGGGTTCAATTAATTTCGCTCATCAGTGGGTCAACATGACGGATGTGACTATTAAAATCAACAGCACACATACGGTAAGCTAATTATCATTATTGATTAATGTAGTTATAATATTTACAATAACTTTCAACTGGTGAAATTCATTGTAGTTAATACAACAAAAAATGTAACTGAAAGATATTAACACAAAATTTTTTGGGTTGGAATTATACATGTATTGAACAAAACTTATTTAAACATATTTTATGATAAGGTATTAAGCATTCGCATTTTTGTAAAGATATACATTTGTAATGAATTTCTCTTTATATATTTCATGAACCTTATGTAATATTTTAATATTTACTGAATATTTTGCATAAATTTAAATGATATATTGTATTTTACTTTTTAAAAGAAAATTATTTCATTTTACAGAGGTCAAAGACAGGCGTATTATTGTATAATGATTATGGGTGGGAAACTCTAGGCACCTCACGAGCCAAGACAATTATGATTCAGGGGCTGATTTAAGCCAGGCACAATGCTCGATGCATCTTGATGCATTTTTTCCCCTAACATATAAATATTAGAAAAAGGAGTTTCTGCGCTTCATTTCAAAAGAAACTGTAGCTATAGCAGATGCTTCTTGGCTAGAGGACATCAAATCACCAAGGAAAAGGTCGGAGACTTATTACTGATTTTAACATTTATGCTGTATACTTCTGAACTGTTCTAATTCACATGTGGCAGGAAATGGAAGATGTCAATAAAATTTATCAAGTGTATAAATAATAACATTTTCAACACTTCTGTGTTCTTCAGAGTCAGACACACAAGTGTTGTGACAATTTCAGCAACAATAAAGGCAACTATGTCCATAGTACAGTGCATCCGGAAAGTCTTCACAGCGCTTCACTTTTTCCACATTTTGTTATGTTACAGCCTTATTCCAAAAGGGATTAAATTTGCTTTTTTCCTCAAAATTCTACATACAATACCCCATAATAACAACGTGAAAAAACTTTGAGATTTTTGCAAATTTATTAAAAATAAAAAACTAAGAAATCACATGTACTTAAGTATTCACAGCCTTTGCTCAATACTTTGTTGATGCACCTTTGGCAGCAATTACAGCCTCAAGTCTTTCTGAATTTGATGCCACAAGCTTGGCACACCTATCTTTGGGCAGTTTGGCCCATTCCTCTTTGCAGCATCTCTCAAGCTCCATCAGGCTGAATGGGAAGCGTTGGTGCACAGCCATTTTCAGATCTCTCCAGAGATGTTCAATTGGATTCAAGTCTGGGCTCTGGCTGGGCCACTCAAGGACATTCACAGAGTTGTCCTGAAGCCACTCTTTTGATATCTTGGCTGTGTGCTTAGGGTCGTTGTCCTGCTGAAAGATGAACCGTTGCCCCAGTCTGAGGTCAAGAGTGCTCTGGAGCAGGTTTTCATCCAGGATGTCTTTGTACATTGCTGCATTCATCTTTCCCTCTATCCTGACTAGTCTCCCAGTTCCTACCATTGAAAAACAGCATGATGCTGCTATCAACATTGGCGTGGTTATGAATGGTGCCTGGTTTCCTCAAAACATGATGCCTGGCATTCACGCCAAAGAGTTCAATCTTTGTCTCATCAGACCAGAGAATTTTGTTTCTCATGGTCTGAGAGTCCTTCAGGTTCCTTTTGGCAAACTCCAGGCAGGATGCCATGTGCCTTTTATTAAGGAGTGGCTTCCATCTGGCCACTCTACCATACAGGCCTGATTGGTGGACTGCTGCAGAGATGGCTGTCCTTCTGGAAGGTTCTCCTCTCTTCACAGAAGAACACTGGAGCTCTGACAGAGTGACCATCAGGTTCTTGGTCACCTCCCTGACTAAGGCCCTTCTCCCCCGATCGCTCAGTTTAGACAGCCAGCCAGCTCTAGGAAGAGTCCTGGTGGTTCTGAACTTCTCCCATTTATGGATGATGGAGGCCACTGTGCTCATTGGGACCTTCAAAGCAGCAGAAATTTTTCTGTACCCTTCCCAGATTTGTGCCTTGAGACAATCCTGTCTCGGAGGTCTACAGACAATTCCTTTGACTTCATGCTTGGTTTGTGCTCTGACATGCACTGTCAACTGTGGGACCTTATACAGACAGGAGTGTGCCTTTCCAAATCATGTCCAATCAACTGAATTTACCACAGGTGGACTCCAATTAAGCTGTAGAAACATCTCAGGGATGATCAGTGGAAACAGGATGCATCTGAGCTCAATTTTGAGCTTCATGGCAAAGGCTGTGAATACTTATGTACATGTGATTTCTTAGTTTTTTGTTTTTAATAAATTTGCAAAAATTAAAAAAAAAAAATCACATTGTCGTTATGGGGTATTGTGTGTAGAATTTTGGAAAAAAAAAGAATTTAATCCCTTTTAGAATAAGGCTGTAACATCAAAAAATGTGGAAAAAGTGAAGCGCTGAGAAGACTTTCCGGATGCACTGTATGGCAGCAATGTTCCAGCAAACTGAAGTGAACACCTAGACTTAAACAAAATGAGGGTTTGCATGTGTATGTGCATGTGTGTGCCCATGTATGTATGTGTGTGTGCCACGAGATGAACATACATACCTACAGTACGTGTCACGACATAGACCGCCAACTTCCGCGTTTAAGAGTCTGTTTTTTTTCTTCTGTCAAAATGAATTATGTTATTAATCTATGGTCCAAATACCCAGACAACACGACCATGATGCCCTATAGCAACCCGACCACCCAGACTTAAATAAAATGAGGAGTCGTGTTATGCGCCGCACCATAGAGCTCAACTACAGCAGTGGTGGGCGGCAGGGCTCAGCGGAGGAGCTAACTGAGGCCCCAGCTGGACAGGAGCCGGATCGGAGCTCAACTACAGCGGCGGTAGGCGGCGGAGTACAGCGGAGGAGCGGAGGAGCTAATCGAGGCCCTAGCTGGATCGGAGCTCAACTACAGCGGTGGTAAGTGGCGAGGCTAGCAACGGAGGGGCTAGCTGAGGCCCCAGCCGGCTCCGAGGTCAGCTGGACCAGATACCGACAATACCAGCAGAAATTATCCTGCTATCATCAGGTCAGTAAAAAATGCCACCAAAGAAAGAGGAAATGGAAGAGATTAAAAAGTCTCTGAACTTTATGTCAGAAGAACTTACCAAAGTGGCCAATCAGCAGTCCAAATTATTAGTGCTACTGGAGGAAGTCCGAGAGTTGAAATCAACAATTAAGAAAAGAGACAAAAAAATTGCAGACTTGGAGCAATGCATCGAGGATCTTGAACAATATACTCGTATGGATGATTTAATCATTAGTGGACTAGACATTAAATATCAATCATATGCTCATGCTTCAGCAGGAATGAGAGGTGAGGAGGCACTCCCAAGTGAATCAGTCTCCTTGGAAAACCAGGTGCTTCAGTTCCTTGAAAGCAGAAACATAAAGGTTGATGTAAATGCAACTCTACCCAGAAAGGATAATGAAACAAAGAAATCGATTGTGATGCGCTTTGTGAAAAGAAGGGTAAAAAATGACATACTGGGGCAGGCCAGAAAGCTGCGGGGAACAGAAGTTTATCTAAATAAACATTTAACAAAGACTAATGCTGAAATAGCATGGCAAGCATGGATGTTGAAAAGACAAAAGATACAAGCAACATGGACAAGAAACTGTAGAGTCTGGATTAAACTAAATGGAACACCTGAGGAAGGCCATAATAATAAGAGATCTCACTGACTTAAATAAATATAGATGAACACTGATTAAGAAAATTAAGAGACTATGATAATCCATATCCACACACACGGCAAGAGCAGTCCTTTTGTGACTTAACATGATAATGTACTTTAAAAAAAAACCAAACAAACTCATGACTTCCGGTCTGGACACCATGGTGATAGCAGCTTAACGCTGAAGCTCCCAGACCCGATCCGTGAAAATACCTTGAAAATCAGATTTAACGGATTTTTGGAAGAGTGAAAATCAAAAGACAAAGTCATTATGCCTAAAGGAAAACAGAAGAGATCGACATTTCCCAGGCCAAGACGCGCATCGGCAGGAGAATCTGACCTGGAGGACAATGACCACTCGGAAGCAGAGGAGCTGAATGAGGCTAGCAACACGGTTAGCTTAAAAATGGTACTTCGAGAATTAAGACAATTTCGCCGAGAGTGTTGGGCCGAATTTCGTGAAATTAAAGACGAAATAAAAAGGACAAACAGCAGAGTGGACCAGGCTGAGGACCGAATCATGGAAGCAGAGGAAAGAATAAAAGGGCTGGAAGAAACCATGCTGAATTTACTTAAACGACAGACAAGACTGGAGGCTAAGCTAACCGACCAAGAAGGAAGACTAAGAAGAGACAACATAAAAATTCATAGTCTGAAAGAAGGAGTCGAGGACGGTTTCACCACAATGGCTGCATGCGTGGAATCCATACTGAGAGAGAAGTTGGAAATTCCCCAATCCACCGATTTGAAAATAGAAAGGGCGCACCGTTCATTAGCCCCAAGGCCGTCGGCGGAAGCGCCCCCGCGTTCGGTGGTGGTTAAGTTCTCCAACTTCAAAACAAAGGAGGAGGTTTTGAGACTGGCTTGGCAGAAAAAAGGATTTATGCACCAAGAAAGAAAAGTTTTTGTGGAGCACGACTATGCCCCGGAGGTCCTTGAAAAGCGTCGGGAATACAACGACGCTAAAAAGGTACTACGAGAGAAGAAACTGCGCTTTCAAACTCCATTTCCGGCAAAGCTGCGGGTTTTTTACGGGGAAGAGACGTGTCTCTACAACTCGGCAGAAGAAGCAACCACGGATATGGCGAGAAGAGGGCTCCCGGTAACGGTGTATAAACCCACAGCAGACCCGACCGAAAGAATCAAGGCTCAAACGTGGTCCACACAGAGACCCTCAAAATCCACGGGCCAGCAGCGGGAAACCCAGCGCCAGGGCTATAAGGAAAAACTGAGCGTTTTCAGGAGGGAATAACGATATTTTTAATCAATCTGCGCATCAAACTCTCCTCCTACAAGGTAACAAACATTAAAGGAGATGCAGAATCAGCAAGTATCAAGTGGTAAAACATTTCATGGAACAGTCATAATATTAGAAACAAATAAGTCTTTAAAAAAAAAAAAACTTGTTAAAATAGAAATGTGACAATGAACCACATGAACTCTCCACACTAACAAATACTGTATTAACGTGATTGTTTGCTGTGACGGTGGTGGGAGGTTGCGCACAATTTCATAGGGTATAGGCATAAAAAAAAATAAATAAAGAATTACAAGTTCGGATTGGGATCTGAAATTCACGTTAAAAACATGGGACAACTTACAGGGGTAAGAGAGGGCCCTCAGCACGTAACAGAGTTTGAGGAATTTCCCTCAGAGCCAACGCACCAACAAGGCTCTTCTAAGGTCGCTAAAAAGACCTCAGCTCAGGAAGATCTTTTGTCAGTTTTTTGTTTTAAAGTTTTATATACTATGTTCTTAATGTTTTTTATGTTCTTAATGTTCTTTCAGTTTCCGAGTAGCATAAAAGAGGGCCACCACACTGTTATACTAAATAAGACAACACAATGGAGAAACAGGGTGTAACCAAAATAATCTCATATAATGTAAAAGGGATCCTGAATCCAGTTAAAAGATCCAAGATTCTAGGCAAAATGAAAAAAGACAAAGCAGGAATAATATTTTTACAGGAAACCCACCTAACAGACGTGGAGCACGCTAAACTTAATAGACAAGGGTTTAAAATGATCTCTTCATCTACATATAAGTCAGGGAGGAGGAGGGGGTAGCGACATTGATCTCAACCAAAATTATATTTGAAAAAAAAATCAGAACACAAAGATAAAGAAGGGAGATTCAGCATGGTACTTGGTCGGCTAGAGGGAGAAGATATCACCCTGCTGAATGTATATGCACCTCCAGGGGCTAACTGGAAATTTTATAAAAATGTATTTGACCTAATGATAACTAAAGCCCAAGGTTTAGTGATATGTGGTGGAGACTTCAATCTAAGACTGAATCCATACTGGGATACATCAGGTAATTCTCCACATCAGAATAACACTCAAAGTAGAAAAACTTGGATGCTACTAAAAGAAATGGGAATCTGTGATGTGTGGAGGGAATTCAACCCCAGTGTGAAAGATTATACATTTTACTCAGCACCACATTCATCATACTCAAGGATTGACTATTTTTTTTATGTTTAATAGAGACATTGGAAGAGTAAAAACATGTAAAATAGGACTGATGGATCTCTCTGACCACAGTCCGATCTATATGGACTTAAGTATCCATAAATACACAAATAATACATTTTCTTGGAGGTTAAATTCAAATGTGCTGAAAGGACCGCTGAAAGATGAATTGGAATCAGATATTCTCAGATATTTGGAAGAAAATGATAATTGAGAAGTATCCCCTTTAATACTGTGGGACGCATGCAAAGCTGTAATAAGGGGAAAGATTATCGCAAAACTGGCAATCCAAAAGAAACTGAGACAAGAAAAACTAATCACATTAGAGTCAGAACTTAAGAAACTAGAAAAAGGGCACAAAGACAACACTCATTCTAATGACTCGCTCAAAATTAAGGAAATTAAAAAACAAATAAATGAGATCTACACAATAGAAATCCAGAAGAAACTTACATTTCTGAAACAAAAATACTATGAAACAGGCAGCAAATCGGCAAAATTACTAGCCTATAAATTGAGGAAACAACAAACGGAGAGAGCAATCTACAAAATCAGAGACCCAGTATCAAAGGAAATAAAATTTAGAATTCAGGAAATTCTTAAAAGCTTCGAGAACTACTACAAGAACTTGTACTCCCTCAAAAAACACAAAAACACATCCGAAGCCTTCCTAAATACATTAAACCTTTCCCAACTTACTGAGTCACAAAATAAAACACTATTGTCAGTAATACAACCTAAAGAATTAGAAAAAGCAATTATGAAACTTAAAGCTAACAAATCCCTAGGAGCAGATGGCTATACAGCAGAGTGGTACAAAACCTTTAAACAGCAACTATCTCCTCTCCTCCTGAAAACATTTAACCATGTCCTCCACACAGGGGAAATCCCCCCCTCCTGGAGAGAAGGGATCATTGCAGTCATACCTAAACCTGAAAAGGATAAACTAGACTGCTCCAACTACAGACCAATCAGTGTGTTAAATCAGGACTATAAGCTTTTTACCACTATCCTTGGCAAAAGGTTAGAAAATATACTGACAGACTTAATTCATTTAGACCAAACAGGTTTTATAAGACAAAGACAGACACAAGATAACATTAGATGCACTTTACACATAATTCATCATATAAAAAAACATAATTTAAATGCAGCCATATTGGGATTAGATGCTGAAAAAGCATTTGATTCGGTTGACTGGTCTTTCCTATATAGAATCTTATCCAGTTTCAATTTTCATAACAACTTCATTAGAACCATCCAGGCATTATATAAAAAACCAACAGCTAAAATAAGGATTAACGGTAAATTATCATCATCTTTTGAACTGGAAAGAGGATGTCGTCAGGGCTGCCCCTTGTCTCCACTGCTCTTTGCAATCTTCATAGAACCTCTGAGCCAATGGATAAGACAGAATCAAAAAATTCAAGGTATTACACTTGGTCAGAAGGAACATAAAATAGCACTCTTTGCTGATGACATTTTAATATACCTGGGGCAGCCGGACACCTCTTTTCCAGAACTAATCTCAGTTTTTTCAGAGTATGGAGATTTATCGGGGTATGAATTAAACATGCATAAAACCCAAATTTTAACATTCAACTATGACCCAAATCAATATTTACTAAACAAACTCAAAACTAACTGGGAGATGGAATCTATGAAATATCTGGGGGTGAATATCCCAAAACAACTCAACAAAATTATATCACTAAACTATGATCCACTGATGGCAAAAATAAAATCTGATCTAGCAAGATGGAATATGATACCATTCTTGGGTACTGCACAAAGAATTGAAGTAGTTAAAATGAATATACTTCCACGTCTTCTATACCTTTTCCAAACAATACCAGTAGAACCTCCCAAAAAAACGTGGCAAGAACTGGACAGAAGGATCTCAAGATTCATATGGCAGGGCAAGAGACCTAGAATCAGATAGAGAACCCTACAGCTAAACAAAGACAAAGGTGGGCTCGCGCTGCCAAATATCAGGGTGCGGCGGCAGATAAAATAAGGCAGTGATGAGAGGTTTTAAGTAGGTTTATTAAATCATACCGCCATCATAGGAACTCCGCTCCAGCCCAAGTGTGAGCAGACTGGAGCGGGGTCCTCAGGCTCTCAGCAGAGAGACACAGAGTGTGTGTGTCAGCAGCAGTTGGAGGAATGAGAGACAGATTTACAGAATGGTGCAGCATATATATCCAACTACAGACAATACATGAAAGGCATTCACAGCAGTAGGTAGGGCATTTGCATTTGAGAGACGCAGTAAGGACAGGATGCATGAACACAATGCATGAATGGCACATTAACATCACAGTAGTGAAACAATGCATGAATGGCACATTACATCACAGTAGTGCAGCGGAAAAAACCAGAAGTAGCGAGCTGTCTGTCCTAGTCTGTTGTGGGGGTTATTCCAAACCGCCACACGCTCCCCCCCAGAGGGCTCGGCAGGGGGCCGAGACCTTGATAGTCCGGTTTTGGCAGCAAGCAGGAAAAGCTCTGTGCAGGTGGAGGTGGAGGGGGGTGGGGGGTAGTAAGTGCCGGCCCTGGACGGTGAAATCGTCTGAGCCACGCAAAAATTACTTGTTGGTCCACGATGTTGAGGGGCTGTCCCGTTGAACGTGCGGAAATCCACAAGAAGAAAAATTAGTCACTGGCTCCTCTCACGATTAAGTCCTGCAAGGATTAATAGCGGCCGTGCAGAAAAAAGGAGCGGCGAGGATAAACAGCAGCCATGAAGAAAACAGGGGCGGCTGTAAGAAAAAAATAAAAGCAAAGGGACTTGGCGTGTTGACTTTAGGTGCGGGCACAACCTTAAAGCCTTCGGGGACCGCAGACTGCTGAATCCCCGTTGTGCGCCATGGCTAAGACCATAAAATCCAGTGAGCAAGCTGCGTGCGTGCCTCAGGTGTACGAGCAAGCCTGAAGGGCCAGTGTGCAGCGGCGAAGCAGGAAGGCGGTCAGTGGAGCCATATGTGTCCCGTGCGTGGTGCGCCGTCCTCGTAACTCCCCGGTGCGTGTGCCGGGGCTCCGTGTGTGGG
This sequence comes from Pholidichthys leucotaenia, assembly GCA_020510985.1. Taxonomy (NCBI): domain Eukaryota; kingdom Metazoa; phylum Chordata; class Actinopteri; order Cichliformes; family Pholidichthyidae; genus Pholidichthys; species Pholidichthys leucotaenia. The sequence continues at coordinate 312,908,797 of CM035836.1, forward strand.
TGGGCCTGCTGGAGAGGAAGAGCCAGGGTCAGGGAGCTTAATCATCCCTGTTGTAGTTGTGTTGGAGCGGTGAAAGTGAGTAGACGATCTTTGTCCCTCAAGCTCGTGTAGATGCGTTGGAGCGGTGAGAGGGAGGAGACGATCTTTGTCACTCGCTCGGCCATGGTGCGTTCAGGTCCACGCGCTGCATTCTCCGTCGGCCATGGAGGTCGCCGTCGTGGAGAGGGGATGAGGTGCATGCGCTCTCGTGTGGAGGAGCTGTGAGCGCAGCCGGTCCAGCGTGGATGTGCCGATCTAGGCGTGCAGATCCCACGATGAAGTTTGCTGCGGCTTTCCCGGTCGTGGGTGATGTCCGGAGAGTTCACTGAAGCAGAAGGGAGCTGCTGCGTTCGCTTGTCGTCGGAGCATCACCGCCGGGTGCTGCGTTCGCCGGCAGCGTGGCTGTCCAAGCCAGAAGGTTGCGATGCACAAAGCGTGTGCATTCTCGGGGTCACCAATGCGGCGGCAGATAAAATAAGGCAGCGATGAGAGGTTTTAAGTAGGTTTATTAAATCATACCGCCATCATAGGAACTCCGCTCCAGCCCAAGTGTGAGCAGATTGGAGCGGGGTCCTCAGGCTCTCGGCAGAGAGACACAGAGTGTGTGTGTCAGCAGCAGTTGGAGGAATGAGAGACAGATTTACAGAATGGTGCAGCATATATACCCAACTACAGACAATACATGAAAGGCATTCACAGCAGTAGGTAGGGCATTTGCATTTGAGAGACGCAGTAAGGACAGGATGCATGAACACAATGCATGAATGGCACATTAACATCACAGTAGTGAAACAATGCATGAATGGCACATTACATCACAGTAGTGCAGCGGAAAAAACCAGAAGTAGCGAGCTGTCTGTCCTAGTCTGTTGTGGGGGTTATCCCAAACCGCCACACTATTTTAAAGCCGCAAAAATTAAAACTTTAGTAGAGATATGTAGCCCAGTCTACACTGCACAATGGAAGGAGATGGAATGCCAAATAACAAGTGACATTCCCCTACAGGCGATAATAGGGAACAATGCCTTACCTAAACTTTTGAATAACACTAACCCGTGGATAGAGACCCCGCTAAAAATTTGGTTTAAGATAGTCAGAGAGAATCAAACAAAAGAACCCTATCGATTACTGCAATGGATTGCCTATGATCAAGACTTTACTCCTAATAAAACACACTAGATTTAAAAAGTGGAAAGAGAATGGACTGATAAAATATTATGACTTTTTTAAAGGGCAAACTTTAAGAAGTTTTGAAGATTTGAAAAAACAAGGTCTAATAAATCAAGACCTTTACAGGTTCTTTCAGCTTAGACACCACATAAACAAAATACTTAAAAAGGAGGATTTGGAAAGGGCCCAGTCAGGTGTTCTGAAGGTCTTCTTAATGGCATATAAACTGATCCCAGGGATCAGATACATTTCTAAAATATACCTTGGTCTTCAAGACTTGAAAGGAGACAACACGTCATATATAAAAGAGAGATGGGAAAAAGAGGGGAATTTCACTTTACAACTGGAAATATGGGAAAAGCTAAATAAACAACAATGGAAAAGTACCTCATCCCTGCAGTGGAGAGAATTTGGATGGAAAAATTTGGTAAGATTTTTCAGAACACCTGCACAAAACAAATTTACTCATAAAGGGTTGAATTGTTTGCGCTTGTGTGGTGAGGAGACTACAAATCATTTTCATGTGTTTTGGTCATGCCCAGTTATCCACCAATATTGGACCAATGTACAGACAATATTGGGGAAAATATTCAAAATAACAGTGTCATGACCCAAGCACTATGCCTTGGTGCTCGGGTTATTCTTGTCAGGGTTTGACAGCGGCGTTATGATTCTGGCTCTCCGAGCTCTTATTGTGATAGTGCTCGGGGAGGCTTCCGCCCAGCTGTCAAACCCTCAACAGCTGTGCTGCATTTGTGGTCGTTAGCGCTCAGGCTATTTTAACCCACGCTGGCGATCGCATCCTCGCAGCAGTGTCTGTTCACTTTCCCTGTTAACTCTCCGTCACGCTACGGATGCTTAGGATTTATTCCTACCATGTCTGCTTGGTTTGACCATCGTGCCCCTGGACTAGTAAGTGTGCTGTATAGCCTTACCCCTTCCGGTGTGTATCGATCTTTGTGTGTCTCTGCCTTAGCAGCCGGTGTTATTATTATCACCAACCTTGTCTGTATGTACTTGACTGTCTCCTCCTCTGGACCTGTAGAGCTGTTTAGCCTATGCCTCTTGTTGTGAGTAGACTCAAGTGTCAATGTCTCAGCAGCTTGTGTTGTCACTATTCTCACCGTTAATAAAACTCTCACTAAACTCTCTGGTGACTGTGTGGTGTCTTATGGTGGCTCGCGAGAGCCACCCGTGACAAACAGTTCCCTTTCTTTTGTAACTTTGTATTTGGGTTTACTACCGGAATCACTGGAAAGACGAGGAGAAAAATACTTATTCACTGTTTTAATATTGGCAAGTAAAAAAGCTCTAACAAAAAAATGGATGTTGAAGGACTGTCCTACACCTGAAGATTGGATTAACGTGATTCAGGACATTTATTCAATGGAAAAGTTGACATTCGCACTGAAACAGGACATGGATGGGTTCTTGAACTTTTGGCAACCCTGGAACGCATATGTGTCTTCCATTAGATCTAATCTTTGACAAATACCATTTCAATAATGGCACCTCTCTTTGTTCCAGAGCTACTCAGATACTTTTATTTTTTTTTCTGCTCTTTTGTTTTGTTTTGTTTTTGTTTTTGTTTTCTTTTTTCTTGTTTTGTTTTTTTTTCTTTTTTTCTTTCTTTTTTTCTTTCACTAAAAAAAAGGGTGTTGTAAGAATTATTTTTCCAATGTTGTCAAAAAACAAAAAAAAAGGAACATGATGAAAAAAGTAAACAATGCAATGCTGTAATGACATGTATACCCTTTACAAAAACTTAAATAAAAAAACAAACAAAAACAAACTCATGACTGACTTTAGTAGACATCAATCATCCCCAATTGGAGGAAGTCATTTGACACAGAGAGAGGAAATTCAGACTCTGAAAATATCTCATTATGCTGAACACAAACTACAAGAGATGGACAATGATACTGATCCTGACAACCACTTCTTCAATAATATTCATAATCACTGTGAATATTACACTGAAAAGCAATTCAAAAGTCAAGTGCAAGTAGATGGTAAATTGTCAATAATACACTTTAACAGCAGAAGTCTTAACAAAAACTTTCCACAGAGTCAGGATTATTTAAAACAGCTAGATAGAAAATTTACAGCTATCACAGTCTCTGAAACTTGGCTCAATGAAGAGCAGGCTTCTTTGATGGCAATAGAGGGATATCAGATGTTTCATATTAACAGATCTCAAAAAAGGGTGGTGGTGTTGCATTGTATATTGATGAATTGTATAGGTGTAAACTTGTAAATGGAATGTTCTTTGCACTACCAGGGATTCTGGAATGTGTTACTGTTGAGATTGACCAAGATAAAACAAAAAATCTAATTATAAGTTGCATATATAGAATGCCGGGAACTTGCATTGAGACATTCAGAGATAAGTTAGTCGAGCTGTACAATAATATAACTAATAAGAAAATGGTTGTAATCTGTGGAGACTTCAATATTGATTTACTAAATCCATTTCAACAAAATGTAATTACAGAGTTCATGAATTCTATGTACAGTATGAGTCTATATCCTACAATAACACATCCCAGTAGAATCACAGTCCACACTGCTACACTTATTGACAACCTGTTTGTTAATATTATTGATAAGAAAATAGAAAGTGGATTATTGATAAATGACATAAGTGACCATCTGCCAGTCTTTGCACTTATCCGTGGCCACACGGGGGCCAATACAGAAAAAAACTTTAAAATCTTTCAGATACAAATCACAAAATGCAATCAGTTCTTTTAAAGAAGACCTACTGAAGCAAGACTGGACAAAAATCTATGAATCAGATGTAAATGAAGCCTACTATACATTCATGAACATTGTAACCGCTCTTTATGAAAAAAAAAATGTCCATTAGTAAAGAAGAAGCTTAAACAGAAATTTGTTGACAAGCCATGGTTAACAAAGGGATTACAAAAAGTGTGTAAAAAGAAAAAATCACTATATAAAGTTTTTCTAAAAGAAAGGACAAAAGAAGCAGAGCAGCGGTATGAAACATGCACAAATAAGTTAATATATATATAATGAGATGTAGTAAAAGAGACTATTACAGTAAAGAACTGGAGAAAAACAGAGATAACACTAAAAATACAAGGACAGTACTTAACAGTATTCTTGGGAAAAAAAACAGAAAAACAAGCTACCCAACCAATCTTTCAAAAAAAAAAAAAAAAAAACAACTCCGAGTATGAAATCAGTCTCACCTGCAGATAAATTTAATAAATTTTTTGTTAACATTGGTCCTAATTTGGCACGAGAAATACCCATTACGGCACCTATAGGTGATACAATAAGCAAAAACATTGCTATAAAAGACTCCATCTTCATAAAAAACACAGATAAGAAAGAGGTTCGTGAAATTGTTAAATTGTTAAAAAGTAAAACATCTACGGATTGTGATGGTATTGACATGCCTTTAGTCAAAACTATCATTGAATGCTTAGTGAAGCCACTGACGTATATTGTAACCTGTCTCTCCAAACAGGTACAGTATATTTCCCAATGCAATGAAAATAGCCAAACTAATTCCGATTTACAAGATGGGTGACAGAGGGGAATTTTCAAACTATAGGCCTATTTCACTATTGCCGCAGTTTTCTAAAATACTCGAAAAAATATTCTGTGAGAGAACTGACAACTTTATAATGAAGAATAATTTATTGTGTGAGCAACAATATGGGTTCAGACACAAGAGGACAAGTACATTTGCTGTAATGCAGGGGTGTCCAATCATGTGCCATGGAGGGCCAAGACCCTGCAGGTTTTCTCTTGTACCCAGTCTCTTCAGCAGGTGTTTTCTCTTATCAGCAATCAGTGGAAAGAAATTCAGTGGAATCTGCTGTTGAAGACACTGGTTGGAGGTAAAGCCTGCAGGGTCTTGGCCCTCTATGGCACATGATTGGACACCCCTGCTCTAATGGAATTTATAGAAAAAATATCAACTGCTGTAGAAAATAAGGAGTATTCAGTTGGAGTATTCCTGGATCTTAAAAAAGCACTTGATACAGTGGATCATAAATTATTGTTAAAGAAACTACAAAATTATAGTATTGGGGGTAGCACTGTCCTGGTTATGTAGTTACTTAAAGAACAGATATCAGTATGTATGTGTTGGTAGCAAAAACTCACAGTTACTGAAGGTTACTTGCGGAGTCCCTCAGGGTTCAGTTTTGGGGTCATTGTTATTCAATATGTATATAAATGATATATGTAATGTTTAGGAAAAAAAATGGATTTAATACTGTTTGCAGATGACACTAATTTATTATGCAGTGGAAGCAATTTGGAACAACTTTTGGATATACTCGGAAAGGAATTAGGAAAGCTCAAACTGTGGTTTGATTCAAACAAATTAACGTTCAATTTAAATAAGACAAAGTTTATAATTTTTAACAACCATCACCACAACTCAGTATCTAAACTCAGTGTAAATGGTGTAGAGATTGAAAGGGTATCTGAAATTAAATTTCTTGGAGTAATAATTGATAATAAACTGTGTTGGAAGTCACATATTAATTATATTAAAAGTAAAATATCCAAATCAATTGCAATACTACACAGAGTGAAATATTTGCTGAACCAACCCACACTATATACTTTGTATCATTCATTAATACTCCCATACATGACATTGTACTGGAGTATGGGGAAATACTGTACATATAAAACAAACATATATCCAGTCTTTATGCTTCAGAAGAGAGCTATTAGAATAATAAACAAAGCTGCTTACAGGGAACCAACAAACCCACTTTTTCTTAAATTAAAAGCTCTCAAGTTGAAAGATCTGGTTGATTTTAAAACTGCAGTAATGATGTTTAAAGTGAAGAATCTATCACTGCCAAATATCCAAAAGTTGTTCCAAATAAGGGAGAAACTATCATTTCAGAGGAACATGTATATTTCAAAAACCTTCAGTGAGAACTACTGACAAGCAACACTGTGTTTCAGTGCAAGGAGTCAGATTGTGGAACGCTTTTGGACCTGAATTAAAATCATGTACAATGCTTGGACAATTTAAACAAAAACTAAAGGAAGAAATACTCCAAACATATATACAAAACGATATGTAAAATCACATAAGGATTATCATATCCAGTCTGTGTTGTGCTGTTGCTTAGTTTTTTGTCACGTTTTGTCTTAGCTTTGTTCTGATTTGTAATCACTTTTATTTTATTTTCCTTTTGAATTCTTAGATGGGCCATGGGTGGGCAATATAAGCTGCGGCTTCAGTCATCACCCATTTCGGATAACTTATGTTGAATTGTATAATCCGAGGAGTTATTGTTTAATTTGACCTTGTTGGATTTTTTTTCCCCTTTGTCATATTATTCTGTTCCTTTCTTTTAATCTTTTAATCTAACCTATCCGAAATAAAGATTCAGTCATTCATTTGTTCATAGATCGTCTGGATGGGCACCAGCTTTCACGTTTAAGATCCACTATTTTCATTTCATCAAAATTAATTACATTATAAATTAATATTTAAGAATCTGAATCATGAATTTGTAATAGATTTTTCGGTTGTTGGTGTGCTAGCTGTGCACTATTGATAATGGCAATGGATGGGCATGTACTGTACTGTGTGTGGTGCTCTTGTTCAATTAAATTAACTATTACTGTTTAGGTTGTTTTAGTGTACAGTGTTTCAGGTATTACTGTAAGATTCTGGATTTATTTTTATATAGTTTAATTTTCAAAAATGTTTTAATACAGGCAAGTACATGTAAACCAGCTCTGGGTCACAGCTTTGCAGCAGGAACAACAGACGGAGGAGGAGATCTGAACTTTACTCAGGGTGATTCTAATAGTCTGTTAACTCTACCACTTCTGATGATTTTAGTGATTCTATAGATTCTAATGATTTAATCTACTGATTTTAATTATTTTACTGATTCTGTTGCTCCTATTAACTCATTACTTGTGTTAATTTCACACTTTATTTAAATAACCCTTTCCTCTCTGAAGGTGCTGTTGAAGGAGACCCATTCTGGGATGGGATCAGGGATGCTCTGCTGGGTCCACCGTCCAATCAGACGAAGGAATGTCATCACCCCAAACCAATCCTCTTCAGCACCGGGGAGGTCAGTTAATCAGCTGATTCATATTTTTTTTTTTTCACAATATCTTTATTGAACCTTTTTTTTTTTTTAAACAAGCATGATACAAACAATCAAACACTAACACTAAAGTACTACAAAAAAAAAATGCACTAAAAAACACCAACAACCACCAACAAAATCAACTCTTCAACAATGCTCCTCTGTTTAGTCTAGACAATCCAACACATAAGTATACATATTATGTTCACCAGTTTGGAATTTACAAGGTCCACACATATCATTCACCTTCTTCTTCAAGAGTTATGTTTAAATTTTTTACATAATCAATAAAAGGTCTCCATATATTCTCAAACACAATTTCCTTTGATTTCAGTATATATGTTATTCTTTCTAATGGAAGGTTTGTTAACATCTGTCTTAACCACTGAGTCACATCTGGTCTATGAGTCTTTTTCCATAATAGTGCAATACATTTTTTGGCATTAAGCAAACTGAGGTCTATGAATGTTCTTTCACTTTTATTAAAATTATGCTTTTCTGGGTACAGACCCAACAAAAACAGTTTAGGATTCAATATGATTTGTTTTGAGATTATTTTTTCAATTGTTACCCTCACCTCTTCCCAAAACATTCTTATTAATCTACATTCCCATACACAATGAAATAGAGTTCCTTTACTTTCCATGCATTTTGTGCATGTATCTGGTATATTTTTGTTATATCTATTTAACTCCTCCAGTGTAACATACATCCGCATTAACCATTTGAAATGTATCAATTTAAGGCGTACATTTATTGATTTGGTTTGAGCTTCTGTACAAGCCAATTCCCATTGTTCCTCTGAAATTTCAGTTTGCAGATCTTCTTTCCAGTAGTTTAATCTTTTCAGTGAATTTTCACTTGAAAATAGTGTCAATGAGTTATAAAACTCTGAAATAATACCCTTTCTTTTACTATCTTTCATCAACATTTTTTCCAAGGATGAATAGATAGGTCGAGTGAGAGCTTTATTTTGATTTGATCGAATAAAGTTTCTAAGTTGAAGATATTTAAAAAAATGTGTTCTATTGAGGTTAAATTTGATCCTCAACTCTTCAAAAGACATTATGTTTTCTGCACATGGCAAATATAAATCCTGAATCTTTTGTATCCCTTTTAAATTCCATACTTTAAATACAGCGTCCGCTCTCCCTGGTTTAAAATATTGGTTACCCCATATTGGACTAAATTGTGACAATAACTGTGGTTCTTTTAAATAGTTTTTAGCTTCACACCATATTTTGATCATATGCTTTACAAATGGATTTTTAACTTGTTTTTGTAATTTTTTTGCCGAATCTGAGTATATGAATATGGGAAGAGGTAAAGGTAAATTGTATGATTCCATTTCAGTCCAGTGAGGGAGATCATTTGATGAAAAATAATATGTCATAGACCTCAGTTGTGCCGACCAATAATACAACATAAAATTTGGACATTTCAGACCTCCACGATCAAATGGTAAATATAATAAAGACAGACGTAATCTAGCCCTCCTGTTGTTCCATATAAATTCCACTAACTTTTTTTTAATTCTTGAGAATAAATCTAAAGGTGGTGGTAAGGGAATGTATTGAAATAAATAAAGTATTTTAGGTAAGATATTACTTTTAAGTATATTAATTCTCCCGATCATCGACATTGGTAGTGACATCCATCTCTGAAGTAACTCATCAATATCTGTCATTAAGGCTTCATAATTGACACTGGCGATTGATTCTAGCTTAGGCACAATTTGGATTCCTAAATATTTAAACTGATTTACAACATTGAATTGATTTACCTCAGGGGCTGGGTAATTTCTCTGGGTCTCATTTAGCATTAATATTGAAGATTTAGTTTTATTTATTTTATATCCTGATATATTATTTATCAACAAGGTCGGAATTGATTTTTTAAGATTCGACATAAACAAAATTATGTCATCGGCATACAGGGAGATTTTATGTTCTGTTGGTCCAACTTTAATTCCATATATTTGTGACTGTAGACGTATCGCCATCGCTAAAGGTTCAATTGCCATAGTAAACAGTAAAGGTGAAAGTGGACAGCCTTGTCGACATCCTCTATTGATTTTTATTGATTTTGAAATATTGTTATTTGTTAGAATTTCTGCAGTAGCATTATTATATATTATCTGAACCCATTTTATGAAATTATTTCCAAGTCCAAACCTTTGTAAGACTTCAAAAAGAAAGGGCCATTCAACTCTATCAAAGGCTTTTTCGGCATCCAGTGATAAGAGAGCTGTATCCGGTGCTTCTTTATTAGAATAAATAATATTAAATAGTCTTCTTACATTATGGAAGCCTTGTCTTCCCTTTATAAAGCCATTCTGATCTCGATTAATAATATTTGGTAAAATTTCTTGTATTCGTCTTGCTAAAATTTTACAGATTATCTTAAGGTCGGCATTTAATAGGCTTATTGGTCTCATATTTTCACATTTATTAGAGGGCTTACCTGGTTTTGGCAACAGTATAATTAAGGCATTATTCATATATGATGGTAAATTACTATTTTGAAATGCTTCTAAAACCATTTCCAAAAAAGGTTTTGTTAATTTATTCTTAAATTTTTTATAAAGGTCAACTGGAAGACCATCTGGTCCTGCACTTTTTCCTGATTTCATATTATCAATGGCTAGTCCAACTTCTTCTTGACTAATTTTAGACTCCAGTATCTCCCTATTTTCATTTGGAATACACGGTATAAATAGTTCATTCAAAAACCCATGTAGTTTTGTTAAGTCAGATTCATTTTTGGTATCATATAATTTTTCATAGTAATCTCTAAAGGCTCTATTAATTTCTGAAGGATCTATAACTACCTGTCCGTTACTTATAATACTGGTAATTGGTGTTTTAGATTCTAATTGTTTAATCTGCCATGCCAATAACTTTCCTGATTTTTCACCTTGTTCATAAAAAGATTGTTTCAATCTTAGAAGACTCGAGGCAGCTCTATTCGCTGATTTTTTGTCATATTCAGCTCTCAAAATCAGTAATTCGTTCTCCAACCTTGGATCTCTTCCTGCATATACTCTTTCTTGAAGAATTTTTATTTTATGTTCCAATTGGACTCTCTCCTCTCGAGTCTTCTTAGATTTTGAACCTGTATAACTAATAATATGTCCCCTAATAAAAGCTTTGAAAGCCTCCCACTTTACACATGCTGATGTTTGTGTAGTATTGATATCAAAGAACTCATCTATCTGTTTTTCTATATACTTAACAAATTCCTCATCCTGAAGCCATTTATGCTGAAATTGCCATCTACCTGGTTCCTTTGTCAATTTCTTATCTACATACATTAGACAGCAGGGTGCATGATCAGAGATCATGATGTTATCATAAAAACAGTTTTGAATCTTGGACCTTAATTCTGTGGAGATCAAAAAATAATCTATACGTGAGAATGTCTTGTAGGTATTGGAATAACAAGAGTATGCTTTAACTTGTGGTTTCATTTCTCTCCATATATCTATCAATTTCAATTCTTTCATAAAATGATTAATGGTCATCCTACATCCATTGTGCGTACAGTCCAGTCCTGTTGATCTATCTATACCGGGATTCAATGTACAATTAAAATCCCCTGCTATTATATGTTGCCCTGTAAGTGATGATAAGATAAGAAATAAATTAGCAAAGAACTTTTGATCATCTATATTGGGACCGTATAAGTTCACCAAATTTATGTTTTCTAATAGCAAAGATCCTTGAATGATTACATATCTTCCAAATTTGTCTCCAATTACATTTTTCACTTGAAATGGGACTGATTTATGTATGAGAGTTATAACTCCCCTGGCTCGGGATGAAAATGATGAGGTGAAAACATTTCCTTGCCATCTACTCCTAATTCTTTTTACATCTTCCTCTATTAGATGAGTTTCTTGTAAAAACACAATTTTTGAACCCATGTCTTTTATTTTATTCATAACTTGTTTAAGTTTTTTTAAATTTTGTAGACCTCTGCAATTCCATGAAGTTAAATTAAGATTAACGCTTTGATTTATAATCAATAGGGAGTTTGGGATTACCTTGCAGTGTAAACATGCTCAAACAGAAAAGCAAAAAAATGAGTGGTTGAACATTCACCCTACAAACTACACACAAATAAATTCCCCCTTCCCACATTTGTGGCAATCCCCCCAAAAACAAAAGAAAAATTCCGTCTCCCGATATAGCCATCGACCGTTCCACACCCACGAGGAACAGCCAAAGCCACTCCTTCTTCATCCTCCCAATCACCCTAACTCTACTGCTTTTAATAACGTAACATTAACTCTCTTCTGTAATTTTCCAATTTAACTCCAAAATTTTTTAGCAATTTTGTACTTTTTTTTTTTTAATATGTAATACATTCTATATTTTGTAATCTTGTTATATGCTTCTAATCAGTTAAATGCTCAAATATTCTACCCTATATTCTGTTCATGCTTAGCTCCCACCAGTCTCTTCCTGGATCTTCTTGATGAGCTCCTGCGCCTCCTCGGGGGTCTTGAAGATGCGTGTTCTGCCCTCATATGTGACCAGAAGTCTTGCAGGGTGAATCACTCCATGACGAACCTCAAGGTTGCGCAGTTCTTTGCGGATGGGGTCAAACTGCTTCCTTAATTGTTGGATTCCTGAGGCCAAATCTGGGTAGAACCGCACCTGCTGATCTTGGTATTTAATTTCTCCTTTGGCCTGCACCGCGTTGGAGATCGTCATCCTGTCTCTGTAGCTGAGAAACTTCATAATTAACGTCCTCGGTGCTGCCTTGTTACCTCTCGGTGGGCCAATTCGGTGGGAGCTTTCCAAGACGACTGATGATTTTAGCTCCGCGTTGTTCAGCGCCTCCGGGATCCACCCCTCCAAAAAGGAGCATGAATCACGACCTTCAGCTCCCTCCGGTAAACCCACCAGCCTCAGGCTGTTCCGTCTGGACCGAGATTCCAAGTCCAGAACGCTATTTTCCAAATCTTTATTTTTTTTTTCCAAAGTGCGCACCTTTATTTGAAGTCCGCTGATTTCATCCTCCGCACTTGAAACACGAAGCTCCGCCTGCGTCACTCGCTTCACTCAGTCACCCAACTCCTTTCTCATTGCATCCAACGCTGCCATAATCCCATCAAGTTTAGCGGAAAAGTCTGCTCTCATTGAGCTAATGGCAGCCAGCACTGCACCTGTGCCGCCAACGTCAGCAGCAGCAGTTACCGCACCACGGCTAGTTTCATCCGCCATATCCGCAACTTTTTCTACTGCGCCACAAACTTTAAAGTCCGTTAATTTGGACTGCTTCGGCGATTCAATTTTTCCCCCTCCTGATTTCCCAGCCTTAGTCTTCACCGGCATATCCTCACCCAAACGCTGGGAAAAGTTCTGTTCCAAATGAGAGAGTTATTTGCCGAATTTTTATTTCCAGGAGCAGAGCAGAGTGATACGTGTCCTTCTAGGCGGCCGCCATAACCGGAAGTCCGCTGATTCATATTTTAATGTCAGTTTATATATTTATAGTTTTAGTTTTATCTAGTTGTTACATTATCCATTCATAGTAGTATACATCTTATTTAACTATTTATTTATTTTTCTTATGTTTTATTCTGAATATTTTTATAAAGAAATCTATACATCTAAATATTTTCCCTTTTTCCCTAAAATTTGATTGGTATTTTCTCTGTGTGTGTGTGTGTGTGTGTGTGTGTGTGTGTGTGTGTGTGTGTGTAGATGAACATTCCTTGGCCTTGGCATCCTCAGATCATTGATGTTCAGATTATCACCATTGGATCCACGGCTATAGTCGCTGTTCCAGGAGAAATCACGTAAACAACAACAGCGGCAATAATAATAATAATAATAATGATAATAATAATAATAACATTAGGTATATATTTTAACAGAACAATGGCGGGCAGGAGGTTACGAGAAGCTGTTAGAGAGGTGAGGTAGACATCAATATTAAAACTGTTTTAACTTAATTATTAATATTGCTGTTATTATATTCATTTTTATTTATAGTATCATTATCGGTGTGTGTATTAGGAGCTGGAGCTTGTTTCAGACTTCCGTCCGGTGGAGGTGGTGATCGCTGGTCTCAGTAACATCTACACTCACTACATCACCACCTATGAAGAATACCAGGTATGATTCTGCTGCTGCTGAGGCTCATCAGAGATGTATATTTCGAGAGTGTTGTATTTATCCTGAAAGGGTGCACATGAAAATGTTTGTTTTCTAAGCTTATTTTCAGTTGGGTCATACCATATAAAAATGGTATTTCTCCCCTTGCATGGCAGTGGCCCCTCCGATAGGAGAAACATAATTTTGTTCTACTGCTAACGCTCGCCTGTACGGACTGAATGACAATAAACTTGGCTTTCTTTCTAAACTGAACTTTAGGTGACTTTAACTAGCAGGGATGTTGGAAACAGAAGTAATGAAAATAAAGCAATAAAAAAAATAAATAAATAAGTTTAAAAAGAATTCAAAGATGTCCTTTATTGGGAGCTGATTCACTGATCTGTTCAATTCACTGTTATTAAAAAAAAAACTTTATTTGAATTCTGGGGACATTTCTAGGCCTTTAAATTAGAAAATGTGAAAATAAAATGGTAAAGACAAACTTAAGCTACGCTGTCCACATTAGCAGAGAAGTGTTTACCCCTTAAATGTCAAATTATTTCTCAGAAAATTGTATCTTTTTTCTATATGTGTTTCAATTGATCATTTTCTCATGAACTACTTACAAATAAGTTTGGAAATTTTTGTTTTTATAGAACTGTAACTTTTTAATATAAATTTACAAATTGTAAATTTGTTCCTACTCTCACCTATGGTCACGAGCTTTGGGTAATGACCGAAAGAACGAGATCGCGGATACAAGCGGCTGAAATGAGCTTTCTCTGTAGGATTGCTGGACTCACCCTCAGAGATAGGGTGAGGAGCTCGGTCATCCGGGAGAGGCTCAGAGTAGAACCGCTGCTCCTCCACATTGAAAGAAGTCAGTTGAGGTGGTATGGGCATCTGATCAGGATGCCTCCTGGACGCCTCCCACTTGAGGTGTTTCAGGCACGTCCCACTGGGAGGAGACCCCGGGGCAGACCCAGGACTCGGTGGAGAGACTATGTCTCCCTGCTGGTCTGGGAACGCCTTGGTATCCCCTCTGAAGAGCTGGAGCAGGTGGCTGGGGAGAGGGAAGTCTGGGCTTCTCTGCTTGAACTGCTGCTTCTGTGACCCGGACCTCCGGAAAAGCGGTAGAAGATGGATGGATGGAATTTACAAATTGCTGTCTTGTGTGGTCACAACTGCTTTTTCATAAATAAATTAGCATTTTTGTTCTCTTAAATTTGTGACAGTTTTGTTTTAAATGTGAAAGTTTTTACTCTTAAGTCGTAACTCTTTTACTCTTGTCTTATAAATTTTGACCTTTTAACCATACTTTTTTTTTTACTTTTTTGATTGTGATATTTTTATAAATCTGTAGCTTTTTCCTCATAAATGAGCACCTTTTACTTGTGAATTTTTATCTCTTTTTCTTCAAAGATTTAATTAAATGCATGGATTTTAGAGAAAAAACATCTTTTCATATGAATTTTCGCTTTACATTACAGTTTTAACTTTTTGTCTTATATGAGTATTGAAGAATTTTCTTAAATTTGACATATTCTTTATCTTTCTGTTTACTATTAAATTAATTATATTTTAATCTGTAAACTGACATTTTCTCTAATACATTTACAACTTTGTCATTTTAAAGGCCAAATGTCACGTAATAGGGTCCTTAAAATGTCTTGAAACTAGATATAAAAGGGAACCGATCTGTTCGGGTCTTGGTGCATATGCTTCAGTAACGCCGGAACATTCGTTAATTTAAAACTGCCGCGCTTGGCCTGACGTTACCACTCAGGGCCCCCGGAATCGCCTGGGGAAGAAGGCGGAAGTGACAAAACAGATTGTACCCTAGTTTGATGCTTGGGGTATCCCGATTGATTGTTTATATGGAGACTGGAAGATTGAAGTGAGCAACAAGAAAGAAAAAATCGGATATTTCACCCATACTGTAAAACGGGGCTATAAGGGACAGCTGGGTAATAAGGGACACTTTTCTGGGAAATGTTTTCATACCTGTCAAGTGATACGTTTTCGCCGTATTTTAATACCGTACGGGGAAAATGCAATTTTAGCAAATACGGGCGTATTGCCATTTCTGTACGCCCAAAAGAAAATTAGTGAGTGTGTTGAGGAATACGTCGTGTGTGTGACCCCCACGGCTAGGGGGACTGGCAGAGCGCTCAGCGTGAGCTATTATCACTACAGTGAGAAGTAGGCTGATGGCCTCACACTTTCTATTGTCTTGCGGCTCCGGAACAGAGAGGAATCGCCTTCCAAATCCAATGCATCACTAGCAGAAGTGATGGTTTGTCATTTTTTTGTGGCAGGGCACAATCTACCCCCATTGGTGGCAGATCACTTCTGATCTGAAGATCAGAAATGCTAGAGTCAGCAAAGGCTGCTACTTGGAACTATAACAAGCAGCATCAGTGAACATTTTCTTGTTTCAAGTTCATCCAAGTGCATTAGTGTAACAAAGCTGACAAATAAAAACTCTTTAATTCCAAGTGTATATACAGTATCTAGCTGACAATTAAGAACTATATTCAGAATAATTCTTATTGTGTACTTTCAAATTAAGCAATCTACCTTGTGCTAATGTAAATTTGAAAAATATTTTTGTATTTTTTTTTTATTTTATTTATTTTTTTTGTGCTACTTGGCTTATTATTTTCACATTACCAAAAAGTTGTGGCTCAAGATTGTGTCCATAAAAGTGTACATTTGAATAAATATGTTTGAAATAGGTCATGTTGCAGTTTTTTTTGGGGGGGGGGCAGTTTTCTTTCATCTGCCGATAAATACAGTTTTGAAGTACTCAGTACAGGTATGAAAGCCCCCCAATAAGGGAGGCATGAGGTATGCCTTGACAGGTATGTGTTTTAAGTGTAATTCTGCTTTTTTTATTTTGAGCAGGACGCAGAAAAGTGTCCCTTATTACCCAGGGTTATGGCCCTATACACACGATCCTGGGGATTTTAATACAAGTCATTTTCCACAATTACTTCCATTTCATCCTTGATTTTGTTGCTACAACTGAATGAGGAAAGAAAGGGTTCTACTGTAAGCTAGCGCCCCACTGTATCGTCATAATAATGGCTTCCGAAAAATCGATATTTATGGGGCGCCCTCGACAGACCCCCTTCGGCTTCCCAATTTTGCCGGTGGTTATAATTAATTTAAACATCACAGATTTCTTTTGGCTTACCATTCAACATTCTGGAGGCGATTAATGTCCAATTCAATGACATTTTCCACTGGTTCTGCTCTCTGGTCATCGTCAGAACTGTTGTCATCAGACAAAGCATCTGATTCCGTCTCGGACGGCTTGAACCTGTAAGGTTCTATGCCTGTGTCACTGTCTGAACCACTGTCATCAGTATCTGGGGTGTCGTCTTCCCTGAATTCCAAGTCCGATTCACCAGAGGACAAAACTAAACTAATTTGTTCACAATCGCTGTCACTTTCTGTCATGATTGTCCAATGTTGAGAAGTGTGAATGTGGATAGGCAGGGCAGCCAGGGTGAAATTTGTGTCGTCAACAACATGGCCGCGGTCTAGATTGGCTGTCACACACTGACAGCCGCTAGGGGGGCCTTCGCCTGGTGTATTTTGTGCAATTATGTAAATACGGGTGGGTGATATGGTCTCCAGTATGAATATTTGGTTTAAGCTATGTGTATTTTATCAAAATTCGTTGGCATTTGGAAAAAAAAAATTACGTGACATTTGGCCTTTAAATTTGTGACGTTTTAGCCATAAATTTATGAGGTTTTTTTCTTTGGGATTTTTTTTTTGTAAATTTACAGCTTTTGCCCATAAATTATCACATTTTTCCCTCTTTTTACTGATAAATTTAGCTTAATATATAGGAAAAAATAAAACAATATTTTAAATTTGTGAGTTTTTTCTCTTAACACTGCAGCTTCACAAATACATTTTGAATATTTTATTTACTTATTGGAAATTTGGCAACATAAGAACATCTTGTGGCTCTGGAGCCACAAGTTGCTTATGCCTGCCCTAATGTAGCAGTCGTTTCCGTGGCAAACCAGGAAGGCCAAACATCAGCCCAAAATGCATTAAAAAAAGGTAAATATAGAAAGCAGACACATCATTAAGGTTGACAGATACCAGATATTTTCTAGACAAAATGGAAATTTTCATATGGATCTTTAACTGCACTTTCCCCACATTTTTATAGCTCACACATGCCTTAATGGAGTGTTTGTGACATATTTTGCACAAATCTTCTTTAATTACTGTATTTAATTATTACAGCAAATTTGTTTTTTTTAATTTTGCAGCCTTTCTGACAACAGCTGGTTTCAGTGCTTGTCTCTTTAAATCTCTGACCACATTCAACTCCGCCTCCCTCTTACGTCACTATTGCTAACACGAGCTGCCCGTAGCTGCCTAGTTTGGAGCCAACTAATGTAAATTTGTCTCAAAGAATGAATGAAATAATGCATCATACAATGCTCCGCACTGGGTGTGTTTATGTTTATGTTTATGTTTATATTTATATATCTATATATTCATTCCATCTAGCTACAATGCTCCGCACTGTGTGTTTATATATCTACATACTATTCCATCTAGCTACATTGCTCCGCACTGTGTGTGTTTATATATTTACATATTTATTCCACCTAGCTGCAATGCTCCGTACTGTGGGTGTTTATATATCTACATATTTATTCCATCTAGCTACAATGCTCCGCACTGTGTTTATATACTCATATATTTATCCCATCCAGCTACAATGCTCTGCACTGTGTGTCTCTGTGTATGTATATATATATATATATATATATATATATATATATATAGTAATATGTACATATGTATATTAGCTGCTCTTGCTTGCTTGCTTTTTTTTCTTGCCTTCTGATTGTTGCTCTGAGTGTTGCTATCCCTGTGCTGTTGCAATCCTGGAATTTCCCCGTTGTGGGACTAATAAAGGCTTATCTTATCTTATCATTGGTAGGTAGGGATGTATGGTTTCAGTGGTTGATAGGATATGACTGGTCCCTTGAGTACAGTAAGCACAGAAACATTTGTGAATGAGTGGCTAAACTGCTAGGTTCAACTAGCCACCTTTGGTTGTGGTTATCAATAATAAAGAGAATGACATACTGTCAAGTGTTGTTAGATGAACAAGGATTCCATTTTGGTTGAATAAAATTTATAGAAAAAAGCAATCAAAACCAGCTGGATCGACAGTTAAGCTTATGCCAGGCAACTTGTACATCACCTCCCCACAGAGGCCAACTGTATCTGGTTACATTGATCGACTTGGACCACCTAGCAGGCTAACGGCCTGATGTATGTCAGCATATCAAAATAAGCCAGAATGACTCAAGATGTATTATGGACTGTGGATTAGTGAATCAGGTGGAAATAGGGATATCTGCTAGGGTGACTGAAATCTAAAGAAAATAACAATATAAACCATGCTTGGTGTAAGTGTCCTAATACCACTCTTAGCTTGGAAGCTAACAGCTTTGGCTGTCTATTCATTTACATGACAGATAGCTGTGCTGGTTATTATGTAGTTGTTTATGGTTCATATACTGTTTATGTTGGAGCTCGTATTTGTGTGGTATGGAGTGGTGGCTCCGGCTTCCGGTTCCGCCAGCTCCGGTGGTATAAGAGGGGCTGCAGGTAGGGGGGGCGGCCTCTTCCGTCTTACCTCTGCCAGCGGCTGCATGCCCGGTCAGGTTGCACTGAGATTCAGTATTATAATAAAGAAGTGTTCAGCTCCACTCCTGGCGTCCTCCTTGTCTACAAGTTACGACATAACATTTGGCGACGAGAGGTAAACACATGGAGTGGTGTGGAGCACCTATTCGGCCATTCCTGGAGCTCCCGGAGGAACTGCCAGTACCGTGGCCTCGGTGGTACAAGGCTTTTCAGACATACATGGTGGTGTTGGGCCTGGGACGAATGGAGAAGCTGAGCGCTTGTGTGTTGTTGGTACATAACCTGGGAATGGAGGGACAGAGAATTTTGGGCACGCTTGGAGATGTAACAGGTTAAATGGATCAGACATGGTTCACCCAATAGCTTCTTTCTCCTTTAATGTACTGACTATAGTTTTATGCATTTGATAGAAATGGTTTCATATTGTGTAATTAAGGCTCTTGTAGGAGTCAAGAATTGAGGAGACTGGATGATTTTCCAGTATCTGCTTTAATTCTCATTCATCCTACGTCCTCTCTCGATCGGAATGAAAAGAGACAGGACGCAGTCACACACATACATTTATACACTTATCTCGAACAATACATCACACAAAAGTCACAATACTCAGCTACATCCTTTCATCTGTAATAGAACACCCAGAGTCCTTCTGTTCTCCTCTCTGACCCCCAGAAGATCAGGCCGGGTAATCTTCTCCTCTCTCCTGAGTCCCCAGGGGGTGCAGACACATCGTCCTCTTGAGGTGTGAAGTCAATACACATGGCTAGCTCAAAGTCTCTCTCTTGGCTGAATTCAGCCAGCCACATGTGAGTCACATAAGTTATAATTATGGGCTCCACATCACTCCCCCCTTCCACGCGAAAGACTGGGCACCCACATAGAGTCATACAACAGTCATACAGCACGTCACCCCCCCAACAGAGTCTCACAGCAACCTAAACAACCTGATCAAAAAACACATCATTCTGCATGCAGCTTAGGTTTCAATCTTCTCCCGAATCTGCTGTATGCAGGTCTCCTGCTCTGTGTTGGGCCGTCCTGCTGTGCATCTGTGGAGTGAGGGGGAGAAGGGTTATTTGCCCCTCGTGGGGGGTCCCGGGGCCGCCCCTTTGGAGGCCTGCCGCGTCGAGGCGTGCCCGCCGGCCATACAGACTCGTTATGCAACACAAAAGCAGGTTTTAATCTATCGATACTGATCGTCTCCCTCCTGCCCCCCAAATCTAGCACAAAATATTTCTCCCCGGTTTCCAGCACTCGAAATGGACCGTCGTAAGGTGGGCGGAGGCTATGCCGCTGCGCATCATGTCTGACAAAAACAAACTCTGCGTCTCGTAAAGCCTGGGGCACGAACACACGTGGGAAAGAGTGATGAGCGGGGCCCGGGAGCATTTCTGCTCCCGTGTTACCCAGAGACCCCCGGATCGGGGAGGGCCCTGGTGTCGTGTGGTCGGGTAAAAACTCGCCTGGCAGCCTGAGCGGTTGTGCAAAGACCAATTCTGCTGGTGAGGCATCTAGATCCTCTTTGGGTGCCGAACGCAACCCCAATAAAACCCATGGTAGTTTGTTTACCCAATCTGTGTCCGTCAGTGACGCTCTGAGGGCTGCCTTCAAAGACCTGTGAAAACGCTCGCATAAACCATTGGCCTGGGGATGATAAGCGGTCGTGCGGTGTACCGCCGCTCCTAAGCCGCTGGCCACTGCTGACCACAGTTCCGACGCAAATTGAGGTCCCCTATCAGACGTAATATCTGACGGGACCCCGAACCGCACTACCCAGGCTGTTAAAAAAGCGCGTGCCACCTCTGCCGCTGTGGTCGATGTTAACGGGACCACTTCCGGCCAACGAGTGGTTCGGTCCACCATCGTCAAGAGGTGCGTGAACCCTTGTGATGTGGGTAGGGGGACCACGAGGTCCACGTGCACATGATCGAACCTTTTAGCCGAAATGTGGAACGGTTCTAAGGGCGCTTTAGTGTGCCTTTGAATTTTAGCCCGCTGGCAAGCCATGCAGGCCTTAGCCCACTCTTTCACGTGCTTGCGCAGGCTCGGCCAAACAAACTTCTCCGCCACCATTTTCACCGAAGCGCGCACCCCTGGGTGCGCTAGGGAGTGCACGGCGTCAAAAACGCGACGGCGCCGCGCGGCTGGCACCACTGGGCGCAGTCGCCCTGTGGATACATCGCAGATAAGCGGGGGGAAACCGGTTTGTAGATTTCTGCGTTCCAGCCTTAACCCTGTTGGTCCAGACAGGAGCGCGCGCACGTCCGAGTCCTCGCTCTGCTCCACCGCCATGGCTGTATAATCTATTCCCATGTGGACCAGAGCCGCACGCGTGTCCGCGCTGTTACCGCGCTCTGGGTAAGCGGCCGCGCAATCCGTTTCCGCGCGGACGGGTGCTGTTACTGCGCGTGACAGACAGTCTGCCACCACATTGATTTTACCGGCTACGTGCTGAATATCGGTGGTAAATTCAGAAATTGCGGCCAGCTGTCTCTGCTGCCGCCCTGACCACGGTTCTGAAGTTTTGGACATCGCAAAAGTGAGTGGTTTGTGGTCGACAAACGCAGTGAAACGCCGCCCTTCCAGCCAGAACTGGAAATGTCGAATGGCTAAGTGGAGCGCCAGGAGTTCCCTGTCAAATGCGCTGTATTTCCGCTCCGGCTCGCGCAGAGACCTGCTGAAAAAGGCGAGAGGTTGCCAAACTCCGGCGGCCTGCTGCTCTACCACGGCCCCTATCGCTACCTCTGACGCATCTGTGGTTAGCGCTATGCGAGCTGCCGGGTCTGGGTGCGCCAGCAGTGCTGCGTCAGCGAGTGCTTTTTTTACCGCTGTGAACGTGCGCTCCCGCTCCGGGGACCACTCAGTCACATTGGCAGGCTTCTGTTTTTTAAGTGCGGTGTATAACGGCTGCATGAGTTGTGCTGCGCGGGGTAGGAAACGGTTATAAAAATTCACCATCCCCAAAAATTCCTGCAACGCTTTCACTGTCTGTGGCTGGGGAAACTCAGCCACCGCGTGCACTTTTGCCGGCAGAGGAACTGCTCCCTCTGGTGAGACACGGTGCCCTAGAAAATCAATTTGCGCTGCGCCAAACTGGCACTTGGCCGGGGTGATTATCAACCCGTGTGCTTCCAACTTTTGAAAAACTGTAGTGAGGTGTTTCTCGTGTTCCTCCTCTGAGGTGCTGGCTACTAAAATATCGTCCAAGTAGACAAAAACAAACGGAAGGTCGCGCAGCACTGCGTCCATCATCCGTTGAAAGGTTTGCGCGGCGCCTTTAAGGCCAAAAGGCATGCGTAAAAACTCAAAAAGTCCGAACGGGGTTATTACCGCTGTTTTGGGAATATCCTCTGGTCGAACCGGGACCTGATGATAACCGCGGACCAGGTCTATTTTAGAAAAAATGCGCGCTTTTGCCAGGTGCACTGAGAAATCCTGGATATGCGGAATCGGGTAGCGATCCTGAGCTGTGGCATTGTTCAACCTGCGATAATCACCACAAGGTCTCCATGAGCCGTCAGCTTTAGGCACCATATGCAGGGGGGAAGCCCAAGCGGACTTCGAGCAGCGAATTATGCCCAACCTTTCCAGGTTGGCGAACTCCTCCTGTGCCACGGAGAGCTTAGCTGCATCCAAGCGCCGAGCTTTAGCAAAAACTGGTGGGCCACTCGTGGTTATGAAGTGCTCCACCCCATGTTTCGCCACCTTAGCTGAAAAAGTGGGAACTGTGAGTGCTGGAAACTGGTGTAGAAGGGTGTGGAACTTACCACCTGCTGCGGCGACGTTGGTCTGTACTGGCAGCGGGCACACCCGAGCTGCACAAGGGATAGAACAGAAAGAGAGTGCATTTACTAGGCATTTGTTGGCCAGATCAACTAACAAACCATGTGAACACAGAAAATCAGCACCTAACATATTGAAGCTCACTGCCGCTACAATGAAGGTCCACTCGTAAGCACGGCCGTGGAAGGACAGAGACAAGGTTCTCTCTCCGTAAGTCTTGATGCTGGAGCCGTTGGCCGCTGTTGCTCCGTCTCCGCGGGGTCCAGCCACCCGATCTGCATAAGTTGCAGTGATGAAGCTCCTCTGGGCTCCGGTGTCCATGAGGAATTGCCGCCCGGAGCCCGCATCTGTCAAATAAAGCAGCTTGTTCCGTTCGCCGAGAGTGGAAGCTGCTAACGACTCCCGGCCCGGTCGTTTCCCCGCTTTTTGAAACTGCAGGGCGGGATGCATCTGTGCGCCTTCTTGGCGAAGCGACGGTGGTAATAGCAGGGGTTGTCATGCCCCCTGGCTCGGGATCTCGTCGCCGCCATCGTCGCTGGGGTGGGATCTGCTGCTTCTGGCTCCACACTGCCCCCGGCCGTCGTGCCGAGGTCTGCCGCTGCCACGGAGGTCTCTTGCTTGTCGCAGGCGTTGAGGAGCCGCTCCGCCTCCTGGGCCAGCTCGCAGAAGTCCTGCTGGTTCACACACCATCTGCTGGACAGGGAACCTCTCGTGTGCGCTGGGAGGGTTCTCAGGAAAATATGCTTGAAAAGGAACGCGTCGTTGTCCGTCCCGATCATCTGTAGCATGTCCTCCATGAGGACAGTCGGTCTGCATCCACCTCTGTCGCGCAGGTCCAGTAGCTGCCTGGCTCTTGCCTCCGCCAATGGCACGAAACTCCTGATGAGGGTGGCTTTCAGCGTGTCGTATTTGCCGGCAGCGGGTGGTTGCTGCACCAGGCTCCGCACACACCGAGCCGTGCGGCTGTCGAGCGTCGCAATGACATTATGGAATTTAATGTCATCCACTGAAACTCCCCCGAGCATGAACAGCGACTCCACATGCTGGAACCACGAGTGCGGGTCGTTTTGCCAGAACTCGGGGAGCTTAATCAGTCTTGTGCCCCTGCTGGCATTCCCCGGTGAATCCGGGTCTGAGTGGCTGTCTCCCAGCTCTTCCATATCGATCACGAGGCTGTCCTCCAGCCTCGGCGTGCTCAGATTCATGCGTAGGTCACCAATTGTAGGAGTCAAGAATTGAGGAGACTGGATGATTTTCCAGTATCTGCTTTAATTCTCATTCATCCTACGTCCTCTCTCGATCGGAATGAAAAGAGACAGGACGCAGTCACACACATACATTTATACACTTATCTCGAGCAATACATCACACAAAAGTCACAATACTCAGCTACATCCTTTCATCTGTAATAGAACACCCAGAGTCCTTCTGTTCTCCTCTCTGACCCCCAAAAGGTCAGGCCGGGTAATCTTCTCCTCTCTCCTGAGTCCCCAGGGGGTGCAGACACATTGTCCTCTTGAGGTGTGAAGTCAATACACATGGCTAGCTCAAAGTCTCTCTTGGCTGAATTCAGCCAGCCACATGTGAGTCACATAAGTTATAATTATGGGCTCCACACTCTTGCATATGTTTTGATGCCAAAAACATGCAAGTTAGGTTAATTGGGATCAAAACTGGGGATTCTAAATTGTCCTTAGGTATGACTGCGAGAGTGAATGGTTGTCTGTCTCTCTGTGTTGGCCCTGCGATGGACTGGCGATCTGTTCAGGGTGTACCCTGCCTCTCGCCCAAAGATGCTGGGATAGGCTCCAGCCCCCCCGGGACCCAAAAAGGATTAAGCGGAAGAAGATGGATGGATGGATGGATGGAAGACCATAAGTTTAATTTTGGATTGCTCTGTGATCTGTTGGTCACATCTTTTTACTCCGTGATCTGTTGTTTATGCCTTAGGGATCCAGTAGAGGGAATTGGCGCTCTGCACCTCACTTAATACAGACGAGTGAAGGTAGCAGTTGTGTGTGTGATCATTTCTTCTTCCCTCACTACTTTTCTTCCCTATTTAAGGTAAATATTGCACATAAAGCACTGTAAGTTTGAGGAAACGTGCTAGATATTCTTTTCTATGTATTATTGTACTGTTTGAGTTTTGCACGGCTTTATTGACGAAAGAATGTGAGCTAAAATGGATAAATTTAAGCTAGCGGCCGGGAAACCCCGTAGCTATTCTGCCGTCTTCAACTGTGCAACATGTGGTCATTATCTTGTAAGCTAGCCATGGGTTCATGTGTGTGTGGTGATTTGACTTGTTTGTTTGAAACTGTACTTTGTTCTTAATGACTTCTTTTAGCAGTGAATACAATTTAGTGCGTTAATAGCAATAATTTAAAAGGTTAAAAATATATTATAAATTTGTATGTTTACAATGTGATTATGTTAAAGATATGTACATGGTGTTGGTTATGTTCAAGACTTAATACAGACGAGTGAAGGCAGCTGATGCGTGTGATCATTTCTCCTTCCCTCACTACTTTTCTTCCCTATTTAAGGGGCTTTACATCTGGAGGCACTGCTGGAATGTAAAGCCCCTTAAATAGGAAAGAAAAGTAGTGAGGGAAGGAGAAATGATCACACGCATCAGCTGCCTTCACTCGTCTGTATTAAGTCTTGAACATAACCAACACCATGTACATATCTTTAACATAATCACATTGTAAACATATGAATTTATAATATATTTTTAACCTTTTAAATTATTGCTATTAACGCACTAAATTGTGTTCACTGCTAAAAGAAGTCATTAAGAACAAAGTACAGTTTCAAACAAACAAGTCTAATCACCACACACACATGAACCCATGGCTAGCTTACAAGATAATGACCACATGTTGCACAGTTGAAGACAGCAGAACAGCTACGGGGTTTCCCGGCCGCTAGCTTAAATTTAATCCATTTTAGCTCACATTCTTTCGTCAATAAAGCCGTGCAAAACTCAAACAGTACAATAATACATAGAAAAGAATATCTAGCACGTTTCCTCAAACTTACAGTGCTTTATGTGCAATATTTACCTTTAAATAGGGAAGAAAAGTAGTAAGGGAAGGAGAAATGATCACACACGCATCTGCTGCCTTCACTGGTGTAGCATTATGCTCCATATATGCTCTATAGCCTGCCCGAAAATGCTCACTACTCCCACACCTATAGCAATGTTGGCAGTAGTCCCCACCCCTCTGCTGGGATGCAGAGCACCTCAGCCACACACGTGGCATTGGATATCTCTGGGGTGCATATCTCTGTTGAAACTGCGCTGTTCCTTTGTGGGACACTGGACCCCTGGGAAACCAAGATTCCTGAGCTGGTCCACCTGAAAGTTGGGGAGGGGCACTTTGGTCATTCAGGGAGGGGTACTGTGGCTGGACATATAGTGGAGGGTAAGTGACTCCATAGCTTGATTCTCTGGTTACGTCAGGATACATCTTTGGTATGTTTTCTGTCTTACGCATGGACTCTTGTGACACCTGTGATTTAAGGACTTTTATCAGTGTTATGTCTGCTTTCATTTCTTTCAGGTCAGACAACACATTTGGGGGAAGTGTAGCTACACTTTGCTGGGCTACACACTTATCTTTGCTGTTATCACTAGACTGGATAGTGTATACACTTAACTGGTCGCTGTGGCATGGACTGTCACCTTTTATCCTGCCTCTCTTTTTCATGTGCACATGCTATGTTCAATCTTTCTAACAACAGTTCATCTGAGGTTGTTGTCTGCAAAAGAAAGGGCTGAAGGTCGCTCCTGATACTACCATTTTGCAGCCCTGTTAATACTGTGTGCATGAACATGCTTTGCACGAGGGCTGGGTCATATTTGAGACCAGACTCGGCTTCCTGTGACGCAAACAGTATTTTCTGCCTTAAATCCATTGTTTGAATTAAGAAGTTCTGTGGGGTCTCCCTATTGCTCTGGACCTCTGTAGTCAACTGCTTGTAAAGCTCGGTGGCGCTTCTCTCTTAGTAATGTGACCTAAGGATTCTCCTAAGGGTAGGGAGAGAGGTCGCTTTTACCTTTGAGGTAACTCCTTAATTGTAAACCTGGCACAATGGCCCTGATGACAGCATCCACTATCTCTGACTCAGGATATCCTTTGCTGAGGCAGTTCTCAATTTGGCGAGCTAAACTGGAGAAAGTGAGTCTGTCTTTCTGTCCAGGTTCACCAATCTGACCAGAAATCTTATAGTCTTTACGCCAGGGTGGATTGGTTACAACAACAGGGGCTGTGTGGCGTGGGGCAGTCTCATTATTTGCTAAAACTTGCATTTCAGCTTCTTTTTGCTGCACTGCCAATTTCAGCTGCTCCAACTCTTTCATTACATTCTCCTTTGCATGCGTTGTTTGCGACACATCATTTATATTGCTCTGGTTCACACTTTTTATTGTATCTTGTATGCTCAACAGTTCTGACATACCTTCATCTTCCCGTTGTTTTAATTCGTCACGTTCGAGGTGCTGACATAAGACACCAAGGCACAGCGAGTTTTTCCTGTTTTTTTCTCTTGATTATCTCCTGAGATCTCAAGCAAATCACATATTTTCACTAGCTGATCTGTAGTAAGCTGGAACAGAGCTCCTTTCATTTCAAACAACAGATTTTCGATTTCCAACTCCATTTTGGCAAGTGAGTAACAGACAGTATCAACATGTGGCGCTGAAACCTGATGGTGAAAGCTTTGCAGTTCCCTGGTGGCTGTTCTACACCTCAGGATGTGCATGGCTCCTCGCTGGCCTCGTAACTACCACCAGTCTGTTTTGCTGAAACACTCCCCTGCCTGGGTTGTTTTTCGGGATGAAGAACGCAAGATGGCTCCCTTCATGTTGAGGTGTGGGCCTCACGTTTTTCATCCCAGCGGTGCCTCCAGATGTAAAGCCCCTTAAATAGGGAAGAAATGTAGTGAGGGAAGGAGAAATGATCACACACGCATCTGCTGCCTTCACTCGTCTGTATTAAGTTTTGAACATAACCAACACCATGTACATATCTTAAACATAATCACATTGTAAACATATGAATTTATAATATATTTTTAATCTTTTAAATTATTGCTATTAACGCACTAAGTTGTGTTCACTGCTAAAAGAACTCATTAAGAACAAAGTACAGTTTTAAACAAACATGTCTAATCACCACACACACCGCATGGCTAGCTTACAAGGCAATGACCACATGTTGCACAGTTGAAGACGGCAGAACAGCTACGGGGTTTCCCGGCCGCTAGCTTAAATTTAATTCATTTTAGCTCACATTCTTACGTCAATAAAGCCGTGCAAAACTCAAACAGTAGAATAATACATAGAAAAGAATATCTAGCACGTTTCCTCAAACTTACAGTGCTTTATGTGCAATATTTACCTTAAATAGGGAAGAAAAGTAGTGAGGGAAGGAGAAATGATCACACACGCATCTGCTGTCTTCACTCGTCTGTATTAAGTGAGGTGCAGAGCGCCAATTCCCTCTACTGGATCCCTAAGGCATAAACAACAGATCACGGAGTAAAAAGATGTGACCAACAGATCACAGAGCAATCAAAAATTAACTTATGGTCTTGTCTATCAAAACATATGCAAGAGCCTTAATTACACATTCCGAAACACATAAAAAAAACAGTATGAAACCATTTCTATCAAAAGCATAAAACTATAGTCAGTACATTAAAGGAGAATGAAGCTATTGGGTTAACCATGTCTGATCCATTTAACCTGTTACAGAGACACGGACAATTACGAACAAGTGGTCTGGTTAATGGCCCGCCATTTTAGGGCGCCAGACAACGTCATCGTCAGATGGATTAAGTTCAGACAGCGCCGCCAACAGGTGGGCGAACCGATCCAGCAGTTCATGTCAGACTTAAGGCAGTTGGCCGCTGAGTGCCGGTTAGGGCCGTTGGAGAAAGAAATGGCTCGCGACCAATTGGCGGAACACACCAACTGTGCTGCGGTCCGCTCTAAGCTGATCTCATTCCCGGGTGAGTTGATGCTGACTAGGGCTGTCGAGTTGGCGCTACAGGCGGAAACAGTGGACAAGCTAACTAGGGAGCTAAGCGAACGCCTTTCACTGGGAAATTTTAAGATCCCCTATGGCCACGCAGGTAGTGGACCCGGGCAGCGATGGGAGCGTTGAGGACAACGTGGAGAAGGCCAACGCTGTACGGATGAGGTCTACCCCGGGGAAGCCCAAGTGTATGGGTTGTGGGTCCACGAAGCACCACTATAAGGCTAGAGAGTGTGCAGCAAGAGGGAAGCGCTGCGGAAAATGTGGCCGTCTACACCACTTCACGAGAGTATGCCAGTCAGCAGAGCAGGAGATCCCACGCAGGAATTCAACTCCCCCCGCCCCAATGATGATACACACAATATCGCCGAGTACCTGTGGGTGCACACGCTGCATGGTGGTTCTGGATGGCATTCCGGCACCGATGCTGGTCCACACGGGAGCGGAGAGTTCGGTGCTGAATTGGGCTACGGTTAGAGAATGCTTTCCCCACTACAGGATTGGATGTGTCTCAACGCCACTTTGCAGCTATGGAGGAGGATGGTTGGCCACAGCGGGTACCGTCACACTGACAGCTCAGTACAAATCAGCGGAGCTGGCCGATGTGGAGTTTGTCGTGATGGCCTACGGTTCTAATATCATGGGCTGCAACCTGTTTTATGGCCTTGGATTTTCCATTAAGAGTGGTGCTGGGGAAGAGTGGTTGGGCTGCGGACTGTGGGGCTGACCGGTTCCGAGAGTTAGGGATGATGCTGTGTGGGATGAACAGTTGCTGGGTACTTTGGAAAGTGGACAGACTGTGTCACACTCAGGGTCACCGTGGGAGGGACCCGGTGCCAGTGTCCGAACTGCCCTGGATGTGGGCACCGGGCGGCATGGGGGAGGATCTGCAGCGGTGAGTGATGCCCAAACGATGGTCTCAGGCGTTCCCAGAGCATGGCCGTGGAGGACTGGTGAACACGGGACCACAGGGGCGGGGCCAGCAGTGGATCTACAAGTGGTCAGGGCAGGACTGAGTGGAACTGGAGGAGCGAGTGCCAGGTGGAAACACCGCAGGCCGTGCAAGGCACTGCTTGGAGTCACAGACGGGGTTCGGGCTCGGGCGGAGGCAAGGTCCAGGCAGGTGAGGGAAAAGCGGAAGATGGAGCGGTACCAGGGTTGGCTGCAGGTGACGGATGTGTGGCATGATGGTTATCTTCTGCTGTCGGATGGCTCTTGACGCCATCCTAATGAGCTACGGCGTACCCCGAGGAAGGCAGAAAGGCACTGCCCCAGACGGATGGCGCGCTCGGAGGTGTGGAGGAGAAGACGCTTCAGGATTGAGGTGACCAGCTGTGGTCCAGGAAGCGGACTGCCTCCAGGGGCAGACTGATGGTGATGGATCTGGGGGGGGGGGGGTCATGGGTCATCCTCATCGAGTCATGTATGTCTTCTATTTGTTAAACTTTGTTCTGTGTTAATAGTTTTGGGGATTGTTTTGGTATTTTATATTATATAGGAGACACGGCAGTGGGTTTTTTTTTTTTTTTACTGGACTGTTATATAGCATAGGCAGCAGAATAACCCGCCTTGCCGTGTGTGTGTGTGGGGGGGGGGGGTGTAGGACGGCAGCCTACCCGTCCCCCCTAATTTTAGTTGTTTTGTGTGAATGTAATAGGCCCCTTTCGGTGATTTCTAGTTTGATCCGGATGATTCGGGTTCCAAATTGGGGTGGGCTGATGGTGTGTGTGTTTTGCATTTTTCTACGGCGGGGGGGGGGGGGATATTATGTAGTTGTTTATGGTTATGTTGGAGCTCTTATTTGTGTGGTATGGAGTGGTGAATCCGGCTTCCAGTTCTGCCAGCTCCGGTGGTATAAGAGGTGCTGTGGGTAGGTGGTGGCCTCTTCTGCCTTACCTCTGCCAGCGGCTGCATGCCCAGTCAGGTTGTTCTGAGATTCAGTATTCTAATAAAGAATTGTTAAGCTCCACTCCTGGCGTCCTCCTTGTCTACAAGTTACGACATAACACTGGTCAATAAGGATGAAGCTAGGCTTCGTTTACCATTTTATGACATCCCAAGGTGAACACAGAAGATTAACAATGGCTTCTTGGAGAGAAAAACAATATTAAAGCTGTTTGTTTTTTATAATACCTCCCCCCAGGCCACGGGGGGCAGGGAGTGGGCGAACAATCTGAATCTCTTTTTTAATAGGTTTGACCAACCGCCCTCCCCCCCGACTGCACGACAACCACTGCTGCCTCTGAAGACATCAAGTCCTGCTGCCCACTCCACCATCACCCCCCCACTCCCAACACACAGCCCCCCAACCTGACCCTCACTAAGACCCAGGTGAGGACGGAGCTGAGGAAGATCAAGGCGAGGAAGGCGTCGGGACCAGACGGCATCAGTGCAAAGCTCCTCAAGTCATGTGCAGACCAGCGATGGATCCACTCCAGTTCGCCTACCAGCATGGTATTGGGGTGGAGGATGCGGTGATCTTCCTCCTTCACCGTTCTCTGTTCCATCTGGAGAAGCCCGGGAATGCAGTGAGGATCATGTTCTTTGACTTCTCCAGTGCTTTCAACACCATCCAACCGATGATCCTGAAGGACAAGCTGCTGTGCTCAGGGGTGGACCAGCACCTGTCATCATGGATCCTGGACTACCTCACAAACCAGCCACAGTTTGTGAGAACCCGGGACTGTGTGTCCGACACGATCATCGGTAGCACGGGGGCCCCCCAGGGAACGGTTTTGGCTCCCTTCCTGTTCACCCTTTATACTGCGTACTTCTCACACAACACAACACACTGCCATCTACAGAAGTTCTCTGACGACTCTGCGATCGTTGGCCTCATCTCCAACGGAGATGAAGCTGAGTACAGAGGGCTTATCCAGGACTTTGTGGACTGGTGACATCGGAACTGCCTCCAGATCAACGCAAGGAAAACTGAGGAGCTGGTGGTGGACTGCCGCAGGCAAGGACAACCCCTCACAGCACCAGTAAACATCCAGGGAACATACATTGAGATGGTGACATCCTACATGTACCTGGGTGTTCATCTGAACAATAAACTAGACTGGTCACACAATACTGACGCACTCTACAAGAAGGGACAGCGCAGGCTGTTCCTACTGAGGAGACTCAGGTCTTTTGGTGTACAAGGGGTGCTGCTGAAGACATTCTGCGACACGGTGGTGGCATCAGCCATCACTTTTGGAGTGGTCTGCTGGGGCAGTGGCATTACAGCAGCCGATAGGAAGAGACTGAACAAACTGATCAAGAAAGCTAGCTCTGTCCTGGGGCAACGCCTTGACCCAGTGGAGGAGATGGGAGAGAGAAGGATGGTGGCTAAACTGTCATCTCTGCTGGAGTCCGAGGTTCCACCCTATGCAGGACACACTGAATGCACTAAGGAGCTCATTTAGCAGCAGACTACATCATCCTAGGTGCACAACCGAGAGGTTTCGCAGGTCCTTCCTACCAACGGCTGTCAGACTGTATAACCTAAGCAGGGCTGCTCGCAGAGATAGCAAAAAGACGTGACAACCTAATAGTATTGAATGCAAAAGACGCAATAGACTTACACAGTGGTCCCCTCCGGTATACAACTAGGAAAATACCCGTAGCTACGGAGGGTGACAATATGTATGGGTACATAATCATACCATGTAGGATAACTAAGTAGACGGTTATGCTGTTTCATTCCATCTAGCTACAATGCTCTGCACTGTGTGTGTTTATATATTTATATATTTATTCCATCTAGCGACAATGCTCCACACTGTGTGTTTATATATTTACATATTTATTCCATCTAGCTACAATGCTCCGCACTGTTTATATATTTACATATCTATTCCATCTAGCTACAGTGCTCCGCACTGTGTATTTATATATTTACATATTTATTCCATCTAGCTACAATGCTCCGCACTGTTTATATATTCATATATTTATTCCATCTAGCTACAATGCTCCGCACTGTGTGTGTTTATATATTCATATATTTATTCCATCTAGCTACAATGCTCCACACTGTGTTTATACAGTATATCTATATATTTATTCCATCTAGCTACAGTGCTCCGCACCGTGTGTCTATATTTTTATGTTTATATGTACATATGTATACTCGCTGCTCTTGTTTTTTCTTGCCTTCTGATTGTTGCTCTAACTAACTAACTAACCTGCACTTATATAGCGCTTTTCAAGTAACAAAGACCACTCAAAGCGCTTTCATTAATACTAACCCTCTATTCTAAGGGCCTATAGGAAACAGATATCTAGGGACAATTTAGAACAGCCAATTAACCTAACATGCATGTTTTTGGCATGTGGGAGGAAACCGGAGAAATCCCGGAGTAAACCCACGCAACACGGGGAGAACATGCAAACTCCACGCAGATCACTGTTCTGAGTGTTGCTATCCCTGTGCTGTTGCAATCCTGGAATTTCCCCATTGTGGGACTAATAAAGGTTTATCTTATAAGAGAAGTGAGTGTTTGGATATTTTTTTGATAACCACGTGATCAATAAACACATTTCAGAAGGTTAAAACTTACAAACACACCATTTTCCAGTCAATGACTCCTTTACGTCTTAGTTAAAAAGTTCAAATCAGTCCAGCTTTTCAGATTTTGTGCTGGTTGTTGCCTTTGTAGGCTGATGTTCACATACATCACCATAATTTGGTGAAGTAAAGGCAAACTCATCCATAGCTGTTGGTTTTGTTTTGCAGGTGCAGCGATATGAAGGAGCCTCCACCATTTTTGGTCCACACACACTCAGTGCATATCTGCAGAAGTATAGAGGCCTGGCGAGAGCCATCGCAGAGGTATGAATAGGAGCAATCCACCTTATTCCTGGGAGTGCCGCTGTAGGAACGGTTATGGGCGGAGCTTCTGGTTTCGGCTGACATATTGTTAAATCAGTCAGTGTGAGTGGAGTAGCAGGGGCATTTAAAATAACATTTTTTTAAAAGTTTTCCAAATTCATTTTAATGTATAGTCCACGTACATGTTTTGCAGTCAAGTGGCCGCTAATTTCAGCTCTTCTAGTTTTTGTATTTTTTGAATGTTTTTGCGTAGTTCTGGTACTTGTTGCTGGTGTTCATGGTTGTGCCATAGACTGTATAAATGGAGGCGTCTCACCACACGGTGACAGACAACATCCAAGCATGGTGTTGTGGCAGACGTCTGCTCTAAGGTAAATTTGATTATGGCCAACATATTTTAACAAAATGCAGCCGACTTTATTGCAGAGGGGAGACGTGCTGGCAAAATGAGTCAGAATGCAGACTGCATCATTACAAGCTACAGACAACAAGAAGTCATAAATCATGACTCTTTGTTTGGTAGCGGCAAGTCCCGGGAAAACCCCATGAGTGCCTGGTATCATTGGAAAGCTTAGAAATCGTACTTTCTAACAATACCTGTGTTTTTGCACAAGATGTAACTCCTGACTGATCGAACATGAGTTTTCAACCTAGCCAAAATATAAACAAATCGTCTTTTTCCTGGTCAGTTTTTGCGCACTTCCTATAAATTAAATATCATTTTGAAGGCCTTTCAATACAGAATATGGAAATAACATTACATCAGTTTTGAAAATGTCCTCCAAGTGACACATTTTGTCAGCACGGGTCATTTGTTTACAGCGTTAGCATCTTAGCAGCAGTGCTAACAACTTTTAAGGTCATCTTCCTATCCCTCGGTAGTCGTGGGAAGTGGTATGATTATATTACTGTTTTGAGGTGAAGAGGCCGTGTTCCCGCATTTCTGATGCCGAAGTCATTGTTTTTTAACAAGGAAAAGTGTCCCATTCCAGTGACAACCATATGTTCTAAACTAGTACTGGAAGTTGCTACCATAATTCACGCAAGGCATCATGGGGCCTATGAATAAAGTGTATAAAAAATTTTAATGAATAAAATGTAATCAGTACAAAAGTATAAAATACAGTAGGTCATAACTAAAGTAACTTCAATTTTTAATTAATCACACATCTAATATTCCTTATCCTTACTGTCAATTTGAGTTCTGGCACTCTGCCTGAATATCTCTGCATAATAAAGAGAACTGCCAGTTAACGTCATACTGACTTTTTATAACCCAGTTCAGTTTGTCTCAAACAAACTGTGTTTAATAAACTTTAGGTTTGCTCTATCATTACATTTTAATAGTGAAGGTCTACGACAGGCTCTGAGTTAAAACACAAAATTTTTGATAAGGGAGTCACTGAGAAGGAAAAATAATATATAATTTGTGTGAGGGTTAATTTTAGAATCCATGTTCTGTTGGAATATTTTTGCCCTGTCCTTCTCTATAAAGTTAAGCCAGGGGTCCACTACTTATGGCTCTGTTACTTTGAAATAAATGGAACCTAAGAAATTTATTTTTACAAAAGGCATTTTTAAAGACGCACTCTGGCAGATATAAATCTCCTTAAAAACAAATCTACATTGTCTAAAATGGTATTTCATACTTTTTTTTTCCCCACAAAAAACTTTCATTGTTTTACAATTGCTTGTGAAAATCTTTTCCCTTTTCCTCCTCCTTCAAATGCCAGGATCTATGAATATTCTAATTAGGCCCACCTGCATTCCACCCATTAGGACCGCCAGGTCGCACCAGATCACCTCCTTCCCTTCTACCCAGGACAGATAGGGGGAGACCCTCGGTCAGAGAAAGCAACAGGAGACGGAGCACTCCATCTCCCCACAGCTGGGAGCAACTTCCACGCCATTGTTAATGAAAGTTTTTGAAAGTTTGCAGAGGCATCATCTTCTTCCTTACATGTCAAACCCATTCATGTCTGTGTTGCATCCGTGTGCACGACATTAAACTATTCAGCTGATTTTTTTCAGCCCATTCTTCACTGTTTGTTCATTCTAAAATAACTAACTGGGTATCAGCTGTGATTGATGTCTTCCTTATTGCCAAGCAGCATCACTATCGTGTGCATTTTGGCTCACACACAAGGGCGCTGGTCAGCGCAAAACCCGTCTTAAACCATCATGATCACAGTTCACTTTAGATAATGCACCTCTTTGCATTAAAGGGATGGGAAGGAACACTTTGGATTGAATTATCCAAAACACACCTCTGAATGATTAGACCGGCCTCTTTGCATTATGCACCAGAGGAAAGTTTGTTTTTACGCCATTGTGATAAGGAAATTAACTTGGAAACGCCCATAAACACGTTCTGTATCGGTGACAACTGATCAATCGACCCCTTCATTGTAATATGGCCCTATTGTTTAAAAAAAATACAATACAGTACTGTTATGACTGCGTATTTTCCAAACAACTATTTGGCACTTGCACATGAGCACCACAGCAAAGCGGTATTGTGCGCCTCCACTGCCCTCTGCCGGGACATACAGTTGCCCAAAAGCAGACCGTGAGTCCCCACTGGTGCTCATGCACTTATAATATCCAAAACTTGAAAAGTTAACACCACCATGACTGTTTAGAGAAATGACCAGATTGATCACATCCGAATATGCACCAGAGCAGCACAGAAGACAGCAGAGAGACAGCTAGAGCTCCTTTCAGCAATTACAACACTACATTCATTCCGTGCACAATCATCTCTGCACGATCTCAACACACTCCTAAAGTATTTTACTTTGCTATGCTGCATCCGGGCAAAACTGCCAGACACCATGTCTGATTACATCTCTTTTCTCCTGTCTTTAAAGGCCAAATGTCACGTAACAGGGTACTTTAAATATCTTGAAACTAGATATAAAAGGGAACCGATCCGTTC
Organism: Pholidichthys leucotaenia; assembly: GCA_020510985.1. NCBI lineage: Eukaryota > Metazoa > Chordata > Actinopteri > Cichliformes > Pholidichthyidae > Pholidichthys > Pholidichthys leucotaenia. The sequence continues at coordinate 312,945,510 of CM035836.1, forward strand.
GGGTCTTGGTGCATATGCTTCAGTAACAACGGAATATTCGTTAATTTAAAACTGCCGCGCTTGGCCTGACACGGCCCCTGGAATCGCCTGGGGAAGAAGGCGGAAGTGACGAAATAGATTGTACCCTAGTTTGATGCTTGGGGTATTTCAATTGATTGTTTATATGGAGACTGGAAGGTTGAAGTGAGCAACAAGAAAGAAAAAATTGGATATTTCACCCATACCTTAAAACGGGACTATCAGGGACAGCTGGGTAATAAGGGACACTTCTCTGGGAAATGTTTTCATACCTGTCAAGTGAGACGTTTTCGCCGTACTTCAACACCGTAAAACGCGGCTATAAGCGATCTGCCTGAGTCCACACTTCTCAGTGTAGTGATAATAGCTCCCACTGAGCGATCTGCCTGAGTCCACACTTCTCAATGTAGTGATAATAGCTCCCGCTGAGCGATCTGCCTGAGTCCACACTTCTCATTGTAGTGATAATAGCTCCCGCTTAGCCATCTGCCCGCCGCGGCCATTAGACTGATTGAGTCCACACTGTAGTGCGAATAGCTCAGGCTGAGCCATCTGCCAGCACCAGCTGTGGGGGATCACACACAGGATGTGCTCCTCAAGACACTCAATTTTTTTTTCCCCGTATTTTCCTTAAAATATTTGACAATAACAACACGAACTACATTTAAAACATTTCCCAGAAAAGTGTCCCCCACCACTCCGCCGTCCCCCACAGCCGCGCTTGGCACCAAAATACGGCGAAAACGTCTCACTTGACAGGTATGAAAACATTTCCCAGAGAAATGTCCATTATTACTCCGCTGTCCCTTATAGCCGCGTTTTACGGTATTAAAATACGGCGAAAACGTCTCACTTGACAGGTATGCGCCTCCATTTTCATATTGATCTGGTCAATTTCTTGACAGCAGCGGCTCTCCTCCACTGTAATAATAATGGCTTCCGAAAAATCAATATTTATGGGGCGCCCTGGACAGACCCCCTTCGGCTTCGCAATTCTGGAGGCGATTAATGTCCAGTTCAATGACATTTTCCACTGGTTCTGCTCTCTGGTCATTGTTGGAACTGTTGTCATCAGACAAAGCATCTGATTCCGTCTCGGACGGCTCGAACCGGTAAGGTTCTATGCCTCTGTCACTGTCTGAACCACTGACAAAAAAAAAGACAGACAAAAAAAAGACAAAACTAAACTAATTTGTTCACAATCGCTGTCACTTTCCGTCATGATTGTCCAATGTTGATAAGTGTGAATGTGGATAGGCAGGACAGCCAGGGTACAACTGGTGATGTCAAAAACATGGGCGTGGTCTGGACTGGCTGTCACAAGCCAGCAAGCAAGGTGGGGCCTTCACCTGGTGTATTTTGTGCAATTATGTAAATACAGGTGGGTAATATGGTCTCCGGTATGAATATTTGGTTTAAGCTATGTGTATTTTATCTAAATTCGTTGTCATTTAGAAAAAAAAAATTACGTGACATTTGGCCTTTAATGTGCAGCAGTGTCTTTGAAAAAGTCTGAACAAACAGATTAACACATGTAACATCTAAATATATCCAGGCTTATCCTGGATTTACACTGACTACGGATGCAGTCTGTTACGGATGTGATCCAGTCTTCACAGTAAATAGTTCCCATTCTCGTCAATTTTCTAATCCCCACCTAGCCCTGACCACTGTGGAGCAAACCCAGCTTGTCAGATTCGGTTCACCAGTGAAATGCAATGAGACAGATGCCTGATGAGACAGATACCTGATCCAGTTCACAAGGGAATCCCATGGTATCTCACGGTATCCCATGGTATTTTATAGCCATTTGTTCATTAAAAACGATTTAAGGATCGTCCATTATTTTCTGAGGTCTACTCCTCCACCGCTGTGTGAGAGAAGATAAAAACTTGACTTAACAAACACTTCATAGACTTGAAATTAACGGGCTACCTACATTTTATTTAGCGCACAAAAATCCAAGTGGCGAGCTGCCACATCACACTTCCTTGTTATCACGTGATTGCAATCGGTTCATCTTGGTCACTCACAAGGGAAGATTTACAAGACGGTAGTGAGACCTGCGATGATGTATGATTTGGAGACGGTGGCACTGACAAAAAGACAGGAAATGGAGCTGGAGGTGGTAGAGCTGAAGATGCTAAGATTTTCATTGGAAGTGACTAGGAGGGACAAGATTTGAAATGAGTATATCAGAGGGACAGCTCAGGTTGAGCGGTTTGGAGACAAAGTAAGAGAGGCAAAGTTGAGATAGTTTGGACATGTACAGAAGAGGGATTGTGTATATATTGGACAAAGGATGTTGAAGATGGAGCTGCCAGGCAGGAGGAGAAGAGGAAGACCACAGAGAAGATTCATGGATGCAGTGAAGGAGGACATGGAGAGGGCTGGTGTTACAGAGGAAGATGCAAGCGATAGGGTGAGATGGAGGCAGAAAATCCGCTGTGGCGACTCTGAAGGAAGCAGCCGAAAGGAGAAGTCTGAAAACCCATGTTAAAATCATATGAATTTACCTGGAAACATTCCAAATTTAAAGAAAAGTGTATACGTACATACGTATGAGTAAATGGTCACAAATTTACAGGAAAAATGTAAGAAATTTCCAAGAATAAAGCCTCACATGTATGTGAAGAAGCTAAAAATGTATGAGTAAAAAGTAACAAATTTCAGAGAAAATTTACAAAGTGACAGGGAAAAAAACCCAAAAACTTTTCTGAGAAAAAAGTCTCAAATATGTAATAAAAGGTTGCAATTAAAAAAAACTAACTTCTTATAAATTTATGACAAGTCACAGACTTACACAAAAACTTAGTTTATCAAAAAATGGTAAATTTCCAAGAATGAAATCTTAAAAATTTATGGAAAAAAAATTTTAAGTCACAAAGAATTATAAGGAAAAAGGTGATACTTTTACAGAGATTTTAAAATATGCAAATTAAAACTTCCAGGTTCACAATTTTAAAAAATAAACAAATTAATAAAATCACATTTTTAAGAATGTGTGATATAAAAAAAGAACAACAAAAGCACATTTCCAATAACAAAGCTACAGATTTTCATAAAAAAAGGATGAAATTTTAAGGATAAACATTGCAAATTTTCTGATACATTTACAAATTTACATAAAAAAGAAAAAAATGTATTGAAAATGCATTTAAAAGGTTGCAACATTAAAAACAAATGTAATTACTAGAAGAAAAGGGTAAATGTATGAAGATAGTCACTAATTTGTAAAGCCAAAAATTTACCTTCAGTTGTTGTGTTTGTGCTTTCAGGACACAGTTTCAGATCTCCCAACCGGTCCTGAACCTCCTTTCTTTAAGGACCTCTTCAGTCTGGTGTTGCCTACACCCGTGGACAAGAAACCAGAGAACAGCAACTTTGGAGACGTCCTGCAGCAGGTTTATCCTGCCTATAGACAGGTGGGACACACCTATAAAATATCTGCTTTATTTCACTATTCTAGCATTTGTCTCTGGGCGTTATTACAAAGGTCTCATTAAAAGTGTGATGTCAAAAGAGCGGATATCATTTATGGGCATGTCCAAGTAGATGTTGCTATTATGACAGCAGTAGATAATAAAATCTCAAAATTTTCCCCAAAATGTTCAAAAGCCACAAAATTACAAGGAAAATGTCACAAACATATATACAATTGATTTTCCCTCTGGGATTAATAAAGTATACCAAAGGAAAAGGTAGCCAACTTATGAAAACTCCCAAAAGTCACATACTGTAAAACATTCCATATTGTCAAGGGAAAATCCATACTTAACCAAAAACATGATCATTTCAGAGAAAAATGTCACAAATTTATAATTAAGAAATTGCAGATATACTGTAATACAATGCAAATATATATGATCAAAATAAAGTGTCAAAGTTGCATGAAAAAATTATGACAAAATTTGCATATTTATAAGCAGGCAAAAAACTATACATTTACTAGTTACATGTCACAAGCTGAGCTCTAGAAGTTCTGCCAGGCTCAGTCTTGTGGCTTTTTCTTTGTATTTATATATATTTGTTGTATTTTGTGCCCTTTGAGTTTCAGCATTCTCGTACTGCTTTCTATTTTTCTGTTTATGTTTCAGTTTGTTACGCTCATGTTCTTTACCACTGGCAATTATTTATCAGTCTGTATTTGGTAATATTTATTCTCTATATCCTTACTGTGGTGCTCTTTCCCGGGGTTGACAGCTGTCAGGTGGCGTTTCCTGGTTTGTGCTGTGTGTGGGCGTCGCCCTGTCAGCTGTCAAGCCCAGCCACTTCTCTCTCATTCTCCCAGCTGCCCCAGATTATCAATCAGTGCTTTCTCCTGCCCACTCTAGTACCCACACCTGCGGCATATTATGTTATGCCCTATTTAAGACTGCTGCGCTTTTCTGTCCTCGCCGCGGTCTTGATTCAGTTGACCCTGTTGCCTCTTGTGTCATCTGCGCTCTCTCCTAAACGTACGTGTTAGCGTGCTGTTTTTTGTCTTGCTATGGTTTATTCCTCTCATGTTTTTGAGTTGTTTTGTACATCTTCTGTTTCCAGTAAATCTCACAACTTACAGTCCAGTACGTGGGTCTTTTTCTCTGCCCCGAGGGGCAAACCTTGACAATTACATATGTATTTATAAGAAAAAAAAGGTCAGTTTCTCCTAAATTTACCAGTTTTCTTGTTAACTGCCTGCTTTTTCCATGTAAATTTGAAAGATTTTTTTCAATTAAATTTGCACCATTTTCATAACTTCTGTCTTTAAATTTAGGACTACTGTACATTTGAGACTTTATTTTCATTAATTTCAGACATTTTTATTGCTAATATATTACTTTTTTCCTCATCTATTTGTGAAATTATTTACTTTCAAACTTCTGTTCATTTTATAATGAATTTACCTAATTTTTTCCTAAGTAAATTGAAACAGTTTAGGTAAAATTGTGACTTTTTCACATATATTTTAAAGTTGTACTCATAAATTTACAGAGGCAAAATAGTACAATGATTTTTCTAATTTTGATTTCAAAGAAATATAATTGTTTGATGCCAGTTAACCTAACGTGCATGTGGGAGGAAACCGGAGAAATCCCGGAGTAAACCCACGCAGACACGGGGAGAACATGCAAACTCCACACAGATCAAGATGGATGGATGGATGAAATATAAATGTGAAAAAAAATCTTTGTTTAATAAAATAAAATTTTATAAAATGACCAAAAATTGGCCAAAGATGAGTTTTAAAGCTGTGAGTCTCCGGTCTGGACACAGAGCCCCAGCAAACCCCCAGGAGAGCCCCCCCTCCCCATATGACTCATGCTGAAGGGAGAGATGAGTGTCTGATGAGACAGATGTGCATCAAGACGTGCAGACAGACAGACAGTCAGGCAGGCAGAGAAAGAGAATATTTGATAATTTTTCAGAAAAAAACCCCACAAACTTTGATAGACAATACAGAGGAACAAATAAATAATTTATTTTTTCTCTGTGCTTGGTACCAAGTGGTTTGGGACCGTTGTGAGGGAGTTTTCCAAAAGAAGGTGCTGCTATAATTTCTAAATCTATACTATTAACATGCATTCAATTAAGCAATATTACATGAGAGGGAGTATGGTATCAATGAATATAGTAACTTCGTGTGCGATATGTCTACACATCGGGCATTAGATGTATCACACCCATAGTTAGTTTTTTTTTTTTTTTTAATGAATGAATTGAAGCGGCATGAAAAAATAAGCAGCAGTGCTGTGGTTTTAAGCAGGTTTTATTAATCATGTCGCCTTCACGGGATCCCCTGTCCGGTGCATAGTGGAGCAGCCCGGAGCGGGATCCCTAGGCTCTCAGAGAAGGAGAGGCGGACACAGTGTGTCCACCTGTTGCAGGATCAGAGTGAGAGTGAAAGAGAAAGATTGCGTTACAGAGTTGCGCCTTAAATACTTGTCCATAACAATACATGAAAGAGACATACCCCACAGTGATCAAAGGGATAACAGAACAGGCAGGAGGTATTTGCATTTGTGAGACCAAGGGCAGATTAGCTAGACCTCGCTCCAGGTGCGGACAAAGAGGCTAACAAGCACATCTACATATTGATCTGAGTCTCTAGGTCACAGTAAGGACAGGACGCATGAGTACAAAGGATGAAAGGCATCGATTAACATCACATAGGTGAGACAGAAGAAACTCGTCTACCTGTAGACATTAATACACCAAAGCACATCTAAGATGCTCAGAAAAAGCACAGTAAGGACAAGCCATATGCACACTATACAGAATGGCGCATTACATCACAACACATGCATGTTTGCATCACAAATACATGAATGGCACATTGCTTCTCAGTATTGCAACAGAAAAACAGAGAAAAGAGGGCTGAGTGTCCTTAGTCTGTTGTGGGGTTAAAACGAACCGCCACACGCTCCCCCCCAGAGGACGCGGCAGGGGGCCGCGACCTCGATAATCCATCTGTGTGGGCGAGCTGTGGGAGAAGCTCGCTGCAGGCGGAGGGGGAGGGAGGGGAGGGGTGGTAAGTGCCGGCAGGAGCTGTGAAATCGTCCTGAGCCGCGCAAAAATTGCTTGCTGCTCCGTGACGTCGAGGGATTGTCCCGTTGCACGTGCGGAGATCACAAGAAGAAAAACTAGTCTCTGACTCCTCTCGTGGCCATGAAGAAAAGCAGGGGCGGCTGTAAGAAAAAAAGTAAACAAAACATAGGGACTGTTGGCTTTGGGTGCTGAAGCAACCCCAAAGCTCCCGGGAACAGCTGACGGCTGAAATCCCGTTGTGCCGTGGCTAAGACCATTAAAAAATCCAGTGGCGAGCTGCGTGCTTATTTCAGGTGAACGAGCAGCCCTGAAGGTTCTGTGGGCAGCGGCGGAGGACGATGGCGGTCTGTGGCGTGGCTGAGACTGTTAACAAATCCTTCCAGTATGCTGCATGCGTGCCTCAGGTGAGCGAGCAGCCCTGAAAGGCAGCGGCGAAGGAGGAAGGCAGTCTGTGGAGCCATTACTTGTCCCGTGCGTGATGCGCCGTCCTTGTAACTCCCCGATGCGTGCGCGGGGGTTCAGTGCGTGGGTGGGCCGCTGGAGTGGTGAGTCAGGGTGCAGAAACTTGGTGGAGAACGGCGCAGACGGCGCCGGTAAAATCCAGGTTGAGCTGTGGCTGTAGATTGGCCATGGTGCGTTGGAGCGGTGAGAGGAAATAGACGATCTTTAGTCCCTCAGGCCCGTGCAGATGCGTTGGAGCGGCGGGAGGGAATAGACGATCTTATGTTCCTCAGGCTCATGCAGCTGCGTTGGAGCGGTGTGAGGAAGTAGACGATCTCCGTCCCTCGGGCTCGTGGTTACGCGTTGGAGCGGTGCGAGGCAATAGACGATCTTTGTGCCCCGGGCTTGTGCAGCTGCGTTGGAGCAGTGAGAGGGAGGAGACGATCGTTGTCGCTCGTGCGGCCATGGTGCGTTCAGTTCCACGTGCTGCGCTCCCCGTCGGCCCTGGAGGTTGCCGTCGTGGAGAGAGGACAAGGTGCGTGCGCTCTCTGTGAGAGCGGCCGGTCCAGCGTGGTCATCCAAAACAGAAGGCTGCGTCTTCAAGGGGTCGCCAACGCAGCTGTGTGGCTGTCCAGCTCGGAAGGTTGCATTCGCACAAAACGTGTGCGTGTTCAAGGGGTCACCAGTGAAGCGGCATGAAAAAATAAGCAGCAGTGCTGTGGTTTTAAGCAGGTTTTATTAATCATGTCGCCTTCACGGGATCCCCTGTCCGGTGCATAGTGGAGCAGCCCGGAGCGGGATCCCTAGGCTCTCAGAGAAGGAGAGGCGGACACAGTGTGTCCACCTGTTGCAGGATCAGAGTGAGAGTGAAAGAGAAAGATTGCGTTACAGAGTTGCGCCTTAAATACTTGTCCATAACAATACATGAAAGAGACATACCCCACAGTGATCAAAGGGATAACAGAACAGGCAGGAGGTATTTGCATTTGCGAGACCAAGGGCAGATTAGCTAGACCTCGCTCCAGGTGCGGACAAAGAGGCTAACAAGCACATCTACATATTGATCTGAGTCTCTAGGTCACAGTAAGGACAGGACGCATGAGTACAAAGGATGAAAGGCATCGATTAACATCACATAGGTGAGACAGAAGAAACTCGTCTACCTGTAGACATTAATACACCAAAGCACATCTAAGATGCTCAGAAAAAGCACAGTAAGGACAAGCCATATGCACACTATACAGAATGGCGCATTACATCACAACACATGCATGTTTGCATCACAAATACATGAATGGCACATTGCTTCTCAGTAATGCAGCAGAAAAACAGAGAAAAGAGGGCTGAGTGTCCTTAGTCTGTTGTGGGGTTAAAACGAACCGCCACAGAATCTTTATTTTGGCTAGATTAAAAGTAAAGATTAAAAGAAAGGAACAGAATAATATTAACAAAGGGGGAAAAAAAATCTAACAAGGTCAAATGAGACAATAACTCCTCTGATTATACAGTTCAACAAAAGTTATCCAAAATGGGTGATGGCTGAAGCCGCAGCTTATATTGCCCATCCATGGTCCATCTAAGAATTCAAAAGAAAAACAAAACAGGAGGGATTACAATTCAGAACAAAGCTAAGACAAAACGTGACAAAACAAAACTAAGCAACAGCACAACACAGACTGAATATGATAATTCTTAAGTGATTTTACATGTCATCTTGTATATATGTTTGGAGTATTTCCATCCATCCATCTTCTACCGCTTTTCCGGAGGTCCGGGTCGCGGAGGCAGCAATTCAAGCAGAGAAGCCCAGACTTGCCTCTCCCCCGCCACCTGCTCCAGCTCTTCAGAGAGGATACCAAGGCGTTCCCAGACCAGCTGGGAGATATAGTCTCTCCACCGTGTCCTGGGTCTGCTCCGGGGTCTTCTCCCAGTGGGACGTGCCTGAAACACCTCAAGTGGGAGGCGTCCAGGAGGCATCCTAATCAGATGCCCATACCACCTCAACTGACTCCTTTCATTGTGGAGGGGCAGCGGTTCTACTCTGAGCCTCTCCCGGATGACTGAGCTCCTCACCCTATCTCTGAGGGTGAATCCAGCAATCCTACGGAGAAAGCTCATTTCAGCCGCTTGTATCCGCGATCTCGTTGTTGTGGTCATTACCCAAAGCTTGTGACCATAGGTGAGAGTAGGAACGTAGATTGACTGGTAAATCGACAGCTTTGCCTTAGAACTCAGCTCCCTCTTCACCACAACAGACCGGTACAACGTCCGCATCACTGCAGATGCTGCTCCAATCCGTCTGTCGAATTCTCGCTCCATTTTCCCCTCACTCGTGAACAAGACCCCAAGATACTTAAACTCCTCCACTTGGGGCAGGAGCCTGTCCCCAACCCAGAGAGGACAATCCACCTTTTTCCACCTGAGGGCCATGGACTCGGACTTGGAGGTGCTGAGTCTCATCCCAGCCGCTTCATACTCAGCGGAAAACCGTCCCAGCAAGAGCTGTAGGTCATTGCTGGATGAAGCCAACAGGACAACATCATCTGCAAACAACAGAGATGAGATCCTGTGGTCACCAAGCATGACACCCTCCATTCCCTGGCTGCGCCTAGAAATCCTGTCCATAAAAATTATGAACAGGATCGGTGACAAAGGGCAGCCCTGGCGGAGTCCAACTGTCACTGGGAATGACTCCGACCGAGTGTTGGCAATACAAACTAAACTCTCACAACGGTAGTACAGAGACCGAATAGCTCGTAACAACAAGCCCGATACCCCATACTCCCGTTTGGAGTATTTCTTCCTTTAGTTTTTGTTTAAATTGTCCAAGCGTTGTACATGATTTTAATTCAGGTCCAAAAGCGTTCCACAATCTGACTCCTTGCACTGAAACACAGTGTTGCTTGGTGGTAGTTCTCACTGAAGGTTTTTGAAATATACATGTTCCCCTGAAATGATATTGTTTCTCCCTTATTTGGAACAACTTTTGGATATTTGTGGGCAGTGATATATTCTTCACTTTAAACGTTATTACTGCAGTTTTAAAGTCAACCAGATCTTTCAACTTGAGAGCTTTTAATTTGAGAAAAAGTGGGTTTGTTGGTTCCCTGTAAGCAGCTTTGTTTATTATTCTAATAGCTCTCTTCTGAAGCATAAAGATTGGATATACAGTGGGGTAAAAAAGTATTTAGTCAGCCACCAATTGTGCAAGTTCTCCCACTTAAAAGATGAGAGAGGTCTCCAATTTTCATCATAGGTATACCTCAACTATGAGAGACAAAATGAGAAAAAAAAAATCCAGAAAATCACATTGAAGGATTTTTAATGAATTAATTGGTAAATTCCTCGGTAAAATAAGTATTTGGTCAATAACAAAAGTTCATCTCAATACTTTGTTATATACCCTTTGTTGGCAATGACAGAGGTCAAACGTTTTCTGTAAGTCTTCACAAGGTTTTCACACACTGTTGCTGGTATTTTGGCCCATTCCTCCATGCAGATCTCCTCTAGAGCAGTGATGTTTTGGGGCTGTCGCTGGGCAACACGGACTTTCAACTCCCTCCAAAGATTTTCTATGGAGTTGAGATCTGGAGACTGGCTAGGCCACTCCAGGACCTTGAAATGCTTCTTACGAAGCCACTTCTTCATTGCCCGGGCGGTGTATTTGGGATTATTGTCATGCTGAAAGACCCAGCCACGTTTCATCTTCAGTGCCCTTGCTGATGGAAGGAGGTTTTCACTCAAAATCTCACCATACATGGCCCCATTCATTCTTTCCTTTACACGGATCAGTCGTCCTGGTCCCTTTGCAGAAAAATAGCCCCAAAGCATGATGTTTCTACTCTCATGCTTCACAGTGGGTATGGTGTTCTTTCTCCTCCAAACACGACAAGTTGAGTTTTTACAATGAAGTTTTAATTTGGTTTCATCTGACCATATGACATTCTCCCAGTCCTCTTCTGGATCATCCAAATGCTCTCTAGCAAACTTCAGACGGGCCTGGACATGTACTGGCTTAAGCAGGGGGACACGTCTGGCACTGCAGGATTTGAGTCCCTGGCGGCGTAGTGTGTTTCTGATGTAGCCTTTGTTACTTTGGTCCCAGCTCTCTGCAGGTCATTCATTAGGTCCCCCCATGTCGTTCTGGGATTTTTGCTCACCGTTCTCGTGATAATTTTGACCCCACGGGGCGAGATCTTGCGTGGAGCCCCAGATCGAGGGAGATTATCAGTGGTCTTGTATGTCTTCCATTTTCTAACAATTGCTCCCACAGTTGATTTCTTCACAACAAGCTGCTTACCTATTGCAGATTCAGTCTTCCCAGCCTGGTGCAGGTCTACAATTTTGTTTCTGGTGTCCTTTGACAGCTCTTTGGTCTTGGCCATAGTGGAATTTGGAGTCTGACTGTTTGGGGTTGTGGACAGGTGTCTTTTATACTTATAACGAGTTCAAACAGGTGCCATTAATACAGGTAACGAGTGGAGGACAGAGGAGCCTCTTAAAGACGAAGTTACAGGTCTGTGAGAGCCAGAAATCTTGCTTGTTTGTAGGTGACCAAATACTTATTTTAGTGAGGAATTTACCAATTAATTCATTAAAAATCCTTCAATGTGATTTTCTGGATTTTTTTTTCTCATTTTGTCTCTCATAGTTGAGGTATACCTATGATGAAAATTGGAGACCTCTCTCATCTTTTAAGTGGGAGAACTTGCACAATTGGTGGCTGACTAAATACTTTTTTGCCCCACTGTATGTTTGTTTTATATGTATTTCCCCATACTTCAGTACAATATGTCATTTATGGGAGTATTAATGAATGATACAAAGAATATAATGTGGGTTGATTCAGCAAATATTTCACACTGTGTAGTATTGCAATTGATTTGCATATTTTACCTTTAATATAATTAATATGTGACTTCCAACACAGTTTATCATCAATTATTACTCCAAGAAATTTAATTTCAGATACCCTTTCAATCTCTACACCATTTACACTGAGTTTAGATACTGAGTTGTTGTGATGGTTGTTAAAAATTATAAATTTTGTCTTACTGCCATTATAGTTAGTATATTCATTGATACTGTATGACCTCGAGTGTAATATTACTTTTATACAACAGTTCCTCTGGCACAATTTATTAATTGACAGCAATACTGGGCAAAATATTATGATTTGTTTGTTTAACCAGTTTTGTACAGCTGAGAAAAAAAAATAGTCCTTTCTAAATGTAGCCAGGAGCTGTTGCTAAGCACCAAAATACATACCGGTCACCTGTGGAGCTGGTACCGCAGAAGGGCCCAGATTAATGCTGGTGGCTTGTTACCATGCTAGCGATTTGGCTTTGGCACACTTCACTCACTTTTTCTTGGCATTTTCACGATGAAACAAAGAGTCTATCACCACAAAGGTATTATGGTTTTCCAATTGTGTCAATAAATTCAACTCTAGCGTGCTGTCTTGTTTAAACAGACTTAAAATATGTCGCTGGATGTGTTTTTTTCCAAAGTATATTTATTAATTTTCAATTTTTACACAAAAGAATGAGAAAAAAATTAACCAATTAGATGACATCTGCACAGCAATAAATGAGATACACCATTTAACCTAACAAAATAATATTTTCCCCCCACAAAAAACCCAACAAATCAATAAATAAATTAAAAAAATAAATAAATAAAAAATTGGGCTCAAGTTCACATTCAACAAGGTGTCTATGAATATTCATGTAACATATTTAAGAAAATCCTTGCAGCATAATAGCCGAAACATCAGGCTCTACGTGGTTTAAATAAGGCTCCCAGGTTTTAAAGAACTGGTCTTAGAGTGTAGCACACGTCAGATATTCCAATGGCACCAAGACAAACAAAACTTTCTGCTAGCCTTTAACAGCTGGTACAGTTTCACTAATCCACTGAAGTAAAATGTCTTTCCTTGCAGCATAGGTTAAGATACAGTACAGCCTTTTATTCTGTAGTAGTACAGACCTACTTGGGAGAACCAAAAGGAGGAACACTGAGTCCAATTCCAAATCAAATCCCAGTATTTTTTCCATTTCTGCTAGTACATTAGACCAACATGACCACAGACAGTGAGTCAGTGCACCAATTTCTGTCTTGCATTTAAGACGCATGGGTGACACATGGGTGACGGTCCCCTCATGGACCGTCACCTTATCGTAGTGGGGGGTTTGCATGCCCCAGTGATTCCAGGAGCTATGTTGTCCGGGGCAATTTGCCTCTGATAGGGTCACCCAAGACAAACTGGTCCTGGGTGAAGGACCAGACTGAGAACGGTCCAACAGACTCTCATGATAAATACTAGATCAAGGATTCAGTGTACCCCGCCCGGTATGGGGTTACCGGGGCACCTCCCTGGTGTCAGGCCTGGGGGAAGGGCTCGATGGCTAGCGTCTGGTGGTTTCCACCCATGGGACCCAGCTGGGCTCAGCCCGAAGGAGTTACATGGGTCCACCCTCCAGTGGGCTCATCACCTGCAGGAGGGATCATGAGGGTCCGGTGCTATGTGGATCAGGTGGCGGTCAAAGGGACCGCCACCTGATGACCTTGGTGGACTGCTGCTGAAGACCTTGGTGGACTGCTCCCAAGCTTTCTAAACTGGCTTTTGGTACGTGGAATGTCACCTCTGTGGTGGGGAAGGAGCCTAAGCTGGTGCATGAGGTTGAGTGATACCGGCTAGATATAGTCAGCCTCACTTCAACACACAGCTCTGGTTCCAGAACCAGTCTCCTGGAGAGGGGCTGGAGCTTGGCCTTCTCTGGAGTTGCCCCGGGTGAGAGGCGACGAGCAGGGGTGGGTATTCTTGTATCCCCCACCTTGCTGCCTCTATATTGGAGTTTTCCCCGGTGGACGAAAGGGTTGCTTCCCTGTGCCTTCGTGTTGGGAAATGGGTCCTGACCATCATTTGTGCCTATGCACCAAATGATGTTTCAGAGTACCCACCCATTTTGGAGTCTGTGACTGGGGTGCTGGAGGGTGCTCCTCTTGGAGACTCCATTGTCCTACTGGGGGACTTCAATGCGCGCATGGGCAACGACAGTGAAACCTGGAATGGGGGTGATTGGGAGGAATGGCCTGCCCGATCTGAACCCGAGTGGTGTTCAGTTATTGCACTTCTGTGCTAACCACAGTTTGTCCATAACGAACACCATGTTTAAGCATAAAGGTGTCCATATGTGCACATGGCACCAGGACACCCTAGGTTGCAGGTCGATGATCGATTTTGTTATCGTGTCATCAGACCTGCAACCGTATGTCTTGGACAGTCGGGTAAAGGCAGGTGCAGAGCTGTCAACTGATCACCACCTGGTGGTGAGTTGGATCCGATGGCAGGGAAGGATGCCATTCAGACCTGGTAGACCCAAATGTATAGTGAGGGTGTGCTGGGAACGTCTGGCTGAGGCCCCTGTCTGGGAGGTCTTCAACTCCCACCTGCGGAAGAACTTCAACCACATTCTGAGGGAGTCTGGAGACATGGAGTCTGAATGGGCCATATTCTCCACCTCCAATGCTGAAGCAGCGGCCCAGAGCGTCGACTGCAAGGTCATCGGGGCATCTCGTGGTGGCAACCCCCGAAACAAGTGGTGGACACCAGTGGTGAGGGGGGCCATTATGCTGAAGAAGGACTCCTATTAGGCTTGGTTGGCTTGTGGGACTCCCGAAGCAGCTGAGTTGTACCAGCAGGCCAAGCGGAGTGCAGCTCGGGTGGTTGCTGAAAGCAAAAACTTGGGTATTGGAGGAGTTTGGTGAGGCCATGGAACAAGACTTTCGGTCAGCCTCAAAGAGATTCTGGCAAACTGTCCAGCAGCTCAGGAGGGGGAAGCAGCTCCCTGTCCACACTGTGTATGGTGCGGATGGGGCGCTGTTGACTTCGACTGGGAATATCATCAGGCGGTAGAAGGAATACTTTGAGGATCTCCTCAATCCCACTGACACGCCTTCCACAGAGGAAGCAGGGCTTGTGGATGAGGGGGATGACTTGCCACTCACAGGGGCTGAGATCACCAAGGTGGTTAAAAATCTCTTTGATGGCTGGGCCCCGGAGATGGACGAGATTCGCCTTGAGTACCTCAAGGCCCTGGATGTTGTAGGGCTGTCATGGTTGACACACCTCTGCAACATTGCGTGGAGGTCAGGGGCAGTGCCTTTGGCATGGCAAACCGGGGTGGTGGTTCCTCTCTTCAAAAAAGGGGACTGGAGGGTGTGCTCCAACTTTACAGGGATCACACTCCTCAGCCTCCCTGTGAAGGTCTATGCCAAGGCACTGGAGAGGAGAGTCTGGCCGTTGGTCGAGCCTCAGATTCAGGAGGAGCAATGTGGTTTTCGTCCTGGCTGTGGCACATCGGACCAGCTCTTTACCCTCTCGAGAATTCTTGAGGGTTTGTGGGAGTTTGCCCAACCAGTTTACATGTGTTTTGTGGACTTGGGAAGGCATTCAACTGAGTCCCTCGTGGTTTTTTGTGGGAGGTGCTTCAGGAATATGGGGTATCGGGCTTGTTGTTATGAGCTATTCGGTCTCTGTACGACCGTTGTGAGAGTTTGGTTCATATTGCCAACACTCGATCAAACTCATTCCCAGTGAGAGTTGGACTCTGCCAGGGCTGCCCTTTGTCACTGATCCTGTTCATAATTTTTATGGACAGGATTTCTAGGCGCACCCAGGGAACGGAGGGTGTCATGCTTGGTGACCGCAGGATCTCATCTCTGTTGTTTGCAGATGATGTTGTCCTGTTGGCTTCATCCAGCAATGACCTACAGTTCTTGCTGGGACGGTTTGCCGCTGAGTGTCGCGTTAAAGAATTATCTTGTCCACTTTTGTTTGTTTTTATTGATTTCATTTTTAATTTTTATCTCTTTTTGCTGATATTAGTTTTTGCTCTGTGCTAGCTTAGTATTGGCTTGCTGAAAAGCCCGATCGGACGCGCGGGTGGTTCGGACCCCCGGCTGGGCTGTTTTTACCGGGCTAGGCTAACCTTCTAACTTGTTTATAGCCTTTTTAGCTGTTTTTAGCTAACCTGTTTTTAGCTGGTTTGCTATCCACCTCTCGCCTGGAACGTCATGGCTCCATCCCCAATGTGTGTCCCTCCTTAGGAAGGTCTCTGAGTTAAAAGTGAGACTCTCCAACCTTTATAAGATTCAGGAGGCTGAAGACCACCTCAACACCATAATTCTTGGGCGCACATCGGCCCCGGCTACCGACTCCCAGCTGGCAGAGACGGCTACTTACCTGGGTGAGTTCAGCGCATCTCTGTCCACTTCTACCCCTGCTCTGGCCTCTTCAGATGTCCAGGACCACAGCGATAATCACTGGCTTCGTCTCGGGGCTAAACCCAAAGCCCCGGTTGGTTCTTCTCATCCTCAATGCGTGCCCTGGACCTTGGTTGGACCAGCTAGCAATCATCGTCGATCGACCGGACAGGGCCGTGCCTCTTCTCTTCCCTTGTTATTGGAAAATAGATTTGACATCCTTTCTCTGGAGGATTTTCCCCGCCTGGACGCTGGCCGTCCGCCCGTGGCCGCCCCTCCACTTCCTTCCTCTCCTTCAGCGGCGGCTCAAACCCGCCAACCCCAGACTAAGACTACTCTAGGTGTGCCAAATTACACACCAGCTCCAAATAGAAGAGAGCACATCACCCCGCCTTCACAACAGGAGCATCGACAAAATTATTCACCACGTCAGAAACCACCAACAAAGACCCCCCCCCCCCCCCGACGACGTTGGTAATTGGTGACTCGATTATGAGGAACGTCAGAAGCAGGTACTGTGTGACTAAATTTTTTCCTGGGGCTAGAGTATCTGACATTGAGGCTCTTACCCCTGACCTACTAAATGAATACCCCCACGTTAAAACTGTCATAGTACATGTTGGATGCAACAACATCCCAGATGAAGCGTCAGAGATCTTAAAAAGTGACTTCAGGAGCCTTCTGTCCACTCTTATGAACTGTGGCAGACGTGCGTTTATCTCTGGGCCTTTGGCACCTTTCAGACGAGGTTGCAGTTATTTTAGCAGAACTCTCAGTCTTAATACTTGGTTGTGTTTTACATGTCCTACTTTTAATATTCGCTTTGTAGACAATTTTAACCTGTTAAACTCGGGAGATTCCGGGGGCGGTCACGTCTCTGCGTCTCAGTGCGCACTGAAAAAAAAAAGCTGTATTTCCGGTCTTCCACTACAGACACAGCCGTGAACAGAAAGCCAAAGGAGTGTTTGATTGGTTTAGAATGATATTGACATCTCTTTCGACCAACAAGAGCCTTGATTTGGGTTTTTAAACCTTGAATAACCAATGATTGTAAACCTAGCAAGAAGTATCTGCCCATCAATAACCGCGAATACAACGAGCCAATTAAAGCCGAGTAATCTGACGATGGACATGTCGTTTAGCCAATCAGTTTCTGACTTCAATGACATCCTACATGCATGGTTCAGTGTTTATATTTCCGGTAAAATACCATGCGTTCCCTTGCGTAAAAATCTCTTGACTCCGCCGCTGTGTGACGCGCAGTCCTTTGTGATGCTCTACAGAAGGGTCAGGGTAACATTAGCCGTTATTTTACTTGTTTTGAAAAATGGTTCACAAAATAAACTGAAAGGGCATGCATGAAAACGTAGGTGGCTTGACCGGGTCAGGTGACGTCGACGATGAACGGCGGAGATTTCAATAACAAAATAGCTGACAATCCAGACGCCAGTGGGCAATACCAGCGACAGTGCAGTTGTGGACAGGTAAGTCTTATAATCTAAATTATTCTTTATCAATAAAAATAACTTTTGACCAATTGGTAATTACAAGGGTCCCGCATGGCGACGTTTTTGTGTGCGCCATTGGGGGGGGGGGTATTTGTTACTGTGTATATTGCATAAAAATTTAATAATTTTTTAGTATAATTTTTATTTCACTGTAGGCTATTTTTTCCCTGTAAAAAAAGGAACTGTGCTGTGTGTGTCTGGGTTATTATGCCTTTGTTTTACTGTGTAAATGTGATCTGGTGAAATGGAGCCCTGACCATGTGAGCATACTGTTGTGAGCACCCCAGGTGGACCGCGGTATTCAATCTGTACATTTTCAATCCAGTGACTTACAAAGTGATTCATAATTTTCTAAAGTCTCATTCAGAACATTTTAGTCCCACAGACTGGTTTTCATCTGGGGCAGCATTTATAAATCACTGGATGGAGAATGCACCTGTACATGTACAGATTGGATTCCGTGGTCCACTTGGGGTGCACACTTGGTCAGGGGTCCAGTTGACCTGTATCTGTGTAAACTGGTGAGATAGTGAACTCTGGAAAAATTGGAGGGGGGGTGTTTTTGTGTATACTGTAGTGAAATGTATTAATTTTTCTTACACTGTAGGCTATTTTTGCCCGAAAAAAAACAGGAACTGTGCTGTGTATGTCTGGGTTGTTACCCCTTGGTCTTACTGTGCAAACTGCTGAGATAGTGAACTCTGGAACACAGTTTGACACAGTTCAAGAACGCCTTGTTACAACCTGAGAAAAAAGCTGTGTAATATATTCATTTCTTGTGGTATTGTTACAAAATTTTGACCTGAGCTTGAAAACACTTGGTTCTACATTTCTGTTGTGTTTTCCAGCAAGTATCTGAGAGCTGTATGCTATTTGCAAGCATTTGTATCTAAAAAAACACCCAGGTGAACTTTATTTTCTTCAAATTCAGTATGTTTAGATGATTGTTACTCAGTGGCAGGAGCACTTAGAGAGATTATGACTGTTTTGCCAAAAAATTCAGAGTGTTTTCTTTTAAATGAGACCAACCCCATGAAGATGCTGCAAAGGGTTGAACAGCTTTTGATTTACTTTGGGCATGTTATTTTTAGGCGTTTTTAGGGAAGTTGAACAGAGTTTAACAGATTAACCTGTTTTGGAATCGCCCATCACTTATGAGGCCAGATGGTATCCATCCGAATAGACCTGGTGCACGTGTTTTAAGGGACAATCTGTTCTATTCCATTTAGCGCTTTTAGTACAGTGACTGAAATTTGGTGTGTTAACTCACTCTGAAGTTCCTGGGTCTGCCAACCAGCCCTTTTTTGGTTTTGTTTCCACTTCTCATATTAACCCCATTAATCCAAATAATCCTCACTGTTTGGATCAGTCTTCGATTTACAGTTAGGCCCAGTAATATTTGGACAGTGACACAAGTTTTGTTATTTTAGCTATTTACGAAAACATATTCAGGATACAATTTTATAATCAATATGGGCTTAAAGTGCAGACTCTCAGCTGTAATTTGAGAGTATTCACATCCAAATTGGAGCAAGGGTTTAGGAATTACAGCTCTTTAATATGTAGCCGCCTCTTTTTCAAGGGACCAAAAGTAATTGGACAATTGACTCAGAAGGCTGCAAAAAAAAAAAAAAATAACAAGGCTTCATGGGCTCTTCCCTCGTTAACCTATCATCAATTAAGCAGTTAAAAGGTCTGGAGTTGATTCCAGGTGTGGCGTTTGCATTTGGAAGCTGTTGCTGTGAACACACAACATGTGGTCAAAGGAGCTCTCAATGGAGGTGAAACAGACCATCCTGAGGCTGAAAAAAAAAGAAGAAATCCATCAGAGAGATAGCAGAAATGTTAGGAGTGGCCAAATCAACAGTTTGGTACATTCTGAGAAAAAAAAGAGTGCACTGGTGAGCTTGGGAACTCAAAAAGGCCTGGACGTCCACGGAAGACAACAGTGGTGGATGATCGCAGAATCCTTTCCATGGTGAAGAACAACCCCTTAACAACATCCACTCAAGTGAAGAACACTCTCCAGGAAGTAGGTGTATCACTATGTAAGTCTGCCATAAAGAGAAGACTTCATGAGAGTAAATACAAAGGATTCACCACTGTAAACCATTAATCAGCCTCAAAAATAGAAAGGCCAGAATTGACTTTGCCAAAAAACACCTGAAGAAGCCAGCCCAGTTCTGGAACAGCATTCTTTGGACAGATGAGACTAAGATCAACCTGTACCAGAATGATGGGAAGAAGAAAGTTTGGAGAAGAATTGGAACAGCTCATGATCCAAAGCACACCACATCTTCTGTAAAACATGGTGGACGCAGTGTGATGGCATGGGCATGCATGGCTTCCAATGGCACTGGGTCACTTGTGTTTATTGATGATGTGACAAAAGACAGAAGCAGCCGGATGAATTCTGAAGTGTATAGGGATATACTTTCTGCTCAGATTCAGCCAAATGCAGCAAAGTTGATTGGATGGCGCTTCACAGTACAGATGGACAATGATCCAAAACATACTGCAAAAGAAACCCAGGAGTTTTTTTTAAAGTAAAGAAGTGGAATATTCTGCAATGGCCGAGTCAGTCACCAGATCTCAACCCAATCGAGCATGCATTTCACTTGCTCAAGACAAAACTTAAGGCAGAAAGATCCACAAACAAGCAACAACTGAAGACAGCTGCAGTAAAGGCCTGGCAAAACATCACAAAGGAGGAAACCCAGCGTTTGATGATGTCCATGGGTTCCAGACTTCAGGCAGTCATTGCCTGCAAAGGATTCTCAACAAAATATTGAAAAGTAACATTTTACTTAGGGTTATGTTTATTTGTCCAATTACTTTTGAGCCCCTGAAATGAGGAGCTTTTGTATAAAAATAGCTACAATTCCTACATGTTTAATCATATATTTTTGTTCAACCCCTTGAATTAAACCTTAAAGTCTGCACTTCAATTCCGTTGTAGTTGTTTCATTTCAAATCCAATGTGGTGGCATGCAGAGCCCAAATCATGAAGATTGTGTCACTGTCCAAATATTTCTGGGCCTAACTGTATAACCCTACAGAGATTGTGTCTGTCTCCTGTTACCCAAAATATTATAACCCAAGACAAATACAACACAACTTGATACATACACGTCTTTCTGCAGCTCCTCCTCATCAACCCCCCCAACTTTGCCCCTGTCTTCTCCCTTAGAGAACCTTTGTCTACTCCCTCCAAAGTTAATAAAAATATAATGCATAAACATCCCAAAATGATAAAACAAAATGTTGGTAAAAGGCAAATCAAACCTCAAGTCTCTAAATTTAATAATTTGGCCTCTGTTCCTCCTCATAATTTAAAAATTAAATGTGGTTTATTAAATATTAGGTCTCTAACTCCCAAGTCTTTTCCAGTCCATGATCTATTAATTGATCATCAGATCAATTTAATATCCCTCACAGAGACTTGGCTAGGGCAAGATGATTATGTTGGTTTGAATGAATCAACTCCCTTTGGTTATCAAAACTATCATAATCCCAGAAGTTCTGGTCGTGGAGGTGGAGTAGTGGCAATTTTCCATTCTAAATTACTAGTTAATGTAAAGCAAAAATTATGTTTTAATTCCTTTGAGGGCCTGGTCCTCAGTGTGGGGCATGTTGGCTATCTTGGCTTGAACCCAATTTTCTTTGCCATAGTCTACCATCCTCCCTCGGCCTACTCAGAGTTTTTATCCGAATTTGCTGAATTTTTAGCTGATGTAGTGCCGAAATCAGCTAGAATAATTATTGTAGGGGATTTTAATATACATGTTGATGTAGATCAGGGGTGTCAAACTCATTCCATGGAGGGCCAAGACCCTGCAGGTTTTGCTTCCACCCAGTCTCTTCAGCAGGTGTTTTCACTGATCAGCAATCAGTAGGAAGAAATTCAGAGAAATCACCTGTTGAAGACATTGGGTGGAGGTAAAACCTGCAGGGTCTTGGCCCTCCATGGAATGAGTTTGACACCTGTGATGTAGATAGTGACTGTCTTAATAAGGCATTCAAATCAATTTTAGACTCAATGGGGTTTTCCCAGAAAGTAGAAAATTCTACCCATTATCCACCACACATTGGACCTTGTTTTGATATATGGCATAGAAATAGAAAATCTGGTAGTGTCTCCTCATAATCTTGTACTGTCAGACCGTTGTCTGTTAACCTTTGATTTCACTATTTCTGATTCTTTGACTCCTAAAGAAAAATATTACTACAGCAGATGTCTCTCAGATGATGCTGTTAAAATTTTTTTTTGCAGATTGTCTCCTCTATACCATGGGTCAACACAACGGAAATAAAAGATGGAGAGCCTGCTCCTTCCGTAATTGATAGCATGGTAGATAGTGTTACAGCCTCTCTGCATCAGACTCTAGATTTGGTGGCCCCTTTAAAAAAAGAAAAAGTCTAACCAGATTTCTAACCCCTTGGTTTAACACAGAAACTCGTAGCTTAAAACAGAAGACTCATCAATTAGAAAGAAAATGGCATTCTACTACTGTAATTTAGATGAATTCTATTTAGCATGGAAAAATCATCTCTTAATTTATAAAAAAAATCTCTTAGAAAAGCTAGAACGAGTTATTACTCTGCATTAATAGAAGAGAATAAGAATAACCCAAGGTTTCTTTTCAACACTATAGCCAGGCTGACAAAGAGTCAGGACTTGGTCAATCCTCGCATCCCCCTTGAGCTTTCTAGTCAGGACTTTTTGAACTTTTTCAATCATAAAATTTTATCTATTAGAGATAAAATCAGTCAGATTCTTCCCACTGTAAACTTAAGTACATCATCTACTACAACTGCTTCAATTGATATCTGTTTAGATAAGTTTACTCCAATTGACCTTTTAGAGTTAGATAAAATAATCTCCTCATCTAAGCCTTCATCTTGTCTTTTAGACCCTATTCCTACCAGGTTAATTAAAATAGTCTTCCCAATTATTGGTACCCGTATTCTTCATATAATTAATTCTTCTTTAACTTTGGGTTATGTACCACAGGCTTTTAACATTGCTGTAATTAAACCCTTACTCAAAAAGCCAACGCTCGATCCAGGAGTTTTGGCTAACTATAGACCAATATCTTAATCTGCCTTTTATTTCAAAAATCTTAGAAAGAGTTGCTACTGCGCATTTGTTTGACCACTACCAGAGAATGGGTTTATTTGAAGAGTTTCAATCTGGGTTCAGAGTCCATCACAGCACTGAAACAGCCTTCGTGAAGGTCACTAATGACCTCCTTATCGCATCCGATAATGGACTTGTTTCTGTACTTGTCCTTTTAGATCTTAGTGCAGCCTTTGATACTATCGATCATGACATTGTACTTGATAGATTAGAGCACTATGTTGGACTAAATGGAACTTTGCTGCAATGGTTTAGATCTTATTTGTCCGATAGACCAGTTTGTTCACATCAATGATGAGTTTTCTTCCAACTCTATGCTCAGTCACAGAGTTCCACAGGGATCTGTGTTAGGCCCTACTCTTTTTAGTTTATATATGCTTCCGTTAGGCAATATCATTAGAAAGCACTGTATACTGTACATTTTCATTGTTACGCAGACGACACACAATTATACCTGTCAATGATGCCCAATGATTGTCATCAATTGGCCAAGTTAGATGCCTGTCTTAAGGAAATCAAAGCCTTGGTGACTTGTAATTTTCTACTGTTAAACTCAGATAAGACTGAAGTCATTCTTGTTGGTCCAAAAAACCTTAGAAATTCCTTTCCAAATCATACTCTTAATTTGGATGCCGCTACTCTCACTCTGAATAGTTCTGTGAGGAACCTTGGAGTTATTTTTGATCAAGAGCTGTTCTTTGACTCACATATTAAATTTGTTTCTAAGACTGCCTTCTATCATCTGTGCAATATTGCCAAGATTAGGAGCATCTTGTCTCTGAATGATGCTGAGACACTGATCCACGCCTTTGTCAGCTCTCGATTAGATTATTGTAACTTGTTATTATCAGGTTGTCCTAAAATATCCTTAAAAAGTCTTCACTTGATCCAAAATGCTGCTGCAAGAGTTTTAACTGGTTCTAGAAAGAGAGGTCATATCTCTCCGGTTCTGGCCTCCCTTCATTGGCTTCCCATAGAGTTTAGAATTAAGTTTAAAATCCTTCTTCTTACTTTCAAAGCTCTTAATAATCAGGCCCCCTTATATATAAAAGATCTGATATTACCCTATCATCCTAACAGAGCACTATGCTCCCAAAATGCTGGATTACTTATAATACCCAGAATCTCCAAAAGTACAATGGGAGGCAGAGCTTTCTGCTGTCAAGCTCCTTCTCTGTTGAACCAGTTACCACTCTGGGTCCGGGAGTCAGACTCGATCTCTGTTTTTAAGAACAGGGTAAAATCCTTCCTTTTCAGTATAGCCTACAATTAGGGAGGGATCTTATACGTATGTCTTAACTCCCCTTTTGTTCTGCTGTTAATAGATTCAGACTGTTGGTTGACCTCCAATAATGTACTTGGCTTCTCACTGTTCATGTTCTCTATGTCTGTTCTCTTCATCCTCTCTATCCCCTCACCCCCAGCCAGTCGCAGCAGATGACTGCCCCTCCCTGAGCCTGGTTCTGCTAGAGGTTTCTTCCTGTTAATGGGAGTTTTTCCTCTGCACCGTCGCTAAGTGCTTGCTCACAGGGGATCGTCTGATTGCTGGGTCTTTCTGAAATTGTGGGGTTTTCCCTGCATTTGGTAGTGCTATGAGATGACTTTTGTTGTGATATGGCGCTCTATAAATAAAGCTGAATTGAATTGAATTGAGTGTGAAGCAGCTGGGATGAGAATCAGCACCTCCAAGTCCGAGTCCATGGTCCTCAGCCGGAAAAAGTTGGATTGTCCTCTCTGGGTTGGGGATAGGCTCCTGCCCCAAGTGGAGAAGTTTAAGTATCTTGGGGTCTTATTCACGAGTGAGGGGAGAATGGAGCGAGAGGTTGAAAGACAGATCGGAGCAGCATCTGCAGTGATGCGGACGTTGTACCAGTCTGTTGTGGTGAAGAGGGAGCTGAGTTCTAAGGCAAAGCTGTCAATTTACCAGTCAATCTATGTTCCTACTCTCACCTATGGTCACGAGCTTTGGGTAATGACCAAAAGAACGAGATCGCAGATACAAGCAGCTGAAATGAGCTTTCTCTGTAGGATTGCTGGACTCACGCTCAGAGATGGGGTGAGGAGCTCAGTCATCCGGGAGAGGCTCAGAGTAGAACCGCTGCTCCTCCACATTGAAAGGAGCCAGTTGAGGTGGTATGGGCATCTAATTAGGATGCCTCCTGGACGCCTCCCACTTCAGGTGTTTCAGGCACATCCCACTGGGAGGAGACCCCAGGACAGACCCAGGACTCTCTGGAGAGACTACGTCTCCCAGCTGGTCTGGGAACGCCTTGGTATCCTCTCTGAAGAGCTGGAGCAGGTGGCTGGGGAGAGGGAAGTCTGGGCTTCTCTGCTTGAACTGCTGCCTTCGCGACCCGGACTGGTTGGATGGATGAAAGAACTGAATTAAAATGGTGTCTACAATTAGGGGAGATAAGTAATCTATGTATGATCTTTAACTGCAGTGCTTTAACCCGATTTACAAACTGAAATTAATTTAGCCTGTTTCCAAACATTTTCCCACTTTTCATCTTCAATTGTAACACACAGCTTTTTCTCCCACGTGCCCTTCAACCCCTGCAGAGAAACAGGGGATGCAAAACACAAAGCTTTATAAAACAGACAGACATTTTACTGGAGGTTTGAAATAACTTCTCAACAGGAGAGTGTTCTGAGTCCTTCATCAATGTTGTGCTATGCAAAATAAAATGTCTCAGCTGTAAAAAAAAAAAAGAAAAAAAAAGAAAAAGAAAAGGTCCTGTCTAGGGAGATTACATTTCTCAGACAGTTGTTCAAATGACATTATTGCATTTTCACAAAATACATCTTTCAAACAGTTAATACCCTTAAGACCCTATTGTTGAAAAACCACATCTGTCAGTCCAGGTTCAAAGTCTGGATTGTTGACAATGAGGGTGAAAGTAGATGTTAATTTAGACTTACCCTCTAATCAACACACTGCTCTCCAAGCTTTGATTGTGTTGAGTCTTACAATATTTTCACAACTCAAGTTAACATCCTTAAACTTCTTGAAAAACAATAAATCCTTTAATGGATACTTGGAAAGGGGAGATTCAGTATCTAACCACACAGAATTAGAACTGTTTGCAACCCAGTCAGAAATGGATGTCAAATGAATGAATGAATGAATGAATGAATGAATCTTTATTTCGGATAGATTAAAAGTACAGGTTAAAAGAAACTGAATAATATAACAAAGGGGGAAAGAAAATCCAACAAGGTCAAATTAGACAATAACTCCTGATTATACAGTTCAACATAAGTTATCCGAAATGGATGATGGCTGAAGCCGCAGCTTATATTGCCCACCCATATTCCATCCAAGAATTCAAAGAAAAAACAAAACAAGAGCGATTACAATTCAGAACAAAGCTAAGACAAAATGTGACAAAAAACTAAGCTACAGCACAACGCAGGCTGGATATGACAATCCTTATGTGATTTTACATGTCATCTTGTATATATGTTTGGAGTATTTCTTCCTTTAGTTTTTGTTTAAATTGTCCAAGCGTTGTACAGGATTTTAATTCAGGTCCAAAATCGTTCCATAATCTGACTCCTTGCACTGAAACACAGTGTTGCTTGGTGGTAGTTCTCACTGAAGGTTTTTGAAATATGCATGTTCCTCTGAAATGATATTGTTTCTCCCTTATTTGGAACAACTTTTGGATATTTGCGGGCAGTGATAGATTCTTCACTTTAAACATTATTACTGCAGTTTTAAAGTCAACCAGATCTTTCAACCTGAGAGCTTTTAATTTTAGAAAAAGTGGGTTTGTTGGTTCCCTGTAAGCAGCTTTGTTTATTATTCTAATAGCTCTCTTCTGAAGCATAAAGACTGTATATATGTTTGTTTTATATGTATTTCCCCATACTTCAGTACAATATGTCATGTATGGGAGTATTAATGAATGATACAAGGTATATAGTGTGGGTTGATTCAGCAAATATTTCACTCTGTGTAGTATTGCAATTGATTTGGATATTTTACCTTTAATATAATTAATAGGTGACTTCCAACACAGTTTATTATCAATTATTACTCCAAGAAATTTAGTTTCAGATACCCTTTCAATCTCTACACCATTTACACTGAGTTTAGATACTAAGTTGTTGTGATGGTTGTTAAAGACTATAAATTTTGTCTTACTTAAATTGAGCGTTAATTTGTTTGAATCAAACCACAGTTTAAGCTTTCCTAATTCCTTTCCGAGTGTATCCAAAAGTTGTTCCAAATTGCTTCCACTGCATAATAGATTAGTGTCATCGGCAAACAATATTAAGTCCATTTTTTCTGAAACTTTACATATATCATTTATATACATATTGAATAACAATGACCCCAAAACTGAACCCTGTGGGACTCCACAAGTAACCTTCAGTAACTGTGAGTTTTTGTTACTAACACATACATACTGATATCTATTCTTTAAGTAACTACATAACCAGGACAGTGCTACCCCTCTAATACCACAATTTTGTAGTTTCTTTAATAATAAATTATGATCCACTGTATCAAATGCTTTTTTAAGATCCAGGAATACCCCAACTGAATAGTCTTTATTTTCAATGGCAGTTGATATTTTTTCTATAAATTCCATTAGAGCAAATGCAGTTGTCCTCTTGTGTCTGAACCCATATTGCTGCTCACACAATAAATTATTCTTCAGTATGAAGTTGTCAATTCTCTCATAGAATATTTTTTCAAGTATCTTGGAAAATTGCGGCAATAGTGAAATTGGTCTATAGTTTGAGAATTCCCCTCTGTCACCCGTCTTGTATATCATAATTACTTTAGCTATTTTCATTGCATTGGGAAATACACCTGTTTGGAGAGACAGGTTACAGATATTTGTCAGTGGTTTCACTAAGCATTCAATTATAGTTTTGACTAAGAGCATGTCAATACCATCACAGTCCGTAGATGTTTTACTTTTAAACGATTTAACAATTTCAATGACCTCTCTCTCGTCTGTGTTCTTTATGAAAATGGAGTCTTTTATAGCAGTGTTTTTGCTTATTGTATCACCTGTAGGCGCCGTAATGGATATTTCTCGAGCCAAATTAGGACCAATGTTAACAAAAAAGTTATTAAATTCATCTGCAGGTGAAGCTGCATTCACACTCTGAGTCGTTTTATTATTTTTTGAAAAATCGGTTGGGTAGCTTGTATTTCTGCTTTTATTTCCAAGAATACTGCTAAGTATTGTCCATGTATTTTTAATATTGTCTCTGTTTTTCTCCAGTTCTTTACTGTAATAGTCTCTCTTACTACATCTTATTATATATGTTAACTTATTTTTGTATGTTTTATACCACTGCTCTGCTTTTGTCCTTTTCTTTAGGAATGCTTTATATAATAAATTTTTCTTTTTACACGCCTTTTGTAATCCTTTGGTTAACCATGGCTTATCGGCAAATTTATGTTTAAGCTTTTTCTTTACCAATGGACAATTTTTTTCATAAAGAGTGGTTACAATGTTTATAAATGTGTCATAGGCTTCATTTACATCTGATACATAGACTTCTGTCCAGTCTTGCTTCAGAAATGCAAAAATGCATTTTGTGATTTGTATCTGAACGATTATTTTTTTTTTAATTTAAGTTTTTGTAAAGGGTATACAGGTCGTTACAGCAGTGCATTGTTTACATTTTCATCACATGTTCCCTTATTTTCTGATATCTGACAACATTGGAAGATTAATTCTTACAACACCCCCTTTTTTTTTTTAAAGTGAAAGAAAAAGTGAAATTAAAGAGAAAAAAAAGAAACAAAAAAACAAAAAAAAAAACAAAAAAAAACAAACCAGCAAAAAACAAACAAAAAGAAAAAGTAAGTAAATAAAGGTAAAAGAGCATCTGAGTAGGGTTGGAACAAAGAGCGGAACCATTATTGAAATGTTATTTGTCAAAGATTAGATCTAATGGAAGACACATATGCGATCCAGGGTAGCCAAAAGTTCATGAACCCATCCTTGTCCTGTCTCAGTGCGAATGTCAACTTTTCCATCGAGTAAATGTCTTGGATCACGTTAATCCAATCTTCAGGTGTGGGACAGTCCTTCAACATCCATTTTTTAGTTAGAGCTTTTTTGCTTGCCAATATTAAAACATTGAATAGGTATTTTTCTCCTCGTCTTTCCAGTGAGTCCGGTAGTAAACCCAAATACAAAGTTACAAAAGAAAAGGGAACTGTTATTTTGAATATTTTCCCCAATATTGTCTGTACATTGGTCCAATATTGGTGGATAACTGGGCATGACCAAAACACATGAAAATGATTTGCAGTCTTTTCACCACACAAGCGCCAACAGTTCAACCCCTTATGGGTAAATTTGTTTTGTGCAGGTGTTCTGAAAAATCTTACCAAGTTTTTCCATCCAAATTCTCTCCACTGCAGGGATGAGGTACTTTTCCATTGCTGTTTATTTAGCTTTTCCCATATTTCCAGTTGTAAAGTGAAATTCCCCTCTTTTTCCCATCTCTCTTTTATATAAGATGTGTTGTCTCCTTTTAAGTCTTGAAGACCTTGGTATATTTTAGAAATGTATCTGATCCCTGGGATCCCTTTATATGCCATTAAGAAGACCTTCAGAACACCTGACTGGGCCCTTTCCAAATCCTCCTTTTTAAGTATATTGTTTATGTGGTGTCTAAGCTGGAAGAACCTGTAAAGGTCTTGATTTATTAGGCCTTGTTTTTTCAAATCTTCAAAACTTCTTAAGATTTGCCCTTTAAAAAAATCGTAATATTTTATCAGCCCTTTCTCCTTCCACTTTTTAAATCTGGAGTCTGTTTTATTAGGAGTAAAGTCTTGATCATAGGCAATCCATTGCAGAAGTCGATAGGGCTCTTTAGTTTGATTCTCTCTGACTATCTTAAACCAAATTTTTAGCGGGGTCTCTATCCACGGGTTAGTGTTATTCAAAAGCTTAGGTAAGGCATTGTTCCCTATTATCGCCTGTAGGGGGATGTCACTTGTTATTTGGCATTCGATCTCCTTCCATTGTGCAGTGTAGACTGGGTTACATATCTCTACTAAAGTTTTAATTTGTGCGGCTTTAAAGTAGTCCCTGATATTTGGCAGTGCGAGCCCACCTTTGTCTTTGTTTAGCTGTAGGGTTCTATATCTGATTCTAGGTCTCTTGCCCTGCCATATGAATCTAGAGATCCTTCTGTCCAGTTCCTGCCATGTTTTTTTGGGAGGTTCTATCGGTATTGTTTGGAAAAGGTATAGAAGACGTGGAAGTATATTCATTTTGACTGCTTCAATTCTTTGTGCAGTACCCAAGAATGGTATCATATTCCATCTTGTTAGGTCAGATTTTATTTTTGTCACCAGTGGATCATAGTTTAGTGATATAATTTTGTTGAGTTGTTTCGGGATATTGACCCCCAGATATTTCATAGATTCCGACTCCCAGTTAGTTTTGAGTTTGCTTAGTGAATAATGATTTGGGTCATAGTTGAATGTTAAAATTTGGGTTTTATGCATGTTTAATTTGTACCCCGATAAATCTCCATACTTTGAAAAAATTGAGGTTAGTTCTGGTAAAGAAGTGTCCGGCTGCCCTAGGTATATTAAAATGTCATCAGCAAAGAGTGCTATTTTATGTTCCTTCTGACCAAGTGTAATACCTTGAATTTTTTGATTTTGTCTTATCCATTGGCTCAGAGGTTCTATGAAGATTGCAAAGAGCAGTGGAGACAGGGGGCAGCCCTGACGACATCCTCTTTCCAGTTCAAAAGATGATGATAAATTACCGTTAATCCTTATTTTAGCTGTTGGTTTTTTATATAATGCCTGTATAGTTCTAATGAAGTTGTTATGAAAATTGAAACTGGATAAGATTCTATATAGAAAAGACCAGTCAACCGAATCGAATGCTTTTTCAGCATCTAATCCCAATATGACTGCATTTAAGTTATATTTTTTTATATGATGAATTATGTGTAAAGTGCGTCGAATGTTGTCTTGTGTCTGTCTTTGTCTTATAAAACCTGTTTGGTCTAAATGAATTAGGTCTGTCAGTATGTTTTCTAACCTTTTGGCAAGGATAATGGTAAAAAGCTTATAATCCTGATTTAGTACACTGATTGGTCTGTAGTTGGAGCACTCTAGTTTATCCTTTTCAGGTTTAGGTATAACTGCAATGACCCCTTCTCTCCAGGAGGGGGGGATTTCCCCTGTGTGGAGGACATAATTAAATGTTTTCAGGAGGAGAGGAGATAGTTGCTGTTTAAAGGTTTTGTACCACTCTGCTGTATAGCCATCAGCTCCTGGGGATTTGTTAGCTTTAAGTTTCATAATTGCTTTTTCCAGTTCTTTAGGATGTATTTCTGACAGTAGTGTTTTATTTTGTGACTCCGTAAGTTGGGGAAGGTTTAATGTGTTTAGGAATGCCTCGGATGCGTTTTTATGTTTTTTGTGGGAGTATAAGTTCTTATAGTAATTCTCGAAGCTTTTAAGAATATCCTGAATTCTGAATTTTATTTCCTTTGATACTGGGTCTCTGATTTTGTAGATTGCTCTTTCTGTTTGATGTTTCCTCAATTTATAGGCTAGCAATTTTGCCGATTTACTGCCTGCTTCATAGTATTTTTGTTTCAAAAATGTAAGTTTCTTCTGGATTTCTATTGTGTAGATCTCATTTATTTGGTTTTTAATTTCCTTAATCTTGAGCGAGTCAGTAGAATGAGTGTTGCCTTTGTGTTCTTTTTCTAGGTTCCTAAGTTCTGACTCTAATGTGGATAGTTTTTCTTGTCTTAGTTTCTTTTGGGTTGCCAGTTTTGCAATAATCTTTCCTCTTATTACAGCTTTGCATGCATCCCACAGTATTAAAGGGGATACTTCTCCATTATCGTTTTCTTCCAAATATCTGAGAATATGATTCCAATTCATCTTTCAATGGTCCTTTCAGGACATTTGAATTTAACCTCCAAGAAAATGTATTATTTGTGTATTTTTGGATATTTAAGTCCATGTAGATCGGACTGTGGTCAGAGAGATCCATCAGTCCTATTTTGCATGTTTTTACTCTTCCAATGTCTCTATTAAACATAAAAAAATAGTCAATCATTGAGTAAGATGAATGTGGAGTTGAGTAAAATGTATAGTCTTTTACACTGGGGTTGAGTTCCCTCCACACGTCACAGATTCCCATTTCTTTTAGTAGCATCCGAGTCTTCCTGTTTTGGGTGTTATTTTGATGTGGAGAATTACCAGAAGCATCCCAGTATGGATTCAGTCTAAGATTGAAGTCCCCACCACATATCACTAAACCTTGAGCTTTAGTTATCATTAGGTCGAATACATTTTTATAAAATTTCCAGTTAGCCCCTGGGGGAGCATACACATTCAGCAGGGTGATATCTTCTCCCTCTAGCCGCCCAGTTACCAAACTGTATCTCCCTTCTTTATCTTTGTGTTCTGATTTTTTTTCAAATGTAATTTTGGTTGATATCAATGTCGCTACTCCCCTCCTCCTCCCTGACTTATATGAAGATGAAGAGATCATTTTAAACCCTTGTCTACTGAGTTTATTGTGTTCCACATCTGTTAGGTGGGTTTCTTGTAAAAATATTATTCCTGCTTTGTCTTTTTTCATTTTGCCTAGAATCTTGGATCTTTTAACTGGATTCAGGATTCCTTTTACATTATATGAAATTATTTTGGTTACACCCTGTTTCTCCATTGTGTTGTTTTGTTTAGTATAACTGTGTGGTGGCCGTCTTTTGTGCTACTCAGAAATTGAAAGAACATTAAAAACAAGAAAAACATTAAGAACATAGTGTATAAAACTTTAAAACAAAAAGCTGTCAGAAGAACTTCCTGAGCTGAGGTCTTTTTAAAGACCCTGGAAGAGCCTTGATGGAGTGAAGGCCCTGAGGGAAATTCCTCAAACTCTGTTACGTGTTGAGGGCCCTCTCTTACCCCTGTAAGTTGTCCCATGCTTTTAACGTGAGTTTCAGAACCCAATCCAAACTTGTAATGATTTTTTTTTTCCTTTTATGCCTAAACCCTGTGAAATTGTGTGCACCCTCCCACCCCCATCACATCAAACATTCACGCAAAAACAGTATTTGTTAGTATGAGGAGAACATGTGGATTATTGTCACATTTCTATTTTAACAAGTTTTTTTTTTTTTTTTTTATTAAAAAGACTTATTTGTTTCAAATATTATGACTGTTCCATGAAATGTTTTACCACATGCTGAATACGCATCTCCTTTAATGTTTGTTACCTTGTATGAGGGGGGTTGGATGTGCGGATTGATTCAAGAGAAAAAAAAAAAAAGGTCGCTATTCCAACCTGAAAACGGACAGTTTATCCGCGACGCTCTGGCGCTGGGTTTCCCGCTGCTGGTCCGTGGATTTTGAAGGTCTTTGTGTTGTCCATGTTTGCGCTTTGATCTTCTCACTCGGGTCTGCTGCGGGTTTAAATACCGTTACCGGGAGGCCTCTTCTCGCCATGTCAGCTGTTGCTTCTTCCGCCGAATTATAGAGACATGTTTCTTCGCCGTAGAAGACCCTTAACTTCGCAGGAAATGGAGTTTGAAAGCGCAATTTCTTCTCTCTTAACACCTTTTTCGCGTCATTGTATTCCCTGCGCTTTTTAAGGACCTCCGGGGTGTAATCGTGTTCCACGAAGACTTTTCTCTCCTGGTGCATAAATCCTTTTTTCTGCCAGGCCAGTCGTACAACCTCTTGTTTTATTTTGAAATTGGAAAATCTTACCAACACCGAACGTGGGGGCGCTTCCGCCGCCGGCCTAGCGGCTAATGAACGATGTGCCTTTTCTATCTTCAAGTCGGTGGTTTGTGGAATATCCAATTTCTCTCTTAGTAAGGATTCCACGCATTCTGCCATTGAGTTAAAACCGTTTTCGGCTCCTTCTATCAGACCATGAATTCTTATGTTGTCTCTTCTTTGTCTTCCTTCTTGGTTGGCTAGCTTAGCCTCTATAGATGCTTGTCTTTTGCGTAGGTCCAGCACAGAATCTTCGAGCACTTTTATTCGTTCCTCTGTTTCCAAGATTCGGTTCTCGGCCTGGTCCACTCTGCTGTTTGTCCTTTTCAATTCTTCTCTGAATTCCCGAAATTCGGCCGTAACTTCTCGGCGAAATCGTCGTAGCTCTTCAAATAGTGATTTCAGGCTAAACTTTTTGTTAGCTATCACCAGTTCCTCGTCTTCTGAACGGAGATCTTCCAGTTCAGATTCTCCGGCCGATACGTGTCCTGGCCTGGAGAATTTCAGTTTCTTCTGTTTTCCTTTAGACATGATGAATTTGTCTTTTGATTTTCACTCCTCCAAAAATCCGTTAAGTTTGATTTTCAAGGTGTTATCTTGGATTGGGTCTGAGAGCTTCAGTGTTAAGCTGCAGTCGCCATGGCGTCCAGACCGGAAGTCCTATCTGAACGATTTTAAAAAATTTTCTGTATTGGCCCCCATGTGGCCATGGATAAGTGCAAAGGTTGGTAAGTGGTCACTTATATTATTTATCAATAATCCACTTTCTATTTTCTTATCAATAATATTAACAAACAGGTTGTCAATAAGTGTAGCAGTGTGAACTGTGATTCTACTGGGATGTGTTATTGTGGGATATAGACTCATGCTGTATAGTATAAATAAGAACTCAGTTGATACAATCTAATGTCTGGGAAGTCTAAACCTTCCGTGAGGTATGGTAATTGTAACATAGTTATTTTAAGTTTTGGTTTGCATTTACTCCATATAAAAATGCTGAGCCAACCGTTTAGTTCTTTAGGTTCAGGTTCAGGTTACTTTATTTGTACCCGTAGGTAGATTTGTTTTGCAGTCTGGTGACATCCATATTTACAAGCCACAAATTACATTCAACATAGACACAAACACAGGCACATATGAAGCTGACTATAAACATGATAAAAAATACTGAAGGCTCCATCAATCAGGGTATAAATAGACAAAGAGATGGGAGAAAAACCAGAGGTAAGAGAGAAGGGTCATATTAAAAGTCAAAAACTAGTCAAAGAGGTTAAAAACTCAAAGGTCTAAAACCCAATAAAATATTTAGAACCCAAGTAACATCCTACAAAAATAAGTAAATATAAAATGGAGTTAATAAATAGGTACCTAAATTATGTGCAATATATTGTTACAGCTTGTTCAACTCTTTGACAGCAGCAGGAACAAAGCTGTTTTTGTAGCGCTGGGTTCTACTTTTTGGGACAGAAAACCTCCGTCTTGAGGGAAGAAGCTGAAAGTTGCAGTGCAAAGGGTGGGAGTCGTCATTTAAAATGGAGGTAGCCATCCTCTGTACTTGTCTGGTGTACAGGGATGTCAGGCTCAGCTGTGGCTCACCAAGCAAACGACTGGACCATCTAACTACCTGATCCAAGGATTTCCTCTGTTTCAGTTTTATCTGACCAAACCATGACACTAAAGAAAAGGATAAAACAGATTCAATAAAAGCCCGATCAAACATTGTCATTATGGTTGGGTCAATTTGGAAGCGTGCAAGTTTTCTCAAGCAATGCAAATGTTGCTGACCCTTTTTGCACACCCTTTCACAGTTCTCTTCAATGTTTTGAATTGAATTGAATTGAATTTATTTATTTCGGATAGTACATTACAGGTTAAAAGAAACTGTATAATATAACAACAATGTCAAATTAGACAAAGACTCCTTCTACTATACTATCAATAATCGTCCCAAGATATTTGTAGGATTGTACACATTCGGTCGTCTGGCCTTTTAGTACGGTGACTTTGTGCCTGGGATTTTTCCTCCTAAAGTCAATAATCATGTCTTTAGTTTTTGTCATATTCAGCTGCAGGTAGGAATCCTCACACCAGTGAACAAAATCATCAACTACTGGGCCGTGGCCACTCTCACCATCCTGGAGGAGACTGACAATAACTGAGTCATCAGCATACTTTATAATTTTAATCACCTTATTCGAAAATAATACGGGAATCATATGGATAGGATACAGTAAGTGTGATAAAATATTCATTTTGATTAAGGATATACGTCCCAGCCAGGATACAGGTAGGGAATTCCATCACTCTAAATCCTGCTTAACTTTTTCAAATAAAGGGACAAAGTTTGTAATGTTGCTGGATGTTTATAAGGACAGGACTTCCAGACAGCTGGGTTGAGACTGTCTACTTGCTTTTCAAACAGTCCCTCCCTGTGGGAACTAAGGTATCCAGCACAGTATTGAAATTCTCAAGTTGTAGACTTGACAGGAAATTACTGTTAGTAATTAACGGTTACTAGAATACCTTTGAAATGGAGTGAAACATATCCAGTGAAACGTTGGAGTGCAATTATTGTGGAATATAGTAACTCCTGGAATCCCTGTTGTACCGTCAAATTGCTTGGTTGGAACTAACTGTTGTATAATGCAATTTAGCTGTTGTCATGGATAATTATTTTTATGATGAATTTACTAAGCACTTAATTGTCATTTAACTGTACTAAGTTCTATATTTGCTGTTGCACAAAAAAGTTTTTCTGTATAACAAAAGTTAGGAAATTGTTGACAATCCTGTGCTTTTCTTGTGGTGTTATATAGAATACAATTGCAGTAAACTGGAAAAAAGCATCTCCTTTAAAATATGTACTTCCTCCCACAACTTTTAGTGCAAAAAAAAAACCCCTCTAAAAAAATTTCATCATTATCGCAACTTTTTGCAAAAGCTCCCACAAGTTCAGGCTTTTTGGGCTGCAACAATCATAATAGCCTGGGAAATCCTGGATGGACTGTATAATGATGTACAGTGGGGAAAATAAGTATTGAGCACGTCAACATTTTTCTCATTAAACATATTTCTGATGGAGCCATTGACCTAAGATTTTCATCAGATATCAGTAACAACCCAAGTAATCCAGACACACTGTTGCGTTGAGTCCTACAGTTTGTAACTATAATTAATAATTATTAAACTAAGTGTAAAGCTTATAAATAATTCTTGTAATACCTTGTTTGTAACACTAGTTGGGGCACCATCCGCATTTTATAGAGACAGAAACTCTTATGGACAAAGACTTAAGCTTAAGAATTTGGCAGTTAGTAAGTTAAGCCTTAGTTAATAATTTTTATTGGCAACATTTAACCAGTCTCATAATCTGGAGGCAGAATTTTTGACACTGAGATGTTAAGATAATGGACAAGAAGAAATCACACCTTCTAGCTTTAGTAAACCCCTCTTTATTAAACTCAATGGAATGGCACAAACATAAGGCATTTAAGATCAGCAGAATAAAACATTGCAATAATAGGGGTTACATGACTGCATGAAATGTGAACATATATTCCTAAAGACACCACATTATCATCATGATTAAGCTCTGGTACTTAAAGATTTACTCTGTGCAGTGACTCTATGAGGTTAAAGAAAATTTATGCGGTTCTAATGAAAAAGTAGTCACAAAAATTTAGAGTGTAGAATTTGGATACTAATGGATTTAAGGAAAGAGAGGGAGAGAGAGGGGTTTGCGCATAATCAGGAATGTATCTGAGACCAAGCACCATCGGGGTTTTACCAACGGGCTTGGAGCTGCTTTTCTGATGGAACAAATTTAAACCAGCATGACCACCACAACAGATGAGGTGAAAAAGGTGAGTGCCTACTGTGGATATTGTCAAGCCTCCCCGTGTGCTTTTGCACAGCGCACAGAGAGGGGAGAAATGATGAGGATTTACGTGCAGGTACACCACAACACAGTTATTAAAGAAATGACAAACAGTCCAAAAGGGTGAAGACTTACAAAAATACGAAAAAACACTGTTGGCATTCGGGGGCCGACATCGCCCCACAAACGCAAGAGGAGAAATGTATAACCATGCTGGCATCCCACAGCCGGAATCGCTGTGCGGACGCAAGACAACCACGATAAACGCAGAGTGGTTACACGTCGATACAGTCCTGACAACAGACTGTACACTGACAATTCAGCGGACAATACAATGACCCAGCAATGCGTGACTGGCAAAACGCTGCTTAAGTACACGCATTGCTGGTGATGGTGAGATAGGGAGCACCTGGGCAAGGAGTGGGGAAGACAATCACCAGAGTAGAATCAGCTGGCTGTCAAGAGAGGGGGCGTGGTCGGACCGGCAAATGTTAGACAACGCCCACATGAATGTAGGTCAAAGAAGCTGCCTAACAGCCGCTGGCCAGAACGGTGACCAGAGGCATGGAAAAGAAAAGGACAAAGACTTAAAAACAGCAAGAACTCAAAAGATGACACAATACATAAATAACCCAATACCTGAGCCGCAGAAAACGGCCAGAACCGAGCCTGAAGGAAAACACCGGCTCGGTTCATGACAGATATGAAGCCCTGGTGAGGGTTGTTTCAGGCCAAGGGAAGGTGATCCTCCTCTGCGCCTCATTGTGAATTTTGGCCCACAAAATCGGTATAGCTTCACTCCTAGGTCACTCGAGACAGGCTTGCTTCAGGGAGAGTGGAGAGACCTGGTCCTGGGTCTCAACCCGCTGATATGCTGGATAAGGGCAGCTGGTCTGGATACAATGCTGCTATGCGCAGTCTCTTGCTGATCGGTGGCTAAACTAGGTAAAAAACAAAAGCAACTCAGACCTTAATCCACAGAAAAATGTGAACCATAAAAATCTACAAAACAGTAACTAGAAAATGCAAGGCAATCGCCTAGGCAGAAAAACTTAAGAGAAGAGAGACGCAAAATGAGTATGGCAAAAGAATGTGTCAGAAAAGAGAGGAGATGTAGACACACAGAGAGCAGGAAGCAGAAGAGACAATCTAGTGTGTGTTCTGAGCTTAAACCTCTCTCCCCACATGCTGGAAGGGAGGGGCTGAGGATCTCTCAGTGAATCAAAGAGAGAAACTGCACAGAGGTCTGGTGGTCTTTAGGGCAATCCCAGATGCAGGAAGAGGGGGAAGAAAACTCAGTAATCACACTGTATAAACATCATTAATACTAAAACACATTTGTCTAAACTAAGCAGTTCTACTTGGTTAATTATCTATCTTTACTAAAAATAACTTGATCATAAAGCATGCAGATATTTACAAAAAGGCAGACATGTATAAGGTATTGTTAGAAAAATACCCGATTCTTTGATTGAAAGGTCCGAGAACAAACCGGAGATTTCTTCAATTTAAAGATGAAACATTTATTTAGAAGTCACATGTAAAGCAAGCAGCGCTGGATCAGTTTGATGCTGTCCCTTCGAGAACGTCGTCAGACTGATCCCGACTTCCGGGTGTGGGTTACATTCATCTTCTCGGGGGTGGGGCAACCCAGTACAATAGGATGGGCTTATACGCAACTATCTTATTGGCTAATCTACCTATGGCGGGAACAGGCCATCCACTGAACACGCCACTACATTCTAGAATGTACTATCAACGGTATGCGTGCGTGTTGAGTTTGGGTGTGTATCTAATGTGAGAGACCTGACCTAAGAGAGAGAAAAGAGAGGGCTTTATACTTTGGTCTCATTCCTATTATCTCAGTTTATCATAACATACTTGTTCATAAGCATGCAAACAGAATTTGTATGGAATATGTGTAGAGCATAATGGGAGATCACCTACAGAATTATTATTCTGGCACTAACTATACCTTAACCCTTTCAATCCCCCCTTTGACATGATTTTATCATGTCAACCATGTATGGTGTGAGAGACTCTAGCAATTAACAGATGGTGAATAAGGCAGGTCCCTGCATTGTGTGTCAACCCAAGAGGCTTGCACCATTGGTTCTGCTACCCGTGCCTCCCCCCTTGTGGACACCTTAGCACGGTGCAGCGATGTCTCAGAGGTGAACTGTCACCAGGTCCTGTACCCCCCTCGAGGTCTCCTCATGATCATTGTTCTTTGTCCAGTGGAGTGGACCATGTAGGGGTCACAGGGTCGAATAGAATCAGTCCACAAAACCTTTGTCCACCGGTTGACCCTTGCCAGGGCTCACATCATTCAGCTGCACTCATCACACGGTTGCGACAGAGGTTTGACCTTCCTCTGCGTCTGCTTCCCGTATCTGCAGCTGTGGAGCACAGTTCCATCTTGTTGACACAGGCACGAAACAATTGTGTCCCCGCTCTCAGAGGCACACCTCATCCCATGAGGTCTACAGGACAGTCTGGTGGGTGCAGCAGAGGGTATGTAACATCCAGTCCAGCCAGTGAACAGCTCAGTGATGCTGTCCCAGGGATGCCACCCCCCTGTCGCTGGAAAGAGGTGGACACGCTGGTGTTGGTAAGGCTCGAGCTCCTGGCTCCACCCTGGATGCTGGAGGTGCAGTGGATGCGCTCGGGTACCAGTCCATTCTTCTGCTGGGGACTGAAGTCATACAGTCACTCGCCCTACGACCTTTTCTATGTCACAGGCACTCGTCATGATGGTCTGGTGCTCTCCGGCATTCATCTTCCCTGTACCCTACACCTTTGGTCAAGTGCCGACACAAAGGGCTCAGCTGGGGCCGGACCAGTGATGGTCTGAGGGGTTGCCATCACAATGTATGGAGCCTATACAGTTTTATCCTTATTCACTACACCTGTAGTAATCTATGTGTTGTTGTAAGTTATCTCCCAGTAGCCTTGAGTGTGTGATTGTTGACTACATGAAATCTGTACGTGGTGGTTATGTTGTG
This sequence comes from Pholidichthys leucotaenia, assembly GCA_020510985.1. Taxonomy (NCBI): domain Eukaryota; kingdom Metazoa; phylum Chordata; class Actinopteri; order Cichliformes; family Pholidichthyidae; genus Pholidichthys; species Pholidichthys leucotaenia. The sequence goes on from CM035836.1 coordinate 312,986,044, forward strand.
GTGTGTGTGGTGGGGTGATGGGACCTATATGTTCAGTGGGTAGGTCGTAAACGATATTGTTCAACATTAGGAGACATCCATAACCATGCATTGTTGTATTCAGACATTCAGAGCTTCTAACCTTCTCCCTTATTCAGATTACCTAACCGTAATTAGCATGATGGAGATAAATAACGCAAGAACCCTATAAGTCTCACACCCCTACATCCGTGTGGTGAGCTATGTAAGAATTATGTATTATCATTAGCACACTGTGTTTACAAATACTCTGTGATCGCACACTGGTCCTCCTCCTCGTCACTCCTAGCCTTAGGGTCTTCAGTTCCTCCTTCTCCGGGCTCAGAGAGGGGAACCAATGGGACTTCAGTTCCTCCTTCTCCGGGCTCAGAGAGGGGAATCAATGGGACTACCTCCTCTCGGCACTGCACCATCTGATAGCCAGGTGGGGCAGGGAATTTTTCATTAATTGCAGTGGTGATGCATTTTAAACATAAGTGGCGGATACAAGGTATGCAGCAGCATCCACATAAGGTGAGTATGGTTACTGCTGCTACCAATGACATAAATACCGAGATGACCAGAGTTTTCCATTTGCCCAGTGTTTGGTCTAACCAATTCCCTACTGGGTCTTTAATACCTGAGTAGTCTGCCAATTCTTCGGACAGGGTTTTTAGACCTGACAAGGCACGCGTTATAGTCCCGTCTGGGGCGGTGTTGTTAGGAATAAAAACGCAGCAATCCTGTGCAAACATAGAGCATACACCACCCTTTTCAGCCAATAGGAAATCCAGTGCCATCCTATTCTGGTAGGTCATTAAGGAAGTTGCAGCCAATTGTTCATGCAGACCAGTAATGGCATCTCTAGTCATATTGTTGAGCTTTTGTACGTTGAAATGGATGTAGTTGATGTAGCCTGTATTCTTATTGGCAGTGATTATTGCCCCAAAGTATGGTATCATTGACTCAAACCCAGCTGCCACCTGATCTACTAATTTATTTTGATGGGGAACACCTCTGGGTATCCCTATAGCATCAATATATGTGGGGGAGCCTGCATATAGGTCAAAAGGGTTGGTTGCGCTTCTCCCAACTCTACTGCGTCTTTGGTCTGATGGTGTATCAAAATTGGCTTGCTGCCATAGGTCGATATCTGATACAGATGCGGGGATTACCTTGACGGGTGCTATTAAGGACACTATGGTACAGGTACCCGACCAGTCATGGGGGAGGGTTTTTCTTAATTTGTAACCTCCGCAATACCAATAGACGTCTGAGCGGGCGTACTTTAGTTTGGTGGCATTTAGCCAAGTTGTGGCATTGATTAACTTTGTGCACCAATCCCCCAATAAGTGTCCTACTGGGTGTCCGGTGAGGTTATATTTTGTGATGCAGGTGTAGTTATTTTCTACGGGAGTAAAGATAGGTGGGTGCGTCCCTCGTGGCGCCAGTGGGTAGGGGGCTTCTAGATGTTTACACTTGGGCTCAGGATGTTTGGTCATGTGCAAATTCATCATACAGTATGTCTCATTGTATGAGAATAGCGACGGCACAGTTAAGAGCGCCGGACGGGGAGAGGAACAGGCAATACACTCATCTCTTGTTACATATCTAGCAGTGTTGCTTATCCAATCTAACCAGTAAATCCTTTGTGCAAACCCCGTCTCAATCTCTATTGTTTTCGTAACAGGTATCTCCTGTGGGGTTATGACAGTAATCTTTTTCTCTTCTCCCTGTTTACCCTTAATCGTCTGCCATTTATTGGTCTTGTTAATGCTTGCCCCCCCCCCCACAACCTGTATCCTGAATCTTCCCCCTGGGTCTGATCCAGTCACCCAAGCCCCCAATGCAAACATGCCCGCGTCTGAGGGGCATGGGGTTTTTAACGTAATGAAGATGGGGTTGCACTTTCCAGGGTTACATTCTCTGGGGGTTGTCCCTTTTATCAGTGACATTCGTTGTAGGAGGTTTTGTCCATTACAGACTCGTCTTTGTGCCTCCAGTGGGGTGTAGCCCCATGACCGGAGTCCAGTGTTCCATCCTACCCACTCCCATTCTAGACAGTAGTCACTCCACACATCATATCTTTTATAAAGAATACACATGTATTTAGTTGCCCTTTGTAACTGTTTCTGGTCTGTCCATTCTTTACAGTCCGCTATGTCGCAGAAGTCAAGTCGGATAGTGGAGGTGTTACCTGGGCGGAAAATCAATGTTGGTATAGAGGGTCTTCCAGTTCTTTTGTGGGGTCGGCGTCCTCTTGGTTGTCTATGTAGTAGCCAGATAATGGAGCCTGCAACCAGGGTGGCGATGATTGTCACCACTATAGCCCCTAGCTTCCAACTACATTCCCCTCCTTTCCTACATATGGGTCGTTTCTTATTCAGTAAATTATTCGTCTCTGTCCCCCCGTGCCCCTGTTCTAAGTCCTGTGAGATTGGGTAAAATCGTACGGTCATCGTCTCCTTGTGTCCCACCCAAGTTTGCCCTTATGGTTGTCAGTGTCCGGTCTGTTGGATCTTTGGATGGTGCGCAATGAGTCTTATGGATCCAATTACTTAATCTGTCTTTCGTCAGCCACACCCTTACACAGTGTGACGTCACCTCAGCCACCTGATAGGGTCCTTTCCACCTTGGAGAGGACCAGTTGATTTTATATACCTTCCTCAAAATCCAGTCGCCCACCTCTACATGCGACGTGTCGTGGTCCTGCTCTTTGGTAAGGATTTCAGCAACCTGTTGGGAGATACTCATTACAGTGTTATTCAGTTGGTTAACATATTCACTCATGTTCTCATGTTGCACTAGCACAGGTGGTGAATCAGTGGGAGCAATGGTAAACGGGCAAGGCATCTTCCTCCCTGTCAAAATCTCATGTGGGCTGACATTCAGGGTGGCATTTGGAGTCGACCTGAGGTTGAACAATACAATGGGTAGAGCCTCAACCCAGGTTAATTTAGTGTCTGCACAGATCTTGGCCAAACCCTCCTTAATTGTCCTATTCGCTCTTTCCACCAACCCTTGTGATGAAGGGTGGTAAACGGCTCCAAACTTATGTTTGATCCCAAACATCCCTTCGACCTGTTGTAGGTCCTCATTAGAGAAATGGGTACCATTGTCTGATCTTATCACTTCAGGGATCCCAAACCTCGGGATGATTTCTCTGGTGAGCCACTTGATCACTTCCTTTCCTTTCTCTGTTTTGGTAGGTGTGGCCTCTACCCACCTCGAGAAGGGGTCAATACAAACGAGCAAATACCTCTTACCCTCTACCCTCTGGTCTGCCCCCATGTCTGTGAAGTCAATGACTATTTCTTTCCATGGGGCCCCCGGGATTGGGAAGCTTCCCATTCCTGTTGTTAGTGTAACCTTGGGATTGTAACTTTCACAAATTTCACATGACTGTACAAAATATCTACAAATGTCCCGTAAAAAGGGATGCCACCAGTGCTGTGAGATGAGGGTGTTCACCTTGGAGCTCGCACAGTGTCCTCTACTATGGGCTTCCTGACACAACAAATTTAGTAGCCCCGCTGGCGCTACTATTTTACCCTCATGATTTCTCCAGAGCCCCGTGTGGTCCTTCCTGGCTCCCTTCTCCTTCCAAGCCTGTTTTTCTGTCGGGGCTGCAGCTTCCTGTATTTCCTTGATGTTATGTATATTCAACTCTCTGTGCGGTCTATCGGCTGCCCTCTGGTTCATCTGTTTCCTTGCATCATACCCTGCCACTGCCTTAGCCGCTACGTCTGCTGCGTTGTTTCCTCTCGCTATTCTGCCATTTCCTCTTTGGTGCCCTCTGCACTTGACAATTGCTACCTGTTTGGGTTCCAATAGTGCATAGTATAAGTCCAATAATTGGTCCAGGTGTTTTACTGGTGTGCCAGCTGAGGTCACAAACCCTTTTCTTCTCCAGTGGCACATGTCCACGTGTACAGCTTGTACTGCGTATGCTGAATCTGTATATATTGTTGCAGTTTTCCCTTCTGCTAACCTACACGCTTCTACCAATGCCACCAATTTTGCCATTTGTGCTGATGCTGGTTGTGGGATGATCTGTGCCTGCTTCGTTTCCAGGCCCTCCGGGGTTTCTTGTATTACTGCAAACGAGGCTATCAGGTTGCCTGCCTGTGTGTGATGGCTATGGCCGTCACAGAATAAAATCATCTCAGCACTCTCTAGTGGTTCTGCCTGTACGTTATCATGCAGTTTCATTTCTCTTTTTGCCTCAGCAGCACAATCGTGGTCTTGTATGGTGTCTATCTGTAAGGCCATGTTTACTCCTGAGCTGGTGAAATGTATATGTGGTTTATCAAGCAGCTGCTGTAATCCTTGAGCCCTGTGTGCTGATAACGTGAATGCATTTGAGTCAAGAAGGGCCTTAACTCCATGTGTTGTGTGAATAATGGTTTGATTACCCATTGTCAGGTGTGATGTCTTTTCCACAGCTTTTCCTATAGCAGCCACATGTTTCACGCAGGCCGGATGACCTATTTCGACATTATCCAATTTGCTACTGTAGTACATTAGTACTTTTCTATCCGTGCTCGTCCCACTCTCCCCCTTTTGAAACAGAACGGCATTAACAAAGCCGTTCTTTTCATCCACATGCAGATGGAAGGGTCTGGAGTAATCAGGTGCATGTAGAGAGCATGCCGAGGAAAGAGCAGTTTTTAGTTCAATAAAGGCCCGGTCTGCTTCTAATGTCCATTCCAGGGGAGCGTTGTAGTTTCTGTATCCTGCGTGAGTGATTAGTGCCCTTAGGGGCGCCACTAATCCAGTAAAGTCAGGTATAAAGTTCTTGCTGTATGTGACCAGCCCCAGAAATTGCATCATTGCCTTTACAGTCATGGGTTTGGAGTGGTTAAGGTTGTCAGTTTTATGTGCAGCGGTCATACTGCTCCCAGAATTGCCAATCACCCGGCCCAGAAAGGTAACCTTCGGTCGCCCAATTTGTAATTTGGATTTGGACACCTTGAACCCACATGTAGCCAAATGATTCAGTACTGTGGCAGTCGCGGTCATGATTGATTCAGAGTCTGGGGCTGCTATCAGAATATCATCTACATATTGTAAGAGTGTGACCCCTTCTGGCAGTGCAAGCGACTGTAGCTGTTGTCTTAGGACATGATTAAAAATGGATGGTGAGTCAACAAAACCCTGTGGCAGCCGGTTGTATGTGTACTGCGTACCGTCGTAGGAGAAGGCAAACAATTGCTGTGAATCCGGATGAAGTGGTACACAGAAAAAGGCATTTGCCAGGTCAATGCAAGAGAAGAAGTTATGGCTCGGTGAGATTGCATTTAGCATTGTGTACGGGTTAGGCGTGTCGTAAAGAGTGGGTATTACCATTTTATTAATAGGCCTAAGGTCCTGAATCATGCGGTAATCTGATTTTCCTGGCTTGGGGACAGGGTTAATCGGGGTATTCCATGGGGACTTAGTGGGAACCAGAACCCCTGATTGGATTAGTCCCTCAATGGTTCCCCTGATTCCTTTTATTTGATCCAATCGAAGGGGGTATTGGGCACGGTATATAGGCACAGTGTCAGGCTTTAGGGGGATTAAGACAGGGGGGATGTTAAGTAGGCCCACGTCTGTGGAGCCTTGAGACCACAATGTGTCAGGGAGACTGTCTAACAATGACTGTGAGTGTGGGTGGTCTGTATTCTCTCTACCGTGTGTGCGCGTGAGGAATCTTTTTTCAAGCTGCACAGTCATAGTGGACCGTTGTGCGATTCTATACATTTTTAAGGAAGGAGAATATTGTAGACTCTTGTTCTGCGTGGGTAACCAATCAGTTGTTGTTATGCCCCTCTTTATCATTGGGCCCAGGTTTTTTGCTTCCCCACCATCCATTATCTTCAGAGTCACATGGGGTGCAGATGTGGCAGTCAGTGCATATAAGGGTTGTAATGAGTCAGGTACAGTAACTGCCGCCGCCACACCTTCCTTTCCCACATAAATGTCCTCAATCTCAATCGTTGGTTGGTCTGCCGTTTCTTGGAAGTGTCGTACATAACCTTCCCACAATGCATCATAGTTTTCATCTCCAAAAAGTTCATAGTTGAACGTGCAATGGGGTGGGTCATGGGCGTTTTCATATGGGTACACTAGGGACATCCAAGGAAGCCACTGTGAAAGAATGTCCCCTAAGTGACTTTGTTCAAAGTCAAGGAGTAGCCCCCACCAAATTTCCGCACCCATTTCAGTGAGTGGGTCACTTGGTTTTGCAGGAGACTGTATCATTTGTCTCAGTGCCCTTATGGGCGTTGCTCAGCGCTGCACTGAACCGTCAGGAAAGGTTATGTCAATGTGGGTGGGTGCCAACAGTAATGAAATGTTTTGTGAACACATTATGTCTCTTGCCACCAGGTTCACAGAGCATGTTGGTGATAGTAAGAATGAATGTTCAAATCTCAGTGAATTCCACAAACAGGGAACAGGTCTAGACAGGGGCCACTCTTCTGTGTTACCCGAGAAGCCAACAACAGGTACGGTATCCATTGAAATGGGGAGTGGCGTGTTTAGGGTGGAATACCTGGCTCCTGTGTCAATCATGCACATATAATCTCGACCATCCACTGTCAGCTTCACTAGAGGTTCGAGAAATAGATCTGCGGGACACAGAGAGTCACCTGCTGTCAATCCTGGGCAGCCCTATTGTGGGAGCTGGTGGGCTTCAGGGGCTTGGTGCCAGTTATCCCGTTCCTGGTGAACAGGATGCGGACCATGTCGGGGAGGATATACGCTATGTGGATAATTGGGGGTACCTCCTGGGTGCCTTTGTGAGTGTGGTTGGGGGCAGTATTGAGCCCAGTGGCCAAGTTGTCCGCAAAGGAAGCACTGATCCCGTGGGCCCCCCTTTCTCCAGGGTTTATCCCCACTGGGACCTTCATCTCTATCATTATACCTCTTATATCTTCTGTGGCCCTGCGCCTGACGCTGATATGGTTGTCTAGGCGGAGTGTCTGGGTAAGGTTCATATTGTTGTAGTGTGAGGTTTTGGAGTGGTTGCATGGTTTGAGTTTGATAGGGGGTGGGTTGTTGTGGCATCTGATTTACAGAGGCCTTATTTTGATTCACCTTATCCCTCATCTCCTTCAGTTGTGCCTTTGCCACTTGGTTCTGTAGAGAAGATAGCTCTTTCTTCTCCTTTTCACTGTTCTCGATCTCATTATCGATGTACTGAATAACTTGAGCTGACCACATAGCGAATGATAAGCTGGAGAGTCCAACCACTTGCTTCAGCAGTTTCTGTATGGCGGCAGGTAATGAGGCCTCTACTGCCCCCCTGAAGAGCATTTCGATTGTACAGTTAGTGGCCGGGTCCTCACCTGTCCTGTCTTGCCATAAATCTCTCACCCTGAGTAAGTATGAGGCCCTCTTTTCATGGTCTTTAGGTGGGATGTCACACAGTTCAGCCGATTTCATTTGAATAGGGAACTTTTCTCGGATTATGGGCCACAGTATATACACCACTACTGATAATGGGGATTCGTCTCTTTCTAAGTGTGTGCCACCTATTAGTTCCACCTCCCGCAGCATTCCCAAGGAGGTGCAGGAGGAGAACAGCCGTCTAAAGTCTCCCAGAGCAGGTGCTATCCCAGCACAGGTCTCAAGGAAAGCTTTGATCCATGGTGCACCGCCATCATGTATATTTGGCAGCCGTGATTTTATTAAGGCTGTGTCTTGGAGTGAAAATGGAGTGTAGTTTGTGGTCACACAGCCTCCAACTGACGTCGCCGTGGTCAGTGGCATTTGCCTCGCATGGGGGGCATGATTTCTGTCTATACATGTGTGTACGTTACCATGGCTAGGTGTGTGGGTTGCTATGTGTGGGCTGTGTTCTGTAGAGGAGGCCGCACGATGTGGATATGTTCCCATGTCCTGAAGGGCTAAAGTGATGGCATTTACGGATGATGTGTCGTGATCAGTATCTGTCTCAGTATATGACCTGGTGACAAAAGTACGATCTGACCTTGTCCCTACATTATCAGGGGTGTTTGTAGTATTTTCTACAGTTTTTCCTAGAAATTCCTTAATTTGCTCACTACCTTCAGGCTCCTCCTTAGCTGTTTGTAATAACCCATTTTTAATCACCATCAGGGGGGCCATCATCATGGGTGTTGATTGGGCAAGCTCAAAGGGCACCTCGGCTGAGACAGTAAGTTGATTGGTGCGGCTCTGGCACCTCTCTGATAGAGCTTGTATCCCTGTGTAGGGAGGTGGGGGTGCAGGTAATCCTCCACCTAGAGGGGGAGCTGTAGCCTTAACAGCAGGTGGTTCAATGGCCTGAGGCCGCATTTCTGCCTTTGTAATGGAGGCCTCTGGGGTTAGTGGAGGGCCATTTGCATTGCCTGACATCCTCTGCAGGGTAAGTTTAATTTCCCCCAGAAAACATTGACAGTCTGTGAGAAATTCCCCTGCTCTTTTCAAGTCCTTCCCTGTCCTCCCTCTCCTAAATATACTGGCCTCCCGGTGCTTATTGCTTGCCTGCTCATGACTTCCTCTTGCCTGTCTTATAAACATAGCTAGGTCTCCCTGGTGGGGGGGGGCTGTTTTCACATCCTGCGAACATTCCTCTATCCTGCATTTGTTTGACCCAGCTGGCAAATCTCTCCCTTCCTTTCTTTTGATCCGTGACTGGGACCTTTGTCAGCCATCTAGCCATTGTCTGGGATAGTGCCGACCCCAGGGAGTCGGGCTTACAGGCCTGCCACCGTTCCATTGTTTCTTGAGACATGTCATACAGGTATTACCCGTACCCCTTGCTGCAGCTGAGTGACGTAGTGTCCGTGTATTTAGACCCCAACAGGAAACTTCTACACAGACGCTAACCGTCTGTGCGCCTGTTAGCTGGGACTTAACGCCAGCCTATCTACACGTTTTAACTCAGGGCAGCAGTGGTACCGTATCTTGCTTGTATTCCCGCTATCCTAGTCCAACCCCTTGTATTTACACTATCACTCAAGATCTGTTTTGCTGTGTGGAATTCTCAATCAGTCTCGACTGGTTGATACACACACAGGAATACAGTAAAGATATCAATTGAGTGATGAACCACCCCACATTTCACAAATCGAGAACAACAAACTTAATTTTCTACCAGCCACAGCGGCTTGGTACACACAGGAATACTATACAATGCCAGATGTGTGAGAACTCACCCGTCTTGCTGTATGGAATTGTCAAACTGGAGTTCTCAATCAGTCTCTGCTGCTTGACACACACAGAGATACAGTGTTATGACAGTGGTAACTCACTTCACTTTTCCTGTTTATTTATCTATTTTAGTTTGTTGTATTTATTTAATTATTTTTGTATTTATAATTTAATTCATTTATATATTTACTTATCTGTAACAACCTGCAATTCTTCATTTAAATTCTCTCAACTTGATAAATAAAATCAGTTCGTCCAGTTGAACACGAACTGGTTGACTTTGAATACATGAATAAAAGTTGCGTCACCCTTTCAGTCAACAGAAAGGTGGACGTTTTGCCTAATTAGAATTTGATTCAAAATTTTTTCTTTGAATGCCTCTTTTTTTTTTTTTTTTTTTTTTAAATATATATATACTTTGGCAAATTGTGGAGTGAATGTAGTTTACCCTGACCCAGCTTGGCCACCGCTCGATCAGGGAAAACACTCCCCCGTGCAAACCTGCATTTTAGCAGGTCCCTGAGGTCTTTTGTTTTTATTTACCATATGGATTTTAAAGCTTTAATTTCAACCAGAGAGATAAAGTTCCAGATTTATTATTAAGATTTTAAGTTTTTGTTGGCAGTAATTGTGAAATAGTGCACTTCCTATATTTGGCCACACGATGGAGGCACTGTGCCACAGCTTGAAGGTGATTCAAAATGGCGCCCACACATGCGCAATAAATGGGACACGTGCAAAATGGCCCCTGAGCCTATTGTTCACAAACCATGTGCTTTTTTTTTTTTTTTTTTTAAGTTTAAGAAAAATGGAGCACTGCCTCCTTAATCCCAGCTATACACACTACCACAGCTTTACAACTTTAATTTAGCGCTTCATTTTAATGCTGTTACCTCAAATAATCCTCAGTATTTTGTTTTACCAATTTCACCTCCACTCAGTGGTGGGTCCATTCCTTTGTTCTGACCACGCGGTCCGGAGCCCGCCATTAGTTAAATCATTATGGAAAAAAGTTTAATAAATATTTCCAACTCACGGTATTTTCCCAAACCACACTTTTATCCCCTAGATACACAAAATTTTACAGAAATCATTTTACTTATGAATGCATTCACTATTGTTGGAATAAAAGAGTCTTATGCAATCCTGTAAGTTATTATTTTTATACTTATGAGCAGGCCCTCACTAGAGGTGGAAAAAGGATTTCTTGCGGCTGCCTGTTATGTTACTCATACTGTAGTCTGAGATTCTTATAACATATTAAGAGTACCGTACCTATATATATACTCACTACTGTAACCGAAATCAGGCTACCCCTGGATGGTTAATTTGGGAGACGTCTAAGTCTCTTATTCCAGCACAGACTGTAACTGAAATTTGCCTTTAATTTGGGAGACAAATGCGGCTGATCCCGCAGTTCTCTAAGTCTCTTATTTATTTCGCAACAGACTGCTCCGAAATACTTCACCTACGTGGCATCGTTTTTTAACGGCATCGGGTCGATTCTTTAACCCCCCCGGCATCAGGCTTAACCCTGGAGATCAATTTGGAAGACAGGCACGGCCGTTGCCTTCTATTGTCTTATTAATTCTGGGTACAGACTGCAACCCAGAATCTCGCCGATCCATTTAATCTTTTGTTAAACAGAGGCTACTTTCACAAAGGCCTCGGCAAGTCCCCTTGTACAAGCGGTAGCGTGATTAACTCTAATCACAGCGGACACTTTCTCTCGTGGCCTCTTTTCGACTACGAGAACAAGCGGTGTCTTGTGTTTAGCAAATTAAATGATCGCGGCTTCACTCCCAGAGTGGCATCGGGTCGAACGTTTCAATGGCTCCCCCCGGCAACAGGTTGCTAAAACCTGGCTCTTTTCATTTGGGAGACAAACCTGGGTGATTATTAGTCACCCTGGCATCCTAAGTCTCGTCATTTTGGCTCAGACTGAATCCAAAACGTTTTAAAATTTGGCGGACCATGTACCCGTCATACATGTCCAGGGCCGCGGCCGTTCTATCTCAGACTGAACATAGAACACGTGCACTCTCTTTAACTTTTCAAACTATTGTTTAAACTTTACATGTGACTCCCAACCAAATGATAAATTTCGAGATCGGATATACCCCTTAATCAGACAACTGTAAATTTAGAGTGGCCAAACTGCAGAATTTTGTAGACAAAAGGCTCTGCTTACCTTTTTATTCAGGCGCGCCACAGTGGTCTGTAAAAGGGTCCTTCCGATGTAGTTTTTTGGCTCGTCTCGAAGTAATTCAATCCGGGTCACCGGCACCAATTGTTAGAAAAATACCCGATTCTTTGATTGAAAGGTCCAAGAACAAACCGGAGATTTCTTCAATTTAAAGATGAAACATTTATTTAGAAGTCACATGTAAAGCAAGCAGCGCTGGATCAGTTTGATGCTGTCCCTTCGAGAACGTCGTCAGACTGATCCCGACTTCCGGGTGTGGGTTATATTCATCTTCTCGGGGGTGGGGCAACCCAGTACAATAGGATGGGCTTATACGCAACTATCTTATTGGCTAATCTACCTATGGCGGGAACAGGCCATCCACTGAACACGCCACTACATTCTAGAATGTACTATCAACGGTATGCGTGCGTGTTGAGTTTGGGTGTGTATCTAATGTGAGAGACCTGACCTAAGAGAGAGAAAAGAGAGGGCTTTATACTTTGGTCTCATTCCTATTATCTCAGTTTATCATAACATACTTGTTCATAAGCATGCAAACAGAATTTGTATGGAATATGTGTAGAGCATAATGGGAGATCACCTACAGAATTATTATTCTGGCACTAACTATACCTTAACCCTTTCAGTATATTAGAATTCTAACTGAGCCAATGACTTACAGTAGTTCGTGTGACTTTGAGTTCTTATTTCCTGTGGGAAGCAAATGTAGATTACTGACAGTCCAGCTGCATCGTGAAGTTTGAGATTGTTTTAATTTGAGACAAATGTCACCAGTTGCCCTGTTGCAGTGTTTGGGTATTCCACGACTGTCCAAATGTCCTGCTTTCCAAAGGAGACCATAAGGTTCCATTCATTTCTCACCTAGGTGTACAGAAGCTTCAGAGAGGTTTGTTTAATGCAACGGCAGTGTAGGGTGTTGAGGGAACAAAGAGAATAACAATGCATTCTTTCCTCATTGTTTGAAGGGTTGTGAAGAAAGAGTTGGGGGTTGGTGAGCAGAAGGCAACAACAGTTAGCGTTTCTTTGGTGTCGTGGTTGATGAGGGTCACTGAGGAAATCCGTCTACCTGGTACGGATTCCGCTACAATACAAAGAACTCAAGGCAACTGTGTTCACAAAACAAGTTATATTTAATAAAGTGGAATGACACAGGGAATAAGTGTTGAACATGCTGGTGCAGTTCATTTAATATTTAGTAGAAAAGCCTTTGGTGGTAATAACAGCTTCCAGATGCCTCCTGGAGAAAAACTAGGTCCAGGCATTGCTCATGAGTGATTTTAGCCCATTCTTCCACACAGACTGTCTTCAAATCTTGAAAGTTCCGTGGGTGTCTTCAATGAACACTGATCTTCAGTTTGTTCCATAGATTTTCAAATGGATTCAGGTCAGGTGACTGACTGAGCCATTCTAGCAGCTTTATTTTCTTTCTCTGGAGCCAGTTGAGAGTTTCCTTAGCTGTGTTTGGGATCATTGTCTTGCTGAAATGTCCACCCTCGTTTCATCTTCAGCATCTTGGCAGATGGCTACAGGTTCTTATCAAGAATGTCTCTGTACATTTGTCCATTCATCTTTCCTTCAATTATTTGATGTCTGCCTGTACCATGTGCTGAAAACACCCCCACACCATAATGCTCCCACCTCCAAACTTCATTGTTGGTATGATGTTTTTGGGCTGATGTGCAGTGCCATGCTGTGTGTTGTGTCATCCAAAAAGTTCAATTTTGGTCTGATTTGACCAGACTATATTCTCCCAGTATTTTACTGGCTTGCCCAAATATTGTGCATCTGTGGGGATGTTAAAATAAGGCACGGCGACTGGAGTTTTAATGGAAGTTTATTCATCAAATCATCGCCATCATGGAGCTCACCCCAGCGGCTGTATAAGCATGCTGGGGATTGCTCTCAGGCTCTCATGAGCAGTCGTCAGAAGCAGTCAGAAGAAGAACAGAGAGTGAACATATGAATTCAGCCACTTAAATACCCAGCAACGGACAATACATCAAAGGCATTTTATCATCAAAGGAAATGCATTCAGACATGTGACATTTGTACCACAATGCGAGCAGGAAGCATGAATGTTTGCATTTGCGTCATACATATCCACAGGATGCTGGTGCCTGAACTAAGCACAGGAAGGCTGCCTATTGATCTCAACACACACATCTCACTGTCCTGTTAATTGCTCTAGTCGAGCGCTGTGTTTGTCCGTGGCTGCTGTGGGGGGGTACCCCATACACTCCCCCCCCAGAGGGCTTAGCGGGGAGCTGAGACCTCAGTAGTCCCGCTTTGGTGGCGAGCTGCGGGGAAAGTCTGTGCCGGGGAAGGGAGGAGGGTGGGGGTAGCAAGTGGCGGGGGATGTCCATGGCTGTGGGAAGAAAAGTTAGTCTCTGATTCCTCTCGCGATTCAGTCCGGCAATGAAGAAAAACAGGAGCTGAAGCTATGTGAGGGACTTGACGTTTAGGCTTTAGGTGCGTTCACGGCCCTAAAGCCCTCGGGGACAGCTGACGGCTGGATTCCCGTCGTGCGCCGTGGCTGAGACTTACACCAAATCCTGTGTGCGGGCTGCGTGTGTGCTTCAGGTGTGTGAGCAGTCCTGAAGAGCCATGTGCAGCGGCGGAGGATGATGTATAAGTCTGTAGAGCCAGCTTGTCTCTGGTGCGCGGCACGCGCTGCGGCCACGTGCCTTCCAGCTGCGCTGTTCTGATGCGAGGCTTCTGTGCATGGCCGGTCCGCTGTCGCGAGGCGAATCAGGGTCAGGGGGCTTGATGGAGATCTGCGCAGTCGGCGCCGATTGTCTCCCCTGTTCGGGCTGTTGGTCGTCGCTCGTGCCGGGTCATGGTGCGTTCAGGTCCACGCGTTCTCCGTCGGCCATGGGCCACCGTCGTGGAGAGAGGGCAAGGTGTGTGCGCTCTCGTGTGGCGACACAGAATCGTGTGTCAGGAGCCATGAGAGCGGCCGGTCCAGCGTGGATGTGCCGATCTAGGCGTGCAGACCTCACCATGAAATTTCCTCAGCTTTCCCGGTCGTGGGTGGTCTCCGAAGAGCGTCAAAGTCTCCCTAAAGCAGAAAGGAAGGGCAGATCAGTCAGGCTGCCGCATTCGCTTGTCGTCGGAGAATCACTGCCGGGTGCTGCGTTTGCTGGCAGCGTGTTCTTTTCAGCGTCGGGTCGCCAGCGTGGTTGTCCAGACCAGATGGTTGCGTCGCACAAAGCGTGTGCGTCTGCGGGTTCACCAGTGTGGGGATGTTAAAATAAGGCACGGCGACTGGAGTTTTAATGGAAGTTTATTCATCAAATCATCGCCATCATGGAGCTCACCCCAGCGGCTGTATAAGCATGCTGGGGATCGCTCTCAGGCTTTCATGAGCAGTCGTCAGAAGCAGTCAGAAGAAGAACAGAGAGTGAACATATGAATTCAGCCACTTAAATACCCAGCAACGGACAATACATCAAAGGCATTTTATCATCAAAGGAAATGCATTCAGACATGTGACATTTATACCACAATGCAAGCAGGAAGCATGAATGTTTGCATTTGCGTCATACATATCCACAGGATGCTGGTGCCTGAACTAAGCACAGGAAGGCTGCCTATTGATCTCAACACACACATCTCACTGTCCTGTTAATTGCTCTAGTCGAGCGCTGTGTTTGTCCGTGGCTGCTGTGGGGGGGTACCCCATACATCAAACTTTAAACGAGCTTCAATATGCTTTTTCTTCCGCAATGGAGTCTTGCAAGGTGAGTGGGCATATAGCGCATGTCGGTTGAGTGCATTACTTATTGTTTTCTTTGAAACAGCTGTACCTGCTAACTCCAGGTCTTTCTGGAGCTCACCATGAGGGGTCTTTGGCTCTTGGATAACTCATCTGAAAATTCTTTTGACTCCTCTGTAAGAAATCTTGTGAGGAGCTCCTGATCGTGGCTGGTTTATGGCAAAATGATGTTCTTTCCACTTCCAAATGATGGCTCCAACAGTACTCAATGGAACACTCAGCAGTTTAGAAATGCGCCTGCAACCAATGCCATCATTATGTTTTGCAACAATATTTTTTTATTTATTTATTTGACCTTTATTTTACCAGGTAAAATGTTTGAGAACCAATTCTCATTTACAAACATGACCTGGCAATAAGGTTGTGAAGGTCTAGAGAGAGCTCTTTGCTTCTACCCATCATGAGTTCTTTGTGGTGTGACAATCTGATATTCGCACACCTCTTTAAAGGCTATCAGTCAGGACTTGACCAGCTGAAATTAATTTGCACCAATAGGGGATGGGACGGCTTCCTAAATTCTGATGGATTTCAGCTAGTTTCTTGACTTTCTATGCCTTTTTGCACCTCTTTTTCTTCATGTGTTCAATATTTATTCCCTGTGTCATTCCACTATTAAATATAACTTGTTTTGTGGACACAGTTGCCTTGATTTCTTTGTATGTATGGATTACTTGGGTTGTTACTGATATCTGGCGAAAATCTCAGGTCAATGGCACCATCAGAAATATGTTTATTTGAAAAATGCTGACGTGTTCAATACTTATTTTCCCTGCTGTAATTACTCGGAAGGAAAGGGCAGTTTTCTGTCAAAGAAATAGACATCCTTATGTGTGAAGTAAAAATGCAAGACAATATCAGATAACATCATTAATGGGAGTGCCACTCTAAGTTTGGCGGAGTAGGCATGGGAGGAAGTAGCCGAGAGTGTTACAAAAACAGGACTCCAACACCGGAACTGAGTTTGCTAGGTGTAGGCTGCATTCACACTAGGATTGTCCGGGGGTCTCGGTTTGATTGGGCAGGGAATGCCGAGAATTTTCGCACTTTCGTTTGGTTTGGTTTGCATTCACACTGCAGCGGACCAAACTGCCTGGACAACATCACGCAGTTACAACAGCTGCTCGTTTGGGGCGCTGTAGCCGAAATCACCACTGACCAGGAAGAAAAAATTTTGGTGAAGAAGAAAAATCAGACTCATCGATTGGCCAGGACCGAAAACGGAAATCCGTTCCCTTCAGCCAGGTTGTTTGTCTGCCACAAACATTTTTTAACTTCTTGGATTTCTTGCATCCACACAGTTGTCTTTATTGTTATTTTCTACCCAAAATGCGCTATGGTAAATGCCACTTCCTCTTCTCAGACTACGTGTTGCTATAGCTACACAAACGTCGAGGGGCACTTCTGCCCTTTGGTCCATTGGATAGTCCGTTTGCATTCACACTGCAAGCGAAGTACGCCAAACTTTGTTTGCAAGTGAATTCAATTCAATTCAACTTTATTTGTATAGCGCCATTTCACAACATCAGTCATCTCATAGCACTTTAAACTGTAGAGGAAACCCCCACAATTGCAGAAAGACCCCAGCAATCAGTCGATGCCCTGTGAGCAAGCGCTTGGCAATGGTGGAGAGGAAAAACTCCCTTTTAACAGAAAGAAACCGCCAGCACAACCAGGCTCAGGGAGGGGCAGTCATCTGCTGCGACTGGCTGGGGGGTGAGGGGATAAAGAAGATGAAAAAGTGAACCGAGACCTCCGTTTTCAGGCGGCCCAGACTTTGCTTGTTTGGTGTGCACCAGAATTCAAATGTGCGTTCAGATGACACCAGACAAACTGAACTATCCGTGGATAGTCCTTTGGTCCAGACCAAACAGGGGCCATGTGAATGTCCTTATTGAATAAAATAAATGCAGCTTGTGGGCTGGAAAACACACCACTTAGCAGGAACAAAAAAACAAGGCAAGGACATGGAACAATGCAAGTCTAGATAACATGGCTTGGAAGCAAGATGAGAAAAATATGGCCTGAAAAACAAGACTAGGCAAAATCACTCTAGCATGCCACACCAATCACCAAGTGCAGCATGTATAAGTACTCTTAACATAATCAGCACACACATGAATAATCAGACATACAAGACACAGCCATGAGCATTTAAGAAAACAAAACAAAGACCAGAAAATATCAAAAGGCGCTGTCAAAATAAAAGCCAAACAAAAACGAGAACAAGACAAGGATAATAATGAGCAAACATAATAACCATGATAATACTACAGCGTGTTTACACAAAGAACACAAGGCGAAATATCAAATATCACTCTGTCAATCGTTTCCGTGTCCAGGCCGGGTGAGGTTTCCCCGTGTTGTCCCGATCAAGACAGAAATACTCGAGACATACACCCAAAACGAGGACATGTGCTGTGCTCATGGCCTGATCCTTACAGAGAGTGTGAACAGAACAACTGATGTGTACCCACAAGTTTTTAGAACGTGCTGCTTAAATAGCTATTGACAATGCGCCATTGGCTTTTGATGTGGTTTTTGTTATAATAATAATGAGGGTCCAAAGTTATCCAAGCCACTTTGCGGTGCAAATTTATACTTTAGATCATCATAATTGGAGCATTTTCCTTTATCAAAACTGAATATCTTGATTAATTTCACCATCAGATTTCAGCTGAGGATATCAAGGAGACAGAAATTTAAAAGGATAAACTTTCACACATTCAATATTTATTACACACGGGGAAATATTTAACATCTTTTTTATTTAATTTTGACAGTTGTAGTTAGTGTTTGAAATTAAATTACAAATCATGATATTCTATTTTACTGAGATGCACTAGTAATTACTCCTTTTTTCTCATTAATTCAGTTTAATATGATGTGTTATCTTCATTTTTTTTTTTTTTTTGTAGGGTGATGTTGTGTCTGTCACTTTTGTAGCAGCAAACCCCAGAAACACTGGAGACATTGTAAGGATTCTGTTTTTGGTCATTTTTCTTAAAATGTGCTTTTCTTCTTTCTTCTGTCCTCTACATTTAACCTTTTGTATCTTCTTGTTCGCAGAGAGACAAAACTTTTGTGACTGTGGAGATTTTTGACAACAGAACAGGGACTTGGGATGTGGTCCACACTGATGCATCATGGGAAACCAGGTAGGCCGCTGCTTCTGCAACCTGTGGCTCAGGAGCCAAATGCACCTCTTTACAGGAATTCCAGGGCAACAAGGAAGTTCAATTTAAATCTTTTTAATACCTTTTTAACACCATTTCATCAAATTTACAACCTCACACTTGCAAAATGTCTGACTACATTACATCCTTGTACAGTTGAGGAGAACTGAAAAAAATAAAAGATATACAGTAAATAAATAAATAAATACATTGTTTGCATTTATGAATGAAATGCCCATTTCCAGTTCCGTGTGTACCTCCTATATTCTGTATCCTGACTGTATCTGTGACTGCAACTGTTTCTGAGGATAACCCCTGCCTTCTTCTTCCCCAGGTTTCATTGGCTAAAGGGTTCAGGCGAGCAGAGCAATACTACAGTGGAGTGGCACATCCCTCCCACAGCTCCCAGTGGGACCTACAGGATCAAACACTATGGCCACTATAAGGAGAGGAAGAACTTCCTGCCCGTCATCACACCATATGAAGGCTCATCTGATGCCTTTAGAGTCACTGCCAGCTTCTACTATGACTGACCACATCCAGAGAGCCTGACAGGGAGTTAGTGACCCAGGGTTCATAAAGCTGACTGTTATTAAGAGTTAAATTATTTAGTCTTAACAGGTGAACACAATAAATGGTTTTAAATATGGCGGCATCTGTGTTTTTGTTCAGGTAGAAATGTTGAATAAGTTCTGCTGCTCTAGACTTATTGTAATACAAGTGTAAATAACTACTGCCATCTCAACCTATTCTACAGCTGTAGCTGATTGGGTCTAAACAGTGTTAACCTGTTCTTACTGGCTCCCAGGCACAGCGCAGCTTTTGCTATATGTGTGTTCAGACCATCTGTAAGTTAGTTGTGTTCCGGTTTCCATGCAGTATGGACATTGAGTGATTATTCCTCCATTTGTGCCAAGGGACCACGGAGCCACAACCTGCTCTGTCATACAGTCTGTGAAGTTATTGATAACTTACCTACTGCTGTTCATTGCTGCTGTTCTGTTTTGAGAGCTGTAACCTGCCTGCTGTTCGTCAGTAAATGTTCAGAACCGAACTTCCTTTGTCGTGACCTTATTCACCCATTGTCTTCACCACTACACAGAGTGTACGTCATAACGAGTAAGTCCACAACAACTGGAGCCAGAAGTGGGATGACGTATTGCATGATAAAGTTGAAGATTGTTAGGCCAGAAGAGAACTGTAGCTTGCATGCTAGCAGCTAGCCTCTACTGTCATCTAGTGATTACCCTGCATAATCATAGACAAAGACGTGTGACATTTTGCAAGCAAGAATCCCTTCCGTGTCTCACTGGGTCAGGTGACTTCAGCCCACCTGCTCAGAAGAGGAATGTAACACTGCCTAGTGCTCATAACAAACCTACAGAGTGGTTCCCAAATGTGGCACAGCTTTAAAGAGAGCGCCAATGCTCACCTGCATCCATTACCGGAGTGGTGGCTCAGTTGGTAGAGCATCCGCCCCACACCCGGGAGGCAGGGGTTCAAATCCCAGCCGGGTCATGCCAAAGACCATATAAAAGCGGAACTTCCTGCCGTCCAGCTTGGTGCTCAGCAATAATGGAATAGAGGAGGGAAATCTGTGGCAGCGCCTTGCATGGCAGTGACCCCTCTGATTCTATATATGGGTGTGTGTGTGATTAACACTATAGATAAGAGAAACACAATTTCATTCTAATGTACATGATTGGCTGTATGGATTGAATGACAATAAAGGGTGATTTCATTTTAATTTAAAGAAAAATTAAAAAAAAGGAAAAAATAACTAAAACAATAATAACAAAGAAGATGATGGGAACCAGGAGGAGCAAAGCAGAAAGAGAGCGAGAATGGAGCAGCTGCAGACTGAGCAGGCACCAGCATGGATGAGCCTCTTTATGCGGCAGATGCAGCAAACACAGCAGCAGGGACTACGGCTATTGCAGCAAATGCAGCAACAAAATCTGCAAATGCAGCTGCAAAACTAGCAGCAAGGGTCTCTACCACAAGACCAACACCATACAAACACTGGTAGCGACCTGGGAGCAGCAGCTGCTGCTCCCCATCGATTTCCTGCTCCCTGCTATTCCTCGCCACATAACCATGGACAGGTATGAGGCCTTGACTCCAATCCCAGCCTTCAGTCCAGAGCTGCATGTTATTCAGCAGCGCTCACTCACTTCAGCTCCTGCCAGACAGTGGAGTGCAGAATACACCAGCACAGATCCAGTTGTCAGTCGACGTGGCTGACCCAAGGGGGGTGATGTTGCACCACCCAATACAGCCACCACTCCTACTAACCAGAATCCTCACATCACTCAAGTCAACAACAGGAGGCCAGACTCCACCATGGGAACTTTCAGTTCACATCAAAGCAACTACAGTGACCTCCAGGCTTATGCCCGACCCTCATCTTGTTGCTCCAGGACAAAACTCCTCACCCCGTTTGATTGAAGTGAGGACTGGAATGCATTCTATATGTCCTTTGAAAGAATGGCTACAAGACGTGGGTGGTCTCATCTGGAAAAGGTAGATAGGCTTCATGAGCAACTGAGGGCCTCTGCTATGCGCTTCCTCTGTTCCCTGCCTGAGCATGTGCAAGAAGATTTCTGTCTCCTCATACACCAACTGAAACAACACTTCAGCCAGTCTGATCCGCCTACCACTGTGTGATGTCGCCTCAGTGAACTTCGTCAGCAGAAGTCATCAGCTGAGTTCGCTGAGGAGGTCCGCTGGCTTATCATTTTGGCCTACCCCAGAGTTGACTTGTCTACAGGAGCAGCTGGAAGCGGATGCATTCCTAAAGGGACACCACAATCAGTGGGCCACCTACGAAGTAATGAATAAAAATCCCTCCACCCTCTCTGAAGCTCTAAAGCTTGTGGAGGCCCATGAACACAATTATAGAGCAACTCTGGGCCAAGATACTGAAGGGAAAGGAAAGGTCCAACTCATTTCCTGGGCAGATAAGAATCTTGAAGAGAAGGCAGCTTATCCAGCAGCACTGCCCCTGCAGAGGGAAGTCCAAGCCCTGGTGGATGAAATCATGCGACTCCGAGACAGCAAGGCTCGAGCGGCAGACGAAATTAAGCGACTCGGAGAACAGGTTGGGCAGCTGCAGCTCCTCATTGCATCTGGGGCTGGGAATCGCTGTGCCCCCAATGTGACCTCCTCAGGCCAAGGCCCATTGGGTGGGCAGCAACGTGGGAGGTCCCCCACATGTCTGCCAAGCTCCCCCAGTACAGCAGGTCAATTTCACTCACCAAGCCCATCTGCCAGCCAAAAAACTACTTGCTACCAATGTGGAAAATCGGCCATTTCAAGAGGGACTGTTCGTGGTCACCCAGCCCCAAGAGGCAGGAAAACTAGAACTGGCCAGGTCCAATGGCCATGGCCTCTCCAGAAATGTAAGCAGCTATGTGACAACCCTCAAAGACAATGAGATTACCCCCTCACCCATCATTACCATAGGCCAAGCGGAAAGTGATGGCCCCAGCCTAATGGCCCCCATGCAAGTGGATCACCTGCCTGTTCAGTGTGTCTTTGACTTGGGTGCAGAAGCCACTGTAATGTCCCAAGAGCTATTCCAGCATCTTCAACTAGAAAACCGGTCAATTAACAAGACAGCCCGCCTCCTGAATTCAAAGACCAGTAAAGCTATGGGGACTGCAAGTGGCTACAAGGTGACGATCTTAAAGTGGGCAGCAGGAGCAGAGACTGGAATCTGTATGTGGCACCTATCCGCTATTCCCTTCTAATGGGACTTGACTTTATGCTGGCAGCCAATGTAACCATATTAGGAGGACGCAAGGTGTTCATCGAAGGTGAGCCAGTCCCCAGCTATATCATAAGGTTTTCAGTGGGAAGCTATGCCGTCTCCAGAGTGCTTCTCATGACACCTTCAACCCTGCCCCAACAGAGTGAATGTGACGTATGGGGTGTTATGTAAAACCCTAAGCCTGGCGTAACAGCAGTGCTGGAACCAGCTGGTCAGGCAGATGGTGTGTCCTCAGGTAGTGTCCTGGTGGACATGGACAAGAAGGTGCCTATCTGCATTTGCAACCTGTGACCTTTAAGCACCAGCCTACCGGGAGGTACCTGCCTGGGAATCCTCGTTGAAGCTTTGGAGGAACCTCCTGACATCCTCACTGAAACATCACCAGCGGCAGCTGAGCTTCCCGTACGACAATTATGTCGCCTGAAGCTAGTGAGTGCACTAGATCTACCCAGTGTAAATTACTGCCATCTCAACCTATTCTACAGCTGCAGCTGATTGGGTCTAAACAGTGTTAACCTGTTCTTATTGGCTCCCAGGCACAGCACGGTTTTTGGTATGTGTTCAGACCGTCTTTAAGTTAGTTGTGTTCCGGTTTTCATGCAGTATGGACATTGAATGATTATTCCGCCGTTTGTGCCAAGGGACCACGGAGCCACAACCTGCTCCTGTCTTATACAGTCTTTGAAGTTACTGATAACTTACCTACTGCTGTTCATCGCTGCCGTTCTCTTTTGAGAGCTGTAACCTGCCTGCTGTTCATCAGTGAACGTTCAGAACTGAACTTCTTTTGTCGTGGCGTTATTCACCCACTACCTTCACCACCACATGGAGTGTACGTCATAACAACAACTAAGTCCACGACATTATGATGTACTGACACTGACAATGCATGGATAAAATTGCAAGTTCACCCAGGTGTGATGTTCACATTGTCACCAGTTCAAGGTAAAGTCAGTAAAAACACATCTACTGCAGTCATTTGACCTGAGACTGAATGCTAACTTATAGCATTCCTTTCTCAGTTGAGCCAGGTGCTAGTTTTTTTTTTCTTTTTTGCCAATAGTAAAGGGGTGTAAGGTTCATTAGAGTGATGCCCTTTTTGATAGAGAATAGCTAGTAGCTCCAAATACAGCATGATAGGTTATTTTAAGGACTAGTAAAATATAAAGACTTTGAGGACTGGTAAAATAGATAAATGTATACAACATTTAGTTCCGACCATGCAATCTAATTGGACAAATTAACTATATTCCCCAATAATCACACTTGGACTTTTCACGGAATATCACTTTGTATCACTGTATTGCCTTAGGGCTCAGCTCCCTCTTCACCACATCAGTCCAGTACAACGTCTGCATTACTGCATATGCTGCTCCAATCTGTCTGTCAATCTCCTGTTACTTGAATTCATCCACTTGGGGCAGTAGCTTGTCCCTGACCTCTTTTCCACCCTGAAAAAGAGATGGGCGAAGATAAAGCCGTCATCGTCCTCGCCTCTCAGACTCAGCATCCTCGCCATCAGGTCAGCGGGCCTGTCTGCTTCGCCTTCGGTCAACATCAGGAGCTTCTCTGCCCACTCTCCCAGCGAGGGGGTGAAAGCACGGATGAGCGCAGCTTTCAATGCGCCGTACTTGTCGACCTCTGGTGGATGGTTAGTCAGGCTCTCCACCTGCTGTGCTGTGAGGCTGTCCAGCTTTGCTACCACATGGTAGAATTTTGTTGCATCTGCTGACATTCTCCGTAGGTGAAACTGCGCCTCGACCGTGTTGAACCAGGCACGTGGGCTGTGCTGCCAGAACTCGGGCAGCTGGACTGCGGTAGCTGCGCTAGCCTGGTTGGCTCCTGATGAGTCTGCTGTATGAAGTTTGTCCATACTTAGTCGTAGGGTCACCAGTGTAGAGAATGCGTTCAAGAATGAGGCTGAGTTTATTTCTCAGAGTCAACTTTATTGAGTGAACACATGCTCTATCAGTCTCTAGGCAGGAAAAAGAGACTGAGCAATCAAATACCACGTTCTTATACTCTGCTGGAGCCACAACTCTCGGTTACATGTTACTTAAGCAAACATATAATTACATGGCACATAGTCTCAGTCACAATGCACTCTTTCATGTCTCACTATTGTCTCTTATCCCTCGATGGTCCGGGAATCTTCCTGGGACGTCCTCTCCGAGACAAAGGCCAAAACTCACACCTACTCGTCATCTCCTGTAGATCTCTGCGGGTCCAGACCTCTTTTGTCCCACCAGACGTGGAGTCCCCAATCCACATACAGTCATACATTTGTGGGGAGATATGAACTCAGTATCTGCGCCACCTAACCCCCCCCAAACGTCTATTCAGGGACAAAATCTAATCAGAGCTGTATGGCAGAAACATCACAACATAACACAAATCAATCCACCAATTGCTTGGGTTTAAACCTCCTGCCAAATCTGCTGTAAACCGGCTTTGTTCCTTCTGCAGCGGCTCCCTGCATCTGTGAATCAGACTTGTTAGCACATCTCTGTGGTGGCAACGAACAATGCCTTTTCGGCGGCCTGCCACGGTGGGGGGCCCTGGCCAACTGCACGTGTTCATCAGCCAGAACAAAGGCGGGTTTGAGTCTGTTAATGCAAATCAACTCTTTTCTGTCTCCCAAATCAAGCAAAAATTGTTTCTCTCTTGTTTCCAACACTCTGAAAGGCCCGTCGTAAGGGGGTCGCAAACCTGGTCTTTGAGCATCATGTCTAACAAAAACAAACTCCGCATTCTTTAAAGCTCTTGGCACAAAAACGCGTGGAAAACTGTGATGCACTGGGCCAGGGAGGGTGTTTGATCCTGTGCCGCTCTGCAACAGCTGAGCGGGGGGGCAATTTGGTGCGGGGTTGTCAGGGAGGAAATCCCCCGGCAAACGGAGGGGTTGAGCAAAAACTAATTCAGCCGGGGAGGCTTGCAAATCCTCCTTGGGTGCAGAACGCAACCCCAATAAAACCCATGGAAGTTTGTCCACCCAATTTGTATCTGTGAGAGACGCTGTGAGGGCTGCTTTCAATGACCTATGAAAGCGTTCGCACAAACCGTTAGCCTGAGAGTTATACGCGGTAGTGTGGTGGATCTTCACCCCCAGGCTGTGGGCCATGGATGACCAGAGTTCAGAAACGAATTGGGGACCTCTGTCGGACGTTATGTCCGACGGGACTCCAAAACGCGCGACCCAAGCCGTTAAAAACGCGCGTGCAACGTCTGCCGCCGTAGCTGACGCTAGAGGGACCACTTCCGGCCAACGCGTGGTGCGATCTACCATCATCAAAAGGTGTGTGCACCCCTGCGACAACGGAAGGGGGCCCACCAAGTCGACATGCACATGATCAAAACGTTTAGCCGGGATGTGAAAAGGTTCCAAAGGAGCCCTAGTGTGTTTGTGTATTTTGGCTCGTTGACACGCTACGCAGGCCGCTGCCCATTCTTTGACCTGTTTACGCAACCCCGGCCAAACAAATTTCTCTCCTACCATTTTAATCGATGCGCGCACCCCCGGGTGCGCCAGAGAATGGATTGAGTCGAAAACGCGGCGGCGCCATGCAGCCGGAACTACGGGGCGAGGCCGCCCGGTGGAGACATCGCAGATTAGAGGGGGCATACCTATCTGCAGCACCCTGTGCTCCAGCCTTAACCCTGTTGGTCCAGACTGGAGCGTGCGCACATTCGCGTCGTCAGCCTGCTCCGCGGCCATGGCTGCGTGATCTAAACCAACGTGGACCGGGGCTGCGAGTGCTTCTGCGCCACGGACTTGGCCCGCGGCCACGGCTGCCGAGCCTGCCCCCACGGGGCTTGGCGCTGCTACTGCACGCGAAAGACAGTCTGCCACCACATTATGTTTGCCCGCGACATGCTGAATATCGGTGGTGAACTGTGATATCGCGGCCAGCTTTCTTTGTTGCCGGCCTGACCAAGGCTCTGAAATCTTGGCCATCGCAAACGTTAACGGCTTATGGTCCACAAACGCGGTAAAACGGCGCCCCTCGAGCCAGAATTGGAAATGGCGGGTGGCCAAATGCAGGGCCAAAAGCTCCCTGTCGAACGCGCTGTACTTCCGCTCGTTATCGTGCAAGGTTTTGCTGAAAAACGCGAGGGGTTGCCAGCTCCCCGCCACGAACTGTTCAACGACCGCCCCCACCGCTAAATCAGAAGCGTCCGTGGTGAGCGCCATACGTACCGTTGGCACCGGGTGTGCCAACAAAACGG
Organism: Pholidichthys leucotaenia; assembly: GCA_020510985.1. Lineage (NCBI taxonomy): Eukaryota > Metazoa > Chordata > Actinopteri > Cichliformes > Pholidichthyidae > Pholidichthys > Pholidichthys leucotaenia. The sequence goes on from CM035836.1 coordinate 313,012,359, forward strand.
CGTGCGCCAGGGCTGATTTGACCTGGGAGAATGCGCGCTCCCGCTCCGGGGACTACTCGATCTTATTCGTAGGTTTTTGCTTTTTAAGTGCCGCGTACAATGGTTGCATGAGCTGCGCTGCGCCTGGGAGGATGCGGTTATAAAAATTAACCATTCCCAAAAATTCCTGCAATGCTTTTACCGTCTGAGATTTGGGAAAATCCATTATTGCGCGTACTTTATCGGGCAGAGGGACTGCTCCTTCTGGCGAAACGCGATGCCCCAAAAAATCGATCTGCGCAACCCCAAACTGGCACTTTGCTGGATTAATTATTAACCCGTGCTCTGCCAGCCTCCGAAAAACCACTGTGAGGTGGCTTTCATGTTCGTCTTCGGACGTGCTGGCTACTAAAATATCATCCAAGTAGACGAACACAAAAGGGAGGTCGCGTTTGAACTGCATCCATCATGCGCTGGAACGTCTGCGCAGCCCCCTTGAGTCCAAACGGCATACGCACAAACTCGAAAAGCCCAAAAGGAGTTATTACCGCTGTTTTGGGTATGTCCTGAGCGCGGACTGGGACTTGATGGTACCCGCGCACCAAATCTATTTTAGAAAAAATACACGCCCCCGCTAAATGTACCGAAAAATCCTGGATGTGTGGAATCGGGTAGCGGTCGTGAGCTGAAGCGTTATTCAACCTGCGGAAATCACCGCAAGGCCGCCACGAGCCATCAGCCTTGAGGACCATATGTAGTGGTGATGCCCAGGGGCTGTTAGAGCGTCTAATGATGCCCAGTTTTTCCAGGTTGGCGAATTCCTCGCGCGCTATGGCGAGCTTAGCTGGGTCCAAGCGCCGAGCTTTTGCAAAAACGGGGGGACCGGTAGTAGTTATGAAGTGCTCCACCCCATGTTTAGCCACTGACGCCGAAAACGTTGGGACTGTGAGTGCTGGAAACTGAGTGAGTAGTGTTTGAAACTTACCACCCGCAGCTGTGAGGTTGGGCTGTGCAGTGGGCGGGACCACCCGGGCTGTGCAGGAAATGTTGTGAAAAGACAAGATCAACCAATAAACCATTCGAGCACAAAAAATCAGCACCTAACATGTTATGACTGACTGCTGCCACGACGAAGGTCCACTCAAATGTCCGACCATGAAAAGACAGGGGGAGGGTCTTCTCCCCGAAGGTCTTGATCGTCGAACCGTTCGCCGCCAACACCAGGGGTCCGCTTGTAGGCGCCAACCGATCAGCATGGAGGGGTGTGATGAAACTCAGCTGGGAGCCCGTGTCCACCAGGAACTGCCTCCCTGATTTCCCGTCCGTGAGGTAGAGCAGCTTATTCTTCGCGCCGAGAGCAGCAGCTGCTACCGACTCTCGGGCCTGGCGTTTTCCCGAGCGCTTGAACTGGCATGGGGGAATGCATTTGTGTGCCCTCTCGGCGAAGCGTCGATGATAAAAGCAGAGGGCGTCGCGCGCCCCGTCTCCGCCGCTGCCGACGTCAGTGCATCTGGTATTGTAGCCTCTGGCCCCCTGCCGTCTCCGGGCGTTGCGCTCAGCTCTGCTGCTGCCGCCGTCGTGGCCATGTGCCGTCTATGGGTGTCGACGAGTCGCTGTGCCTCCTGGCCCAGCTCGTGGTAATCTCGGTTGGTCAGCAGCTGCGAGCTGGCCAGGGTGACTCTCACCGCTGACGGCAGTGTCCTGAGGAAAAGATGGGCGAAGATAAAGCCGTCATCGTCCTCGCCTCTCAGACTCAGCATCCTCGCCATCAGGTCAGCGGGCCTGTCTGCTTCGCCTTCGGTCAACATCAGGAGCTTCTCTGCCCGCTCTCCCAGCGAGGGGGTGAAAGCACGGATGAGCGCGGCTTTCAATGCGCCGTACTTGTCGACTTCTGGTGGATGGTTAGTCAGGCTCTCCACCTGCTGTGCTGTGAGGCTGTCCACATGGTAGAACTTCGTTGCATCTGCTGAAATTCTCCGTAGGTGAAACTGCGCTTCGACCGTGTTGAACCAGGTACGTGGGCTGTGCTGCCAGAATTTGGGCAGCTGGACTGCGGTAGCTGCGCTAGCCTGGTTGGCTCCTGATGAGTCTGCTGTATGAAGTTCGTCCATACTTAGTCGTAGGGTCACCAGTGTAGAGAATGCGTTCAAGAATGAGGCTGAGTTTATTTCTCAGAGTCAACTTTATTGAGTGAACACATGCTCTATCATTCTCTAGGCAGGAAAAGAGAGACTGAGCAATCAAATATCACATTCTTATACTCTGCTGGAGCCACAACCCTCGGTCACATGTTACCTAAGCAAACATATAATTACATGGCACATAGTCTCAGTTACAATGCACTCTTTCATATCTCACTATTGCCTCTTATCCCTCGATGGTCCGGGAATCTTCCTGGGACGTCCTCTCCGAGACAAAGGCCAAAACTCACACCTACTCATCATCTCCTGTAGATCTCTGCGGGTCCAGACCTCTTTTGTCCCACCAGACGTGGAGTCCTCAATACACATACAGTCATACATTTGTGGGGAGATATGAACTCAATATCTGCGCCACATGGGTACATAATCATACCATGTAGGATAACTAAGTAGACGGTTGTGCCGTTTCATCCCATCTAGCAACAATGCTCTGCACTGCGTGTGTTTATATATTTACATATTTATTCCATCTAGCTACAATGCGCCGCACTGTGTTTTTATATATCTACATATTATTCCATCTAGCTACAATGCGCCGCACTGTGTTTATATATTTACATATTTATTCCATCTAGCTACAATGCTCCACACTGTGTATATATATATATATATATATATATATATATATATATATATATATATATATATGTGTGTGTGTTTATATGTACATATGTATACTTGCTGCTCTTGTTTCTTTTTTTTTTTCTTTTTTTTTTCTCTTGCCTTCTGATTGTTGCTCTGAGTGTTGCTATCCCTGTACTGTTGCAATCCTGGAATTTCCCCATTGTGGGACTAATAAAGGCTTATCTTATCTTAGTATCGCTTTGGCCTTACTCGACTCGCTTTCTAGCCTTTTTCACTGTACCCAGTACCGGTTAACAGGTACGATTTTCGTCTCCGCTCGAGGCCAGGGTACAACCGTGCTGAGTCGAGCCGAGATTTGACGTCAACAGACTGCGAGCCATTGATTGGTCAGTGTGTAACGTCACGAAAGCGTCCGTCTTCAGTGGAATTTACACGACCGACATTTGCAATATTTCACGGACTAACTTGGTCACGGAGTAAATACGATATTAATACAGACAGAGTTGTAGGTTTTGCGGAAATCTACACCGTGGTCCAACGAAGAGGTGCGGGGTTTTCTCTGCTTGGTGGCAGATCCACAGTAAGAGGAGCGACCTGCACTGATACAGATGCAGCCCAGCATAGAACCGGACTACGGACAAGCTGAAGACGAACGTGAGAGAACCATCGATGGTGAGTGATTTGTAATAATGTGCATCTGTTCGCTTATTTATCCTGTTGGTGGTAAGCTCACTTTTTTTGAGCCATACAGCGCCGTCCTGTGCTGGCTAACAAGTGCTAGCTAGTAGCCAACTCTGCTGATTTGCACTTGTTTTGTCCTAAGTATTCGCTTGTGAGAGCAAAACGATGAAATATGTTAATCCTGGTTAAAGTCCTGGTTTGTGTACGTATTGCACTTTGGTGCTGCTAATTAAATTGTGTGCAATTTAATGCTAGAAAGTGTTTCCACATGCCAGGGGTTAGCCTTCCTCAGTGTTTATATTGTGGATGCAGGTCAAGTGGACCACAGGAGCCGGAATCTCAACATATCAAAAGTGCTTTTTTCAAACCAGTGATTTATAAAGTCATTCATATAATTTTCTAAAGCGTCAGAATAGACCCACACACCTATTCTGTGGATTTTCCATAAAAGGTGTTGGAGCAGCATTGTTGTGCTGTTCCACCATAAATCCCTGGATTGATAATGTACTTATTCATGTACAGAGTGGCTCCTGCGATGCTTGTCAGGGAAACGGAGCATTTTTGTCTCATTACACCACTGACTTTCATAAGTGTATTTCCCTAATACAGGTACACTACCGTTCAAAAGTTTGGGGTCACCCAGACAATTATTTTGTGTTTTCCATGAAAAGTCACACTTATTTACCACCATGAGTTGTAAAATGAATAGAAAATATAGTCAAGACATTGACAAGGTTAGAAATAATGATTTGTATTTGAAATATTTTTTTTTCCTTCAAACTTTGCTTTCGTCAAAGAATCCTCCATTTGCAGCAATTACAGCATTGCAGACCTAACATGATTGCACAAGGGTTTTCTAATCATCCATTAGCCTTCTGACGCAATGAGCAAACACATTGTACCATTAGAACACTGGAGTGATAGTTGCTGGAAATGGGCCTCTATACACCTATCTAGATATTGCACCAAAACCCAGACATTTGCAGCTAGAGTAGTCATTTACCACATTAGCAATGTATAGAGTGTATTTCTGATTAGTTTAAAGTTATCTTCTTTGAAAAAAGTGCCTTTCTTTCAAAAATAAGGTAATTTTTAAGTGACCCCAAACTTTTGAACGGTAGTGTACATCTCCAAAAATTAGAATGTCATGAAAAAAATCAATATTTTTTGTCACTCATTTCAGAAAGAGAAATCCATATATTATATAGATTCATTACACAGACAGTGATATATTTCAGGCATTTATTTATTTTAATTTGGATGATTATGGCTTACAGCCCCTGAAAACCCCAAATTCAATTTGGCAAAAAATTTGAATATTACATAAAATTAACTTTAAAAAATAGTTTTTAAATATAAATGTTGGCCGCTGAGGTGTTGGTTAGTATGGGCTGTAGCCATAATCATCAATATTAAAATAAACACTTGCAGTATATCACTGTCCCTGTAATGAATCTATATATGGGTTTCACTTTCTGAAATGAGTGACAAAAATATTGAACTTTTTCATGATATTCTAATTTTTGAGATGTGCCTGTATAAGTGTTGAACTTGCTTGAAACTAACCACCATCCATTTCTGTCGTTCGTCTAGGCAAGAGGAAAGCAGCCGCCCCACAACGGACCTCGCCACTGTGGAACATACTGAAATCCTTTGCTTTTATAGGTAAAGTGTCAAAACCAAAGTAGCACAATTTCCACTTAATATAAAAGGGACTGAACTGAGATTTATTTGATTGTGTGAGTATTAATTACAGAATAATTGAAAATGACTGGCACATCAACTGTAAAATAAACTGCTTGTTAATGTATTTATTTTTTTGTCAGATAACTTGTGTGATCCTTTGTGAGTTATGTTCATAATTGTATCTTTTGGGGAATGGCAGTTGTTCAGTCATCAATATAATTTAGTTTACATGTGTAGTTTATAGTCAATCATCAATAAACTCATGCAGTAACAGGACACATTACAAATAGTTGAGACCCATTGTAGTGCTTCCTTTTATATTTTAGCAATACAAGTACAAAACACCGCACACACTTGAAGCCAGGGCAAGAAGAGACACTTTTACAGACAAAACAAACTTTTATTGATAAAAACTCCATATTTTGACTGAGCAACTCCATACTCGGTGATGCACACCTTCAGTTAAAGTATTAGATTCCATTCAAGTGAATGTATTAATTCATTCTGATTGCTGAGGCCACAGTAAAAACAGATGATTTTAAATGTAACGCAGCCCTTGTAAAATCTACTCTACTGAAGCGCAGCTACATGAAAATTGTGGTTAAATACAACAACGAAGTACTTTATTGTCACATTCAAATTGTAATCGCTCTTGTTTTGTTTTTCTTTTGAATTCTTGGATGGAATATGGGTGAGCAATATAAGCTGCGGCTTCAGCCATCACCCATTTCGGATAACCTATGTTGAACTGTATAATCAGAGGAGTTATTGTTTAATTTGACCTTGTTAGATTTTTTCCCCTTTGTTATATTATTCTATTTTCTTTTAATCTTTACTTTTAATCAATCCGAAATAAAGATTCATTCATTCATTCACATTCCACCACTGGCTTTTAGCAACAAGTGTATTTCCCACATATGTTTTAAACTTGGTTTAATTAACCACCACCCATTTCTGTCTTTTGTCTAGGCAAGAAGGAAACGATCCACCCAAACCCGACCTTGCCTCACTATTTACAGAGATGCAGGCTTAAGATCTGCTGAACCAGGACCAGTATGAGGGGCCAATCCAGTTGCTTCTCAGTGAGGCAGCGTGGCTGGCGTGTGTGACCCATTCCAGTTTCTTTTTTTTTTTTTTAGTTTGAATTTTGCATTTTTCTGAATAATCTGGAATTTGTTGCTGATTGTAATAAACAATTTAGTGACTTATGTGTTTGCATCATGATTTTCTATTTTGTCTGTTAAGACACCGGTGGGAAAAGAGTCAACAGTACAAAGCATTTATCGGTGACCTTGAAAATAGTGGCTCATTTTTAAGAAAAGTAACCAAAACAGTTATTTTATTAACTGAAGACTGTATTGTTGGATGTGCCACCGCAGAAAACCCTGCATACTTTAGTGACAGTACCAGTATATGGAGGGATTCTGGGTCATATTAGCATCTGCTCTTCATCATAATGGGTTTGGGCAGGGGTGTCCCATCATGTGCCATGGAGGGCCAAGACCCTGCAGGCTTTACCTCCAACCAGTGTCTTCAACAGCAGATTCCACTGAACTTCTTCCACTGACTGCTGATCAGTGAGAACACCTGCTGAAGAGACTGGGTAGAAGAGAACCTGCAGGGTCTTGGCCCCCCATGACACATGATTGGAAGCCCCCGGTTTAGGGTTTAATGGGATTTAACATTTTAATACAAACTGCTTTATGGTTCATAATTCTGTTGACAGACTTACACCAAACCAAAGGTTTAGGGTTTAATGGGATTTAACATTTTAATACAAACTGCTTTATGGTTCATAATTCTGTTGACAGACTTACACCAAACCAAAAGTGATTTCTCAAACTGCTGGATTGTTCTTAGACAGCTTTTCCAATCTGTTAGTATTTAATTTGTGCCACATGGTGGTAACCTTCACATATAAAAAAGAGACATCTGCAAAAACTTCAGAGGTTTATTGTCAGTGCAATTCCCAGTGCAATATTACATGAATGCATGTATAGTACATTGTTGATGCAGAGAATATATATTTCTACAGTACATGTATCTAGTAAATGAAGTATTTTCCATGTAACCTTGTGACTGCATTATTTTAATTGCTTTTAATCCTAGATTAAGTTTGTTTTGGGCTAAAATGCATCATAATTGTCAAATATATCTTATTATACCTAACTCAGTACTGTTTACTTTTTGAATGTATATTTTGTGGCTAATACAGTTATTAACCTGGCAATCAAGTTGTGTCAGCTGATCATTTATTGCCATGACACCACCTCAGACTCAGTGCTGCTGGAGCAGCTACATCCATGATGTCTCAACAGTCTCTCCATGATTTTCATGCAGATCAATTTGTTGCACAGGAAATAAACGTTTCTACAGACATTCTTAAGCTCTACAACCACTGATCGTTTGTGAAGCTGGGGTGACATCAGTGACAGGCTGTGTTGAATGCCCAGACCGACCATTTGAAGCGGTAATTTTCCCACAATAGAGCCATCTGAAACACACACACAGCATACATATTTTAGTACCTAACAGCGATAACTTGCAGACGTTACAGTGTAGTACGACGTACAATACTTATAGCAAACTAGCATTAGCAACCATTAGCTTACCGTCATATATGACCTAGTTTGTATCCTCACTTCTTCGGCTCTCCCAGAAGCTGCAGAACTATTCCAGAGTGTTTCGTCTCGCTGCCTGTACCCTTGTCTGGCAGTCCTTTTTGGCATTTACGGTGAAAAAAGCCACAGACTGAGGAGTCGCCTTGTACAGCCGCCATGTGTTTTGCTTGGGTCGCGTGTTTTACGTCAAGGGAGTGTGGCTCCGCCTTGCTGTAAAAAAAATCCCGCCCACCCCAGCTTAACCCCGCTTTACCCGGCTGCTATGGAAACACAACCGAGGCCGAACCGAGTAGTAGCGAATCGAGGCGAGGCGAGCTGGGCTAGTGGAAAAGCGGCTTTAGAGATTCAATAACCTGGAGATGTGATTTCTTCTGTAGCCTGCGCTCATATTTATTATCAGCTTAAGGAGGACACATTTGAACCACCATCAGCAACAAGAACAGGAACCCGCATTTGTCATGCACATTTTACATGCATGCTCCCCTGTTGGGATACATCACATTGTGATAACCTCCATACATTACATCTCCCCCTTTTAAGAGGTAATGACCACTTACACTGAACTTTATCAGAATGGATGACACTTTTCTTACCACAGCTGATTATTGTTCCTATACAGGGACTCAGTGCTTTAACTCAAAACAGTAATATTATTCTTTAGCATTTAACTGGTCTAACAGCGGGACACTTCACATTTTCCCCCCCAACAAAAATGCCTCTTTATCATCCCTTTTGTGGAACATTAATGACCATAGTATAACAAATCAAACACCTCTATGTGCCATTATTTAACTGTGTATTCATTTCCCCCTCTTCTTAGAGTGACTTACAACATGGTTTTACAAATCCAATTTAACAACGCTTTTACACACTCTTCCAGACCGTGTAACACTTGCTTGTGTGTGGTCAGCTGGTGTTTCTTTAGCTTGAGTTACCACAGCGTCATTATTTTCCATGGTTAAAACTGGGTCTGGACCCTTGCTGACAGAATCCCAGACTTTAGGCGCAGCCAACAAATGGCGCCTATTCCTTCTGTATTGTTCACCATGGGCTGTCTCCACTACATCGAACCTGGGAGTGGAGCTGTGACTGTGGACAATGGTTGGTGTAGTCCACTGTTTCTGTCCATCCAGCTTCATGAGCACAGAGTCTCCTGGGCTCAGTGGTGGTAGAAGCCTCACTCTATATCTGTTGTTGTAGTAGTAGGCTTGTCTCTCTTTAGCTGAAACATCTGCCCATTTTATTTTGTCCTTGTCAGGCCATTTAGTTTCTAGGTTAGACGGCAAGGTGGGTAGTGTTGTTCTAATTTTCCTTCCCATCAGGCGCTCTGCTGGGCTTATCCCAGTTGAAGAACTTGGCGTAGTTCTATAAGTCATTAGGGCTAGGAGGGGATCTTCCTGTTTCAGTATGCTTTTGGCTATCTGAACAGCACTTCTTTGCATGCCCATTACTTTGAGGGTAATGTGGACTGGACGTCACATGAATAAAGTCATACTCCCAGCTAAACTTCTGCATTTCCTCTGAAGCTAGCTGAGGTCCGTTGTCGCTCACTAACACTTCGGGGATGCCATAGCGTGCGAAGGTAGCTTTAAGTCTAGTTACTACACGATTGCTAGTAGTAGCTGGCAGATTTAGAATCTCCAAATACCTGGAATAATAGTCCGATACTACCAGGTAGTTATGGTTTTTGAACTCACATAAGTCTATGGCGATTTTCTGCCATGGTCTAGATGGAAGCTCACTTCATATCAATGGCTCTTTTCTCTGTGTGTTTCTGTTTTCCCTGCAGAACTCACACTGCTGCACTTTGGTCATAATATCTTCTGACATTTGGGCCACCAAATAGACTGTCTAGCCCTTTCTTCACTTTTGACTAGGCCTTGATGTCCATCATGGATCCTCTCCAACATAGTCTCTCTCATAGCCGTAGGAATGACTATACGTCTCCCTCTAATGACTAAACCATCTAGCTCTGATAGCTCTCCTCTCACATGGTAGAAGTCTCTGGCTATCACAGGCACTTTAGCTGTGTAGTCGGGCCATCCCTGTCTGACGAAACCCAAGACTGTCTGAAGCTGTGGGTCAACAGCTGTGTGTTGTTTTAACTCTGCCATTCTCTGGGGTGTGGCTGGCACCTGGCACATAAAAGCATTGATGTGTGCTGCCACGTCGTCATGAGAGCTTATCTCTCTCCCACTCTGCTCTGGGCTCCTGGACAGTGCATCAGCTACTGCTAAGGTCTTGCCTGGTGCATATTCGGCAGTAGCATTAAAACACGTCTCATTAACAGTCACTGACATCTAATGGGAATACCATCCAAGTCTTTACTATTCATGACGGGTACTAGGGGCTTATGATCGGTAATCAGTCTAAAACCCTCCAGTCCATACAAATATTTCTGAAACCTCTCACAGGCCCACAAGCTGGCTAAGCACTCCTTTTCAATTTGTGCGTGCCTTGTCTCTGTGTCGCTCAGGCATCTCGAACAGTAGGCCATGGGTTTCCAATCATCCCCGTGTAGCTGGAGCAAGACACCCCCCAGTCCATAGCTGCTGGCGTCTGCTGACACTGCTGTAGGCTTAGTTGCATCTTAAAAGGTGAGTATGGGTGCTGTGGTGAGAGCCTCTTTAAGTTTGTGGAAAGCCGTTTGCTGTGCTGGACCCCACCCCCATTCATTTGATGCCTTTAACAATTTGTATAGTGGTTGTCCAACTGTAGAAAGCTCCGGAATATATTTTGCCAGATAATTCACCATCCCCAAAAACCTCTTCAGCTCTGTCATGTTGCCAGGCTGGGGAAAGTTTACAGTTCCGGCCACTTTATCTGGATTGGGCCTGACCCCTGTTCCATCGATGATGTGTCCTAGGAAGCGGACCTGTTTCTGCTTAAACTTGCACTTGGCTTTGTTGAGTTTGAGTCCTGCTGCCTGGATCACCCTCAGTGCTTATGCCAAGCGTTGGTCATGGATTTTCTCTGTCTCACCATGAATGAGGATATCGTCCATATAAACCTCAGCGCCCTCAAGTCCTGCTAATGTCTCCGCCATCTTCCTCTGGAAAATTTCAGGAGCACTTGTTATCCCGAATGGGAGACGATGAAAGGCATATCTCCCAAAAGGCGTTATGAAGGTAGTGGACTTTATGCTGTCTTCGTGTATGGGTATCTGGTAAAACCCACTTGTGGCATCCAATGACGTGAACACTTTTGACCTGACAAGTCTTGGCATTATCTCTTCTACCGTGGGCAAAACATATTTCTCTCTCTTTTCTGCTCAATTCAGCTTTCTAAAGTCCACGCAGCAGCGAACTTCAGTCTTACTGGGCTTAAGCACTGGTACCATGGCTGCACACCATTCACTAGGCTCAGTCACTTTTACAATAATGTCTTTATTTTCCATACATTGTAGCTCCTTTTTCACCAGCGAAATCAGTGGCAGGAGTATCTGCCTGGCTGTATGAACTGCGTATGGCCGAGCGTCTTCTTGTAATATTATTTTCACTGGCTCTGTTTTCAGCAATCCTGCTGACCCAAAGACACTGCTGACCTCATCTGTCCTCTTCACCAGGCCCATCCCTATGACATCAGGTCGACCTAGCAGGCAGTTGCCTTCCCCTTCTATGACGTATACTGGGAAAACGTACTGTCTGTCCCTGTGGTTGGTGGTTGCTCGGAACATTCCCATGCATTTAAGATTGCCACCTGGGCTTACTAGCTTGGTATCTGGAAGATTCAGTTAATTACAGGTGCATCTCAATAAATTAGAATGTCCTTGAAAAGTTAATTCAATTCAGTAATTCAATTCAGAAAATGAAACTCCTATATTATATAGATTAATTACACACAGAGCGATATATTTCAAGTGTTTATTTCTTTTAATTTTGATGGTTATGGCTTACAGCTCAAGAAAACCCAAATTCAGTTTCTCAAAAAATTAGAATATTATATAAAATTAATTTAAAAAAATTGATTTTTAATAGAAATGTTGGCCTACTGAAAAGTATATCCATGTACACACTCAATACTTGGTCGGGGCTCCTTTTGCATGAATTACTGCATCAATGTGGCATGGCATGGAGGTGATCAGCCTGTGGTACTGCTGAGGTGTTAAAAAGGCCCACGTTGCTTTGATAGCGGCCTTCAGCTCGTCTTCATTGTTGGGTCTGGTGTCTCTCATCTTCCTCTTGACAATACTCCATAGATTATCTATATAGTTGAAGTCAGGCTAGTTTTATGGCCAATAAAGCACAGTGATACCATGGCCATTAAACCAGGTTTTGACACTTTTGGCAGTGTGGGCAGGTGCCAAGACCTGCTGGAAATGGAATCAGCATCTCCATAAAGCTTGTCAGCAGAGGGAAGCATGAAGTGCTCTAAAATTTGCTGGTAGATGGCTGCGCTGACTTTGGACTTGATAAAACACAGTGGACCGGCACCAGCAGATGACCTCTTTTCAGATGAAAGTAAATTTTGCAATCTCTGAAAATTTCATGAAAATCCGTCCATAACTTTTTGAGTTATCTTGCTAACAAACAAACAGACAGACAGACAAACCAACGCCGATGAAAACATAACCTCCTTGGCGGAGGTAACCAAGGTCCCAGAGTCTGGAGGAAGAGTGGAGAGGCACAGAATACTTGAGGTCCAGTGTGAAGTTTCTACAGTCAGTGATGATTTGAAGAGCCATGTTATCTGCTGGTGTTGTCGGCTTTCAGAGAGAGCAGACGCATTTCTTCTCCTCTCCTCCTCCTCTCCTCCCTGACTGATCCCAGCTTGCTGTGTCCTGTCTGTGTCTCGCTCTCCTTCTCGCTGATCTCGATCCAAACGAAAATTATGGAATTGAGCTGGGCTTTAAATGCAATTGACACCACTTTTTCAAACAGAAAATCGGGCCCGGGGGAGCCCAAGTATGTGAGAGACTCATGGGACAATTGGATTGAAGATGTGGAAGACATCTACCTGTTTGGCTTCATGATCACAGGATTTCTGCTGTTTGGCTTTGGAGTTTTCCTGGTGTATCGGAAATTAAAGAAGTTGGAAAGAGCTAATCAAAATGCGGACCTGGCGAAGCTCCTTCAACAATTCGACCAGCTGGGGAGAGCACTGATAGCGGCAAATGGTGAACTGAATCGGAAGGTGGGAAACATCTCGGAGTCGCTGGGTGCTCTCCAGGGAATGATTTTAAAGCCTGTGAATGTAATGTAAATTGTGATGCACAGAATCGCATGAGAGATGAAAATTCTATGCTCTAAGTGAACTGTGCTCATCAGGCCTTGATTTGGCGTCCTTGGGAGAACTCATTCCTCCAGGAGAAGAGATAAAGCAGAAGGGAGTTTTGGCTTCTCTCTAACCCAAACAATTGTTGATGTGCAGCAATCTGAACTCTCCAAGGACAGCGTCATGTGACTAACATGGAATTTTACCATCTGGCATGAACTGAAGAGAGATGAACTCTGTGGACATGTTATCTATGTTTTAGAACACCAAGGACATAACATCTAGCCGTTGCCTAGGAGAGGATTTTTGTTGTCCACCAGTAACTGATACTTCACACACTGCATTCACACTGATATCACATGACTGACATACACACACTGGTCTCTCTCTTGCTTTGTTAATGTGTGGATCTGTATTGTCTGCTAAGTGTGCAATTAGAGGGTTTTTTCTATGTGATCACAATCATGCTTGGTGACCACAGGATCTCATCTCTGTTGTTTGCAGATGATGTTGTCCTGTTGGCTTCATCCAGCAATGACCTACAGCTCTTGCTGGGACGGTTTGCCGCTGAGTGTGAAGCGGCTGGGATGAGAATCAGCACCTCCAAGTCCGAGTCCATGGTCCTCAGCCGGAAAAAGGTGGATTGTCCTCTCCGGGTTGGGGACAGGCTCCTGCCCCAAGTGGAGGAGTTTAAGTATCTTGGGGTCTTGTTCACGAGTGAGGGGAAAATGGAGCGAGAGATCGACAGACGGATTGGAGCAGCATCTGCAGTGATGCGGACGTTGTACCGGTCTGTTGTGGTGAAGAGGGAGCTTAGTTCTAAGGCAAAGCTGTCGATTTACCAGTCAATCTACGTTCCTACTCTCACCTATGGTCACGAGCTTTGGGTAATGACCGAAAGAACGAGATCGCGGATACAAGCGGCTGAAATGAGCTTTCTCCGTAGGATTGCTGGACTCACCCTCAGAGATAGGGTGAGGAGCTCAGTCATCCGGGAGAGGCTCAGAGTAGAACCGCTGCTCCTCCACATTGAAAGGAGTCAGTTGAGGTGGTATGGGCATCTGATTAGGATGCCTCCTGGACGCCTCCCACTTGAGGTGTTTCAGGCACGTCCCACTGGGAGGAGACCCCGGGGCAGACCCAGGACTCGGTGGAGAGACTATGTCTCCCAGCTAGTCTGGGAACGCCTTGGTATCCCCTCTGAAGAGCTGGAGCAGGTGGCTGGGGAGAGGGAAGTCTGGGCTTCTCTGCTTGAACTGCTGCCTCCGCGACCCGGACCTCCGGAAAAGCGGTAGAAGATGGATGGATGGATGGATGGATCACAATCTTGCTCATTCGAGCTATATTTTGATAACTATGTTTTTTCTCTCTGCCCAATGTGTCACCCCCTCCCCTCCCCCTCTTTACCCCCCACTGTATGAGGCGCCTGTATGGCTGCCGCGTCATTAGGGAGCGCTTAACACGAGCGCACCTTAGTGATAAGTAAAATTCCTTGTATGTGTAAGCATACTTGGCAATAAAGTTGATTCTGATTCTGACTCTGACACCATGTAATGTCTGTAGATACTTATCCGAAAGGACATAAAAGATAGTTAGAAATTCAATAACCTATAGATGTGATTTCTTCGGTAGCCTGCGCTCATATTTATTATCAGCTTAAGGAGGATACACTTTAACCGCCATCAGCAGCAAGAACAGGAACCCGCATACATCATGCGCATTTTACGTGCACGCTCCCCTGTTGGGATACATCACACGTGATAACCTCTATACATTACAATTAGCATGAGGCCTTACTATCTGCTGAGGGATTTTTCACATAAAATAAGATAAGCCTTTATTAGTCCTACAATGGGGAAATTCAAGGATTACAGCAGCAACGGGACAGCAGCACTCAGAGCAATAGTCAATATGATAATAAGAACTGGATAGCAAAAGCAGTAGATGAATATATAGTGGTGTGAAAAAGTGTTTGCCCCATTCATGATTTCTCTTTTTTTTTGTATGCTTGTAACACTTAAATGTTTCAGATCATCAAACAAATTTAAATATTAGACTAAGGTAGCACAAGTAAACACAAAATGCAGCTTTTAAATGAAGGTGTTTATTATTAAAGGTTAAAAAAAAAAAATCCAAACCTACATGGCCCTGTGTGAAAAAGTGATTGCCCCCTAAATCTAATAACTGGTTGGGCCACCCTCAGCAGCAACAACTGCAATCAAGTGTTTGTGATAACTGGCAATGAGTCTTTTACAGCACCGTGGAGGAATTTTGGCCCACTCATCTTTGCAGAATTGTTGTAATTCAGCCACATTGGAGGGGTTTTGAGCATGACCCACCTTTTTAAGGTCATGCCACAGCATCTTAATCAGATTCAGGTCAGGACTTTGACTAGGCCACTCCAAAGTCTTAATTTTGTTTTTCTTAAACTATTCAGAGGTGGAGTTGCTGGTGTGTTTTGGATCATTGTCCTGCTGCAGAACTCAAGTGAGCTTCAGCTTGAGGTCATGAACAGATGGCCGGACATTCTCCTTCAGGATTTTTTGGTAGACAGCAGAATTCATGGTTCCATTTACCACAGCAAGTCTTCCAGGTCCTGCAGCAGCAAAACAGCCCCAGACCATCACACTACCACCACCATATTTTACTGTTGGTATGATGTTCCTTTTCTGAAATGCTGTGTTACTTTTACGCCAGATGTAATGGGACACACACACCTTCCAGAAAGTTCAACTTTTGTCTCGTCAGTCCACAGAGTATTTTCCCAAAAGTCTTGGGGATCATCAAAGTGTTTTCTGGCAAAACTGAGATGAACCTTTATGTTATTTTTGCTCAGCAGTGGTTTTCGTCTTGGAACTCTGCCATGCAGGCAGTTTTTGCCCAGTCTTTTTCTTATGGTGGAGTCATGAATACTGACCTTAAATGAGGCAAGTGAGGCCTGCAGTTCTTTGGATGTTGTTGTGGGGTATTTTGTGTGACCTCTTGGATGAGTCGTTTCTGCGCTCTTGGGGTAATTTTGGTTGGCCAGCCACTCCTGGGAAGGTTTACCACTGTTCCATGTTTTTGCCATTTGTGGATAATGGCTCCCTCTGTGGTTCACTGGAGTCCCAAAGCTTTAGAAATGGCTTTATAACCTTTTTCAGACTGATAGATCTCAATTACTTTGTTTCTGATTTGTTCCTCAATTTCTTTGGATCGCAACATGATGTCTAGCTTTTGAGGATCTTTTGGTCTACTTCACTTTATCAGACAGGTCCTATTTAAGTGATTTCTTGATTGAGAACAGGTGTGGCAGTAATCAGGCCTCGGTGTGGCTAGAGAAATTGAACTCAGCTTTCCAAAGATGTGATCAACCACAGTTAATTTATGTTTTAACAGGGAGGGGGCAATCATTTCTTCACACAGGGCCCTGTAGGTTTGGATTTTTTTACCCTTAATAATAAACACCTTCATTTAAAAACTGCATTTTCTATTTACTTGTATTATCTTTGTCTAATATTTAAATTTGTTTGATGATCCAAAACATTTAAGTGTGAAAAACATACAAAAAAATGAGAAATCAGGAAGGGGGCAAACACTTTTTCACACCACTATACATATGTACACAGATATATACACAGTGCAGGAGAATTGCAGCCAGATGGAATAAACAGGATTATGGTTTGTTAAATTACCCTGCAGAGTATGAATATGTACCCAGACAGTCTATTTCACATTTGAATCACAGTGTTGTTGCCACCTTCAATAATAATTGTTATTGTCCTAGTTGTGTATTAGAGGGGACGATTTCTTTTGTGCAAAGTTGTTACGTTTAGTACATTTAATACGACCTCTATGAGCAGCCCTGGTTAGGTTATAAAGTCTGACAGCCGTAGGTAGGAAGGACCTGCGGAACCTCTGTCGTGCACCTAGGATGGCACAGCCTACTGCTAAATGAGCTCCTCAATGCATTCAGTGTGTCCTGCATGGGGTGGGACTCGGACTCCAGCAGAGATGACAGCTTAGCCACCATCCTCCTCTCTCCTATTTCCTCCACTGGGTCGAGACGTCGCCCCCAGAACTTTTTTGATCAGTCTGTTCAGTCTCTTTCTGTCGGCTGCCATGATGCCGCTGCCCCAGCAGACCACTTCAAATGTGGTGGCTGATGCCACCACCAAATCGTAAAAGGTCTTCAGGAGTGCCCCTTGCACTCCAAAAGACCTGAGTCTTCTCAGGCGGAACAGCCTGCGCTGCCCCCTTTTTAGAGCGCGTTGGTGTTGTGTGAATAGTCCAGTTTATTGTTAAGGTGAACACCCAGGTACTTGTAAGATGTCATCTTCTCAACGTCTGTTGTCTGGATGTTTACTGGTGCTGTGGGGGTTGTCCTCACCTGCGGCAGTCCACCACCAGTTCCTTAGTTTTCCTTGCATTGATCTGGAGGCAGTTCCGTAGGCACCAGTCCACTAAGTCCTGGACATGTCCTCTGTACACCACATCACCCCCATTAGAGATGAGGTCGATGATCGCAACGTTATCAGAGAACTTCTGTAGATGGCAATGTGGTGTGTTGTGTGAAAAGTCAGCAGTGTAGAGGGTGAACAGGAAGGAAGCCAGAACTGTTCCCTGAGGGGCCCCCGTAATGCAGATTATGGTGTCAGACACACAGTCCTGGGTTCTCAGAAACTGTGGTTGGTTTGTGAGGTAGTCCAGGATCCATGATGACAGGTGCTCATCCACCCCTGTGCACAGTAGCTTGTCCCTCAGGAACACTGGCTGGATGGTGTTTAAAGCACTGGAGAAATCAAAGAACATGATAAGATCACACTAGAGACAATAAAACACTGGATTTGTTCTACGCAAACACTAAGGAGGCGTACACCTCATCACAACTCCCCCCACTTGGGAGATCGGATCACAACTTGGTTCATCTCCGACCGGTGTACAAACCCCTAGTGCACAGACAACCTCCGGCCATGCACACAGTGGAGTTATGGTCTGAGGAGACAATGGACACTCTAAAGGACTGTTTTGAAGCCACTGCCTGGAAGCAGCTCTGCGATCCACATGGTGAGGACATCGATGGCCTCATTCACACCTTCACGGGCTACCTCAGCTTCTGTGTGGACAAATCCGTTCCCACCAAGACCATACGGCGTCACTCAAACAACAAACCCTGGATCAACCCTGAGATAAAAACACTTCTGAGAGAGAAGAAGAGGATCTTCAGGTCAGGGAACAGGGAGATGCTGAAGTCCGTACAGAGGGAGCTGAGGAGAAAGATCAGAGAAGGCAAGGACAGCTTCAGGAAGAAGATGGAGGACAAGCTGCAACAGAGCGACATCAGCGGGGTCTGGAGAAACCTCAAAACCATCTCGGGGCTCCAGAATACCTCCCCCCAGGCCACGGGGGGCAGGGAGTGGGCGAACAACCTGAATCTGTTTTTCAATAGATTTGACCAACCGCCCTCCCCCCTGTCTGCACAACAACCACTGCTGCCTCTAAGAAATCAAGTCCTGCTACCCACTCCCCACTCCACCGACACCCCCCCCACTCCCAACACACAGCCCCCCATCCTGACCCTGACCAAGACCCAGGTGAGGACGGAGCTGAGGAAGATCAAGGCGAGGAAGGCGTCGGGACCGGACGGCATCAGCGCAAAGCTCCTCAAGTCCTGTGCAGACCAGCTGTGTGGGATTGTGACGTATATCTTCAACATGAGCCTGAAACTGGGAAGGGTACCACAGCTGTGGAAAACATCTTGTGTGGTACCTGTACCAAAAACTTCCCACCCCAAAGACCTGAACAGCTTCAGACCGGTGGCCTTGACGTCCCACTTGATGAAGACCCTGGAGAGACTGCTCCTTGCTCATCTCCGCTCCCTGGTGGAACCAGCGATGGATCCACTCCAGTTCGCCTACCAGCATGGCATTGGGGTGGAGGATGCGGTGATCTTCCTCCTTCATCGTTCTCTGTCCCACCTGGAGAAGCCCGGGAATATGGTGAGGATCATGTTCTTTGACTTCTCCAGTGCTTTCAACACCATCCAACCGATGATCCTGAAGGACAAGCTGCTGCGCGCAGGGGTGGACCAGCACCTGTCATCATGGATCCTGGACTACCTCACGAACCGGCCTCAGTTTGTGAGAACCCGGGACTGTGTTTCCGACACGATCATCAGTAGCACGGGGGCCCCCCAGGGAACGGTGCTGGCTCCCTTCTTGTTCACTCTTTATACTGCGGACTTCTCACACAACACAACACATTGCCATCTACAGAAGTTCTCTGATGACTCTGCAATCGTTGGTCTCATCTCCAGCGGAGATGAAGCTGAGTACAGAGGGCTTATCCAGGACTTTGTGGACTGGTGCCATCGGAACTGCCTCCAGATCAACGCGAGGAAAACTAAGGAGCTGGTGGTGGACTGCCGCAGGCATGGGCAGCCCCTCACAGCACCAGTAAATATACAGGGAACAGACATCGAGATGGTGACATCCTACAAGTACCTGGGTATTCATCTGAACAATAAACTAGACTGGTCACACAATACTGACGCACTCTACAAGAAGGGACAGCGCAGGCTGTTCCTGCTGAGGAGACTCAGGTCTTTTGGTGTACAAGGGGCGCTGCTGAAGTCATTCTATGACACGGTGGTGGCATCAGCCATCACTTTTGGAGTGGTCTGCTGGGGCAGTGGCATTACTGCAGCCGATAGGAAGAGACTGAACAAACAGATTAAGAAAGCTAGCTCTGTCCTGGGGCAACGCCTTGATCCGATGGAGGAGATAGGAGAGAGAAGGACGGTGGCTAAACTGTCATCTCTGCTGGAGTCCGAGTTCCACCCTATGCAGGACATACTGGATGCACTGAGGAGCTCATTTAGCAGCAGACTACATCATCCCAGGTGCACAACCGAGAGGTTTCGTAGGTCCTTCCTACCAACGGCTGTCAGACTGTACAACCTAAGCAGGGCTGCTCGCAGAGATAGCAAAAAGACGTAACAAACTAATAGTTTTTGAATGCAAAAGATGCAATAGACTTACACAATGGTCCTCTCCGGCATACAACTAGGAACATACCGGTCGCTATGGAGGGTGAGAATATGTATGGGCACATAATCATACCATGTAGGATAACTAAATAGACGGTTATGCGGTTTCATCCCACCTAGCAACAATGCTCTGCACTGTGTGTGTTTATATATTTACATACTTATTCCATCTAGCTACAATGCTCTGCACTGGGTGTGTTTATATTTATATATCTATATATTTATTCCATCTAGCTACAATGCTCCGCACTGTGTTTTTATATATCTACATATTATTCCATCTAGCTACATTGCTCCGCACTGTGTGTGTTTATATACTTGCATATTTATTCCACCTAGCTGCAATGCTCCATACTGTGGGTGTTTATATATTTACATATTTATTCCATCTAGCTACAATGCTTTGCACTGTGTGTTCATATATTCATATATTTATTCCATCCAGCTACAATGCTCTGCACTGTGTGTCTGTGTGTGTGTGGGTGTATATATATATTTTATAGTAATATGTACATATGTATATTAGCTGCTCTTGCTTGCTTTTTTTGCCTTCTGATTGTTGCTCTGAGTGTTGCTATCCCTGTGCTGTTGCAATCCTGGAATTTCCCCGTTGTGGGACTAATAAAGGCTTATCTTATCTTATCTTATCTTAAGATTCCCCATTGTGACATTGTTGTGTCACAATGGGGAAATTCCAGGATTGCAACAGCACAGGGATAGCAACACTCAGAAGGCAAGAGAAAAAACAAGAGCAGCAAGTATACATATGTACATATATACATATATACAGTATATATATATATATATATATATATATATATATATATATATATATATATATATATATATATATATATATATATATATATACATATATATAGTGGAGATGTGAGAATGACGAGGCAGAGTTCTCTCTCAAGTCAGCTTTATTCACATCACCATCATCTCAAAGCAGAAAAGAGAGCCACACACGAAACTCCCGTCCTTAAATATCAGGACTCTTATGGGCCATTTCCATTAGTATCACCTTGGCCTTACTTGTTTCTACTCGATTTACTTTCTCGCCATTTCCACTACACACATCACGGTTTAACCGACACTATTTTCGTGCCGCTTAAGAGGCAGGGTATAAGCGAGCGAAAGCGAGGTGTGATTTGACATCAATCGACTGCTAACCGCTGATTGGTCAGGGCGTAACGTCACAAAAAGCGTCCGTTTTCTGTTTTCTGTTGAAGCTACATGACCGCCATTTGTAATTTCCGCGAGTAACCACGGTGAGCGGCTTCCACAATTGTGTTCTCATAACAATGTCCACGCTCAAGTTTGTTCCATGGACAAACGAGGAGGTGCGGACTTTTCTGTCCTTCGTAGCCGAGGACCACATCCAGAGCGAGTTGGACGGGGCAACTCGCAATGAAAAAATATACCAGGAGGTATCCGACCACAATTGGAACCTCAAGGGTACAACCGGACTGCCAAACAGTGTCGTGAAAAACTAAAAAAAAATGAAGAGCGATTATCGGGCCATAAAGGACCACAGCGGACGCAGTGGTGCCAGTAGTGGTATGAAGAGTGGAAGTGGTATGAGCAGATGGACGTGATTTACGGACATCGGCCTGCTAGCAATGGCAGAGAATTTGGGCTCAACACGGCCACGCAATTGGAAACCGTTGACGGTGAGTGTTGTTTTATTATTGTCCGTCTTCTCGCCTTTCGGTCAAAAGCACACTTTATTTAAGCAATAAAGAAAGTGGTTTGATTGTGGGCAATGTTTAGTGATGATGGCTAGCCAGCTACCTGACCCTAATCATGCTTTTATTTCAGTATTCACGTGAACAAAACACTGAAGTAAGCTTATTGTATTCTGGTTAAAAAGTTTTGTGTTTGCGGTACATATTGCACTTTGTTGGTGTTTTTTCCTTCTAGACTCAGTTTTCACATCCCAGGGGTCCGCCTCACTGGACCGCCCGGAGACTCCGGCGTCTCTCGGGGGGCCAGAATCGGTGCCGACACCATTGTCTGCCTCATTGCCAGCTCCATCAGCACCTGGCATGTCCCGGTCAAGTGCTCGTAAGGCACAACAAACTGAAAATTACCACCTGGTTGTTTTTATATGTGATTATTTTTATTTTCTATAGACGCATAATAAGGAATTTTAAATGTCTTTGTACGTTTATAAAAACACTAGATTCAGGGGTGTTCATAACCACCCAGGCCCAGTTTTAGGTGTGGTGGTGGTGGAAATACTGTTGTATTTTCACACAAAAAAAAAAAAAAAAAGGAGCACATGTACCGACTTCAAATCAACATGCTTGATTGAAATTATTCACGTCAGCTAACAGTATTAACCCATTCTGATTTCTGAGGCCACAGTACAAAGAAATTCTTTTAAAAATAACCCATCAAATCAAAATACTTTTTCAAATTAATCCTTTTCGAAATGAAGGGGGGATGTAGCCTAACCACAGCACCACAGAAGTTAGACAATCCACTCTACTCAGGGGCAGCAACATGACAGTTGAGATTAAATACAGCAACGAAGCATCCCACCACAGGCTTTCAAAAGTTTAATTCCATAATATTTTTTCTGACATGTTTTGATCCAGTGTTATCTAAATACAAGGACTTCTGTCTTTCATATAGGCAAGAGGAAAAGGTGCAATAACATCGCCGACCTTGCATCATTGATGGCCTAGAATCATGCCGAGGAGATGCGGATCCATGAAAGGATGCTCGAACAGCATGAAAGGATGCTCGAACAGCATCAACGGCAGCACGAACAGCGCGAAAGACACCTGCAGTTAGCCCAGGAGCAGGAAGCCGCATTAAGAAGGGATGAACTGACAGAGACGGCTTCCTTCCACGGAGCCTTCCTAAACAATTTTTCCAGTCTGGTCGAAGTACTGAAAGGTCCCCATTTTTAAACATGTTTTGGGAATATTTGTAATGTAATAAAATGTTAGTCTTTTGGATAAAAGTGTGGTTTGTATATTATAACACTGGATGATAAAGGCGAATAATTACATACACATTCCATTGCCTCATATGACCCTAATGCCGCTGTTCAGCCATAAAGGTGTCAAGATTTTAAATGGTAATGTAATTGCTATTGTTAAATTTAATAAATAGTACCACTGCTGTATCTATTTCTCTACATTGGGTACAGTTTTTAAGTTAAATTGTAATCAGTTGCACAGGTGTAATTTACATTCAGCAGTAGACACTGATAAAGGTAAAAGTCGAAGTAGGTAGAAGGTAAGTACATGTGAATTGAATGTTCTACCGGCATGCCAAATTCTGAGAATTCCAATACATTACAAGCAGTCTAGTGTAATATAAAGCGAAAATACCCATACATGTAAACCCAAACATAACATTTTCGATGTTGTAAACGTTGACATGAATATGATAAACCTATGGTATTCTGATTCAATACAGCCAAAGTCTCGTCGGTTTGAAAAAGAAAATTATAATTTGTTGTTGGCCAGTGTGACAATGTCACAGTATTTCATAGGATTAAAAAAAGTTTCTTCATAAAATTACTATGTCCATTGGCAATTCCATCAAACCAAAAGTGAGTTGTCTAGCTGCAGCTTTTTTTTTCAATCATTTTCTACGTTGTTTTAGCGTGTAATTAGCCATCACTGAACAGATAACCCTTATAAATAACAATTGATGGGAAAAATGATACTCAAATGATACACAATACACAAAATGGGCCTAGATTTGGATTGGCTTTTTTTTATAATATTTTTAATTATTTTGTAAGTTTATTTTATTTAGCGAATGCAAAGTCCTTAAGCCAAGCAGTTGCCTCCTGGTTTGCTGTATGGAGGGTGTGTAATCCTCCTTCCAGTCTTTGGAGCGGGCAAGCCTCTATGATGTGTTCCATTGTTTGCTCCTCTCCACATGCGCACAGTGGGCTAGGGCTACTGCCCCATCTGTGAAGGCTGGCCAAGCAGGGGCCATGTCCAGTCCTGAAGCGATTGAGTGTAGACCACTGTCTCCTTGGGAGGTTGGTGCCCGGGACCTGTTGGTTGGGGTTTATCACCAGCTGTTTGTTTGGGACCTCCTTGGTCTCCCATTCCTCTTGCCAAGCTGTCTAGATGGTAAAGTCAGCTGGGGGAGGGTTTTTCCAAATCGGCCGTCTGGATGAAAGTCGGGCAGTGGGTGGGGTGTAGATATCTGCATGGATTGGTAAGTGAGGAGAATCTTTACCTTTTTGGAGCATCCTTTGAGTAAATGCTGCTCGCCGGATGTGTGGAGGGGCTATGTTTGACAGTACAGAGAGCCAGGGGAGTGGTGTTGAGCGGATTGTTCCAGTTATAGTTCTCATGGTTGAGTTGAGCTGGGTGTCTACATGGTATGTGTAAGATGACCTGGACCAGACAGGGGCACAATATTCTGCTACAGAGTATGAAAGGGCCAGTGCTGAGGTGCGCAGGGTGGAGACTGCCGCCCCCCATTTTGCACCAGCGAGCTTGCAGAGCAGGTTGTTTCGTACCTTCACCTTAGCAGCCGTCCCCTTTAGATGTTCCTTGAAGGATAAGGTCCTATCAAGGGTCACTCCAAGATAAGTTGGATTTGGGGCATGCTTAAGCTTGAATCCGCTCAGGTGGATGTTTAGTTCTCTGACAGCTTTTGCATTGTGGAGATGGAATACACTGGAGACGGTTTTTGCTGGGCTTGGTTTTAGGCGCCAGATTTTGCAGAACTGGTCCAGTTTGGCAAGATCTTCCGTGAGCACCCGTTCCAGTGGTTCAAAGTCTGGTGCTTGGAATGCCAAACAGATGTCGTCTGCATAGATGAATTTGCGGGATTTTGTAGTAGGCAGGTCGTTTATGTAGAGGTTGAACAGAGTTGGAGCTAGAACTGAGCCTTGTGGGAGTCCGTTTTTCTGCATTCTCCATGCACTTGTCTTCTGACTGAGGTGGACTCTGAACCTTCGGTTGGTCAGCAGGGTTTTTATAATTGCTGTTGCCCAAGCAGGGATCGCCTTTATAAGTTTCAGGAGGAGGCCTTTGTGCCAGACCGTATCATAGGCGGCTGTAAGATCGAGAAACACAGCCCCTGTCTTCAGTCTGCTCTCGAAGCCATTTTCGATGAAGGTGGTTAGGGCCAGTACTTGTTCTCCTGTACTGCGGTCCTTGCGGAAACCTGCTTGATCCACACTTAGAATATCCTCTATTTCTGGGGAAATGCGTTGCAGTATTAGGCGCTCCATGATTTTGTAAGGAACGCTGAGTAGGGAGATTGGGCGGTAGCTTGCTGGTAGTTTGTGGTCTTTGCCAGGTTTTGGGATGGCAATGACCTTTGCTGTCCGCCATTTCTTTGGGATCGAGTTTGTTTGTGTTATCCTTGTGTAGAATTGTGTCAACCAGGTTAGGGCTCGGGGGCCAAGATTTTTCATGAATTCTGGGAAGATGTTATCGTATCCTGCTGCCTTTCCACATTTCAGGCCCTGTAGGACTTTCTCCAGTTCAGCAGCCTCAAAGGGTTCAGGGTTCGTTTCCTCTACAGGCATTTTTTGGTGTTTTTTTTAGCTCAGTTGTAACTGCTATTCTGGTGTCTTTGTCTTGGGGTGCTTTGGCGATAGTCAGTAGGTGGGATGCAACTTGGTTGGGTGTGACGGATGCTCAGCTTTGGCTAGGGGGCTTCTGTGCAGCTCCTAGGCGACGGATGAGGCTCCAACATTTCCTGCTAGAGTGGATAAAGCTCTGGTCAGCAACTGTCTCCTCCCATTTCTTTCGCCGGGCTGTATTTAGTGATTCAATGAGATGGTCTGCTATCTCTGGGTCCCCTGATGTTTGATAGGATTGTAGGAGGGCAGCACTTTCTCCGTCCAAACATGGGACATAGAGGGGTCGGTAGCCTCGTGGGATTGCAGTATGGGCAGCCTTGAAGATTGCGCTGCAGAAGCGGTTGTATGCTTCGTCTACAGTGATGGTGTGGAGTGGGATGGTAACAACGCTCCGGTCCAGAGTTTCACTGAATTTCTTCCAGTTGGCTTTGCGGAAGTTCCAGCGCATCTTCCTTGGGCTGTATATGACTGGAAGTTGTAGGCCAATGTGTACAAGCAGGGGCCGGTGTTGGCTGTGTGGAAAATCATCAAGAATGAGGATCTGTGTAGGATATGGCTCCCCATTCAAAGAGCTGGCCCAACACAGGTCAGGAGAATAGTCCTTCTTCCACCTAGCAGAGTGGAAGGTTCCTCTTTGTTTGGGGTCGTATATCAAAGCGAGGTCATTTCTGGATGCCCAGTCTGAAAGTGCCTCCCCATCACTGTCCACTGCTGGGTACCCCCAGTCAGGGTGATGGCTGTTAAAGTTCCCCACATAGATGGCAGGGTGGGGTAGGGTGGGTAAGACCTGCAGATTCCAGTTGGCATTAGGGGGCTTGTACACATTGACAGTATGGAAGCCACCAATGATTATGGTGTCTGAGAAATGTGTTGTTATCAGGTGATTTGCTTCAACTATGTCAGAACGCACATAGGTGGCACGTCCATGTTTAGCATGTAGAACATAGCACAGGAGGTCAAAGCCTTTGATGGTGAAGCGGCCAGCTTCCTCTGTGCCAATATGAGTCTCTTGGAGGCAGATTACATCAATCAAATGTTGGAAGGTGAGGACTTCGATAAGGCTTCGCTTGGCTGCAGATAGGCCTTCAACGTTTAGTTGTAATATGCGAAGGGCAGATCCTACCACAAAGTGCTCTTGGGGCTGTTTGCTTTCGGCTTTAGGACTGTGACTAGGATTCTTCTTTGACTTGGCACAGAGGTGTCGTCTCTTCGAATTTAGTCTGCTGGTAGGATCATTAGTTTCCCCAGGCGAGCCCGGGTACTGGCGGAGGGCGCAACGAGAACGCTGATCCATTGCCCCCATTTTGACATGAATGGGGGCAATTTTGTAAGTTAAAGTTAACTGGAAGTATAACAAGTTTCCACATATAATTCCAAGGTCAATTGGCAATTTCATCAAACCAAAAGTGAGTTGTCTAGCTGCAGCATTTTTTTTGCAATCATTTTCTACGTTGTTTTAGCGTGTAATTAGCCATCACCGAACAGATAACCCTTATAAATAACAATTGATGCGAAAAATGATACTCAAATGATACACAATACACAAAATGGGCCTAGATTTGGATTGGCTTTTTTTTTATAATATTTTTAATTATTTTGTAAGTTAAAGTTAACTGGAAGTATAACAAGTTTGTCTAGCTGCAGCATTTTTTTTGCATTCATTTTCTACGTTGTTTTAGCATGTAATTAGCCCTCACTGAACAGATAACCCTTATAAATTATATATATACAGTATATATATATATATAAAGGGGTTTTTTATATATATATATATATATATATATATATATATATATATATACAGTATATATATACGTATATAATAAAGGGGGGTTAGGATTAAGCTTCTGCATTAATTGGCAGACAATTACTCCGGTGTTTTAGCATTTAATTACCCGTCCCTTAACAGTTAACCATTTTGAACAACAGAGGCGACGTAGATGAAAAGTGCACAACATTTTATTTAAAAAACACATGTTTGACATATGTATGCACATGAAAACTGAACAAATGAAATGTCTATTTATTGCTACACAAGTGCTGCATCACAGCATCTCTTATATCTCCACCCTGCTCCTCTACTCCCTGTAACGCTGCCACCACCACTTGTTCATCTGCTGCATCATCCAATGTCGTGTCAAAGGCCTCTCCATGACTCTCACACAGATTATGCAGTGCACAAAAAAACCCACAGAAGAATAGTGACCAACGTGGAAATCCTCCGCTCGTAATCGGCCATTTTTTTCTTTGTTGTGGAGGATTCGGTCGCGTGCGTTATGTCAGCAGAGTGTGGCGTCGCCTCAATCCCGCCCACCACAACAATACACGGCTTTACACGATTGTAATGGAGGCACAACCGCAGCAGAAACGAGTAGTAATGAAACGAAACGAGTCGAGCCGAACTATGATAGTGGAAATGTGGCATTACAGTTCACAGGTCACATGTATCACAGACCACGTTGCATTATAAAGACAGTAACAATGCATCCTCACTCCATGATATCACTTCCACTGTCTCCCCTGCATCCCTTCTTTAATCCTGTAATTATACCCCCCACAGTCTCAAGCCTTGCATACCAAAGCTAAGATTCTTGCAGCTTCCTGTAATCACCAAGGAAGCTCTGCTTTTGTTCTGATCTAAAATGTGTCACAAAACAGGTTCACATATGTGTGTCCACCACAATACATATATATATATATATATATACTGTATATATATAGACACAGTGCGTAGCATTGTAGCTAGATGGGTTAGATATATAAATATATAAACACAGTGTGGAGCATTGTAGCTGGATGGAATAAATATATGAGTATATAAACACAGTGCGGAGCATTGTAGCTAGATGGAATAAATATGTAGATATATAAACACACACAGTGCGGAGCATTGTAACTAGATGGAATAAATATGTAAATATATAAACACACACACAGTGCGGAGCATTGTAGCTAGATGGAATAATATGTAGATATATTAGCACACACGGTGCGGAGCATTGTAGCTAGATGGAATAAATATATGAATATATAAACACACAGTGCGGAGCATTGTAGCTAGATGGAATAAATATGTAAATATATAAACACACACAGTGCGGAGCATTGTAGCTAGAGGGAATAATATGTAGATATATAAACACACACAGTGCGGATCACTGTAGCTAGATGGAATAAATATGTAGATATATAAATACACAGTGCGGAGCATTGTAGCTAGATGGAATAATATGTAGATATACGTATAAACACACACAGTGCGGAGCATTGTAGCTAGATGGAATGAAACAGCACAACCGTCTACTTAGTTATCCTACATGGTATGATTATGTACCCATACATATTCTCACCCTCCACAGCGACCGGTATTTTCCTAGTTGTATACCGGAGGGGACCATTGTGTAAGTCTATTGCGTCTTTTGCATTCAAAACTATTAGGTTGTCACGTCTTTTTGCTATCTCTGCGAGCAGCCCTGCTTAGGTTCCTCACGGGGCTCCCAGGCTTCTCCAGGTGGGACAGGGAACAATGTAGGAGGAAGATCACTGCATCCTCCATCCCGATGCCAGTGCTTTTAGGCAAACTGAAGTGGATCCATCGCTGATCCCACCAGGGGGCAGAGGTGGGCGAAGAGCAACCTCTCCAGGGTCTTCATTAGGTGTGATGTGAGGGCCACTGATCTGTAGCTGTTCAAGTCTTTGAGGTTAGGGGTCTTTGGTACAGGTACCACACAGGATGTTTTCCACAGCTGTGGTACCCTTCCCAGCTTCAGGTTCAGGCTGAAGATGTGCCCCACGATCCCACACAGCTGGTCTGTGCAGGCCTTGAGGAGCCTTGAGCTGATGTCGTCTGGACCTGCAGTCTTCCTCGCCTTGGTCTTCCTCAGCTCAGCTCTCATCTGGATCTTAGTGAGGGTCAGGTTTGGGCAGGGCAATTGGTCAAACCTGTTAAAAAAACAAGTTCAGGTTGTTCACCCACTCCCTAAACCCTGTGGCCTGGGAGGAGATATTCTGGTGCCCAGAGATGGTTTTGAGGCTTTTCCAGACACCTCTGACATCACTCTGATGCAGCTTGTCCTCCATCTTCTTCCTGCAGCTGTCCTTCCCCTCTCTGATCTTCCTCCTTAGCGCCCTCTGTACGGACTTCAGTTCCTCCTTGTTTCCCGACCTGAAGATCCTTTTCCTCTCCTTCAGCAGTGACTTTATCTCAGGGTTTATCCAGGGTTGTTGTGATAGCTGTGTACGTCCCCCCTCTCCCCCTTCCCCCCCAACACTGAGAGGTCATGGACAGCTAGAGGAAGAAGCTCAAGGATGAGCTGCAGCAGAGCGATGCCAGCGGTGTCTGGAGGATCCTTAAAACCATCTCAGGTGCCCACCTCATAGGCCGTGGGGGTAGGGAGTGGGTGGACGACCTGAACTTGTTCTTCAACAGGTTTGATCAGCTGCCTACCCCTCCCCTGCTGCTACCACCTTCACCTACATCTCCTATTCAATGCCCCCATCATCACCCAGCCCTCAGCCCATGCCTCATGCTGTTTTTCCCTTCACATGCCCAACACCCCCATCCACCCCTTCCCAGCACACAGCCCCCCTCCCTCAGTCTGTCCCTCAGTCTCTCCCTTCACTTCCGCCCTCCCAAGAGAGCAGACGCTTTTTCCTTCTCTCTTGCTCTGACTTTTTTTTCCTTCCCCCCCCAACTACTGGATCCCAGCTTGCTGTTGTCTGTCTGCGTCTAACTGCGACCGTCGAAAGAAATTATGGAGTTAATAAGCTGGGCTTTGAACACAATTGACACTATTTTTTCAACAAGGAAAAGTGCTCCGGGGGAAGCTGTCTGCCCCGCAGGAACGGCTCCAGCGGGCTATTTACGTGACACAAGTAATTGGAGGATCTTGTGTCTCACTAATCTCTCTATCGAAGATATTGAAGATTTGTATGTCTTCGTAATAATGGTGATCGGGATCTTTCTGATTGGAACTGGGATTGTCCTGGTGTACCGCAAATTGCTGAAGATGGATACAACCTATCAAAATGCTGGCCAGGCGAGGTGCATCTATCAAATTGAAAAATTGGAGAAGACCCTGATAGCGACAAATGGAGAACTGTCTCGGAAGGTGGATTACATCATGTTTACGCTTAGGTCTATCCACGACGGACTCAAAGCCCCGCAATGAAGGATTAAGTACTGAATCTACAGAAGAAATAAAAAGCTCCTTCTCTGTGATCAGTCCTATTTGGCCCAATTTCCCCATGAAAATTCCTCCTGGCTGTCTGCAGTCTGTGTTTTCAAAACATCGAGCACAAGGCCTTGGACAGCACCTGCTCAGATAATCGCAAGGACGATTGGCGAGCAGCCAGACAAAACATCTCCTGCCAAGTGCCCTTGTTGTTCTTCTATTATCACAACACTTGCTTCAACAGTGCACACATATTGATCCACGAACTGAAATAAAGATACACACACTGCTCTCTTGTGTCCTGTGAATCTTGTCCGCGAATGTGCATTGAGAGCTTTTTTTTTCCTTGTAATCATAATATTGATTGATTATGCAACCAGTATTCTGAATCAATGATTTTTTTGCTCCTTCCTATTGTATTATTCTTATGCTACCTGTACCCTCCTGCTGATAGGCGCGTTTCAGAGGCGCCGCGGCACGGAAATGCAGGTTCATTACTGTGTCAAGTCAAATTCTCTCGTATGTTATCAGTGATCTGTTAATGTACTTGGCAATAAATCTTTTTCTGATTCTGATTCTGATTCTGACTAAGACCCACGTGAGATCCGAGTTGAAGAAGATCAAAGCAAAGAAGGCTCCAGGTCCAGACAGCATCAATTTGAGACTCCTGAAGTCCTATGCAGAGTAGCTGTGTGGGATTGTAGAGCACATCTTCAGCCTGAGCCTGAAGCTGGGAAGGGTACCATAGTTATGGAAAACTACCTGCATTTTACCCATGCCAAAGATTCCACACCCCAAGGACCTGAGCACCTACAGACCAGTGACCCTCACATCACACCTGATGAAGACCCTGGAGAGGCTGCTCCTTGCCCATCTCCGCCCCCTGGTGAGACTAGCGATGGACCCACTCCAGCTTGCACACCAGCCTGACATTGGGGTAGAGGATGCACTGATCTTCCTCCTGGATCATGCTCTATCACACCTGGAGAAACCTGGGAGCACTGTGAGGATCCTGATCTCCGATTTTTCCAATGCTTTCAACACAATTTGACCCATGCTCCTGAGGGACAAGCTGCTGTGTGCAGGGGTGGGCAAACTCCTGTCATCTTGGATCCTGAACTACCTCACAGACTATCCACAGTTTGTGAGGACCCAAGACTGTGTGTCTGACGTGATCATCTGCAGTACGGGGGGAGGCCCTAGGGAACAGTCCTGGTTCCCTTCCTGTTCATCCTCCACACTGGTAACTTTTCATATAACACACCACACTACCACCTACAGAAGTTCTCTGATGACCGTGATCATCTGCCTGCCTCATCTCTGGTAGGGATGACTTGGAGTATAGAGGACTGGTCCCAGGACTTTGTGGACTGTTGCCTGCAGAACTGCCTTCAGAGCAATACAGGGAGGACCAAGGAACTGGTGGTGGGCTTCCACAGTTGTAGACCCCCCCCCCCACACACACACACACACAGCACCAGTAAACATCCAGGGAACAGACACTGAGATGGTGACATTTTACAAGTACCTGGGTGTTCACCTGAACAATAAACTTAACTGATCACACAACACCAACACACTTTACAAGAAGGGGCAGAGCAGGCTGTTTCTTCTGAGGAGATTTAGGTCCTTTGGAGTCCCAAAGACCTTCTATGACTCCGTGGTGTATTCAGCCATCCTGTATGGAGTGGTCTGCTGGGGCAGCAGCATCACAGGGGTACCTGTTCTGGGGTACCACCTTGACCCAGCAGAGGTGATAGGAAAGAGAATGATGGTGGCTAAGCTGTCATCTCTGCAGGAGTCAGAGTCCCACCCCGTGCAAACTTCAGGTGTGCAACATCACTGCATACCTGAAGTTTGCCAAAGAGTGCCTTGACACCACAACGCAATTGGGAAAATGGTTTGTGGACTGATGAAACTTTTGGAGTGGCCTACGACCGAATCACCGCAGTTATATATTGATGATGAGACCGTACCTCCTTTCATGTAATATTGCTTAAATATGTTGTAAAACCAAATTGTACTGTATATGTATTTAACAAAACATCAATTGCCAAAATTGGCTGATAACATAAATAAACATACATAAATATTTTGAAAGAAATGTGAATAAAAATGACCAAATCAAGTTAGTAGCAAAAATATTTATTTGAAACTTTTCCTTTTATAGTTTGTTTTTTTTTCAGGCAAACCATAATTACACAACACAAGGACATTATTCCACATAGAACAAGATCAGAACATCGATATCGTGCACTCAGCATTCAGGACAGAAAACCATTAAGGAACATATAAAATACTCTACATGGTTCAATTTATCTGCATCATTTTCTTCTGCATATATTCTGAATCAAAAAAATAATGGCATGTTTCAGAATTTTAGTTTCTGTCCTGATGCACAGGCTGGTTGGTTTTCTGGCTCCGGTCTACAGTTTGGACTCTACAGAAGAACTACAGCACATTTCAGGATTCAGGATGTGGTCCACTGTGAGCCCTTTTCTAAAACTCAGACATTCATAGGTTATTTACAGCTCTGATCTTTAAAACATCTGCAACTCTGATTGGTCTAGAACATTTTGCATACGAACATTAAGACTTTGGATAAAAATATTTGTCAACATAAAGTGCTCAAATGTAAACGCAGATGGACCTTTTAAAATCAGCTGGTTCTTCTTCTTTTAGATTTGATTAGGGGTTGGCAACCAGCTTACAGGTGCATTAAGTGGCAAAGTTTATTTTTGATTCTTCTTCTGCAAGATGCTGGAAAAAACACATCATTTTATGATGTTGATTTGTTGCTATGATTATTCTCAATTATTTTGCACCCTTTTTGATTTTTCCTGTTTGTTGGTAAAACTGGTTTAGAAATTTTTATGTGGAGGCACATCACAAACAAGGCTCTAACATGTTAGCATCCCACAAATTTCCATTATGAAGAACTGAATGATAAAATACAGGTACCTTTAAAGTGATGTTTTTTCTTAAGGTATGACTATTTTTTAAAGCATTTTTGTAAAATTGATTTCTCTTCATACTTTTTGGAATTCTTTTATTTTTATTGTAAAATTGGCTGTTTTGTAGGCCATACTGTATATCTTGGATACGTGAGTGAAGACAGGTGCAGAGCTGTCAACTAATCACCACCTGGTGGTGAGTTGGATCAGATGGCAGGGGAGGAAGTCATTCAGACCCAGCAAACCCGTATGTCTAGTATGGGTGTGCTGGGAACGGCTGACAGAGGCCCCTGTGCAGCAGGTCTTCAAATTCTGCATCCAGAAGAATTTCGACCACATTTCGAGGGTGACTGGAAACATGAATTCTGACTGGCCCATGTTTTCCATCTCCACTGCAGCTGCCAAGAGCAGTTGCCATAAGGTCATTGGTCTCTCTTGTGGTGGCAATTCCCAAACCAACTGGCAAGATGTGAAGGGGGGGTGGGAATCAGGCTGAAGAAGGAGAAGGAGTCCTACCAAGATTGGATAGCTTATGGGACTCGTGAAGCAGCTGAGATGTACCAGCAGGCCAAGCAGAGTGTGGCTTGGGCCGTTGCTGAATCAAAGTGTGGGAGGAGTTTTGTTAGGCCATGGAACCAGACTTTTGGTCAGCCTCAGAAAGATTCTGGTAAACTGTCCAGTGATTTAGAAAGGGCAAGCAGCTATGTGTCCATGCTGTGTATGGTACAAATGTTGCCCTGCTGACCTAGACTGGGGCCTTTGTCAAGTGGTGGAAGGAGTACTTCAAAGATCTCCTCAAACCCAGCAGCACACCTTCCATATCTCCTTAACCCCAGCCTCATCACTTGGCCAAGGTTGCTGAAGTTGTTAAAAAATACTTCAATGGAAGTAGATGTGCAAGGCTGTCCTGGTTGACATGTCACTGATCCCGTTCATAAATTTTTTGCACGGGATTTCCAGGTGTAGCCAAGGAAGACCTCAAGATACTTGAACTCCTCCACCTGGGGCAGGAGGAGTTCAAGTATCTTGAGGTCTTATTCATGAATGAGGGGAGAACAGAGCAGGAGACTGACATAAGGATTAGCGCAGTAGCTGCAGTGATGGCAACACTGTACTGGTCTGTTGTGGTAAAGAGAGAGCTGAGCTCAAAAGTAATGCTGTTGATTTGGCGATCAGTCTACATTCCTACCTAACCTATGGTCATGTACTTTGGGTAGTGACTAAAATAAAGAGCCCACGGATACAAGTGGCTGAAATTAGCTTTCTCCATAGAGTGGTTGGACTCACCCTTAGAGATAGAATAAGGAGCTCAGTTATCTGGGAGCGACTGAAAGTAGAGTTGCTGCTCCTCCTCATTGAAACAAGCCAGCTGAGGTGGTCTGTGCATCAGTTCAGGATGCATCCTGACTGTCTCCCACATGGAGTTTCAGGCACATCCATGTGGGATGCCACAGCACAGAGCCAGGACATGCTGGAGAGACTATGTCTTTCAGCTGGTCTGGGAACACCTTGGGAGAGGGACGTTTGGGCTTTTCTGCTTAGATTACTGCCCCTGCAACCCAGACCCAAGGATAAGAGGTAGAAGATGGATGTATAGACTGACAGATGCAAGTTTTCTCATATAGTAGCAAGTTTTTTTTCCAATTTGCTTGAGAGATCCTTTTGAAAGTTGCTTTGTTTTAAAATGACATGACAATGACACCGTGGGCTGCACGGTGGCGCAGTGGTTTAGCACTGTGGCAGCACAGTTTTACCCTTGGCCGGGGGATCGCGGGGATCATGAGATCGTGGGTTCGATCCCAGCCCCCGACCAACAGTGAGCTGTGTGGAGTTTGCATGTTCTCCCCGTGTTGCGCGGGTTTACTCCGGGATTTCTCCGGTTTCCTCCCGCATACCAAAAACATGTAGGTTTAGGGCGCTCGCGCACGCAGCAACCAGCAGCCGGTGGCTTGTCACCAGACTGCAAACCAAATCTACCTACGGGTACAAATAAGTAACAAAAAAAAAAAAAAATAATAATAATAATAATAATTACCCTTATTTGTCCTTGTAGAGCAGTGGGCAATAAAGTAAACTTGTTTTAGCTAAAATTTTAAAAACAAAACTTTAGAGGAATATTTTTGTAGTTTTTTTGTGCATGATCTACATCTATTTTCTCAGACTTAGATTGGTTCACTGCTATTTAAACTTTCCACAGATGACAAACATCTACATTTTGTGCGTTTGTTTTCCTGTGGTAACAGGAAGTCTCAGCAGACATAAAGGAAGCATCTCAAGTGTCTTTTACATCCTCACAGACAGATTAAAGTGCTTTCATTTGAACTCAAACATGTCACATTCATATAAAAACAGAACACTTGATGACTGGAGGCAGCAGGTTGATGCTAACTGGTTTCACTGGTGATAAAACTGCTGGATGATTTAGAGTCAGCTCAGTTTTGGAGGTCATAGGGCAAACTGCACACCTGTTAAAACTGCAGGATCACACAATTTTGGGGACTTCCTGTTTACTGAGGAGGACTTCTAGCAGGCGGAGTTTAGCTTTGAGTTGTTTGTACTCCTGGTACTCCTCCTTCATTGGGGAGCGATCCTCCTTCTGACAGATCCTGGAAAAACAGTTCAGATCATAGGTTAAAACATGATTTGTCCCTCATGAGAAACATGTTTAATCAAGAGAGGATTTCACACTTACCTTCCCGTCTGTCGGTAAAACTCATCCTCAAACTCTCTCAGGACTTTACGCCTCATCTTTTTTTCTGCTCTGGTCTCCCGAAGACACTCCAGCAGCTGAGATCTGGACAGTGGAAGAAGGAGAACGCTCCAGGTCAGCCGAGTTACTACACAGGGCTTATGGCATATTGAACATCAACATGAGATTTGAAGAAGTGTCCCAAGGCTTCAGGAGGATGATAGCAGTTTAAGATCTGGTTCAGACCTGGAGGCCTCATGCAGGTTGGCTGTCGTCAGAACGGTCTGCTGACGAACTGCTTTCACTTCGTCTATCGGAGACACAAAGGCTGGGTCGCTGTCCCGGTCGCTGTCCTCCTCACCAGCAGATGGTCGGGTTGTCCTGCGAGGAGGAGGAATAACTAGAACTTCATTAAAGCTGGTGGAGTCTTCATCAGAACCATCCTCTTCCTCCTGGGAAACACACACACAAGTTTGTTCTAATATCGTCTTACTGTTCTCTGCTTTGATACTTTATATAAAATATTAGATATTGTTAAACATTCATCAAACAAAGGACCTTCGGAACACCAATGGGTTTTGATTGGGGTCCGTATTATTCAACTGAGTTTGGTGGATGACTTTTTTTACTCCTGAGTTTCTCACATCAAGTGTGAAATTCTGAAAGGTGAGGCAGTCTTGTGTGTTAAACATCGCCCTCTATAAAAGTTAGAGACATACACTCCCCTCTAAAAGTACTGGAACAGTGATACAAGCTTTGTTATTTTAGCTGTTCACCAAAAATATACTCAAGCTATAGTTATATAATCAATATGGGCTTAAAGTGCAGACTCTCAGCTTTGATTTGAGGGTATTCAAATCCACATTAGAAGAAGGGTTTAGGAATAGCAACTATTTTTATACAAAGTCTCCTCATTTCAGGCACTCAAAAGTAATGGAACAAATTAACATTACCATAAATAAAATGTTTATTTTTAATGCTTTGTTGAGAATCCTTTGCAGGCTGCCTGAAGTCTGGAACCCATTGACATCACCAAACTCTGAGTTTCCTCCTTTGTGATGCTTTTCCAGGCTTTTACTGCAGCTGTCTTCAGTTGTTGCTTGTTTGTGGGTCTTATTGCCTTAAGTTTTGTCTTAAACAAGTCAAATGCATATTCAATCGGGTTGAGATCTGGTGATTGACTCAGCCATTGCAGAATATACAACTTTGTTGCCTTAAAAAAACTTCTGGATTGTTTTCACAGTATGTTTTGAGTCAGTGTCCATCTGTACCGTGAAGCGACAATTAATCAACTTTGCTGTATTTGGCTGAATCTGAGGAGACAGTATAGCCCTATACACTTCAGAATTCATCTGGCTGCTTCTGTCTTCTGTTACATCATCAATAAACACTAGTGACCTAGTGCCATTGGAAGCCATGCATGCATGCATCACACTGCCTCCACCACGTTTTACAGAAGATGTGGTGTGCTTTGGATCATGAGCCATTCTAAGACTTCTCCATACTTTCTTCTTCCCATCATTCTGGTGCAGGTTGGTCTTGGTTTCATCTGTCCAAAGAATGCTGTTCCAGAACTAGGCTGGCTTCTTTATGTTTTTGGCAAAGTTCAATCTGGCCTTTCTATTTTTGAGGCTGATTAATGGTTTGCACCTTGTAGTGAACCCTCTGTATTTACTCACATGAAGTCTTCTGTTTATGGTAGACTTCGATACTGATACACTTACTTTCAGGAGACTACTCTTCACTTGGGTGTATAAAACGTAAATAAAAACAGAATACAATGATTTGCAAACCCTTTTCAATCTATATTCAATAGAATACACTACAGTGACACAATATTTAATACTCAAACTGATAAACTTTATGTTTATTGAAAATATTCACTCATTTTGAATTGGATTCCTGCAGTACATTCCAAAAAAGCTGGGACAGGGGCATGTTTACCACTATGTTACATCACCTTTCTTTTTAACAACACTCAGTAAGTGTTTAGGAACTGAGGACCCTAACTGTTGAAGATTTGTAGATGGAATTCTTTCCTACTGTTGCTTATGACTTCAGTGACATGGTTTAATTACCAGACCCAAAAGCAGACAAGGAGGAAACCAATAATGATGGGTGAAAACAATTATTTTTATTGAACAATTCAGTGAAATGTGCACAGAGGATCTGGCAACCCTGTGGGAGAGAACAGAAGAGATATGGTGAGTATATGGGAATGGGAATGGAAGATAACTGAATAAACAGTTTTTGTCTTACAGGTTCTGCTGGTTGCTGTGGAAGTGAAGTCCGGGTAGTTGATCCTTCACGTTAGAGAAGTGAGCAGGGTGGTGAAGAGGTCTTGTGGGTAGGAACCAGGCTCCTCCTGCCTGGGCAGGAGGGAAATGTTGGTAAGTTGACTTATGTGTGGGGTGGTGAGGGCTGAAGCTGGGGAGTCTGCCTGGGAGTGCTCCGATCATCCAACAAGAGAGGAATATCCTACAAGATATTTTGGAGAGAGTTAGCTTGAGGTTTGTCCTTACGTAGCAAGGGGTGATGAGGTGAAGGACAAGAGATCTCCAGGCTACACACACAGGTGGTGAGTCTTGCATGGAGGTACGTGCTCAGACGTGCTCAACGTGCTCAGACAGAGCAGCAGGAGTGAGTCCAATTTAAAGGTGTTCACTGATTGCCACCAGGTGAGGAGTGCAACTGCAGGGAGGAAGTTGATTAATGGAGAGAGGGGAGAGAACAAAGTGTGCAGCCCTGGAAGCTTTACAGTACCCCCCCCCCTTCCCCAAGGGACGCCTCCCGATGTAACCTAAGGTCTGTCAGGGTGTTGCTGGTAGATGGTGGTGATGAGTGAGTCATCCATAATGAAAGACCTGGGGATCCATGATTTCTCCTCAGGCCCGTACCCCTTCCGATCCACAAGGAACTGGATGCCACACCCTGGCGGCGAGCATCCATGATGTGGTTGACCGCATAAACCAGTCCTCCCATCAACCATGTTTGGTGGTGGAGAGGGCATGGATGGGGGGCAGAGGGAGCTGGAGAATACTGGCTTGACTTGAGAGACATGGAAGGTTGGGTGGACATGTAGAGAGGGAGGAAGACTGAGTCTTACAGATGAGGGATTAACAATGTGGTTAATAAAAAAAAAGGGTCCCACAAAGCAGGGTGTCAATTTCCTAGACTCAGTCTTCAATGGAAAAATTTTTGGTGGACAACCATACCTTCTGCCCTACAGAGTAAGTAGGAGCAGGAGTCCTCCTCCGGTTGGCCCACCTGGAGCCCTCCCTCACAGATCGCAGTAGTGCAGCCTTGTTGTCCCTCAAGAAACGTTGGCACCTCGAAATGTGGTCTGAGATGGTCAGGACAGAGATCTCCTCAGAGATGGAGAGAAGAGGAGGGTTGTACCCGAGCGACACTCAGAAGGGAGAGGACCCTGTGGCGGGAGAAGTGGCAGAATTGTGAGCGTATTCCACCCAAGGAAGATATGTACTCCACAACACGGGGTCAGAAGCCGTGATGGCCTCCAGCTCCTGATTGGCCCACTCACACTGCCCGTTGCTTTGCGGGTGGTAGCCGAAGGAGACACTGACTGTAGCCCCAGTGGACTTACAGAAAGCACACCAGACTTGGGAGGAGAAGTCCTTACCATGATCAGAGACAATGTCCACTGGGATGCCGTGCAACCTGACAACATGGTTGGTAAATAACTGTGCTGTCTCCAGTGCAGATGGTAGCTTTCATAGGAGAACGAAGTGTGCAGCCTTGGAGAACCTGTCCATGATGATCAGGACAATGGTGTATACGTTGGAGGATAGCAACCCAGTGATGAAGTCAAGGGCAATGTTAGCCCAGGGGCAACTGGGGATGGGGAGGGTTTGAAGCAGGCCCGCAGGGGTGGTGGTGAGGCACTTGCCAGTGGAGCACTGTGAGCATGCCTTGATGTACTCCAACATGTCTCTGTCCATAGTTGGCCACCAAAACATGCTGCGGAGGGAGAAGAGGGTCCTGGCTACCCCGGGTGGCAGGAAAACTTCATTGTATGGAGCCAGTGGGTGACATCCCCCTTTACCGCCGAAGGAATGAACAACCAATCAGGTAGTCTCCCACTCAGATCAGGGTCAGTGACCTGGGCCTCTCTGACCTTTTTCTTGATGTCCCAGGTGAGGGTACCAACTATGGTGGATACAGGGATGATGGTCTTCTCACTCGGGGACGATGGATTAGCTGCAAACTGTCTGGAGAAAGCATCAGATTTAGTATTCTTAGAGCCAAGTCTGTAGATGAGGATGAAACAGAATCGACCAATAAACAGTGCCCATCTGGCTTGGCAAGATTTAAGTCTTTTGGCGGACCTAATATATTTCAAATATTCCAGACCAGAAAGGGCTGGGCAGAACCCTGTAGCCAATGGTGCCACTCCTCCAAGGCTAGTTTCACAGCTAACAGCTCTGAGTCACCAACGTCGTAATTTCTCTCAGCTGGAGAGAAGCGCTGAGAGAAATATGCACAAGGGTGTACTTTGCTATCGGCAGCCGAGTGCTGGGACAGCACCGCCCCCACCCCAATGTCTGAGGCGTCCAGCTTGACAATGAACTGGCATTCTGGGTTGGGTTGCATTAAGATGGAGGCTTCGGTGAAATGGGATTTGAGCAGGGTGAAGGCTTCATTGGCTCTGTCTGACCAGAGAAATGGTGTCTTGACTGATGTTAAGCTGGTTAGTGGTTGAGCAATAGAGCTGTAGTTTCTAATGAAATGGTGGTAAACGTTACCAAAGCCTAAGAATTGTTGGAGCTGCTTTCTGGTGGAGGTATAGGCTAGTCTGTGACTGCTTTAATCTTTTGTGGGTCTGGTTTGATCTGGCCATTGGAGAT
Source organism: Pholidichthys leucotaenia (assembly GCA_020510985.1). Lineage (NCBI taxonomy): Eukaryota > Metazoa > Chordata > Actinopteri > Cichliformes > Pholidichthyidae > Pholidichthys > Pholidichthys leucotaenia. The sequence continues at coordinate 313,053,616 of CM035836.1, forward strand.
AACGAAACCCAGAAAAGTGGTAGTGGTGGTGTGAAACTCACATTTCTCGGCCTTCATGTAGAGTTGATTTTCGAGGCGATGTTGGAGCCCCATCCGTACATGAACCTTGTGTTCAGCTATGGAGTGAGAGAAGATGAGAATGTCACCAAGGTACACAAAAAGAAAGGAGCTCAGGAAGTCACGTAGCACATTGTTAATAAGATGCTGGAAGACTGCTGAGGCATTGGTTAAGCCAAAGGGCATGACAAGGTACTCAAAATTGCCTATCGGGGTAAGAAAACCTTTCTTCCCCCTGTCACACTTGCAGATTCTGACGAGGTGATATGCGTTCCTGAGATCAAGTTTGGTGTAGATGGTTGAATCTGAATAGACTGAAGGCCAAGTTAATGAGCGGGAGAGCATACTTGTCTTTGATGGTGATATTGTTTAACTCCCGATAATCAATGCAGGGGTGCAGTGAACCATCCTTCTTACCAACAAAGAAAAACCCTGCCCCTAGGGCAGATGAAGAGGGGCGAATGATACCAGCGTTTAATGACTCTTTAATGTACCTTTCCACAGCTTCTCTCTTGGGAGCAGATAGGTTGTAAAGACGGCTAGTGGGCAGCCGTGCCTCCTGATGGAACTCAATGGAGCAATCGTAGGGGCGATGTGGGGGTAGTGACAGAGCCTTGGCCTTACTGAAAACGGGTGCCAGATCATGATAATCAGAGGGGACTTTAGCCAGATCAGGAGGATCATGGATTGTAGGCTGGATGGCCATGGAAGGTGAACAGGCAGCTGACTAAAGGCAAGCAGACATACAAAAAGCACTCCAGGAGGCAATTGCCCCCTTACACCAGTCTATGGTGGGGTTGTGGAGCCTCAGCCAAGGGAATACCAACACTAAAGGTGAGGTGGAGACAGGGAGAACAAAGAAGGTAACATGTTCATGGTGGTTACTGGAGGCTAACATGGTGAGGGGAGCAGTCTGTTTATTAACTCGGCAAAGTAGCTGGCTGGAGAGGACAACTAACTTGAGAGGCTGAGGTATGTCAAGACATGGGATCATTAAATGGGTTGCCAGACTCTCAGAAATAAAATTTTGCTTGGCTCCAGAGTCAACCAACGTGGAACCGACATGCTCAGCATCGTTGAGCGAAAGGCATACCGGTAAAGAGAAATGGGTCTGCAGGGATTTGGGTGCACTGCCTGTCAGTCCCCCTACTGTAAATGACGGGTAGCGCCTTTTGGCTTAATGGGGCAGTGAGAAAAAACATGGTCCGCCTGGCCACAGTATAAGCACAGACCCTTCTCATAGTGCTGTTGCCGCTCAGCGGGATCGAGTCTAGACTGGCCTAGGTTCGGGCGCATCGCAAGAGGCGCCGTGCAACGGGAATGTGGGGTAGCATGGCCGGGGCGAAGTGGGTCGTGACGCAGAACAGGTGCTGCACTGATGCTCACAGGAGCATTCACAGAGCCGATTATTTAACTTAATCACCAGGGAGACGAATGACTTTGGCTCGTCTTGGAGGCGGGCTAGCTCGTTCGTAAGTTGGAATTGAGACAGTGGGTAAAAACCATACACAGCGCGATGTTGTCCCACCCCGCCTTGCCTGCAAGCACCCGGATGTCAATAGTGTGCTCCGTTGCAGTTTTTAGTTCTCGGTGGACATTTAGAAGGTGACTCAAAGCGTTACCCTTCCGATCAGTGTGATCAAAAATACGAAAATACTCTTTCAAAATCTTTCAAAAGAATATATAGGGAATTCAGGACCCTCGATTATTGCCTAGACCCAGGAGAAAGCGTGCCCTTCCAGGAGACCCGTAACAAAAGTGATGTGACTGTGGTTGGTAGAGAAGTCATTGGGAACACGCTGAAAAACGAGGTTGCATTGCAGCAAGAACCCTCAGGCCTGCTGTTCTTGGTGTGGTGTGGAGGTGAGGAGACCAGGGTGGAACGGCCCGGCCTAGCGACATCAGAGGGGCAGCAAAATGACGGGAGGAGGAAGTAGTGGTGAGACCTTGCCCAGCTACCGAAAGCTGGTCTAAATGGTCTGAAATTTTAGATAATTGGACAAAGACGGATTGCATTTGGTAAGCTATTTCATCAAGCCGTTGCTCAACAACACTGAGGCATGTCGTTATTGGCCCCAGCGCTATGTCTGCTGGGTCCTGTGGCAGAGTGCGTACTGGTATGGTTTAACTACCAGACCCAAAAGCAGACAAGGAGGAAACCAATATTGACGGGTGAAAACAATTATTTTTATTGAACAATTCAGTGAAATGTGCACAGAGGATCTGGAAACCCTGTAGGAGAGAACAGAGTAGATACGGTGAGTATATGGCAATGGGAATGGCAGATAATTGAATAAACAGTTGTGTCTTACAGGTTCTGCTGGTTGCTGTGGCAGTGAAGTCTGGGTATTTGATCCTTCACGTTGGAGAAGTGAGTGAGGCATTGAAGAGGTCTTGGGGATAGGAGCCAGGCTGGCCAGGCCTGGGCAGGAGGAGATGGGGGTGAGGAGACACAGTGAAGGAAATTTTGGTAAGTTGACTTACGTGTGGGCTGGTGAGGGTTGAGGCTGGGGAGTCCACCTGGGAGTGGTCCAATCTGTCAACAAGAGAGAAATATCCTGGAAGATATTTTGGAGAGAGTTAGTTTGAGAATTGTCCTTACATAGCAAGGGGCGAAGAGGGGAGAGACAGGAGATCTCCAGGCTGCACACACAGGAGGCGAGTCTTGCATGGAGATAGTCCAACGCGCTCAGACAGAGCAGCGGGAGTGAGCCATTTTTAAAGGTGCTCACTGATTGCCACCAGGTGAGGAGTGAAGCTGCAGGGAGGAAGCTGATTCTTGGAGAGAGAGGAGAGAACAAAGTGTGGAGCCCTTGAACCCTTACATTCAGTTGCTCAACAGTCCAGGATCTTCGTTGGCGTAATTTGCGTTTCATAATGTCCAAAAAAAACCCCAAAGAACTCATACTGGACTTCAGGAAGAAGAAGAAGCCATATCTGTTGTCATTCAGTCCATACAGCCAGTCATGTACAGTAGAACAAAATTACGTTTCTCCTATCTACAACGTTAATCACATGTAGAATCAGAGGGGTTGCTGCCATGCAAGGCACTGCCACAAACAACTTCTCCTTCCCCCATTCTATTATGCTGAGCACCAAGCTAGAAGGCAGGAAGTACCATTTTTATATGGTCTTTGGCATGACCCAGCTTGGACTTGAGCCCCCAACCTCCCGGTTGTGAGGCGGGTGCTCTGTCAACTAGGCCACCACTCCGGTGAACAGACAGGACCACCCCCCCCTTCCCTCATAAATGGCAACCACGTTGAAAACGTCCCCGCCTCCAGGTTCCTTGGCACCCACATCTCCTCTGACCTCTCCTGGAGTGTCAACACCAAGGCCCTGGTGAAGAAAGCCCAGCAGCGGCTGCACTTCCTCCGTGTCCTGAGGAAGAACGACCTGGACCAGAAGCTGCTGCTGGCCTTCTATCGCTGCTCAGTGGAGAGCGTGCTCACCTACTGTCTGGGTGTGTGATACGCCGGCTCCACGGCCCACAACAGGAAGACTATGCAGAGGGTCATCAACAACTCCCAAAAAATTATTGGCGGCCCTCGGGCCTCCCTGAAAGACCTCTCCAGACCCTCCTGTCTCAGAAGGATCAAGGCCATCACAGGAGACCCCTCACATCCCGTCCACCACCTCTTTGATGGTTCAGATCGATCAGGTCCCACACCTCCAGACTGACAAACAATTTCTTTGCCTGGGTCAGGTTCAGGTTCAGGTTCAGGTTACTTTATTTGTACCCGTAGGTAGATTTGTTTTGCAGTTGGTGACATCCATATTTACAAGCCACTAATTACATTCAACATGGACACAAACACAGGCACACATCTTACAAAATAGGTAAATATAAAATATGTACAATATAATTTTTATAGCTTGTTCAACTCTTTGACAGCAGCAGGGACAAAGCTGTTTTTGTAGCGCTGGGTTCTACTTTTTGGGACAGCAAACCTCCGTCTGGAGGGAAGAAGCTGAAAGTTGCAGTGCAAAGGGTGGGAGTCATCATTTAAAATCGAGTCGGCCATCCTCTGTACTTGTGTCAGGCTCAGCTGTGACTCACCAAGCAAACGACTGGACCATCTGACTACCTGATCCAAGGATTTCCTCTGTTTCAGTTTTATCTGACTAAACCATGACATTAAAGAAAAGGATAAAACAGATTCAATAAAAGTCCGATAAAACATAGTCATTATGGTTCGGTCAATTTGGAAGCATGCAAGTTTCCTCAAACAATGCAAATTTTGCTGACCCTTTTTGCACACCCTTTCACAGTTCACCTCAAAGTTCAATCCACTATCAATAATCGTCCCAAGTCATTGCAATTCGGTCATCCGAATTGCAAACAGTCAGTGGCCCCAACCCCTTCCCTCCGAACACTCACATGCTCAGAACTGAGGACCTTTAAAATATCACAATAACTCACCTGTCTTTGCACTCCTCACTTTCATGTATATTGAGCCATCTGTGAAAACACTATTACGCATATTTTCCACAATCCTGGGTCATATTACTCAATTGTGTGTTCAATTGTGTGTCTGCACTCTGCACTCTTATGTACATAGTTCCACCTGCATAGCCACTACCATACCTGTGTATATTCTCATAATCCTGGGTCATTATTATTTTTATTCTTATTTTATTTTTATTTATTTTTATTTCAGTCGTGTGTTTAATTGTATGCTCTGTAACTGTGTTTTATCTAATCCTTCTCCCTTACTTTATTGTGCAGTAGCCTGGTGGAGCACCCACAGTTTCGCTGTACTGTACTACTGTACAATGATAATAAAACCTATTCTACTCTATTCTATAATGTGCACACATTTTCAGTGAGAGACAGGTCTGGACTGCAGGCAGGCCAGTCTAGTACCCGCACTCTTTTTCTACAAAGCTAGGTTGTTGTAATACGTGCAGAATGTGGCTTGGCATTGTCTTGTTGAAAAAAGCAGGGACGTCCCTGAAAAAAATGCTGATTGTGTGGCAGTATATGTTGCTCCAAAACCTGTATGTACCATTCAGCATTAATAGTGCCTTCACAGGTGTGCAATTTACCCATGCCATGGACACTAACACACCCCATACCAATACAGATGCTGGTTTTGAATTTTGCGCTGATAACAACCTTTGGTCAATATTTTCTTTAGCCTAGAGGACACAACGCCCATGATTTCTAAAAAGAATTTGAAATGTGGACTCGTCAAACCACAGCACACTTTTCCACTTTGTGTCAGTCCATCTTAGATGAGCTTGGGCCCAGAGCAACTGGTGGGGGTTCTGGGTGTTGTTGATATATGGCTTTCACTTTGCATTGTAGAGTCTTTTTCCAGCCAAGTTCCAGCCAGTGTGAAACATTCTACTGGTGGAACACTTGAATTTTAAGAGGTTAACTTGCACTTGCAGGTGTAGCGACAAGCTGTATTAACCTGACAATAGTTTTCCAAAGTGTTCCTGAGCCCACGTGGTAATATCCTTTACAGCATGATGTTGGTTTTAATGCAGTGCCATATATGGCACTAATAAATAATAATAATAGTAAATGTAGCATTTACCATAGTGCAACTGCAATGTTAACTTTGACCTTTAACCCCTTGACCCCAAACCCATAGTTAGGTGAAGGTGTAAGTTGTCCAAGATGTGTATTAGATACAACTAATGTATCAATTTGAAAAGTCTACATTCATTTCTTTTAGTTATTGCGTTTCGAAGATTTAGGGAAAAATCTGACCTCTGACCTTTGATCTCAAGGTCATCTGATGACAGTGAAATTGCAATTTGCGCATCATCAGAGGGTATCAAACCATGGTACCAAGTTTCAAAACAATCGGAACAAAACTGTAGGAGGAGATGATTTCAGACGGACTGACCCATAACATAATCCCCCTTCGGTCTTTGACCAGCACGGGATAAAAAAAGAGCATTCCTTAACTTTCCCAGTCTTTTCTTGCCCCCGTCCCAGCTTTTCTGTGGAATGTGCTGCAGGCATCAAATTCAAAGTGAGTGAATATTTGAAAAAAAAACAAAAAAAAAAAACAACAACCCCCAAACAATAAAGTTGATCCGTTTGAACATTAAATACCTTGTCTTTGTAGTGTATTCAATTGAATACAGGTTGAAAAGGATTTGCTAATAACTGTATTCTGCTTTATCTACATTTTACACAACGTCCCAGCTTCACTGGAATTGGGTTTGTATAAAGTCAAACTCCACTGCACAAAAGCTTGTTTCTCTGCAGATGACATAGCTGTATCTGTCTCTCATTTGACCACTTATTCTATTTTCTTGGTAATAGCACTGGTATCATAAACATTACAGTAGCTTGTGTGTGTTTTGTGTATAACTGTGTTTTTTGCGTATAACTGTTCATGTTTTCATGTATATACAGTGTGTGTGTTAAGACTCACTATAGTAGTGATGGTTGGTGGACTGACGCACAGCAGATGTTTGACCATCTGGTATCTGTCATAAAGAGGTTTCACCAAGTTCTTCTCCTGTTTGGTTCCCTGGGAAACACACACACACACACGTCAGTATTAATATCAGTATTAGTGTGTCTTATCTCCTCCCTACAGCACCCCGTACTTTGGACACTAAACTATTACAACTCCCACATTTAAAAGCAAAGACTTTTTTGTTTGTTTGTTTGGGGGGGGGGGGGGTGTCTTTTAGTAATGTCACCTAAAATGACTTTAAATTTAGTTAAGGCAAAAGTTCAGATTTTATGACAAAATACTGGAAGTGCCAAAGTCAGTTGCAAATTTATCAGAAAAAAAAATCTCATTTTAATTTATATTTACATGAGCAATAAAATAAACTTCAAATTTGACATTTATTAAACAATGCTACATTTATGCAAGGAAAGGGAAGCAAAATTATTCTAAAAAATGGTAACATATTTAAGAGAAAAAAGACTACAAAAAAATTTGTAAGACAAATGTTACAAGTTTACAAGAAAAAAAACACTGTAAATTATAAGTAAAGGTGCAGCAAATATTAAAACTGAAAATTCATGATAAATTTGAAAAAAAAAAATTCCCTAATAGTAGTAGTAGATTAGTTTATTTGACAGGGACAGTGCAATAAACATAGACAATTAATCAAAGACAATTAATCTGATGTGTTGCACATAGAGTGTATAGCTATTAGCTAATTTGCAACTCTTGTCCCTGGATGGGAATTGAAATTTATAACAATAAACTCTTAAATGTATAATGGAAAAACAGGTAATTTTTGAGAACCCCCCCACAAAATTATTACAAAAATGAAATGAATAAGAAAAAAGTCTCACATTTAGCGAAAAATGTAGTAAATTTAAAAAGAAAATTTTGGCGAATTTATAAAAAGGGATCAGAAATTACAAGAAAACTGTCATCAGATAACAAGAACTAAAAAGGAAAAATCAGGTTCTTTATGCCCGAGAAAAAGTTGTACATTTAAAAAAAAAATCTATGAAAAAATCCAAAAATCATATGAGAAAAAAGTTGTAAAAATTTACGAGAAAAAATGGAACTTAGACTTTCTTAAGAATTACACAAATGTAGATGAAGTTGCAAATTTGAAGGAAAAAGTCCCAAATTTATAAAATAAAAGTTTTACTTGTTTGAACTCATTAATCTTGGCAGGTTGGTTTAATGTTCATTTGAAAGTTCATTTAGTGGCTCCTTTTTCATTTATACAAAATTCATGAAAAGTCGCTGATCTCAGGTCCAAGAGGCCCTACTAAGGAGTCCACACTCTAGACTGAAGAACATTTTGTGAGTCTTGACAAACGGATCAAACTTTGAAAAGTTAACTGAGCACCACAGTGAAAGAGTGCGTGAGATAACTCACCGGTCGCCCATGAAGACTCTCGAAGTAGAGCAGACATTTCTGAAGGTTGATTTTCTCCAAAACCATCTGGGCCTGGGTCATCTCCTAAAAAACACAGAAAACAGCGCCCTCTATATCATAACCTGGTTCATTACAACATCACAGAGCCAGTTCAGCTTTTGTTTTGCAGTTTTAATTCTACATCTTTGTGTCAGTGACCGTGTCAGTATTTAAAAATGATCCCCACAAATGGCAAAAATGGAGTTTTCCTGTTTCTCCATGTAACTATGCATTTTTCTTTTTCAGTGAGCTACAGAAAACGAGTCTGGCTAAAATGTTTGCATCTGTTTTAAAACTGGAGCAGTGACCTTCATGTTTTCGGGGAGACCTAAAGCCTGCCTCTTCTCTGAGAGCCGTCTGAACAGCGACTCCACGGTCTCCTCCAGAGTCGGTTTGTGCTCCGTCGCCCCCTGGAGGCCAGAGCCTGACCTGCAGGAAGATACAGATTTTGAACAAGATTCTTTATTTCGGTCAACATACTGTAGGTGTGGATGGAAAATGAAATATCAGCTGCTGACCTGTAGACCGCTGAGTTTTCCTCCTTTGACTCAAACACAGACTGTCGGAGTCTGAGCTCTGAGGAAATAAACAATCACAGACACCATTTTATTTATTTAAAATTATTCAGATTTCCCAACAACCCAACCTGAGCGGAAATAAATTAAATAAATGCTGTCAGTACAGTCTCGTTTTTGTTAGTCAAACATTTAAGTTTTTAAAACTCTTAAACGTTTTGGAGAGTTTCTTAAAGAGAAAAAAAGGATTCAAATTTTAAAAAGAATATCTTGCAAATGTGTGAGAAAAAACTTGGATATTTGTGGAACAAATTACAAGAAAGGAAAATGGCAAATGTGGAAGAAATGCACACAAAGACCACAAAAAAGTTGTACATGTACAAAAAACCAAATATGAAAAAGCATTTCTTAATTATGAGAAAACAAGTCTTAAATTTCTCAGAAAGAAATCATTACATTTATGAGAAAAGGATTGTCTAATTGCTAGGAAAAAAATGGCAAATTCATAAGAACAAACCTTTATAGACATTTAAAAAATCACAAAGGGAAAAAAAAATTAGATTTATTTATTTATTTGTAATTTCAGAGGAAAAATGTGACTAATATGCAAATTGATAAAATTAAACATTTTATAAAATAAAATAAATATCAGAAAATTACAAGAAAGAAAAAATTGTGAGAAAATTGAGGGGCTGTAAAGTGATCAAATAATGTGACGTCGATCCTGCTGTTTTCACTGAGGTTTTTTTTTTTTTTTTTTTTTTTTTACCTTTAAGTTGTTTTCGAGCTTTTGCCAGTTCATTCATCACTCGGACCATCTCTGGGTTTGAATATTTATCATTGTGGGATGGCTGAAAAACAAAAAGACAACAGTATTAATAATAATAATATAGCTCAAGTCTGAGGTATAATTCAGCAGCAAACTCAAAAATAATGGTTTGGTCAGATAGCCACTGCTTCTGTGTATCATGGATGTCGGACTGTTTCCCACCATGCTGCGTCAGAGGATAGTCTTCTAACCCCGTTTTAATTGGAGGTAAGTCACGTTAACACCATCTCACTCTAATAGATAAACAGCAAATGCTAAATGACAATGCTAAGTTGTCGCTAACAGTGCATCAGACCATCATTTCTTTGCTTTAAATTACTACTGAGTTTCTTAGTTTTTTTTGAATTTTTTTTTACTAAAGCTGCAAAAGTTTGTCATAGCTGCACATAAACAAAATAAATGATAAATAAATTAAAACGTGTCGGAGAAGCAAATTGGCGCTTAATGTAATTTATTTGATTTCTAATAATTTTAATTAATCAAGTAGCGATAATGAATAAAGTTGAAGTCACCACATTTATTTTTTGCATTACCTTTTGTGCCTTTGATTTTCAAATCATGGCCAATCTGAAATATTTTTACAAAGAAACAAGCAGGTTAAATCAGACCAGAATGGCAGGCTGCAGGCTGCCATTTGTTCAGTTTGTACAACTGATTGTTTTCAGTATGTAATTTAAAATGAAAAAAAAGAGAAGGTCCTTTTTATGTGAATATCTAAACTGTAGAGTGGTGGCCCAGAGGTAGAGCTTCCGCCCCACAACCGGAAGGCCAGGGTTCAAATCCCGGCCGGGTCATGCCAAAGACCATATTTTAAAAAATGGAATTTCCTGCCATCCGGCTTGGTGCTCAACAATAATGGAATGGAGGAGGGAACTGTTAGTTACCCAGCCACAGGGGGTGCACAAGCCAGTGTACTCCCTGTGCTGGTCCCAAGCCCGGATAAAAAATGGGCAGGGTTGTTTCAGGAAGGCCATCCGGCATAAAATCCCTTGCCAAATCAACATGCAGATCATCGCAATATAAGGTGATGATACGCTGTGGCGATCCTGAAAGGAAGCAGCCAGAAGACAAAAAAAAAAAAAAAAAAAATCTAAACTGTAGAATATACAGAAAATGTATATCATGATAAATATCGTTACCGTGTATAAGATGTCTTATATTGTGATATGAAATTTGGGTCATATTGCACAGCCCTACCAGTGACGGCAGAATCTCAAGGCCATTACTAGCTAGCGCTATCCCTCTGACACGAACGCACGAATATGCGTGTGTTCGGCTCTTTCCATTGACTTCGTATGTATCGCACCGTGCAAAAAATTTGCTTCGCGTTTACACTTGAAATGACTTCAGTTGCCATAACAATGTAATTAGTATGGCAAAAGAACAAGGGGATGGACCGGGGGGAAAGAGCCCTCTATCCTTACCTGTGGTGTAGCACAGGGTTCAGTTTTAGGTCTTATTTTATTCTGTATCCATTTGCTCCCTCTCGGCCACATAATCCAACAACATAATAGTTTTTATCACTTTTATGCAGATGACACACAGATATACCTCCTGCTGAGATCTGGTGACTATGGAAGCCTAGCTGCTGTTTCTAACTGCCTTAATGACACTCAGTGTTGGATGGCTCAAAACTTCCTTCAGATAAACAAGTCTAAATCAGAAATTCTGCTCTTCAATTCTTCAAACTCAGCTGCCATTCCTGTCACAAACCACCTTGGTCCACCATCCAAATACATCAAACCCACCACCAGAAATATCTGTTATTTTTTTGACTCCAATCTCTGTTTTGACCACCACATTAATAAAGTCGTCCAGTCTTGCTTCATCCACATTTGCACCATCTCCAAAATGAAACCAACATTCTCACAATCTGACCTGGAAAAAGTCATCAATGCTGTCATTTGTGGTTGTGTACTGCATTCTTGATTTCTTGCTTTGAATGTCAAAGCACATTGTTTTTAAAGTCCTATATAAATAAAGTTACTATTATTATTATTATTATTATTATTATAGAACCAGTGAGGCCAATATGAGTGCTGCTGGATTTACCTTGTAGTGCATCTCCTGCTCGAAGTGGTCTTCAAACCGGCGAACTTTCTTCTTCAGGGTCTGGATGTGTCTTGTGAGGAAGGGGATGGAGGAGGGACACTTGTCCTCAGGGTCTTCAGTCCGTTCCCCCAGACTCCGACACCTGGACAAGGATGGGGCAAGGTTCAGGTTTGGGCTCGTTTTTGGTGATAAACTCAACTTAAACTCATGATAAACCAGGAGTGTGAAAAGTGGCTAAAGAGGACCATTGACATGAGTCAGGGTGAGGTCTGTGATAAGAACCACAGACAGAATTGTTGGTGTTTTTTTCTGCAGAAAACGATAAACAATAAGAACAGGAAGTAGAAATGATCTAAGACATATTTCCTCCCCCCGTGCTCCAGGCTGTGGGTCAGGAAATAGAAGATAAAGGACTGTTATATAAGGCACATTAAGGCAGCAAACAGATCAAGGTCAAACTAAAACTGAATGCACTCTGGTCAGATTTTAGCCAAAAATCCCATGGGACATGGCTGGACATCATGTGACAGGAGATTTTTGAAAAAAGAGGTTTAACCAGCTCTGAATTTAGATCACAATCAGAGTAGACCCAAATTTCATTTCAGAAACTACCATTTCAAGGCCAGTTTCAAGACTTGTTGGAACTTGTTCCAAACCAATCCCTTGTCTAGTTCAAAATCCAGACCAAAACAAAAACAAAAAACTGCAAATTTAATAAATGTGTCTAGTAAGTTCTTAAGGAACAAACATAGGGATCCGTAAGTCAAGACCAGACTAACATAGGATTTCATCTTGACTTAACCCTTATTGTGGCATGATTTCATGGACAGATAGTGCCACCGCTACCCATGTCGCAGTGCTGCGCCTGTCATGTGATGTCATCTGACGTGGCTAAGAACTCCCCAGTTGTACAAAGGATTCCACATCACAAGGTGGCAGACACGTATAACTTACTGCTCTTGCCTTGGAGGACTGATGGCGGACATAGAACCATTCAAAAACTTCACTTCTCGACACCAGAGAAGAAGAGTTTGTAAACAAATGTAGATCTTACTCGATCGCAAGACGGAGGAGGCATTTGCTCCCAAATTTGCCAACTATGATTCTAAAAAGAGATTACTTAGCTTATGAAGGTAAATATCTACATTTTGTTATAACAGAGGGTGGGCGAAGCTGGTTGATGTTCACCTGCTATCGACGCCAGCGCCATGTGACTGGGTGGAACAATCGTGCCGGTTCCATGTTGTCATATAAGATAAATAGCGGAAGAATAAAAGCGAAATTGAGGTGGAATAATCACAACAGTTTCTGGATGTGGGAGAGAAAGCGAAAATGACCGACAGAAGACAAAGTAACAACCAGGATGCCGCAAAAAGGACGAAGCGAGCCGTGTAGCCAGTGGTAAGTCTGACGAATGTCTTTGTTTGTTTACATTGTACTGATTTTCTGGTTCATATACTTTGAAGACAAGATAACAAAATGGCCAAAACAAAAAACGGTGACAAAAAACAAAACTATTCTTTGTGTAAATATGTCCAAAGTCCACTTTTGACTGAAAGTTATATAATTCGATATGGCTGCCATGGCATTATGCAGATTAGATGCATAAATTTACTCCTATCTCAAACTTTGGATCACATTCTACATCTTTCCAATTAACAGTAAGCCATTATCTCTTACCACTTTCAAGTTATAGCCTTGGAAATCTCTGACATCTGAACTGAATATTTTTTTGAAAAAAATCTTTACCACTAGGGGCTGACGGCGCAATGGATGGTTAAGACCATCCATGGTTAATGGTTAATGGTTAATGGTTAAGACAAGCCTCTAATTTGGCTAACTGATTACTATCATCTGGCTTCATTGGCAAGTATAACTGTGTGTCATCTGCATAACACTGAAAATGTATGCAGTGCTTTCTAATAATGTTGCCTAGCGGAAGCATATATAAACCAAATAGAAAAGAGCCTAGCGCAGATCCCTGTGGAACTCCGTGACTGAGTTTTGAGTTGGAAGAAAACTCATTATTGACATGAACAAACTGGAACCTATCGGATAAATAAGATCTAAACCACTGCAATGAAGTTCCATTAAGTGGAAGGTGTTCTAGTCTATCAAGTAAAGTATTGTGATCAATAGTATTAAGGAAATCAAAGCTTGGATGACTTGTAATTTCTTGCTATTAAATTCAGATGAGACTTAAATCATTCTTGTTGGTCCAAAAACCTGAGACATACCTTTCCAAATCAAAGTCTTAGTTTGGGAGTGGTTACTTTTTCTCTTAATAGTTCTGTGAGGAACCTTGGAGTTATTTTTGATCAAGATCTGTTTTTCAATTTGCATATTAAACTTGTTTCTAAGACTGCCTTCTATCATTTTCATAATATTGCCAAGATTAGGAGCATCTTGTCTTAGAGTGATGCTGAGAAACTAATTCATGCTTTTGTTAGCTCTAGATTAGATTATTGTAACTCTATTATCAGGTTGTCCTAAACATTCTTTAAAAAGTCTTCAACTGATGCAAAATGCTGCAGCAAGAGTTTTAACAGGTACTAGAAAGAGAGATCACATCTCTCCGGTTCTGGCCTCCCTTCACTGGCTTCCCATAGAATTTAGAATTAAGTTTAAAATCCTTCTTCTCACTTACAAAGCTCTAAATAATCAGGGACCTTTTTTATTTAAAAGATCTGAAACTACCCTATTATCCTAACAGAGCACTACGCTCCAAAAATCCAGGATTACTTGTAATACCTAGAATCTCCAAAAGTACAATGGAAGGCAGAGCCTTCAGTTATCAAGCTCCTCTCCTTTCGAACCAGCTACCAATCTGGATTTGGGAGTCAGACTCGATCTCTGTTTTTAAGAATAGGGTTAAAACCTTCCTTTTTGATATAGCCTATAATTAGGGTGGGATCAGGTGCCTCTGAACCCTCCCTTAGTTATGCTGCAAATAGGTTTAGACAGCCAGGGGACCTCCAACACCGCACTGGGCTTCACTCCTTTCTTCACTCTCAGTGAAATATTTTTGCTGGTCATTAATATCTGTTTGTTCTCTCCCATAGATTGAGTCCCCGTCGTGCTGTTTGCTCTCTACATGTGTGTTCTTTTCTTCTTCTTCTCTATCCCCTCACCCCCCAGTCAGTTGCGGCAGATGACTGCCCCTCCCCGAGCCTGGTTCTGCTGGAGGTTTCTTCCTGCTAAAAGGGAGTTTTTCCTCTCCACCATCATCAAGTGCTTGCTCACAGGGGATCGCCTGATTGCTGGGGTCTTTCTGCAGTTGTGGAGGTTTCCCCTACAGTCGAACGTGCTATGAGATGACTGTTGTTGTGAAATGGTGCTATATAAATAAAGTTGAATTGAATTGAATATGAGATGATGAGATGAGATGATGAGATTCAACTTTATTGTCATTACACATGTATGAATACAAGGTAACGAAACGTGACTTGGCATTTGGGCACGCTCTGCAGAGCGCATCCAAGGCCGGGGCAGCCGCTAGGCGCCAGTCATGAAGAAAGAAAAAGGGAAGGGATATGACACAGTAGGCGAGAGAAAAAAACATGTTTTATCAAAATGGCGTTCAGTGAGTGAGTGAAATTTTGATTGCAGGAAAAAAAAACCCTCAATGCACATTTAGCAGACAACAGAACCAAAAGTCAGAGAGGATCAGTGAATGAATGGATGTAATTCAGTATATGTGAATCAGTGTGTTCGTGTATGTGTTCGTGTATGTTGAATACACGGGTGGGTGTTTATCAGTTACTGGAGGCAGCAAATCTCTCCCAGCCGAGATGTTATGTCTTAGTGTCTGAAACTCGGAAGCATGTCCTTGAGGCATGGCAGATGGAAATTTCCTGAGCCAGTCACTGTCCTTGAGAGTTCAGATTGCAGCCCACCAGAATGTTTATGAAGAGAAGCACAATCTTCTGTTTTGTCTTAATCCAGGAGGAAATTGGTCAACAGGGCACCAAATTCAAGGTCTGATAACACAGATCACTCAGAGCATAGAATTTACAGCTCTTGCAATCCTGTGTTCATAATTTCCATACATAGGCTTTAAATCCATTCTTGGAGGGCACCAAAACGACTCCAGATGTTTCCCTTCTAAACATGGGAAGCATGTCCGGCAGAGTCCATCTCTCTACAGTGCATGCCAGATGGTAATTTCCATGTTAGTCTTGCCGTTAGTTAGTGCTTTCCCCCGTCTAGTCGAATTGTTGAAGAAGCAGCTACGCCGGGACCGCTTTGATTAGCTCTTCTAGTTAAATTTTTGATACACCAGGAAAACTCCAGAGCCAATCAGCAGAAAATCCTGTGATCGTGCCAAACCAGATAGATGTTTCCACATCATCAGTCGAATCATGCAGACACGTGTTCCAATCCATGGGTCTCTCCATAGGGGCTCCCCCTGGCCCAAATTTATGTAAAAAGTTGTTAATTTTATTAAAGCCGCTCACCAAATCCATTTTTTTCATTTGGATCAAGATTCAGCCAGAAGAACAGCGACGCAACAAGACAGCAAGCTGGGATTCTCAGTTAGGGAGGGTGAAAGAGGGAGCAGAAGAAAAAGCGACCGTTCTCTCTGAAGGGCAGGAAGAAAGAATGGGGCTGCATATCAGGTAAAGGTATGGTGGATATGGCATATTTGGTCATTACATCTTCAATAAATGCACAAGTTTACATTGAAATTTTGGGCACTTTTCTTATTCTATCAGTTGAAAGAAAGTTTGGTGATGATGACTTTATTTTCCAGGATGATAATGCATCTTGACATAAGGAAAAAGTGTGAAAACTTTACATATAATGTCATATAACGGACAAGACATATAATGTCAATGGCATGGCTTGCAAATAGTCCGGACCTCAATCCCATCAAAAATCTATGGTGGAAATGGAAGAAAATGGTCCATGACAAGACTCCAACCCACAAAGCTGATCTGGCAACAGCAATAAGAGAAAGTTGGAGCTGGACTGATGAAGAACAGTGTTTGTCAGTAGTTAAGTCCATGCTTCAGAGAATTCATGGTGTGATAAAAGCCAGAAGTGGTGCAACAAAGTACTAGTGGTGTAGCCTTTTCCATGGTTCCATTTTCCTCTGCTTCAGCTAATGAAAAAATGCAACTGACTGCAACAACTTTCTTTCATTCTTGTTTAATGTTTCTTAAAGCCAGAAAATTGGCATTTTGAATGAAAATAGTTTTGTGATATTGTAATTAGTTTATCTTTTTATTTATTTTACAAAATTTAACAATTGACTGTACATACTCCCAAGAGTTGATTTCATAATTTTTTCCAAAGGTTGTACTGTTAAATCAAGAGCAAAAGTTACTTTAAAGATCTAAATCAAGAACAACTCCCAGAGCTACTGACCAGTCTGTGGATTTGTTCACCCCAAAAAAGGATCAACAAATTCCAAGTCTAGTTCCAAGTGAAGATCAAAGATACACAAATTGAATCCACTGCAAGTCCCAAATTACACCAGCATCAGTGTCTAGAAGTCTGGATGCTGGAATTGAAGTGAAAGACTCGAAGTCTAGACTTGAGTCAGGATACAAATAAGCAGGCAGGCGACTACACAGGTGACCATGGGTGAAATGGTAGGTAACCATGACCACAGGTGTGCAAACATGCAGACTCACAGAATGTACTCCTGGCTGCAGGGTGGGGATGGTGCCGTATCTGGATCAGAGTTGAACCTCTGGCAGGGGCTGGCGCAGCGGGGGGAGGGCAGGGGGCTTGCACCTCCTCCTAAAAGCTGGAGCAGCGCTCCCCCTCCTCCTCCTCCTGAATCGGATCCTGGTCCTCCCCCATCACTCCCAGGGCTGGTCCTTTGTGGGGAGTACTGGTGGGGGTTGGGGGGCAGGACTCTGTCAGGGGTCAGGGGCTGCTGACCCGGGTGGATGGAGACTAACGGCTGGTGTCTGGGGGACAGTGGAGGTCTGGACAGGACCGTCAGTCGCTCTGCAGACAAATACAATAACATATTACTATTGTTAATACTAGAAAAGCACTCAGAGAGTGCATACCTCCACCAAGGCTACTTCCGTCCCTCATGGATCACCTCCAAAATGTAATGGGCTTGTGTGTAGGCCTAGAGCCACTTCTGGTGAAAACTGCGTCAAACTCTGTCCATTAGTTTTGGAGTATTGTTGCTAACACACTGTGAGAAGATAAGAGCCGTGGCTGAGGTATGCATTCTTGGATCATCACCAAAATGTGATAGCTTTCTCTAGCCAAAGAACCACCCCTGGTGAAAATTTTATCCAAATCCATCCTGTAGTTTTTGTGTAATCCTGCTGCACAAATACAAACAAAGCCCTTGGTGGAGGTATGCACTCTCAGATTATCACCAAAAATCTAATCATCTGTTTCCCATGCCAATACACACCTTTCCCGAAAATGTCATCAAAATCCATTCATAACTTTTTGAGTTATGCTGCTAACAGACAAACCAACAAACCAGCCAACAAACCAACCAATGCCAGCAAAAACATTGCCTCCTCCTCTTGGTAGAGGTAATAATAAGTTCACCAAATATTTAATGGGTTGTATTAAAGTGTGTATTGCAGGTCAAATTATTTAAAGCATTTGTCCATAATGTATCCTGGAAGTATATCTTCTAAATTTCAGTACAAATTTAATTTTAAAGCCAGAAATTCTGATTTGAGGCATCACTTTTCAGCTCTGCACCTAAAACAGCCCCTCCCTTTTTTAAACAAAATGCATCATATTACATAACATTAGGCAAATGTATGTGTCAGCAGTAGTGGTAGTGAGAGATATCAGTAATAATTTACTCAGTATTAGTAAAAATTACTCTGTGCAGGAGGTACCAACCTTCAGGTCATCAGAACACTTGCTCTATCATTTTTGTTCCCAAAAAACCTTTAACTTCAACACAGAGGATCTCCAAGAGTCAAATGATAAGAGCCGCTCCTGCTCACCTCCAGCTTCTTCACTTTCACTTATTATGCCTGGGTGCGCATGCGCAACCTAGGCATGTGGTAGTGTGTGAATGTGCCTGTGAATCTGTCTGTTACCAGGTTTTCAGCTCGCCCAGTCAAAATCAAGTGGAAGTAAAGACTTGTATCAATGTATCGCCATGTTCTCCATGTTTTCTCAATTTGCCAGAATTTCTAGATATGGCTCTGTTGTCAAGATTAACCTTGAATCTGGGGCGGCAGTGGTGCAGGTGTAGTGTGGCCGACTACTGATCGGAGGGTCAGGGGTTTGATTCCCCCTTTATCTGCAGTCTGCTTGTCGAAATGTCCTTGAGCAAGACATCGATTCCTCCAGTTGCTCCTAGTGGGTCAGGCCAGTGCCTGTGCATGGCGGCTCTGCCGCCATCAGTGTGTGAATAGATGTGTGGATAGCAGCAGTGATTGGACAGCCGGCACTGGAGCTTCGGAGTATGATCCGAGTAATCCAAAAAATATTTGGCAAACGCGCGTTTCGAGGTATGTATTGCTGATGTATGTGATGACATCATTAGCCTTGCTGGCCTGTCGTACCACATGACTGGGTCAGCAAGCCGTGCGTGATTTTGCATGCAACGTGAAATAAAGTGAGCAGCGATACAAAATGGAAATCCCTGTCCCTCACGTTTTGTGTTGTCGATCTTTGACTGTGTATAGGATTTGTTGCAGCCAATTTTCAGATGGAGCCAGCACCAAAAACACAGACTTCTCCCATATGGGAACATTTTGATCTCATTTCTTCCATTGGTGCATTTTTCACAAATAGTGGATATACCGTACCTTGTACTGTAACTGGAGTTGTGGCCTCCTGTTGTAAAGCTATTATTTTTTAATAAAAATGGATAAGTAGTACAAGCACACCAAGTAACACATGCACATTCACTGTAGCCCCCCAGTTTTATTATTTTTTCCCCTTATGATCATTGATATTTGTTAACCCTCTAACTGCCTGCATAGTATGGATGGGTCGCGCCCCCAGTGGCACAGCGCAGCAACTGCACGTGTCAACTTATTGACGTCCCCCGGCTATACTGAGAATTTGTACTAATCTGTATTCATTTGACAGTTTAGAAGGTGGCAGACACACGTCGAAGGAATCATGGCTGACATGGAATATAGCAAAGAAGAAGAAATCCTCATTATTATTCTTCCTTTTTCCGCTTTGACCTCACAGCACCAATGTGGATGCCGCCATGATCAGTCATCGCGACAGTGATGATGACTGAAACTGCATGAAATGGGGAAAACAGCCACGTAATACAAACAAAATTCACGTGGGATAATTGTAAGAGTTTGTAGATGTCGAAGCGGGTGTAAATTACTAAGTAAACGCGAAACCTCGACCACGGTGGACGAAAAACTGAGTTCCCCTTACCAAGATGGCAGTGCCCACGAGTGTCATGAATTCCCACAGGAATAATGGACCAAACAGAAAAAAATAGCAGCGTAATACTAATGAAATTCACGTGGGGTAATCATAAGAGTTTGTAGATGTGGTACACGGTGTAAATGGCTGAGCAAATGCAAAACATCGACCACAATGGACGAAGAGAGAAATATGTTTTTTTTTTACATTTTATTGATTTTCTGGTTCATATACTTTGAAGATTAGATAAAAACATACCCCTATAGACAAATCGGCGTTAAAAAAAACAGACCATTCTTTGTGTAAATGTGTCCAAAGTCCACTTTTGACTGAGTTACATAATTTATATAGCTGCCGCGACATTATGCAAATTAGATGGGTAAATTTATTCCTATTTGAAACTTTGGATCATATTCTACATCTTTCTAATTGACAGTAAGCCATTATCTCTTGTAACTTTCAAGTTATAGCCTTGGAAATCTGAACTATTTTATTGACAAAAATTTTTTACCACTCTTGACCACTAGGGGCCTTGCATTGCCCCAGGCGCTACATGGCGCCTGGGACAGTTAAAGGGTTTCAAAAGACTACATTTATTGAAACAGAAAAAATACACACTAAACCAATAACGCCCTTGTAAAAATCTGCATGTTGTATCCTTCGGTATACACCCATACTGGAGTGGTGGCCTAGTTGATAGAGCATCCACCCCAAAACCGGGAGGTTGGGGATTCAAGTCCCGGCCGGGTCATACCAAAGACCATATAAAAATGGTACTTCCCACCTTCTAGCTTGGTGTTCAGCATAATAGAATGGGAGGAGGAGAAGCTGTTTGTGGCGGCGCCTTGCATGGCAGTGACCCCTCTAATTCTACATGTGATTAATACTGTAGATAGGAGAAGCGTAATTTTGTTCTACTGTACATAATTGGCTGTATGGACTGAATGACAACAGAGATGGCTTCTTCTTCTTGTCCACTAGATGGCCTAGTAGAGCAAATGAAGTTTCACCTGAGGCTTCATCTATATGAACCATTTTGAAAAGCCTCAAGCCTTCAAGAAAGCCTCATCCAGCCATCACTAGATAGCAGGATCTGTAAAGCGCTTTGGTCATCTAGAGATGAGTAAAAATTGCTATATAAGTGAATGCCATTTGACTTTCACAGACTATAGATGGACAGCTGGCATATAGAATAGATAGATTAGAATAGATTCAACTTTATTGTCATTACACATGTATGAATACAAGGTAACGAAACACAGTTTAGCATCCAATCAGAAGTGCAAAGGACAGCAGTGCAGTATATACGGTAATTAACAGTATGTGCAATTTAAGCAAATATATGCAAATATATGCAGCAGTGCAGAAAGTTAAGAGTACTGTTATGTGCAAATAATGTACAATAAGTTAGATGGGCAGTTATGTACAGGTGAGGATGGTAAGAGATGATGGTAAGAGAGTCAGCGGGGAACTAAGTTCAATAACGTGACAGCTGTTGGAAAGAAACTGTTCCTAAACCTGCTGGTTCTAGTCCGAAGGCTTCTGAAATGCCTTCTGGAGGGGAGAAGCTGGAACAGTCCATGAGCAGGATGATTGGAGTCCCTAAGAATGCTGCGTGCCCGGCGCAGACATCTTTTCTTGTAGACGTCCTCTATAACTGGAAGTGGAGTCCCTGTGATGGGTTGGGTGGTTTTCACCACCCGCTGCAGCGCCTTACGGTCAGCGACAGAGCAGCTCCTATACCAGACTGTGACACAGTTGGTCAGGGTACTCTCTATCACGCAGCGGTAGAAGTTGCCCAGGATGTCAGTTGACAGATGGTTCTTCTTCAGTGTCCTCAAGAAGAAGAGGCGCTGATGGGCCTTCTTGATCAGGCTGGTGGTGTTAACTGACCAGGACAGGTCCTCCGAGATGTGGGTCCCCAGGAATTTGAAGCTGGGGACATGTTCAACAGCTATGCCATTGATATGGATGGGGTCATGTGTCTCTCCCCTCTCCTTCCTGTAGTCCACTATGAGCTCCTTGGTTTTGCTGGTGTTAAGGAGCAGGTTATTGTCAGCGCACCAAGTAGCCAAGTGCTCAACCTCTGCCCTGTAATCTGACTTATCGTTGTCCCTGATGAGTCCAATCACCGTGGTGTCATCTGCGAACTTTATGATGGAATTGGATCCACACATAAGCCTGCAGTCATGGGTGAAGAGGGAGTAGAGGAATGGGCTGAGCACACAGCCCTGTGGTACACCAGTGTTGAGTGTGATGACGGAAGAACAGTTGGGGCCTGACCTAACATGCTGGGGTCTGTTGGTCAGAAAATCCATGATCCAGTTGCAGGTAGAGGTACTGATTCCCAGGTCCCCAAGTTTAGTGATCAACTTGGAGGGGATAACTGTGTTGAATGCTGAGCTGAAGTCAACAAACAGCATTCTTGCGTAGGTGTTCTTGTCATCCAGGTGTGAGAGTACATAGTGCAGCGCTGTAGAAACCGCATCCTCTGTACTCCTGTTGCTCCGGTAGGCAAACTGGTGAGGGTCCAGTGTAGGGGGCAGGCATTTTTTGAGCTGTGCCAAGACCAGTCGCTCAAAGCACTTCATGACTATGGGCGTCAGTGCCACAGGGCGATAGTCATTTAGGCACGATGGTGTTGAATGTTTCGGCACTGGTACTATTGAAGTGGTCTTGAAGCACGCTGGTACCACGGCCTGGGCCAGGGACAGGTTGAAGATGTCTGTGAAGACCCCTGCCAGCTGCTCAGCGCATGCCCTCAGCACACGCCCAGGAATGCCGTCAGGGCCAGCAGCCTTACGTACGTTGACATGACTCAGTGCGTTACGGACGTCGGTGTGGGTGAGTGTGAGGTGGTGGAGGTCATCAGAGGGTGGGAATATATCATGCTTCTTTATTGTTATCGCGTGATCATGATTGGTCCTTGGTCTGCCTATGTCTCGCTCAAGCTCACGCGTTATTTTATATAATTCTCGTGTGATCTTGTCATGCCAAACTTTTTTCTCATCCGTGTGACTTTGAAACACAAACGTAGTTGGTGAGGAGTGACGCAAGGCTGGGACTGGACCATATCTGCAATGGACTGCAACTGTAGTCTGTGGAAATTAGGGGTAAGCCATGATTAACTCGGCACCAAAGCATCAGCACCCATGGTGTTTTCATTTTAACACTTAAAGAAGATGCTTTTTAGAAAGGGAACCTGCAGGGTCTTGGCCCTCACTGCTTTTCCCTACATTCTGCTGCCAAATCAGCTGTAAAAGTTGTTCTAAGACTTAGACAAAATGTTTTTTGTAGCATCTGTTTAACATATTGACATATTAATTAACTGGCATGATAAAGCTGAGGATTTCTAATTCATTGTAAAATATTTGTCAGGTTAAACTTTTAATGTACTGTCAGCTTTGTGATATACACCAGCCTTATATCATGTCTGTACACTACAGTATTGCCACTCTTGAGGGACAGGAAGTGAGTCATAGCAGGCTTAAGGTTGTTGTTGTGTTAACAGATGAATCTCAGAAATGATGAGGTTGGAGAGGAAACAGACAGCATCATTTCTCTGAGTGAATTAGAACATGGAACAACCACAAAAAAGTGGGCAAAAATTCTGTCTTTGAATTTTTATATGATTCTGGGATTTCACAACCTAAAGCTGGTGTTGTCTGAGATCATCATGGTGACTCAGTGGTCGGAATATTAACGATGTGACTAACAGAATTACATAAATCGCTGTTATATGACTTTCTGTTGGTGTCCACTTTGCTGATTTCACAACAATAGAAACCTAAAGATACCATGAAACTCTTGCAGAACTGTTTAAATAAGCACTTAACTTCTTCAGTTTCTACTAGAACATTCCTAATAATTAAATCAAATCAGTCCAGACCTGTGCTCAGCAGTAGTTTACCTTCCTCTCTGGTCTACAGACACAGCCATCAGTCTGTGGATCTACAGTATACTGTTAATTAATTCCAGCTGGCCTGGTGAAGAATGACCAAATTAAAGTAAGCTCTAATGCTTTAAAGAGAGGTAAAAAAGTAAAGCCTGACAAGTTTCTTTTTGTACTTCATGCTTTTGACATGATTCGAGACCCAGAAGGCAAACACAGACTCACGAATAAACTCAATTATCTTTTATTGTACAATGTATGTGTAAATGTGCGCAGGAATGTAGCAGCCGGGGTGAGCAGAGCACCGTACAGACTGACAACCCTATGGAAGAGCAGAGACAGGGGAATCAGTGACAGTTCTCAGGAGAGATGGTACAGTTATAGTCCAGTCTTACTGTAGGCGAGTTGGAGAGTCGCACAGGTGAGATCCCGAAGGCTCCGGCCAGACAGACAGTGTCTTCGGCCCCGGTTGCAGAGGAGATGAGAGGTGGACTTAATGCAGTGCAGGGTGTGCTCGGTCTGCCGCCACGGATTTCCACCTGTGCACAGGGGAGCAGAGTGTAGAGTGGTAATGGGGTTTGGAGTTTGAGGAGAGCAGGTGTGCGCGCAGCTATGGAGGAATTAGGCCACAGGCAGGCAAAGCGGATCACTACAGTACTCCCCCTCTATGTGACGCCTCTGGGCAACTGATCCAACCTACCTGGGTGCATCCGGTGGAAGTCCCTGATGAGCTGAGGATCCAACACGAAGGAGGGATGCACCCAGGACCTCCATTCAGGACCGTAACCCTCCCAGTCCACAAGGTACTGGAGGCCGCGACCCCGGCGCCGGATGTCCAGAATGGCGTTGACCTTTCACGCAGGGTCGCCATCGATCACAACTGGAGGAGGTGGCATCTTGGGAGGGGGGCACAGAGGGCTGGAGCAGAACAGCTTCACCTGGGAGACGTGAAAGGTAGGACAGATGCGGAGGGAGGGGGGGAGTTAAGCGCACAGCCACAGGATTCACAATATGTGTAATAGCAAATGGACCAATGAAACACTGAGAGAGCTTCCTGGACTCGGCCTTGAGGTTGATATTTTTAGTAGAAAGCCATATCTGTTGCCCAACCTGGTAGGGTGGAGCCAAGGTCCTGTGGTGGTTGGCGATGGTGGAGTTGCTATCTGCCGTGCATCGCAGCACAGCCCAGGTAGCCCTCCACAGCCGGCGACAGCACCTCAGGTAGGCACGCACCGAAGGCACCGCAATGTCTCCCTCCTCCTCGGGAAACAGCGGGGGTTTGTAGCCCAATGAAGCCTCAAATGGAGACATGCCTATGGCAGATGAAACGGTGGTGTTGTGAGTGTATTCAACCCATAGCAGGTAGGAGCTCCAGGACGCTGGGTTGGTGGTGGTGACATACCGTAACGCTGCCTCCAGCTCCTGATTGGCATGCTCACACTGGCCATTGCTCTGTGGGTGGTACCCCAAAGACAGGCTCACCGTAGCCCCAATGGAGTTGTAGAAAGCTTTCCACACCTGTGAGATGAACTGGGGCCCAAGGTCAGACACAATGTCCAGGGGGATACCGTGGAGCCGCGCCACATGGAGGACGGGCAGATTCGCAGTCTCCTTCGCCATGGGCAAACCCTGCAGGGGAACGAAGTGGGCTCCCTTGGAGAATCTGTCCACTATGGTGAAGACGACGGTGTTGTTGGCAGAGGATGGGAGGCTGATGACGAAATCCAGAGCCACATGGGACCAGGGCCTGCCGGGGATAGCAAGAGGATGAAGCAGGCCAGCCGGAGGAGAGGAGGACGTCTTGCCGGTGGCACACTGGGGACGGGTGTGGATATATTCCCTGACATCCCTCCGGAGCAATGGCCACCAAAAGGTCCTCGGTAGTAGGGTCACTGTGCGTGCCATCCCCGGATGGCACAAGAGCTTGGAGGAGTGGGCCCAATTTATCACTTCGCCCGGACGGCAGAAGGCACATACAGCCTCCCCGCTGGCCCCCCACCCGGGTCAGCCTCGGTTTCCTGCACTCTAAGAACCCTCTTCTTAATACCCCACGAGAGGGCGCCAACGATACATGATGGGGGGATGATGGGGTGAGATGATACTTCCACAGTATCCAAGGCGAACTGCCTAGATAGAGTATCAGGCTTGGTGTTCTTGGACCCCGGGCGGTAGGTGATGGTAAAGTCAAACCGGCCAAAAAACAGGGACCAGCAGGCCTGGCACGTGTTCAGCCGCCTAGCTGTCCTGAGGTATTCCAAGTTCTTACAGTCAGTCCAGACGATGGACGGCTGGGAGGCCCCCTCCAGCCAATGGCGCCACTCCTCCAGTGCCAGCTTCACCACCAGGAGTTCCCTGTCCCCGATGTCATAGTTCCTCTCCACCAAGGAGAGACGGTGGGAGAAGAACGCGCAGTGGCGAATCTTGTCATCCACAGGAGAGCGTTGAGACAGAACGGCTCCTACGCCAGAGTCCGAAGCATCAACTTCCACCAAGCATTGAAGAACGGGGTCCACCTGTGCCAGAATCAGAGGAGAGGAGAATAACGATTTCAGTGCCAAAAAGGCAGCCTCAGCCTCCTCCGTCCGCCAGAAGGACACCTTGGAGGAGGTGAGGCGAGTGAGAGGAAGAGCAGTGAGGATGTAATTTTTTATGAAGTGGCAGTAGAAGTTGGCGAATCCCAGAAACTGCTGTAATTGTTTCCGGGATGAGGGAGTCAGCCACTCTACCACTGCTTTTACCTTGGCTGGGTCTGCGATGACTTCGCTGTGTGAGATGACAAAGCCCAAAAATGACGTGGATGGAGTGTGGAACTCGGACTTCTCTGCCTTCACGAACAGTTTGTTCTCCAGCACCCGCTGCAACACTTGCCTGACATGCACCTGGTGTTCATCGAGAGACTGAGAAAAAATCAAAATATCATCAAGGTAGGCAGCGGTGGCGCAGGTGTAGTGTGACTGACTACTGATCGGCGGGTCATGGGTTCAGTTCCCGCTCTGTCTGCTGTCTGCTAAGTGTCCTTGAGCAAGACATTGAACCCCCAGTTGCTCCTGGTGGCCTGGTTAGCGCCTGTGTGTATGGTGGCTCTGCCGCCATCAGTGTGTGAATGTGTGTGTGAATGGTTGGATTGCAGGATCTGTAAAGCGCTTTAGTCATCCTAGATGAGAAGGAAAGCGCGATATAAGTGAACGCCATTTAGATATCTAGATAGATAGATACAGTAGATAGATAGATAGATAGATAGATAGATACAGTAGATAGATGTACTTTATTGATCCCAAACTGGGAAATTACAGTGTAACAGCAGCATGACAGTAAACAACCAAACAACAGAAACACACACGACAGACAAAGGGATTACCCATGGAAAGTAAAAACTTACACGACTATAAAACCTATATACATCATAGCTTAATATATGATGACCAGTATAAACACATGAATCATCCCATTGCACAAAGGACTATCAGCAGCAGAGTGAAATGTGGGGTACCAGTTAGACTGTAAGGTGCAGTGTGGCAGCATTGTTATGACCAGAATACAACATCATAGTGAGTTATTGTACAGTGAAATTGCATGTGGCAGGAAAGATTTCCTGTACCTGGTCGTTCGACAGTGAAGCTGCAGCAGTCTACTGGAGAAAGTGCTTCGCTATCTGTCTAGTGTGTGGTGGAAGGGGTGATCAGGATTGTCCATGATGGATCACAGTTTATTTAGTGTTCTCCTCTCCACCACTGTCTCAAAGGTTTCCAGTCTGAGACCAATTACAGAGCCAGCCCTCTTGATAATCTTGTCAAGTCTGTTGGTGTCTCTGGCCCTGATACTGCTACCCCAACAGACAGCAGCAAAGAAGATGGCGCTGGCGACAGTGGTCTGGTAGAAAAGCTCCAGCATCCTGCTGCATATGTTGAAGGATCTCAGCTTTCTCAGGAAGTAGAGTCTGCTCATCCCCTTGTGCACAGCATCGGTGTTGGATCTCCAGTCCAACCGGCTGCTGATCCTGACACCCAGATATTTGTAGTCCTCAACCACTCCCACATCTTCCCCCCTAATCTGCAGTGGCTGAGAAGGCGTCTTCCTCTTCCTGAAGTCAATTGCCATCTCTCTGGTCTTGCTAACATTCAACCTTAGGTGATTCTGCTCTGTCCACTCCACAAATCTGTCTACTAGTGTCCTGTACTCCCCCTCCTCTCCTCCTCTTATACACCCCACAACAGCTGAGTCGTCAGAGAATTTCTGCAGGTGGCATGACTCTGTGTTGTACTGAAAATCAGTGGTGTATAAGGTAAAGAGAAAAGGAGAGAGCACAGTCCCCTGTGGAGCTCCCATATCACAAGCCACCAATCCAGGAGATCACAGAGCTATCAACCCCCATACCCAAAGGTATACAAAAACGAACGAGCCCAGAAAGTCCCTCAACACATCGTGAATGAGCCGCTGGAACAAAGCGGGAACGTTGGTCAGCCCAAACGGCATGACGAGGTACTCGAAATGGCCACTGGGGGTCCGGAACCCTGTCTTCCATTCATCTCCCTCTTGGATTCACACCAGGTGGTAAGTGTTGCGGAGGTCCAACTTTGTGAGCCAGGAGGCCCCCTGGAGGGAGTCAAACGCCGTGTTGACGAGTGGGAGTGTGTACTTGTCTTTAATGGTGATGTTGTTGAGTTCCCGGAAAACGATACAAGGTCTCAGTGAGCCGTCCTTCTTGCCCACGAAGAAAAATCCTGCCCCCACTGCCGAGGACAATGGGCAAATTATGCCAGAGCTCAGGGACTCCTTGATGTAGGTCTCAAAGGCCTCCGCTCCAGGACTGACAGGCTGTAAAGCCGACTAGATGGTAATGGAGCCCCGGGCCAGAGGTTAATAGCACAGTCGTATGGGCAGTGAGGGGGAAGAGATAATGCTTGGGACTTGCTAAAGATGGCCCCCAGATCGTGGTATTCCGGGGGAACCCTGGACAGATGAGGCGGGGGGGTGTCAGGTGCACCTAGAGGCACGGAGGGTGAGCAAGCAGCGGACTGGAGACAGGCACTTAGGCAAAACAAACTCCACAAGATGATGTTCCCGGAGCGCCAGTCAATGGAGGGGTTGTGCAACCGGAGCCAGGGATATCCCAAAATGACTGGGGAGGTTGAGACCGGAAGCACAAACAACCTGAGCTGCTCATGGTGATTCCCCAACACTAGAACAGAGACCGGGGCAGTTTGTTTTGACACCAAAGCCAGTGGAGCCTTGGACAGGACGATGAGCTTTAGCGGTGTCTTTAACAGGGGGCAAGTGAGCCCCAGTCGGGTTGCCAGTTCCTCAGAAATGAGACTCTGCTCAGCCCCTGAATCAATGAGTGCATGTTTGGAGATCTCTAGATGATTGTGAGTGAAACGGATGGGTAGCAGGAACTTAGTGAGGGGATTGCTTTGGAGTGAGTCCGTGAGTCCCCCTACTGCGACACACGAACTCCCTCTTTTGGTCGGATGGGGCAAGTAGCTACCTCATGTTCCTCACTGCCACTACATAGGCATAGCCCCAACTCCCGGTGGCGCTGTTTCTGCGCCAGCGGCAACTTGGACTGACCCATTACCATAGGCTCAGGGGAATCTAATGTATCAGAGGGAGGAAGGACCAGCAGGGGGAGCGGTGGGGAGTGGTGAAACTGAGTGTCTGACTGACTGGAAGATTTACGCTTGTTGGCCCGCTCCCTTAACCGATTATCCAAGCTAATGGTCAGGGAAATGAGCTCAGTTAACTTACTGGGTTTTTCCAGATGGGCTAGCTCGTCCCTCAGGCTAGGGCTAAGGCTACGGACAAAGATGCTGCAAAGGGAGGCGTCTTCCCACCCCACCTCTGTGGCTACCACCCGAAAGTCTATGGCATAATCGGCTACTGATTTGTTCCCTTGTCTTAAGTTGAGTAGCTGGGGGGTGAGCATGCTATCTCGATCCGAGTGATCAAACACCTCATTAAACTCACTCACAAATTGATCATATGTTAAGTTAGCATAGTCAGCTCTAGCCACAACCGCGTAAGCTCAGGCTAATGCCTGCCCCTCCACAAGATTGACTACATAGCCTATGCGGCTGTGACTGGTGGGAAAATCCCCTGGTACCCGCTGGAACACTATCCTACATTGCAATAGGAAACCTCTAGCCTCCCCTAGCTTACCGCTGAAACGTGTGGGCGTGGGAACTGGAGTCAGTCGGGATGGTGGAGACGGAGAAGGGATGGAACTAGCTGGAGCGGCCATGCTACCGGAAGCCGTTGTTGTTGGTGCGATAATTGGTCTACTTGAGCCTCTAGGATGTTAACTTTGTGCGCTAGCGCACTGTCTGCTGAATCGTTTTGACGGAGTCATACTGACATGATTCGAGACCCAGAAGGCAGACACAGACTCACGAACAAACTCAATTATCTTTTATTGTCCGCCAAGGTCTCCGCCTTTGACCGCCACCTAATCCACATAGCACAGGACCCCCATGATCCCTCCTGCAGGTGGTGAACCCACTGGAGGGCGGACCCATGTAACTCCTTCGGGCTGAGCCCGGCCGGGTCCCATGGGTGGAAACCCGGCCACCAGACACTAGCCTTCGAGCCCCTCCCCCAGGCCTGGCTCCAGGGTGGGGCCCCGGTAACCCCATACCGGGCGGGGTACACTGAATCCTTGATATACAATTTATCATGAGAGTCTGTTGGATCGTTCTTAGTCTGACCCTTCACCCAGGACCAGTTTGTCTTGGGAGACCCTATCAGAGGCAAATTGCCCCCGGACAACATAGCTCCTGGGATCACTGGGGCACGCAAACCCCCCCACCACGTTAAGGTGACGATCCATGAGGAGGCATGGCATGGCAAACCGGGGTGGTGGTTCCTCTCTTCAAAAAAGGGGACCGGAGGGTGTGCTCCAACTTTAGAGGGATCACACTCCTCAGCCTCCCTGGGAAGGTCTATGCCAAGGTACTGGAGAGGAGAGTTCGGCCGCTGGTCGAACCTCGGATTCAGGAGGAGCAATGTGGTTTTCGTCCTGGCCGTGGCACATCGGACCAGCTCTTTACCCTCTCGAGAATTCTTGAGGGTTCGTGGGAGTTTGCCCAACCAGTTTACATGTGTTTTGTGGACTTGGAGAAGGCATTTGACCGCGTCCCTCGTGGATTTTTGTGGGGGGTGCTTCGGGATTATGGGGTATCGGGCTTGTTGTTACGAGCTATTCGGTCTCTGTACGACCGTTGTGAGAGTTTGGTTCGTATTGCCAACACTCGGTCGGAGTCATTCCCAGTGAGAGTTGGACTCCGCCAGGGCTGCCCTTTGTCACCGATCCTGTTCATAATTTTTATGGACAGGATTTCTAGGCACAGCCAGGGAATGGAGGGTGTCATGCTTGGTGACCACAGGATCTCATCTCTGTTGTTTGCAGATGATGTTGTCCTGTTGGCTTCATCCAGCAATGACCTACAGCTCTTGCTGGGACGGTTTGCCGCTGAGTGTGAAGCGGCTGGGATGAGAATCAGCACCTCCAAGTCCGAGTCCATGGTCCTCAGCCGGAAAAAGGTGGATTGTCTTCTCTGGGTTGGGGACAGGCTCCTGCCCCAAGTGGAGGAGTTTAAGTATCTTGGGGTCTTGTTCACGAGTGAGGGGAAAATGGAGCGAGAGATCGACAGACGGATTGGAGCAGCATTTGCAGTGATGCGGACGTTGTACCGGTCTGTTGTGGTGAAGAGGGAGCTTAGTTCTAAGGCAAAGCTGTCGATTTACCAGTCAATCTACGTTCCTACTCTCACTTATGGTCACGAGCTTTGGGTAATGACCGAAAGGACGAGATCGCGGATACAAGCGGCTGAAATGAGCTTTCTCCGTAGGATTGCTGGACTCACCCTCAGAGATAGGGTGAGGAGCTCAGTCATCCGGGAGAGGCTCAGAGTAGAACCGCTGCTCCTCCACATTGAAAGGAGTCAGTTGAGGTGGTATGGGCATCTGATTAGGATGCCTCCTGGATGCCTCCCACTTGAGGTGTTTCAGGTACGTCCCACTGGGAGGAGACCCCAGGGCAGACCCAGGACTCGGTGGAGAGACTATGTCTCCCAGCTGGTCTGGGAACGCCTTGGTATCCCCTCTGAAGAGCTGGAGCAGGTGGCTGGGGAGAGGGAAGTCTGGGCTTCTCTGCTTGAACTGCTGCCTCCGCGACCCGGACCTCCGGAAAAGCGGTAGAAGATGGATGGATGGATGGATGGATCTTTTATTGTACAATGTATGTGTAAATGTGTGCAGGAATGTAGCAGCCGGGGTGAGCAGAGCACCGTACAGACTGGCAACCCTATGGAAGAGCAGAGACAGGGGAATTAGTGACAGTTCTCAGGAGAGATGGTACAGTTATAGTCCAGTCTTACTGTAGGTGAGTTGGAGAGTCGCACAGGCGAGGTCCCAAAGGCTCCGGCCAGAGAGACAGTGTCTTCGGCCCCGGTTGCAGAGGAGATGAGAGGTGGACTTAATGCAGTGCATGGTGCGCTCGGTCCGCCACCACGGATTTCCACCTGTGCACAGGGGAGCAGAGCGTACAGTGGTAATGAGGTTTGGAGTTGGCTTACTTGGCGCTGGGGAGCTGGAACTCCCAGAAGAATGACGAGGAAAGAAGGAATCACAGGAGCTGGAACTCCGGAACGTAGGTGACGAAGCAGTGTAGAGGTCTTAGTCAGACCAGGGAGTTAGACGACTCCGTGCAGACCAGAGGGCGGCACGGCTTAAGTAGGCAGGATGATGAAGAGAGCAGGTGTGTGCGCAGCTGTGGAGGAATTAGGCGACAGGTAGGCAGAGCGGATCACTACAGCTTCACTCACAAGCAAAGCTGTATTTGAAATATATCAATGTTACTGATCATACTGGTAAAAGCAGCATGATAGGCTGAATTTATTCTCCACCCCTGCTCTGCACATCTATGATGCACCTATGCTTTGGACAAGGCTGGTGCGCACGTGGCTGTATATACGCTTTATTTTTTACATCAACTCGGCCAAGCGTTTGATGCATGCACGTACCCATCACCTGCAGTTTCACCCTAGCCCGTTGGGAAGCACAAATGTGCTGATGCACCATTTTGTTCACCGGCTATCGAAAAGAGAAGAAAAGCAAGAGCTATATGTATTTTAGCATTGCCAGTGGTGACTGTACAAAGGAAAGAAAAGGAACCTGTATGTTTACTAGTTTTACTGCTAATCAGCTTTTCTTTCTCTGGTCTTGTCATGTTTTTTTTGAATTAATCTTTTCCTCTTCGCCTTTGTTTGCTGAGTCAGTGGTGTCACCTCTTGAATAGGAGGTTGGATCTTGCACCCAAGGTAATACTAGCAGCTTGATCTACATGACTATCATGCTCAAAATATAACAAAAAAAAGCCAGAACAACTCAAAATATATCATTGACTGTGGATTACTGAACCAGGTGAGAACATGGATGTCTATAGTGGGAATATACACTATACTAATAATGGATTGCATTTATGTAGTGCCTTTCATGACACCCAAAGTGCTTTACAGTAAGTCCACTATTCATTCACTCCACAGACAGAGGTAGTGGTAAGCTATCTCTGTAGCCACAGCTGCCGTGGGGCAGACTGACAGAGCCAGCTTGTCAAGGTTGAGCCCCACCGGGGCAGAATTCAGAACCTAGATGCAGGAGCCTAGTTTGCAGATTTTATTAAATGAAAACAAACGCAGCTTGAGAGCTGGAAAACATGACTTGGCTTAGCAAAAGGTATAAAACAGGCTTGGCAGAAAACTCAGGCAAGACGGGTGTGTGTAATCGCACAAACACTGATAAGGACACAACACCTGAGAAAGACGGCCACAGACGTATATAGACAGGGGGCAACCAAGGCAACATAGAACAGGTGGGAGCAATCAGGGGCAATCAGAGACAGCAGGGAATGGCTACAGGTACAGGAAATGAGGGACTGAGACAAACGGGTAAACATGAGACATGAGCAAAGGACCAGGAGGGGAAAAGACCATGACAGGGATGAAGGCTGAGACAAGGACCACAATGACAAAGACTATGAAGATGACTGTCCATAATAATAAACATGATAACTAAATAGAACTAGGCTGAGGCAGGAATAGTAATAGTAATAGTAATAATAATAATACTAAGCATAGCTGAAAGAAAACACAGAGAAACATAATAATAACTCAAGGGGAGGATGTGGGCTGAACTCATGGCCTTTCCAAATCATGTCCAATCCACTGAATTTACCACAGGTGGACTCCAACTAAGCTGTGGAAACATGTCAAGGATGATCAGTGGAAACAGGATGAACCTGAGCTCAATTATGAGCTTCATGGCAAAAGCTATGAATACTTATGTACATGTGATTTCTTAGTTTTTTATTTTTAATAAATTTGCAAAAATCTTAAAAAAAAAAAAAAAAACTTTTTTCATATTGTCATTATGGGGTATTGTGTGTAGAATTCTGAGGAAATAAATAAATTTAATCCCTTTTGGAATAAGGCTTAACATAACAAAATGTGGTGAAGCGCTGTGAATGTTTTCCGGCTGCAATGTAGCTAGAAACACTGTCCAAAGTTCCTTTTTTTGGAGGGTGTGTGTGTGTGTGAATTAAATATTCACAACAGAAAAACACAGACTTGGGTCTGATTTTGCTCTTGATGTGTTTTGTAAGTCACAAAAGACATGTTACAGACATGTTAACACCAGAAAAAAGTGATGCTTGGCGGGGTGTCACTTTAAATATATTCGGTATTTACCACAGGTTTTTAAACTTTTTATATGTAACTTTGCAGCTTTTTTTTCTTGCAAATTTACTTTCTTTGTGATCGTTTTCTCCTAAATGTCTTTAGTCAACTTTGGTTTTAATGAAATGATAAATACTTCAAAATTACTAAAGATCTAGTCATTTCTGGTAAGACTTTAAACAAGTTTTAATCAGCATGGTTTATGCAGTGTTGTAATTCAACAACAATGCCTTTCTCCTAGTTTCTGAAGATGATTTTAATTCTACCCAGTTGTAGCTTGAGGGTTCTCTAGTGGCTGGGAGGGCCCTTATGTATCTGCATAGTCCACCTATAGCAGGGGTCTGCAACTTTTGCCAACCAAAGAGCCGTTTTTCCCCTCTCTGTCTAAAATAGAAGTGGCTGAGGGGCGCAACGCAATTTGACCGTTAAAATAAAAATTATGCTGCTTATAAAGTTTTTTATATACATAACTGAATATTAACGAATTCATACTACAACAGTGGAAAAAATTGTTGTTATATATAGCTTCATTTATGAAATAAAAGTACTAAAAATATATTACAAATTGTTTTGTGATGAAAAATAAATTTTCATCCATCTCCTACTTTCAACAGTGATCACATAGCTTTAGTTCCTGATATTTTAATAAATTTGAGATGAAAGTTTTATTTAGAAGAAGCTACTTTTCATCCTTTTTATGTTCCCTTATAAGGCTCCTTATTCAAATGTATTAATATAATATAAATCTGTATCCTTCACCTGTTCTCCAGACTCTCAATTTGACAACTATTGGATTGGTTGTCTGATATTCTTCTTTACTTTGGAATAAAACAAAATTAATTCTAAACAACTTTCTAAATAATATAACTTTAAAAAATGTTTTGGTGCAAACTGTGAGCCAATTAGAAATAATTACAGCAGAGTGGGAGAATGTTTAAAAAAAATATCTTCTTCTGTTGAGCTAAATATTGGTTATAATTTTTTTTTATAAAATGAGTGGCACTAGTAGACAATCTGCACCTATGTGGGGGGAGGGGCTGAAAAGTTCATAGGCTGACTAAGAAGGAGTTATGCTTCAGCTGCGAAACTAATCATGCATTAAGTTCAGCCTTTTCTGATGCTAAATGCATTGATTTTTTTCCAGACACACTGACAATGGAGACTATGTTGAAAAATAAACCACATTTGATCAAGTTTGACCACTGCATCATGGTCAGCCTATGAACTTTTCAGCCCCCCCATAACTGACAGTCCAAAACCCCCCAGATGACAAACTAGCAGTTAGCCTGCAGAGGAAAGGCTGAAAATGTCCTTAAAACAAAATGGTCACCTCTACATCACTGTCACAGAATCTTCTCTCCTCTTTTTTCACTCATTTGAACTCCTTTTACCATTTTTTTCTTTTCTATTTACAGATTATGAGGAAAAACTCTCGGCTGTATGTTGCTGATTTCAGACAAGTATATCTGGTTGACAGCGTTTCATAATAAAAGCACATAACACAAACCCATTCTGAAAACTAAATCGCTGTAGAGGGCTTTTATTTTTACCTCACTCAGGAAGTATTGAGCTGTAACAGTGAAAGTAACTTTACACTAATTCAGACTTTGGTCATGTCTGTGAATCCAGCATTTATAGCGCAGGTGACTATAAGGTTATTGAGCAGGAATTCAAGGATTGTTTCTCATTTTTAAGGATAAGGCATTGATTTTAGATAATCATAATTAAGACTTTTTATGGACCTGTGGACACTAATGAGGAGGCTGTTTTTCACTGTGTTTTCGTGGAGAAATTCGCTCCACAACTACACAAGAACACAAATTAATCTGTCCAGAATAAGACTCTCTATTTTCCTGTGTGATTTTACTTTCTGTGGATCAGTTCATGTCTTACCGAGAGAGGTAGGAAGCTGCTGCTGTCCGTGCTCTCTCTCCACATGCACTGAGGACGGAGAGAATGAGCGGCTCTCTGTGCAGCCGTGTCAGATGTGACACAGTCACGCATGAATGACAACATAATAAATAATTTTAAAAATATATATTTTACGTTCATAAAAGTATGCGTTTCCATTGAGTAATGTATCCAATTGCAATAAACAATGATTTAAAAAATAAAATAAAATGAGCTTCATTAATTTCAATGTGTTTTGAGAGATAACTGCAGGGAGCTGCAGCATGGGGGCTGAAGGGCCGCGGGTTGCCGACCACTGACCTATAGAAACAAAGGGCTCTGATAATAATAAAGAGTTAGCTGTCCTTCCTTATCACACAGTAATAAGATGCTGTAGCCACCCCCTGTGGCCAGCCCTAAAATTCTTAGTTACCCCATCCATCCATCCATCCATCCATCCATCCATCTTCTACCGCTTTTCCGGAGGTCCGGGTCGCGGAGGCAGCAGTTCAAGCAGAGAAGCCCAGACTTCCCTCTCCCCAGCCACCTGCTCCAGCTCTTCAGAGGGGATACCAAGGCGTTCCCAGACTAGCTGGGAGACATAGTCTCTCCACCGAGTCCTGGGTCTGCCCCGGGGTCTCCTCCCAGTGGGACGTGCCTGAAACACCTCAAGTGGGAGGCGTCCAGGAGGCATCCTAATCAGATGCCCATACCACCTCAACTGACTCCTTTCAATGTGGAGGAGCAGCGGTTCTACTCTGAGCCTCTCCCGGATGACTGAGCTCCTCACCCTATCTCTGAGGGTGAGTCCAGCAATCCTACGGAGAAAGCTCATTTCAGCCGCTTGTATCCGCGATCTCGTTCTTTCGGTCATTACCCAAAGCTCGTGACCATAGGTGAGAGTAGGAACGTAGATTGACTGGTAAATCGACAGCTTTGCCTTAGAACTAAGCTCCCTCTTCACCACAACAGACCGGTACAACGTCCGCATCACTGCAGATGCTGCTCCAATCCGTCTGTCGATCTCTCGCTCCATTTTCCCCTCACTCGTGAACAAGACCCCAAGATACTTAAACTCCTCCACTTGGGGCAGGAGCCTGTCCCCAACCCGGAGAGGACAATCCACCTTTTTCCGGCTGAGGACCATGGACTCGGACTTGGAGGTGCTAATTCTCATCCCAGCCGCTTCACACTCAGCGGCAAACCGTCCCAGCAAGAGCTGTAGGTCATTGCTGGATGAAGCCAACAGGACAACATCATCTGCAAACAACAGAGATGAGATCCTGTGGTCACCAAGTATGACACCCTCCATTCCCTGGCTGCGCCTAGAAATCCTGTCCATAAAAATTATGAACAGGATCGGTGACAAAGGGCAGCCCTGGCGGAGTCCAACTCTCACTGGGAATGACTCCGACCGAGTGTTGGCAATGCGAACTAAACTCTCACAACGGTCGTACAGAGACCGAATAGCTCGTAACAACAAGCCCGATACCCCATACTCCCGAAGCACCCCCCACAAAAATCCACGAGGGACGCGGTCAAATGCCTTCTCCAAGTCCACAAAACACATGTAAACTGTTTGGGCAAACTCCCACGAACCCTCAAGAATTCTCGAGAGGGTAAAGAGCTGGTCCGATGTGCCACGGCCAGGACGAAAACCACATTGCTCCTCCTGAATCCGAGGTTCGACCAACGGCCGGACTCTCCTCTCCAGTACCTTGGCATAGACCTTCCCAGGGAGGCTGAGGAGTGTGATCCCTCTAAAGTTGGAGCACACCCTCCGGTCCCCTTTTTTGAAGAGAGGAACCACCACCCCGGTTTGCCATGCCAAAGGCACTGCCCCCGACCTCCACGCAATGTTGCAGAGGCGTGTCAACCATGACAACCCAACAACATCCAGGGCCTTGAGGTACTCGGGGCGAATCTCGTCCACCCCCGGGGCCCGGCCACCAAGGAGATTTTTAACCACCTTGGCGACCTCAGCCCCTGTGATAGGCGAGTCATCCCCCTCGTCCCCAAACCCTGCTTCCTCTGTGGAAGGCGTATCAGTGGGATTGAGGAGATCCTCGAAGTATTCCTTCCACCGCCCGACGATATCCCCAGTTGAAGTCAACAGTGTCCCATCCGCACCATACACAGTGTGGACGGGGAGCTGCTTTCCCCTCCTGAGCCGCCGAACAGTTTGCCAGAATCTCTTTGAAGCCGACCGAAAGTCTTGTTCCATGGCCTCACCGAACTCCTCCCATACCCGGGTTTTTGCTTCAGCAACCACCCGAGCTGCACTCCGCTTGGCCTGCCGGTACACCTCAGCTGCTTCGGGAGTCCCACAAGCCAACCAAGCTTGATAGGACTCCTTCTTCAGCTTAATGGCCCCCCTCACCACTGGTGTCCACCACTTGGTTCGGGGGTTGCCACCACGAGATGCACCGACCACCTTGCGGCCGCAGCTCTGGGCTGCCGCTTCAACAACAGAGGTGGAGAACATGGCCCATTCAGACTCCATGTCTCCAGACTCCCTCGGAATGTGGTTGAAGTTCTTCCGGAGGTGGGAGTTGAAGACCTCCCGGACAGGGGCCTCAGCCAGACGCTCCCAGCACACCCTCACTATACGTTTGGGTCTACCAGGTCTGAATGGCTTCCTCCCCTGCCATCGGATCCAACTCACCACCAGGTGGTGATCAGTTGACAGCTCTGCACCTCTCTTTACTCGGGTGTCCAAGACATACGGTCGCAGGTCTGATGATACGATAACAAAATCGATCATCGACCTGCGGCCTAGGGTGTCCTGGTGCCAGGTGCACATATGGACACCCTTATGCTTGAACATGGTGTTCGTTATAGACAGACTGTGGTTAGCACAGAAGTCCAATAACTGAACACCACTCGGGTTCAGATCGGGCAGGCCGTTCCTCCCAATCACCCCCCTCCAGGTTTCACTGTCGTTGCCCACGTGCGCATTGAAGTCCCCCAGTAGGACAATGGAGTCTCCAGGAGGAGCACCCTCCAGCACCCCAGTCACAGACTCCAAAAAGGGTGGGTACTCTGAAACATCATTTGGTGCATAGGCACAAATGATGGTCAGGACCCGTTTCCCAACCCGAAGGCGCAGGGAAGCAACCCTTTCGTCCACCGGGGAAAACTCCAATATAGAGGCAGCAAGGTGGGGCGATACAAGAATACCTACCCCTGCTCGTCGCCTCTCGCCCGGGGCAACTCCAGAAAAGGCCAAGCTCCAGCCCCTCTCCAGGAGACTGGTTCCGGAACCGGAGCTGTGTGTTGAGGTGAGGCCGACTATATCTAGCCGGTATCGCTCAATCTCGTACACCAGCTCAGGCTCCTTCCCCACCAGAGAGGTGACATTCCACGTACCAAAAGCCAGTTTAGAAAGCTTGGGATCAGTCCGCCAAGGTCTCCGCCTTTGACTGCCACCTAATCCACATAGCACCGGACTTCCATGATCCCTCCTGCAGGTGGTGAACCTACTGGAGGGCGGACCCATGTAACTCCTTCGGGCTGAGCCCGGCCGGGTCCCATGGGTGGAAACCCGGCCACCAGACGCTAGCCTTCGAGCCCCTCCCCCAGGCCTGGCTCCAGGGTGGGGCCCCGGTAACCCCATACCGGGCGGGGTACACTGAATCCTTGATATACAATTTATCATGAGAGTCTGTTGGATCGTTCTTCGTCTGGCCCTTCACCCAGGACCAGTTTGTCTTGGGAGACCCTATCAGAGGCAAATTGCCCCGGACAACATAGCTCCTGGGATCACTGGGGCACGCAAACCCCCCCACCACGATAAGGTGATGATCCATGAGGGGGTCTTAGTTACCCCACTTGAGATCATTCCTTCTGAGTCACAGCCAGAAGCTCCCTTTTTCTGCCTCTTCAGACAGTTCTCTGAGTGCCTTTTTGTGCTTGAACCCAGTGAATCCAAGGACTTTCAATAGATGCTGGGTGGATTTTCCAACGAAGTCCTTGCATCTGAGTTCCACAAGGTAGATGTATATGCCTTCCACCCTGCTTTGGTGCATGCTGCAGCAAACTCTGTGCACTTCTCCTTTTTATGCTCAAAGGCTGCCTCCATCGCTTCTTCCCATGGAAGTGTAAGTTCTAGCATAATAACAGTCTTGGCAGGGATGGACCACAGAATTACATCTGGCTGTAGGGAAGTTGTAGCAATCTCTGGTGGAAACTTCAGCTGCTTATTCAGGTAAGCCTTCACTTGTCACTTGCATCCCAGCCTCAGTATGGACCACTCTTTGTGAACAAGCTTTCCTCCTGTATCTCCAGGTCTAATGAAGCATACCTGTGGCTTGGAAGAGAGCAAGCTGGACCTGTTGGATTTAAGTCTGCACTCCTTGACAACCTCAGCCAGTTTTTTTAGCACCTGGTCATGACGCCATCTGAACCGACCCTGGGTCATAGTTGATCTGCAGCCACTTAGAATGTGCTGCAAACTGGGATTTGGGGCCTCGCAGAGGCTGCAGCTTGTTTATAAGCCATACCAAAGGTGTAGCCAGTTTAGAAAGCTTGGGATCAGACCGCCAAGGTCTCCGCCTTTGACCACCACCTGATTCACATAGCACTGGACCCCCATGGTCCCTCCTGCAGGTGGTGAGCCCACTGGAGGGCGGACCCATGCAACTCCTTCAGGCTGAGCCCGGCCGGGTCAATTTACCAGTCAATCTACATTCCTACCCTCACCTATGGACATGAGCTTTGGGTAATGACCGAAGGAACGAGATTGCAGATACAAACGGCTGAAATGAGCTTTCTTCGTAGGATTGCTGGAGTCACCCTCAGAGATAGGGTGAGGAGCTCAGTCATCCGGGAGAGGATCAGAGTAGAACCGCTGCTCCTCCACATTGAAAGGAGCCAGCTGAGGTGGTATGGGAATCTGATCGGGATGCCTCCTGGACGCCTCCCACTTGAGGTGTTTCGGGCACATCCAACAGGGAGGAGACCCCGGGGCAGACCCAGGACATGGTGGAGATACTATGTCTCCCTGCTGGCCTGGGAACATCTTGGTATCCTCTCTGAAGAGCTGGAGCAGGTGGCTGGGGAGAGGGAAGTCTGGGATTCTCTGCTTGAACTGCTGCCTTCGCAACCTGGACCTCCGGAAAAATGGTATAAGATGGATGGATGGACCAAAGGTGTATGTTTTGGGGGCTTGGAAGGGTTATCATATGTGGACCTAATAAGGAAGCTTAGCCTTGCCTGTGGGATCTTCCACATGTCAGCCCAGATTAAGGCCCTGGTGGTTACTGCTTCCCAATTTGTCCACCTTCCTTGCTGTCGCTGGGTCACTGCTCTGATCTTATATGCTTCATCTTCCATCCTGATGACTTCTGAAATCACTAGTTCCTTCCTTTCTTTCTTGGAAGAGCTTGACCACATCTTGGTGGCTGGTGCCCACCCCAGCCCTGCCTTGCCCTGCTGTAGCCACCCAACTACAGTATTTCCTTGTGCTGTAGTTGGCGGATTGCCTGATCAACAACTTGCTCGACTCGCCATTTGCACCCTGTTCGAACTGGTGCCTTTGCTGCTAATATAGTTGGATTAGGTGAGTCTTTGAGCTCAAACATGAGCCTCACTTTCTCCACCTTATAGGAATTATAGGGTTGAGGGACTTTATAATTACTGTTATTGCTTTTGTCTTTTTACAGTAGCAGTATTTATGTTGATACTGCCTGTTTAACTAAACATTTGTGCCATTAAATCCCTTTGTAAATTGTTGATTATTTGGCAGGTTTTAACACCTGTCTGGAGCCCACAGAACAATGCTAATTTTAATTGCATTAAATATTGGGATTTTCGATGTTCTAAACTGCTAAACTAATTCACTGTTTTACGCCCGTCTACAGTAAACTGTGAAAATTTAAAGAACCCCAGAATGTTACTGTAAATTTGAATAGTCACAGAAACATAATGCTTTTTAGTTTTACTGTAGTAGTCTGTGAATATGTAGGTAACAGCATGGACACTGTAAAATTACAGTATTGTGGCACCCTAGGCAGCCTCTGGGACATGACTGTCCAAAATAGAGGGAGTATGCTAATAAGGTAGGGACTGAAGGATTGTGGGAAACGTTTTGAGGGGATTTAACGTGGGTTCTCGGTTGTGTTCTTTACTTATGTTTTTGTAATAGTATTGTTAAATGTTAGTGTTCGTGCATCGCTCTCTGCGAAAACCGTGACTAAGGGAGCTGGTCAGTTAAATGGCTTCGGCTGTCGTGGTGTTTTGGGGAAGTTAAAAAATAAATATTGACTGAGCAATAGCCGCCTTGTCATTACCTGAAACCCACTGCTCATTACAGTTCATTACTGGCATCTCTGCTGCCATTACTTTACTACCCATCCAACTTCTACCATTTAATCCTTTTCGGGGGGGGGGGGGGGGGTGGACCCTGTCCCAGCATCTTTGGGTGAGAGGGAGGGTAGACCCTGGACAGATCGCCAGTCCATCGCAGGACCAACACAGAGAGACAGACAACCATTCACTCTCACAATCATACCTAAGGACAATTTAGAAACCCCAGTTGATGCCAGTTAACCTAACCTGCATGTCTTTGGCCTATGTACTTTACTGTAAATTAAATAAAAACAGAACTATGCTGTTTTTCACTATTGCAATTATAAGCTGTAAAGTCATTTCACAGTAAGTAAGTACAGTATCTCACAAAAGTGAGTTTACGCCTCACATTTTTGTAAATATTTTATTATATCTTTTCATGGGACAACACTGAAGATATGACACTTTGACACAATAAGTCGTCAGTGTACAGCTTGTGTAACAGTGTAAATTTGCTGTCCCCTCAAAATAACTCAACACACGTCCATTAATGTCTAAACCGCTGGAAAGAAAAGTGAGTACACCCCTAGTGAAAATGTCCAAATTGTGCCCAATTAGCCATTTTCCCTTCCCGGTGCCATGTGACTCATTAGTGTTACAAGGTCTCAGGTGTGAATGGGGAGCAGGTGCATTAAATTTGGTGTTATCGCTGTCAAACGCTCTCATACTGGTCACTGGAAGTTCAACATGGCACCTCATGGCAAATAACTCTCTGGGGATGTGAAAAAAAGAATTATTGCTCTGCATAAAGATGGCC
Source organism: Pholidichthys leucotaenia (assembly GCA_020510985.1). NCBI lineage: Eukaryota > Metazoa > Chordata > Actinopteri > Cichliformes > Pholidichthyidae > Pholidichthys > Pholidichthys leucotaenia. The sequence continues at coordinate 313,096,889 of CM035836.1, forward strand.
TAGGCTATAAGAAGATTGCCAGCACCCTGAAACTGAGCTGCAGCACAGTGGCCAAGACAATACAGCAGTTTAACAGGACAGGTTCCACTCAGAACAGGCCTCACCATGGTCGACCAAAGAAGTTGAGTGCACATGTTCAGCGTCATATCCAGAGGTTGTCTTTTGAAAATAGATGTATGAGTGCTGCCGGCATTGCTGCAGAGGTTGAATGGATGGGGGGGGGGGGTCGGCCTGTCAGTGCTCACACCATATGCCGCACACTGCATTAAATTGTTCTGAATGGCTGTCGTCCCAGACGGAAGCCCCTTTTAAAGATGATGCACAAGAAAGCCCGCAAACAGTTTGCTGAAGACAAGCAGACTAAGGACATGGATTACTGGAACCATGTCCTGTGGTCTGATGAGACCAAGATAAATTTATATGATTCAGATAGTGTCAAGCGTGTGTGGCGGCAACCAGGTGAGGAGAACAAAGACAAGTGTGTCTTTCCTACAGTCAAGCATGGTGGTGGGAGTGTCATGGTTTGGGGCTGCATGAGTTCTGTTGGCACTGAGAAGCTACAGTTCATTGAGAGAACCATGAATGCCAACATGTACTGTGACATACTGAAGCAGAGCATGATCAGAAACTGGGCTGCAGGGCAGTATTCCAACATGATAACCACTAAAACACACCTCCAACATGAACACTGCCTTGCTAAAGAAACTGAGGGTAAAGGTGATGGACTGGCCAAGCATGTCTCCAGATCTAAACCCTATTGTGCATCTGTGGGGCATCCTCAAACGGAAGGTGGGGGAGCACAAGGTCTCTAACACCATGATGTTGTCATGGAGGAGTGGAAGAGGATTCCAGTGGCAACCTGTGAAGCTCTAGTGAACTCCATGCCCAAGAGACTTAAAGCAGTGCTGGGAGATAATGGTGGCCACACAAAATATTGACTCTTTGGGTGCAATTTGGACATTTTCATTAGGAGTGTACTCACTTTTGTTGCCAGCGGTTTAGACATTAATGGCTGTTTGTTGAGTTATTTTGACGGGACAGCAAATTTACACTGTTGTATAAGCTGTACACTGACTACTTTACATTGTATCAAAGTATCATATCTTCAGTGTTGTCTCATGAAAAAATATAATAAAATATTTACAAAAATGTTAGGGGTGTACTCACTTTTGTGAGATACTGTAAGTAGTACTGTAAAATAATGGTAAAATGCTGGCAACTCTGCAGCCAGCATTTTGCTGTAAAATGAATAATTACAGAAACATACAGTTTTCCACTATTACAATAATAAGCTGTAAAGTCATTTCACAGTAAGAATACTGTAAAATAACTTATTTTACAGAAAAATTCTTTACAGTGTAAGAAATGCTGTTTTTTCTTTACATTTTTTAGCTTTCCTCATAAATTTGTAACTTTTTCTCATTAACTTGTTTATTATTTGTGTCGGTGTCTATTTCCCTCAAAAGCTGTAAACCCAGGAGAAACACTGTTCCCGCAACACAACATAAAACAAGTAGTCTGTAGTATGTCCACGTCTAGTAAACGTGATTTACCTTAGAGATCTGAGAATCACCTAAAATACAGGAACATCCACAACTACCATTAAAAGCTGTATCATGTTTACCCTAAAATTTAAATAGCTCTGATGAGACAACTCAGGAATCTGCCACTAGAACCCGCTCAAACACCAAAATAACCTGACCTACTGATCCATTTAAATCACAACAGATTCACCCAGTGGAACTGAGATGATGTCTGTTACAATCTAGAGAAAATGTGACCCAGTCAAAGCAGCGTTAATTAGAATGTTTGACGACCTGAAGGAGCGGACCACACTTGGCGGATCTCACGTGCTGCAGAGAGGCTTGATATCTAAAAATAGCAGCATGCTCCAGGGAAGGGGGGTGGGGGGGAACAAGAAGGTCTGGTGCCATCAAACACGCATGGAGCACGGCTGGTGGCGTACAAAGACACCAGAATAACTGAAGGCAGAGAGCGAGTCATCATCTGACAGACAGACTGACAGACAGGCAGGCAGCCAGACAGACAGACACACACAGAGACGGACAGACAGACAGGCAGGTGTTTGTACCGGGTGGGCTGTTCTCATCAGCTGGTACACTGTGGCACAGAACCACGGTTTTCCCATCCGTAGCTCCGCAGGGACTCTTCTGCTCCTTGAAGTCCAGGGCAGGGGGGCTCTCCTCTGGGGACGACCCCAACGACGGGCCCCCGTCCACCTCCAGGGCCTGGAGCTTCACCAGGGAGTTGTGCAGGCAGAAGCAGAACATGCCAGACACGCTGGTCCAGAAATTAGCCAGGTCCCTGTTAGAGAGTGTGTTTCAGTCTGAAAATGAAGAGCAGGGAGACAGAGATTCCAGATATGAACCAGGTCCCAGTCTGTACAGCATCACATGAGGAGGAGTGGCACATAGAGACATGATCCTGCTGCTGAGGAGATAGTCTGGTCCCTCTGTCCACAGTATGTCATGAATTTGACTGATGCCAATCTTCCAGACTGGTCCAGGGTTAGTCAGTGTCGGTGAATTCCCGAGTCATGCAGCAATATTCATTCAGGGAGAACATCCAGGAAATATCCAGCTGCGATGTGACCGAGCTCCGCTGTGTTCATCCTCCTTCTTCTTCTGATGATGGTGATGGTGATGCTGGTATCCTCCCTCCCTCCCTTTATGGATTACTCATCCTCATGAGGGGGAGGAGGAGGAGGAGAGGCTCTCCCTCTCTCTCCCTCTGAATGGGTGAGAGATATTTGGACAGCTTGAGCATCTTTTCCCTCTGTTTCTGGTCGTGAGGTTTTTCCCGCATCAGTGGGGGCAGGGCTTGATGCTGACGTCACTGAGGAGTGGTACGTGTTCAGTTCTCATTCATAAAAGCACAAGGAGAACAACAGGAGCATGGGGGAGCAGAGGGAGGAGGTGCAGTTACGTGCCTCTCCTCACACGTCCACAGAAAGTATAAACCTCTGAACATCCAGTCTGAGCGTTTCTATGGAAACAAGGTGTATGATGGAGCATTAGAGGGAAACACTGAACACAAAGTTAATGAAATACTGCATCTGTGGAATGTTAAGGTGCATCATAAAAAGTCAGAAAATAAAGAAAAGGTTAAAGTCAATTTAAAACCAAACAATAAATCAATTGTAATACAGTCAATAAAAGCATTCCTACTTGGCTTGCCAAGTGGGTCAACCTTCTTGGTGACACATGGAGTGCTGGACTCTGGAGTAGGAAGTTATGAGTTCAATCCCCTAGTTGGACATCCCCAAATGGGCTCCACCACCCATCCCCTTGGTTATAATTGGCATTGCTTGCAGAACTTACTGGTGGTGTATTAGTCCCATTCCCCAGATACCATTGGTGTCAGAAGGTGGACATCCTTAAGGGATCCTGAAAGCTCAAATGCACCTCTGATATTGAAATTTGGAGGGGAAATATGTAAGTCAATGAAAGTATTCCTACTTGACTTGCCAAGTGTGCCAACCCTCTTGGTGACACAAATAGAGTGCACGACTCTGGTACAAGAGGTTGTGGGTCCAAACCCCTGTTTGGACATCACTAGATGGGCTTCACTTCCTGCACTTGGTTACATAATAAAACTAGAAAAGCACTTGGAGAGCGCAGACCTCCGCCAAGTGCCACAGTTCCCCCCATACAGTGTTTGTGTGTACGTTTTCAGATTCCTTGACCATGAAAACACATGACTAGCAATTGGATTGACAATGATAGGATTAGTGGTTGAGTAGTTATTCACGAAAATAACATTTTCCGTAATGGCGGCCACAGTTCCACCCATACAGTGTTTGTGTGTACGTTTTCAGATTCCTTAACCACGAAAACATATGACTAACAATTGGATTGACAATGATAGGATTAGTGGTTCAGTAGTTATTCATGAAAATGGCATTTTCCGTAATGGCGGTTTTTCAATTCAATTCAATTCAACTTTATTTATATAGCGCCAATTCACAACAACAGTCATCTCATAGCACTATCAACTGTAGGGGGAACCCCCACAGTTGCAGAAAGACCCCAGCAATCAGGCGATCCCCTGTGAGCAAGCACTTGGCGATGGTGGAGAGGAAAAACTCCCTTTTAACAGGAAGAAACCTCCAGCAGAACCAGGCTCAGGGAGGGGCAGTCATCTGCTGCAACTGGCTGGGGGGTGAGGGGATAGAGAAGAAGAAAAGAACAGACATGTAGAGAGCAAACAGCACGATGGGGACTCAATCTATGGGAGAGAACAAACAAATGTTAATGACCAGCAAAAAAAATATTTCATTGAGAGTGAGGAAAGGAGTGAGGCCCAGTGCATTACTGGAGGTCCCCCGGCTGACTAAACCTATTAGCAGCATAACTAAAGGAGGGTTCAGAAACACATGATCCCTCCCTAATTGTAGGCTATATCAAAAAGGTAGGTTTTAGCCCTATTCTTAAAAACAGAGATCGAGTCTGACTCCCGAATCCAGATTGGCAGCTGATTCCACAGGAGAGGAGCTTGATAACTGAAGGCTCTGCCTCCCATTGTACTTCTGTACAATGGGAGGCTGTTTTCTTCTGGATGGTGATCCGGATCATCCCCAAAATTCAATCAGTTCTTCCTTGTACCATTTCCAACAACGCCTGAAAGTTTCATCGAAATCTGTCCAAAACTTTTTGAGTTATCTTGCTAACCAACAGACAAACAGACAGACAAACAAACAGACAGACAAACCCCGGCAAAAACATAACCTCCTGGTGGAGGTAAATATCTGTAACGTAGAAGATAACAACTCCCACCCACCCCCCGCTACAGAGGACGGACATCGCACATCGCTACATGACGGACCGCGGGGACGGTGCGCCGCGGTCTACTATGCACAGTTGTACTAAAATATCTGCAATCCGCTACAGAAGAGTAGCGGGGTGGGGTGGGGTGGGGGGCGTTCACGGTCCGGACGCGGCGCACGGACTGGACACGGTCCGTGCGCTGTCCGGACCGTACCGGAGCAGTCCAGGTCCGTCATGTTGCGATGACGCACAGTTGTAATTTACCTATCGGTCAAAAGTCATTTTGATTACAATTTTCAGGGATAAAGAATAATTTAGCTTATAACACTTACCTGTCCACAACAGCAGTGTCGCTGGCGAACTTCTCTTCCTCATTGTCAGACGAACATGACGCTGGTCCGCTTGTTACGGACTCGTGGTTCTGGTCACGCGATCCGGTCAAACCATGATTCCATTATTGCGGTTTTGTGCTTCCATGATTGCGGTTTTGGCGAACGATTTTTCAAAACAAATAAGAACAGTGGTAAGAAAAAAAGACTGGAGGACGCGTGTGTGTCACCCAGCGGCTTACACAAAACAGATTTTATGCACGGGACGTATGCTTTCAATTGTCGAAGTTCTCTGCTTCAATTGGCTCGCTGTATTCGCAGCCGTTGGTAGGCGGGTCCTTCTTGCTTGGTTTTCAGTCATTGGTTCTTTAAGGTTTCAGAAACCCAATTCAAGGCTCTTATTAGTCGAATGAGAGGTCAATCAAATCTAAACCAATCAAAGCACTCCTTTGGCTTTCTGTTCGCTGCTGTGTCTGCAGCTTTTTTTTTCAGTGCGCCCTAGGACGCAGAGACGTGACCGCCCGCAGTATCCCGGAGTGCAAGAGGTTAATACGAGCCCAAACGCTGGTGAAGTTTAACATGTTTATTAACAAAGGAAAATGATGTACAGAATGTCCATAACACTGTTCGATGAGTAGCAATGATGGTATGGTGAAGGTGACCGGCTACAAGCTCTATAGGTAAGCTCCACGCACTCCAGGGCGGATCTGGCAGCGGAGAAAAAGGGCAGAAAATAATAGAAGATTTACATTAATGTTGGAGCGGAAAGGCTCTGGAACAACACTAGTAGTCCGTGGAAGAGCGAGCCAGGTCAACCCAAAGAGACTGACTAATGCCAACACACTGGGTGTTTCCACCGCCGGCCAGAAATACCCCCAGATACTAACGAGCAGCAAGTGGAAACAGATGCGTGGCAAACAGAGTGGATGAATCAGTATGTATGAGTGTCTGGTGTGTGTGTGTGTGTGTGTGTGTGTGGAACCCCAGGTGATGGCAATTGAGTTTTTGCATATGACGTCAGGGGGCGTGCCGCACTGGCCCGTTAGAGTGTGCCGCCATATTGGATGGCAAGAAACAGCAGCAGCAGGGTGAAACAAACCACATAGCTCACGTGTACCTACAAACTCGGCAAAATGGTGTACTCCTGTTGTTCCCCCTGATAAGGGGATAAGCGGGGAATTAAATGGCCAGTGTGAAATGCAAAAAAAAAAAAAAAAAGTTGGATTTTTGAATAATTACCTTCACTGACGTAATCTCTCGCTTTCTCATAACGGGCTGCATGGTGGAGCAGTGGTTCAGCACTGTGGCAGCACAGTTTACCCTCGGCCGGGGGATCGCGGGGATCATGAGACCGTGGGCTCGATCCCAGCCCCCGACCAACAGTGAGCTGTGTGGAGTTTGCATGTTCTCCCCGTGTTGCGTGGGTTTACTCCGGGATTTCTCCGGTTTCCTCCCGCATACCAAAAACATGTAGGTTTAGGGCGCTCGCGCACGCAGCGGCCGGTGGCTTGTCACCAGACTGCAAACCAAATCTACCTACAAGTACAAATAAGTAACAAAAAAAACAAAAAAAAACAACTTTCTGGTTTGGGGGCGCCTCTCTGCTTGCTACAAAGGACAATGCACACATGAAAGGGGGGAAAACTATTGTAAATGTGCATAAAATCAGGTACGTTTTAACGCGGCGCGCCGTGGAGAGCCTTTAAAAAAAAACAAACACGCAGCGCACTTCACTCACCTCCAAGTCCGAGGAGCTGCTGTTGTTTTCCAACTCGTTCACCAGCGAAGACTTCACATCATCCACATCCCTTTCCGCTGACGCGTTTTCCGACATCTTTTCCTCCTGCTCCCCTTCGTCTTTGAAAGATATCATCTCATCGTTTGCCCCCAAATCATTCCCGCTGAGCAGATTACTGGCAGTCATTGTTCTGCTAATTGCTCCAGCTGTGCGCTCTGCTTGTCCGTGGGGGTTACTCCACCCCCCCACCACCACCTCCGTTCAACTGAGGCATTTCGGCACACCAGAGGAGCGCACGGGAGCAAGATTAAAAACACTTGTCTGCTGTTATGACTGCTGACAATGACTCCACTGAATCTCACAGAGACATCGCAGACACAGTGTCAGAGGCCACAGTGTCAGTTGTTGAAGAGGATGATAGGGATGTTATTATGTCAGACTGTGACTGTGTGTTCTCCTCACTCATTCTGATCGCTAAACAGTACAAGTTACGCCTGGCTTGTCACAGTGCAACTGCTGCTCTTGCCATCCAAGATGGCGGCACCTACGGCGTGTTTATGTTTACCCCCGCAAGTCACGTGAATTTTACGAGCCTACGCAAAAACTCTATAGGCTGATAGGTGTCTGGCAAAGAGAGGTGAGAGGAGGACTGTGGCTGCAGACTGACAGATGAACCAATAATCTGCCAGCTGAAAAAGATAATCAAAGGCTGAAGCCACAGGTCATGAAATGGGGCAGGAAACACCAGCCCTGTACATGACATACACCAAACAAAAAGTGATTTCTCAAACTGCTGGACTGTTCTTAGACACCTCTTCCAATCTTTTAGTATTTAATTTGTGTCACTTGGTGGTAACCTTCACACATAAAACAAAAGTGGAGACCTCTACAAAACGTACAAAGGTTTATTGTAAAAATTCCTAGTGCTATACTAAATGAATACATGTATAGTTCACTGTTGATGCAGAGAATATATATTTATACAGTATTTACATGTAGTCAGCAATACTCAGTATGATATATATCCAGTTAATCCATGTATTTCTCTATGTAACCTTGTGACTGTGTTATTTTAATTGCTTTTAATTCTAGATCCATTTGTTTTGGCTTGAAATGCATCATAATTGTTAAATATATCTTATTATACCTAACTCAGTACTGTTTACCTGTTGAAATATAAATTTTACGGCTCATATACTACAAAAGAAGTAAGCCTCATGACTAAATTTAATTACCAACAAATGATCAAAGGACCCACCAGGATAACCAAACAATCTAGAACACTTATTGACATGGTATTTGCTAATAAACCAGAACGAATAACCAGAACCTATAATCTTGTAACTGGTCTCTCAGATCATAACATGGTTCTTGCTGTCAGAAAACTTACTAAAAAGCGACTACAGTATTTTGGGGGAGTTGATATTGACAAATTAAATTTTATTATTCCCAAATTAAAAACTGCAGAGTTTGAACATTACTTAGAGAATCAAAATTGGGAGCAGCTCATGTCAATATATGAAGTGGATGATTGTTGTAATTTTATAACTGCAACAATTACAAAGTCTATAGAAAAATTTACAAAGCAAATTAAAAGTAGACAACAGAAGATTAACCTACCATGGTTAAATAATGAAATAAGAAAACTTATGAAGAGGCGAGATTCTGCATTGAAAACATCATTAACCTCTAAATTACAAAATGATCACCTTGTGTACAAAAGTTTGAGAAATAAAGTGGTACAAGAGCTGCGAAAATCAAAAGTATCTTATTACAATAAACTGATATATCATGCAAAGGGTAACAACAGTTCCCTATGGAGGCATTTAAATAACTTAACTAATAAAAAAAATGTTCAGAAGGGGGTAAAGGAACTTAGAATCAATGGCAAGACCATCAGTGACAAGGCTATATTGGCAAATGAATTTAATTCATATTTTGTGGACTCTGTGGAAGAATTAACAAAAAACTTTGTGCTGCCAAATGTGCTCAACACCACAAAATCAATACTTTCAACAGTTTCTTTTCACATCGATGAGGTAAATGAGGAGTTAATTGCTGGTATTGTTAAAACACTGTCAAACTCAAAAACTAATGATATCTACAATATGAGCACCTCCTTTCTCAAAACGCACAGCAAAATATTAATCAAACCACTGACTCATCTCATTAATCTCTCCATTAGGTCTAGTACATTTCCATCTGGTTAGAAAAAAGCTGTTGTCATACCAGTTTATAAATCAGGCAGTAAAGACGATATATGCAATTACTGCCCAATCTCTATTTTACCAGTCCTATCTAAGGTTCTTGAAAAAGTTGTAGCTACACAGCTGATAGACTATCTACAAGACAGTCAACTTCTTCACCCACATCAATTTGGTTTTAGACCAGGATACTCAACAGAAACAGCAAATTGTTGCCTTATTGAAAATGTCAAACAGTCCTTGGACAGGGGTAATGTGGTAGGGGCTGTTTTTCTAGATCTCAAAAAGGCTTTCGATACTGTAAACCCCAGTTTGCTTTTATCCAAAATGGTATCTTTTAACTTCTCTCCAGATACATTAGAATGGTTTGCATCTTATCTCCAGAATAGAGAACAGTGTGTAAAAGTTCACCAGGAGAAATCCTTATTTTTAAACAACCGTATGGGTATCCCACAAGGGTCCATTCTTGATCCTTTACTTTTCAGCAATTTTATTAATGACTTGCTACCACACTGCTCAGCTGCAACATGTCAACTTTATGCAGATGATGCAGTTATTTACACAGCTGCCAAGACTCCAGCACAGGTTGCAGATGTACTGTCTACAAGTATGGTTGATGTCCAAGAGTGGCTCCTCCAGAACCATCTATTGCTGAACCTTCAGAAGACAGTTTCAATGTTTTTTTCAATCAAAAAATGTAACCTGCAACATTTTAAAGTTAATATACATGATCAAGACATCAGTTTAGTTACATAATTCAAATATCTTGGCATTGTACTAGATCCTCAATTCAAATTTAATCTTCATATAAAGAAAATTTCTAAAACAGTAAAAAAAAAAATCTGAACTGCTTTAAATTAATTAGATATTACATACCATACCAAGCAGCTGTACTGTATATGCATTTAATGGTTTTTTCTCATATATCATACTGTTTGACAGTCTGGGCTCAAGCAGCTCCTTCCACAATAAAACATATAGATTCATTATATAAACAAACTCTAAAAATCTTGGATAAAAAGCCCATTAGGTGGCATCACTGTTATATTTTAAAAAAATACAATCTATTGAGTTTTGAGAGTTTCATTGACCTCTGTTTTCTGAAATTAATTTTCAAATGTTTCCATAAATCAGCGCCAGAGCCACTTGCTGGTTTCATCCAAAGACAGGACAGCAGCAGAGCCACCAGGAGTTCTGTCAACAATAACTGTAAAATATCCCACCGCAGAACCACATTTGGACAAACAGCTTTCTCTATAAAGGGCAGTCATATCTGGAACACAATGCCAAATTAAATTAAAATAATAACTGACTTTAAAACATTTACTACAAAGGTTAAAAACTGGCTGAAAAATAAACAAGAATGTACCCATGTATGAAATGATTGTCTGCAGGGTGAGAGTGAATGAAGGGAAGGAATGAATGTTTGTTTATAGTGAGTGACGAAGGGAGGGAGGCCTGAAATAGGCAAATGTGAACCAGGTTTTTATATTGTGTATTTATAATCTTGTTTGCATTGATGTATGTGGTTATTGTTTATTCTGTTTTCATTTTTTTCTTTTCCTTATCCTTCTTTCTTTTTACCTGTTTCTTCTTTCTAAAGCCCATCCAGGGACAAGAGTTGCAAATTAGCTAATAGCTATACACTGTTTGTGCAACACATTAGATTGATTGTCATTTGATTAATTGTCTATGTTTATTGCACTGTCCCTGTCAAATAAACAAATAAAATAAAATAAAAAAATAAATAAATATGGCACCTGGCGATCAAGTTTGGCAGCTGATCATGTTTTACCACGATACCACTGGCTGGAGCAAGTAAACCTCATGACATCTCAACAGTCTCTCCATGATTTTGACACAGATCAGAGCAATTTGTTGTACAGGAAGCTAAACATTTCTACAGACATTCTGCAGTTCTGTAACAACTTTGCATTTGTGAAGCTAGGGTGACATCACTGAGAGCCAGTGTTGAACGTCCAGACCCATGGTTTGAAGTGATAATTTTGCCACAAGAGAGCCATCTGAAACACACACACAGAGAATACATATTTTAGTACCTAATAGTGATAACTTGTCCTACGGAGGACAAAAGCAAAGTAGCATTAGCAATCATTAGCTTACCTTCATTTGTGATGTAGTTCATATCCTCATGTCGTCTGCTTTATACTGCTCTATATAGTTTCCTAAGCGCTCTAGTACTTTTCCAGAGTGTGTCGTCTCATCACCTTTTGCGTTCTGTTCTCCATTTTTGGCTTTACTTTGGCAAAAAAAAAAAAAAGCCAGAGAACGCAGTCGCCTCTTATCCTGCCATCTTGTGTTTTGCCTGGGTCACTTGTTTTACGTAACGTTACTCTTGTTTTACTCCCATTACTCTTGTTTTATGTAACGGGAGGGTTGCGCTGCCTCCCTGTAACTATTCCCACCCACATCAAGTGGTACTCCATGTGCAGTGGAAACACAAGCGGGCCGAACTGGACCGTACTGTACCGTACCGAAACGGGCCAACGTGACACTAGTGGAAAAGGGGCTTAAGTGATACAAACTGGCCCTACCGTAGCTGAGGCAGCCATCAGTCAACGTGACCTGTTGCAGAGAGCCAAGTCTTCACTACTGAGCAGAGAAAAAGATGAAGCTATTTTGTTTTTGTGGAAATAGATTATTTTTCCTTTGTCACGGTTAAGGACAAAAGCATATCGGTGCGTTGCAAGCTAAAGTGCCGGCTGAGACTTACTGCAATCTTAAGAAGCACCTGAAAATAGAAACAAAACTTTGACAAAGTTAGTGCTATGCTATGTTAACAACACTGTGTTAGTGGATGTACGCTATCTGAACAACCACGGGTGGATTTCAAACACAGGTATGCATCTGGACAGTTTGTGACCCAGCAAGAATTAAACTGACTGATGGCCAGATACGTCGTTACAGACTGAAGATGTGATATACAGTGACTTTCCATCAGACAGCTGGTCTGTGATCCACTGAAGTTAAAACACATTTACTTGCCACCTGGATAAAGATTATTCAAAAATGGATTTGGATCTCCAAAAGGAATTTGAGGGACTGGACTGGGTTCTCAAGGCAGGATAAAACAGACTGAACATGTTCTAAAAGCTCTGTTGTGGAGAGAATAACCAGGCCGAACTTTTCAGAGCAGATGAAGCTTTATTCCACTCTCTCTCACATTCACCAGAATCAGAAAACTTTCCACCAGGTTGGAGATCTTTCTTTTATATCACAGCACTAACACTTCTCTGCTACCTGGGGTGCTGCATTAACATATCACTGCCCACCTTTGAGCTGCCACTTCAGTCTGAGGGAAAACTACTGAGTAATTACTGAGTGGGTAGTTACTCCCCCCCCCCCAAAGTCTCAGACTGAGTCTTAACCGCCATATCCTTTGGCCTTCAGCCTCCGTCCATAGCTGCTGTAACGGGGGATCTTCGGCTCCAAGGCGCTGCTGTGCCGGTGGGGGGTTCCTGGGGGTGTGTCCGTCTGTGGGGGAACAATGGGAGGGGGGGGGAAACACCTTCAGCATGCTCGTGTGACTGATCTGACGATTCATTTACCTGGGGAGTTCTCCGTGGGGGTCTTCCATGCCGAGGAGCTCCAGCCAACACCACCTGCTTGTCTGCTAAAACAAAGGCGGGCTTAAGCCTGTCTATACAGATTGTCTCCCGGTGACCCCCCAAGTCTAACACAAAATGTTTGTCCCTGGGTTCCAGCACTCTGAACGGGCCATCGTAAGGCGCGCGCAATGGGGTCTGGCGGGCATTGTGCCTGACAAATACAAACAACGCGTCCTTCAAGGTTTTTGGCACAAAAGCGCGTGGAAAACAGTGGTGGGCCGGGCCGGGTAGCGTCCCTGCCTCTGCGCTTTGTTTTGAATGCGGGGATGGATTGGTGTTCGACGCGGGGTTATCTGGCAAAAATTCCCCGGGGAGCCGCAGTGGCTGGGAAAAAAAACAGCTCTGCTGGGGAGACTGCTAAATCCTCCTTCGGTGCGGAATGCAACCCTAATAGAACCCACGGCAACCGGTCCACCCAATTTGCATCCGTAAGCGAAGCTCTGAGCACTGCTTTAAGTGACCTATGGAAATGCTCGCATAACCCATTGGCCTGGGGGTTGTACGTGGTCGTGCGATGAATTGAGACACCCAGGCTCCGGGCCATGGTGGACCAGAGGTCGGAAACAAACTGTGGGCACCGATCGAACGTGATGTCCGAAGGAGTGCCGAAACGTGCCACCTATGTTGTCAAAAAAGCACGTGCCACATCTGCGGACGCGATGGAAGCTAGCGGGACTGCTTCGGGCCAGTGCGTGGTGCGGTCCACCACTGTCAGGAGGTGCGTGAACCCCTGCAATGACAGGAGGGGGCCCACGAGGTCCACGTGAATGTGGTCAAACCTCTTAGCCAGGATATGGAACGGCTCCAAAGGGGCCTTCGTGTGCCTGTGCACCTTGGCTCATTGGTGTGCTATGCAGGCTGTGGCCCACTCTTTCACCTGTTTGTGCAGGCTCAGCCAGACGAACTTTGGGCCCACCATTTTGACTGACGTGCACACTCCTGGGTGTGCCAGGGAGTGAACCGACTCAAAAACGCGGCGGCGCCAAACGCGTGGGACCACCGGTCGCGGGTGGCTTGTAGAGACGTCACAGACTGGGGCGGGGGGGGGCGTGTTGCAGCACTCTGCTCTCCAGCCTTAACCCTGTTGGTCCAGACTGGAGCGCGCCAACGTCCGTATCGCCGATCTGCGCAGCGGCCATGGCCGTGTAATCTATCCCCACGTAGACTGGGGCCACTAATGCGCGCGAGAGGCAGTCAGCCACCACGTTGAGTTTACTGGCCACATGTCGAATGTCGGTCGTAAACTCAGAGATTGCGGCCAACTGTCTCTACTGCCGGGCCGACCATGATTCCAAAACCTTGGCCATCGCGTACGAATGGTCCACGAATGCAGTGAAGGTGCGCCCTTCCAGCCATAACTGGAAGTGGCGTATGGCCAGGTGGAGAGCCAGTAACTCTCTGTTGAATGCACTGTATTTACACTCATTGTCGCGCAAAGACCTGCTAAAAAAGGCGAGCGGCTGCCAAGAACCGGCGACGCACTGCTCCACGACAGCCCCTATAGCCACATCTGATGCGTCGGTAGTAAGCGCTATCCTAGCCGCTGGGTCCGGGTGCGCCAGTAGTGCGGCGTTCGCCAGAGCTGTTTTAACCTCAGAAAATGCCTGCTCTCGCTCAGGAGTCCAGTCAACTCTGTCCGCCAGCTTCCGTTTCTTAAGCGCAGCGTACAACGGCTGCATGAGCTGGGTTGCGTGGGGGAGGAAACAATTGTAGAAATTAACCATCCCCAAAAACTCCTGCAGTGCCCTGACCGTCTGAGGCCGTGGAAAATTCGCCACGGCACACACCTTATCCGGCAAGGGTATCGTGCCATCCGGTGAGATGTGGTGGCCCAAAAAATCGATCTCCATCACCCCGAACTGGCACTTTGTCGGGTTGATTATTAATCCGTGCTCCTCCAACCTCTGGAAAACTGTCCTGAGGTGGGCTACGTGTTCATCCTCGGACGCGCTGGCCACCAGGATGTCATCCAGGTAAACAAACACAAATGGCAGATTGCGCAACACTGCATCTGTCATGCGTTGGAATGTCTGCGCCGCGCCTTTTAGCCCAAAAGGCATGCGTAAAAACTCAAACAGACCAAATGGGGTTATTACTGCCATTTTAGGTATGTCCTCAGCGCACACCGGGACCTGGTGGTAACCGTGGACCAGGTCTATCTTGGAAAAAATGCGTGCCCCGGTGAGGTGAATGGAAAAATCCTGAATATGAGGGATAGGGTAGCGGTTGTGCACTGTGGTGTTGTTTAATCTGCGGAAATCTCCGCAAGGTCGCCACGATCCCTCGGCCTTAGGAACCATATGTAGCCGGGATGCCCATGGGCGGTTTGAGTGCCTGATGATGCCCATCTTTTCCAAGTTGGCAAACTCCTCGTGTGCTATGGCCAATTTAGCTGCGTCCAGGCGCCGAGGTTGTGTGAAAACGGGCGGCCCCGTAGTGGTAATGAAGTGCTCCACCCCGTGTTTAGTGACGGTCACCGAAAACGTTGGGTCCGTGAGTGCTGGGAACTGGTTGTGTAGTGTGTGGAACTTACCCCCTGGAACTGTGACGTTGGCTAGTGTTGTTGGCCTGGCTCCTCAAGCTGTACAGGGGAGAGAATCAAAAGACATTGCGTTAATCAGCCGTCTGTTAGCAACATCGACTAGTAGTCCGTGCGCACACAAAAAATCAGCGCCTAAAATGGGGAAGCTGCATGCCGCTATGACGAATGCCCGTTGGTATGTATGGCCGTGCAAGGATACAGTCAGTGTCTTCTCATCAAAAGTCTTAATGTCTGAGCCGTTTGCGGCCGTCAGCTCGGGGCCACTAGTTCCCGCCAGCCGGTTGGCGTAGAACGGCAGGATGAGGCTCTTTTGGGAGCCGGAGTCCATGAGGAACCATCTCCCCGAGCGTGAGTCTGTCACATAGAGCAGCTTGCTTGCTTCATCGGCGGTCGCAGCTGTTACCAACTGCCGGTCCCGGCGTTTCCTGAATGCTTGAATTGGCACGGTGGGACGCATCGGCGTGCGTCCTCTCCAAAACGGCAGTGGTAGAAACAGAGCGTGTCTCTCTGGTGCTTCTTGGCCCCTGTTGCAGCCACCATCGCTGGCTCCTCACCTCCGCTGGCTGTCTCGCTGGGTTCCGACACCACTGCGTTCACTGTGAGGGCTTTGGTAGTGAGGATGATCCGATCTGCCTGCTGGGCTAGTGCCCAGTAGTTGCGCGTGGCCAGCAGCAGCAAATTGGCAAGGACCGCTCTGGCCGCTGTCGGGAGGTTCTGGAGGAAAAAGTGGGCAAAGAGAAAATGCCCGTCATTTGTGCCCATCAATGCCAACATCTTCTCCATCAATTCGACCGCCGACCCGTCTCCTAACTTGGAGCGCATCAGGAGCCTCTCCGCTCTCTCACAGTCCGAGAGCATGTAGCGCTGGGTCAGCGCAGTTTTGAGAGCACTGTATTTGTCGCGGGCTGGGGGCTGTTGGAGCAGGCTCGCCACCTGCTGAGTTGTGCGTGCGTCCAGCGCTGCGACCACGTAGTAATATCTGGTGTCATCTGCCGTTATTCTCTGGAGCGCGAACTGGGCCTCGGTGTGAAGGACCCAAGACTTTGGGTCATGTAGCCAAAAGTCGGAGTTTGACCGAAACGGTGCACGCATTGCTGGCACTTCCAGTCTGGGTCGTCTCCGGGGTGTTTGCCTCACGTTCTATTGTGCGTCAAGGATCACCAGTGTGGAGAGAATAACCAGGCCGAACTTTTCCGAGCAGATGAAGCTTTATTCCGCTCTCTCACATTCACCAGAATCAGAAAACTTCCCACCAGGTTGCAGATCTCTCTTTTATATCACAGCACTAACACGTCTCTGCTACCTGGGGTGCTGCATTAACATATCACTCCCCACCTTTGATCTGCCACTTCAGTCTGAGGGAAAACTACTGAGTAACTACTGAGTGGGTTCCCCACACTGTCTGAAAGTCTCAGTCTGTTTTCAGCCCGAGATTAATGAGCCCATACTGTAATCCATTAATTACAGGTACATCTCAAAAAATTAGAATATCATGAGAAAGTTCAATATTTTTTGTCACTCATTTCAGAAAATGAAACCCATACATTATATAGATTCATTAAGATAAGATAAGATAAGATAAGATTAGCCTTTATTAGTCCCACAATGGGGAAATTCCAGGATTGCAACAGCACAGGGATAGCAACACTCAGAGCAACAATCAGAAGGCAAGAAAAAACAACATCTAGTAAACATATGTCCATATTACTATAAATGTATATATAGACACACAGTGCAAAGCATTATGGTTGGTTGGTGAATGTGCAGCAGAAAGTCTAAGCTCTCTCTCCGCGGATGCGGCGGGCCAGCTGGAAGTCTTTGGGCATGATGGTGACCCCCTTAGCGAAGAAGAGACCACCAGGTGGGCCTCGCTGGTCTCCTGCAGAGCCATGATGGCGAAGCTCAGGAAACGTAGGACGGTCTTGAAGTCCTGAGCGATCTCCCTCACCAGGCGCTGGACGGGCAGCTTACGGATGAGCAGCTCTGTGGATTTCTGGCAGCGACGGATCTCTCTCAGAGCCACGGGCCTGTGACGGCGAGGCCTCTTCACTCTGCCGGTGGCCAGAGCGCCTCTCCGAGCAGCCCTGGTGGCTAGCTGTCTCCTGGGGGGCTTCTTCCTCCAGTAGATTTTACGGGCGGTCTGCTTGGTTCTTGCCATCGCTCTTTATTATTCTGTCTTATATTTCTTGCACGCCGCCTAAACTCCAGCCCGGCACCCGCGTCGTTTTCGCTACAGCTCCCGGTATGTCGAGTTTCCCATTAGCACCGGGCGGCGGCCAAGTGCTAGCTAGCACTAGCTCCTCCCCGCTGTAGCGTCTCCCGCTGCAAACCGTGGCTCCGTCCGCCGACCTGGGAGACCCCCGGGGCGATCCGTGCGTCCGTGATATATATACAGAGTGAAAGGTGTAGAAAGAAGAAGGAAGATAAAAAAAAGGCTGTTGCAACGGGCAGCCTACTCGTGTGGCGCCACCGGTCCAGCGGAACCGGAACCGGAGAAAGTGATACATACACAGAAAGTGATATATTTCAATTGTTTATTTTAATTTTGATGACTGTGGCTTACAGCCCATGAAAACCCCAATTTCAGTTTCTCAAAAAATAGAATATTACATAAAATTAATTTTTAAAAATAGTTTTTTAATAGAAATGTTGGCCGACTGAAAAGTATGTCCATGTACACACTCAGTACTTGGTTGGGGCTCCTTTTGGATTAATTACTGTATCAATGTGGCGTGGCATGGATCAGGTTATGGATCTTGTTTAATGACCATGGCATCACTGTGTTCGATTGGCCAGCAAACTCTCCTGACCTAAACCCCATAGAGAATCTATGGAGTATTGTCAAGAGGAAGATGAGAGACACCAGACCCAACAATGGAGATGAGCTGAAGGCCGCTATCAAAGCAACCTGAACCTTCATAACACCTCAGCAGTGCTACAGGCTGATCACCTCCATGCCACGCCACATTGATACAGTAATTAATCCAAAAGGAGCCCCGACCAAGTATTGAGTGGTACATGGACATACTTTTCAGCCGGTCCACATTTGTATTAAAAAAACTATTTTTTAAAATTAATTTTATGTAATATTCTAGTTTTTTGAGAAACTGAATTTGGAGTTTTCATGGGCTGTAAGCCATAATCATGAAAATTAAAATAAATAAACACTTGAAATATACTCTGTGTAATGAATCTATATAATATATGGGTTTCACTTTCTGAGATGAGTGACAAAAAATATTGAACTTTTTCATGATATTCTAATTTTTTGAGATGTACCTGTAAGTTATCTTGCTATGTGTACAAGATGATTTAAGAATGCATTTAAAAGTAACACGAAAGTTACTTTGCCAAGTAACTAGTTACTTTAATCATGCAGTAATTGGTAAAGTAACTCCATTACTTTTGAAAAGAAGTAACTAGTAACTGTAATTAGTTACTGTTTTCAGTAACTTGCCCAACACTGGTTGTCATTGATGCAGAATGTGCTTATGGGCGTTTCCAAGTTCATTTCCTTATCACAACAGCGTAGAAATGAACTTTCTGCTGGCACTTGATGAAAAAAGGCCGGTCTTGTGGCGTGACCCCCACAACAGACTGAGACAGACACAGCGCTCGGCTAGAGCAAATAACAGAACAGTGGAATGTGTGTATTAATGTCTACAGGCAGCCCCGCTCCTTCTGGCTTGTTTCGGCTCAGTATTGTGATGTTAATGTCCCATTCATGCATTGTGTTCATCAGAATCAGAATCAGAATCAGCTTTATTGCCAAGTATATTTACAAGTAAACACACAAGGAATTTGACTTGACATTGGACGCGCACGTTAGGCGCATCCAATGACGCGTCGCCATACAAGGCGCCTGTCAACAGTGGAGGTAAAGAGGGGAGGGGAGGGGGAGGAAAACACAATAGGAGAGAGAAAAAACATAGTAATCAGAATAAACGCTCGTATATGAGCCAAATTTTGACTACACAGAAAAAAACCCTCATGCATTAGCAGACAATAGATACAATCACACAGCAGAGGGAGGGAGAGCAGTGTGTGTATATTTGCATGTCATTGTGTAGTGTGAGTGTAACAGTTGTTAGTGGGCAGCAGAGGGCGCCTCCAGGCAGTGGATAGATGTTATAATCATGTGACTTATAAACAAGACCAGAGATCAGAGTCTGTCTCTCTTTTCCTCTTCCTTGCACAAGGCACATGGGTATTGTCCTCGAGAGACCAATCCGCTGACGACAACAACTGATTGTTGATGTATGGGTAGACATAAGCCACTTCTCTGGCGTTATCTTATCGAGGAGGAATGTAAACAAGGGTACCAAAACACAAGGTCAAATCTGCACAGTGCACTCAGAGAATAAAAAAATTTCTCTCTCTTCGATTCTGTGCTTCAATTTCATACAGGCTTGAATCATACTTTAGATCATTCTCTGGAGAGCACTCAGCGATCCACAGATGTTATCCACCTACCGAAACATAGGTAAAACATGTCCAGAGAGTTCGTTCTCTCTTCAATGCATGCCAGGTAGTAAATTCCATGTTAATCCTGCCGCTGACAGTCAGTGCTCCCCCCAGCTGGACGAATTGTTGAATTTGTTAAGGGAGCTACGCCGGGGTCCGCATTTGATTAGCTCACCCAGATAATTTCGATACACTAGGAAAACTCCAGGGGCCAAAACAGAAGATCCTGTGATCAGTTCAATCTCAGTCGAATCACACAGACACATGAATTCCAATGCCATGAGTCTCCCTTGGGTTCCCCCTGACCCGCTTCTTCTTTTAAAGGTGACAATCGCATATAAGCCGCTTTCCAGATCCATAATTTCCATTTGGATTAAGATTCAGCCAGGAAAGAGTGACATTGCAAGCTGGGATCAGAAGGGAGAGGATTAGGAGGGAGAGGGAAGAAAAGCGTCTGCTCTCTCTCAGAAGCGGAAGTAGTGCTTCCTGTTCTCACTGTGTCTCTCAAATGCAAATGCCATACCCACTGCTGTGAATGCCCTTTCATGCATTGTCTGTAACTGGTATAAATACCGCACATATTCTGCAACTCATTCTCTCTTTGACTGCTGCTGCTGACACACACATCTTGTGTCTCTTTGCTGGAGAGCCTGAGGACCCCGCTCCAGTCTGCTCACACTTAGGGCTGGAGCGGAGTTCCTATGATGGCGGTGTGATTTAATAAACCTGCTTAAAACCTCACTCAGCTGCCTTTATTTTAACATCCGCCATATTGGTGACCCGACGCTGAAAAAAACATGCTGCCGGCGAACGCAGCACCCGGCGGGGATGCCCCGACGACAAGCGAACGCAGCAGCTGCCTTCTGCTTCAGTGAACTCTCAGGACATCACCCACGACCGGGAAAGCCACAACAAACTTCATGGTGGGATCTGCACGCCTAGATCGGCACATCCACGCTGGACTGGCCGCGCTCACAGCTCCTCCACACGAGAGCGCATGCACCTCGTCCCCTCTCCACGACGGCGACCTCCATGGCCGACGGAGAATGCAGCGCGTGGACCTGAACGCACCATGGCCGAGCGAGTGACAAAGATCGTCTCCTCCCTCTCACCACTCCAACGCATCTGCACGAGCGTGAGGGACAAACATCGTCTACTTCCTTTCACCGCTCCAACACATCGAACAGGGATGATTACGCTCCCTGACCCTGTCTCCTCTCCAGCTGGCCCAACAACGCACGGAGCCCCAGCACACGCACCGGGGAGTTACGAGGACGGCGCACCACGCACGGGACACATACGGCTCCACTGACCGCCTTCCTCCTTCGCCGCTACACACTGGCCCTTCAGGCTTGCTCGTACACCTGAGGCACGCACGCAGCATGCACGAAGGATTTGCTAATGGTCTCAGCCACGGCGCACAAGGGAAATTCAGCGGTTTGCGGTTTCCGAGAGCTTTAAGGTTGTGCCTGCACCTAAAGTCAACATGCCAGTCCCGCTGCTTTTATTACAGCCGCCACGCAGCCTCGTCTTTTCTTCACGGCCGCTATTAATCCTTGCAGGACTTAATCGCGAGAGGAGCCAGTGACTAATTTTTCTTCTTGTGATCTCCGCACGTTCAACGGGACAGCCCCTCGACATCGCGGAACAACAAGCAATTTTTGCGCGGCCTGGACGATTTCACCGTCCCCTGCCGGCATTTACTACCCCCCACCCCCCTCCACCTTCGCCTGCACAGAGCTTTTCCTGCTCGCTGCCAAAGCTGAACTATCGAGGTCTCGGCCCCCTGCCGAGCCCTCTGGGGGGAGCGGTGTGGCGTGACCCCCACAACAGACTGAGACAGACACAGCGCTCGGCTAGAGCAAATAACAGAACAGTGGAATGTGTGTATTAATGTCTACAGGCAGCCCCACTCCTTCTGGCTTGTTTCGGCTCAGTATTGTGATGTTAATGTCCCATTCATGCATTGTGTTCATGCTTCCTGTTCTCACTGTGTCTCTCAAATGCAAATGCCATACCCACTGCTGTGAATGCCCTTTCATGCATTGTCTGTAACTGGTATAAATACCGCACATATTCTGCAACTCATTCTCTCTTTGACTGCTGCTGCTGACACACACATCTTGTGTCTCTTTGCTGGAGAGCCTGAGGACCCCGCTCCAGTCTGCTCACACTTAGGGCTGGAGCGGAGTTCCTATGATGGTGGTGTGATTTAATAAACCTGCTTAAAACCTCACTCAGCTGCCTTTATTTTAACATCCGCCATAGGTCTAATTATTCAGAGGTGTGTTTTGGATAGTGGCAGAGGAAGAAAACAGATGGGCAAAAAGATGGACATTTGTTTACCCAGTATTGGCGGATTGCTCAGTATTTCCCTCTGGTGGGAGTTTCCGAGCGCATGTGCAGTTCACTGTGACCATTTGCATACTTGTATGTGCATTCACTTTTTGGGGGCTGCATGCGCTCAGTCAGTGCGCACCCTCTGTGTAGGGTTTCCACACAAATGCATCCACTGCGCTAGTTTACATACCACCACGTTTTTGCCACAATGAGTTGGGCTTCAAGGTGCCTTCAGACCAAATGCAAATGGGCAGCACAATTGCATACAAAGTCAATGGAAAAAGACAAGCACACGTGAATCTCACGCATTCACATCCGAGGAATAGCGCTAGCTAGTAATGGCCTAGAGATTCTCCCATTACTGGAGTAAAAGTATCAACAATGAAGAGTAAACTAGTTTGAAAATGAGACTGACACTCACCTGGAGACAGAAGGACTGGGAGCTCTGCAGCTGAATCGGAGTGTCAGAGTATTTAACCCACAGACTCCTGCCATGGACATGCTAACAAGGCTAGCAGGGTGGCAGTGTCAATAACCCATCATCCAAGTGAAATTTTGGAGGTAGGAACAATTTTTTTCAGGTGATACCCTGTTGGATAATGTAAACCTAAGCATGGTGTGTTTTGTGAATCTCCACAGCAGGCTGAACACAGTTGCAGAAGTTATAAAGGCAACTTCGCCTGTCTGCAACTCACTCAGACTGTGAATTTATGTCTGTTTGCATCTTTACATTGAGTTGAAATGTAATCTCGCTGTGCAAAAAATTTGCCCATTCACATTTGGTCAGAATGCACCTTTATGCTTGACGCTGAGTTGTCGGACATAGTTTAAACAAAAGACGCTTAGATTCTTCAGTCCATTCAGAGGAGAAATTGTTTGAAGCTAACAAAACAATTTCATCGTGTGGCAGTGTTCTCATTTTAATAAAAAATAAAATTTAAAAACTCATCCTCCACTATTATTTTTCCATTAATTGTTGCATAAATCTTGGGTTTTGTGCAAGAACTTCGCTGTATGTCTCTGCACATTACTGCAACCATTTGCATAAATACCATATCTGCTGTTGTCTGTTATTGCAGTATCGATCATGTGCAGTCCTATCTGTCACTGTCTGCACCTACACTACCACATTGAACTTGGTACTACCAGTATTACTGCTATACTTTTCTGTATATAAGATTGCTGGGTCTCATCGTTTATCTTGATTTGCACTATGGGAGGTCTGGATCTATCTTTCGCCATTTGCACTACAGGTTGCATTACTGTACATAGACTGCTGCATTACTGTACATAGACTGCTGTTGTTTTTCCAGCTTTATTCATTTTCTTTTTATATTGTGCACACCACTGAAGAGAAACAGAAATGCCATTTCAATTCTCCTGTATGTCCTGTATGTATAGTAGTATTGACAAATGAAATATTTGGATCTTGAACAGGCAGCACCTGTTGCATGCAACGCTGCAGATGCCATTACTCCATGGGACAATGAGGTTTCCAGTTAATCAATATTACTATTAAGCATCAGGTAACATAGTGACTCCTAATGCTGCTTAGATGATGAACTTTGTTTCCATAGGATAGTTCACTAATCTGTGATTTTCATTCATAAACTCTACTTTCTAATTTACAAGGAAATGTGAACAAAAATAAATAAATGAATTGGGTACTATCTGGCTGTAAGCTTGCTATTCATCAGAGCTTCAAATTTAAAGAAAAGAATGGTTTCAATTTTTTTAAACATTTATTTCACCCAGATTCATCTACTTTGGCAAAAGTGTTTTAACAGTCATCACCGTAAAGCTTTTCTGAACGCAGACATTCAGCTACCAAGGTCACATTTTAATAATAATAATAATAATAAAGAGCTGGAAACATTTTAAAACACAATATACCCAATATATACAAATAAATAAGAAACAGTGTAAGTTTATAAATTAACACAAACATCACATAAAGTTGATAAAAACAAGAAAATTTCTTCTCCTGGTCCAAACTCATCGTATTCCTTTTTCACCATTGCCTGTTTGGTGGATCTTTAAAATAGTATTAGTTTCAAATTATGGAAAATAAATTTAAAATTTTGGACAAATTCAGTTACTTAATTATTGACATTTTAATAGGTTGGTAGACATAGTTTGTAATTTTTGTGAAGTTGTCTTCCCGGATTGATTCGGATCTAGCTAGTTACAACATTTGTGAAATGACACTCAATCATACAAATCTCCAAAAGCTGGAGAAATCTCTGTGGCATGCAGTTAAAAATTGTCTTCCACCCTGGAGAATCAAATTTGATTCTCTGTTTTGACTTTTTGCTATTGTGTGTGTTTTATTTATCTTTTTTGATACTCATTACCTCCGCCAGGCCGCAGGCTGCAGGAGGTTATGTTTTTGCCAGCGTTTGTCTGTCTGTCTGTCTGTTGGTTAGCAAGATAACTCAAAAAGTTTTGGACGGATTTCGATGAAACTTTCAGGCGTTGTTGGAAATGGTACAAGGAAGAACTGATTAAATTTTGGGGATGATCCGGATCACCGTCTGGATACAGGAATTTTTTAAAGGCTTCTTTAACATTGTGAGATACGGCCATTTTCAACATGTGTGCAGGCGCAATGGAGGGCGCTGGTCGTCGTGTCTGACGAACACGAACTCCGCGTTCTTCAAAGTTTTAGGCACAAAAGCACGCGGAAAACAGTGGTGGGCCGGGCCCGGCAGCGTGCCTGTGTTTGCGCTACGCTGCAAAAGCTGAGACGGGCAGCTGTCCGGTGCGGGATTATTTGGCAGAAATTCCCTGGGCAGCCGTAGGGGCTGCGCAAAAACAAGCTCTCTGCCGGGGAAGCTTCCAAATCCTCTTTTGCCGCGGAGCGCAACCCCAATATAAAACCCACGGCAACCTGTCTACCCAATTTGCATCCGTCAGTGAAGCCCTGAGTGCTGCTTTCAGTGATCTATGAAAACGCTCGCATAACCCATTGGCCTGTGGGTTGTACGCGGTTGTGCGATGAATTGCAACGCCCGCAGCCTGGGAGTTTGGAAATGGAGGAGATGGACACAACAGCAACACTTCAGTTTATTACCTCCGCCAAGGAGGTAATGCTTTTACTACTGAACCACTAATCCTATCATTGTGAATCCAATTGCTAGTCATATGTTTTCATGGTCAAGGAATCTGAAAACGTACACACAAACACTGTATGGGGGGGAACTGTGGCGCTTGGCGGAGGTCTGCGCTCTCCGAGTGCTTTTCTAGTTTCTTATTTGACATAAGCATTTACATGTTTTTAGGTGTCTATGGCTAAGGTAATGGGTAGGGGGATGCACTAAAATACTTTGGTTAAGTATACGGAAATAGCTGAAGGTGGCAAACTCCTCCACGTTTCTTCATGTCATTATTTCCATAAGCACTAGAGGTCATTTCATGGCTACTTCATTTAAAGACATACATATAGAATGTACTGCCTGGTAGTAATAAAAGCACCAGCAGTGCTGATGCCTCGGTGAATGTCTACGGACAGACACACACTAACACACAGACATATTGAGAAACTGCTCTATGCCTCGTTTCACTGAGGCAAAAAAATGCTCATACAGTCTATTTTCTGTTGAAGGACCATTGTGATTCTATAAAGCAGCACTACAGGTTCATGGTCTATAGTCCTGCTCAAAAACATCAGATCTAGTATTTGCTGGAGGATTTAAACAAACATCCCACACAGTATTCAGTAGATTTCTTTGACTGGTGCGCGCATTCAGTTTTGGCTTTATCTCACAAGGTCAGGTTTTTCTTTTGTCTTCTGCCTACAGAAACAAGGACACAACAGAGAACTCATTCTAGGGAAGCAATTCTGATCTTTTCTGGTCTTTTCTAAGTCCAACAGTATTCTGCCCCCCAGTGAAAACTGAACAACCATGCCATGCAGACCTCACAGAAGTCACATCACTGATGACTGTACAAAAATGTCACAGCAAATTGTTGACTGACTCATAGATTCAGTTTGGGGGACATTTTAGGGTCAGAAATTTCTTTGTCTTCTGCCTACAGAAACAAGGATACAACAGAGAACTAGTTCCAGGGGAAAACAAAACAAAAAACAACAAAAAAAACACCTGATCTTTTCTGGTCTTAGTCTAAGTGTACCCCCCACCCCACCCGCACCCCTTGGTGTAAACTGAAAACTGAACTTTTGCCATGCAAGACCCCATAGAAGTCACATCACTGACAATTGTACAAAAATATCACAGCAAAAATCAGACCGTAAATATAAAGACTTCATACCAAACCAGTGTTATAGCTGCTTTTACGAAAGGCCACAAAATACACGAGGAATACAAAATTCACAGGGATCCACTTGTTTTGGTTGACGTCAGAAAGACTCCACCCAACATTTTTTCATGCCCAGTTTTTCATGGAGTTACTGTTCACATGCAGTCACTAATTAATTAAAAGAAAGCAAATATCACACCATCAACATACAGTATGCTCCTTTGATGCATTTTGACAAAATCAGAAGAAATGCCTAAAGTAAAAAAAAAAAAATCAAACCATATCATAAACAATACATCTACTGATGTGTAAAAAGTATGTAGGAAGTCTAGGAAAATTGTACAAAACATCTGTTCTCATGCGCAATGATTCAAACATGTACGACATTAAGAATGATGAAAAGGAAAGATGAAAAAGTAGAAAAGTTCATGTCACCTCACATTCACATCCTCCTGGAGTGACAACGGCTACCACGGCCACCAGGTTTGTCTTTCTGTTTTTGGTTTTGAACTTTCAGGAAGTTGAGTGGGAAGTGAAGGCATCACGGTGACCTCAATATTGGATGCTTACTCCAGTTCCCTCCTGATACAGGGGTGAAATGCACATGTTCTTTGGAGGACTAAGACTGGGCTCACACGGTCAAAATAGGTCTCACATATCAGTGCCACAGGATTGGCAGTAGTAGCATAATGGCAGCTCAGCATCAGTGACCAAGGACATTCAGCAGGAGTGGAAGTTCTTGATACTGGAAGCAAAATAGAGACATGCTTCATTTGCAGGAAGGCAGGAGTGAGAAGATTTGATTATCTTTTTCATTCAATAGGAAACACTTTGTTCTCACTCATATTTAAAGTCCAACACTTCCCACAGTTCCAGAAACCAATAAATGCCTTCCACCCTGCATTGCACACAAAAATGCCAATGAGAGTAATGAGCGGCCCATAAACAGACTGGGACATGTCAAGACTGAGTAAGCGCATAAGGGGAACTTTGTGTCTACATGCTTTTAGTTTCAAATCTACCCAGATAACTCTCTCTTGAAAGAATTTCCATCAAAGAAAACCTCTCATCTTGGAAACTGTCCCCTTTGGCACACTGTAATCTAGTCCATTCCTTTTCGGAAGCACATGGTGATGACTTTCTTTTCGGTATTCCAGACTCAGACTCAGTTTTAGCCATCAGATTTTGATTTTGAGTGTTGTAGCATTTTAGAAGGCACAAAACAAGGCCTGATCATGGGTAAGAACACTCAAATGACAGCTGAAGACAGTCTTTGTAGTTGTGGTCCTATTTTGTGACTAAAATGTCAAAATATGTTTGATGAGTTGTAAGTAGATTGGATTATTTTCTCCAGAGTTTTAACAGTTTTAAAAAAAATCTAAAAGAACAGATTTTCTTTCTTAGTTTTTAAAGTTAAATTGCTTGTTCCTCCATACAGAAAAGAGTTACCATGTAGACTACTGTAATTATTATTTACTTACTTTTGTGCAAGTATATGGACCATGGAGGATTGTAGCAATGACTGGGACATAAAGGAAGACCATCATGGGTCACTGCTGGATAAACATAATTAACTGGATGCAGACAAGGAATCTGGGCCTTTCAGGGTAATCAAGACAATCCTGGACAACTGAGAAAGGTCCTTTTTGGTGTTTGTCAGACATTTTTGTTAAATGAGTGGAAATGTTTTGTATTCTTCTCAGCTATCTGATGTCTAAAATATTTAGAATCATGCTTTCATATCATAAAATTTTAAGTCATTCTCATACCCATTTATCAAAAAGAAACCTAAATACACCAGAATTTTGTGGGACAGAGTTCCTGTTTAAGAACCAGCTGCTTCTGGACTATCCTGTGAACAGGAACTCATTGGTGACCATAACCACCAGTTTCACCGCAGACAGCTTCATCAATTCTTGTTGTAGTACTTCCCAATAGTTGCCTCACACTGGGAATCAGTTGGACCAGCATGATCTTCGAATAGCCTCTGTTTCTTCTCCATTGTCTCCCTTCAGCAAATTTAGTACTCAAATGAAATTTTTTGGCTACAAATCATTGTTGATTTTGACTTCCACATCATCCATTCATGCTGATATAATACAGTCAAACTAAGGTGCTTCAGAAACATCCACCGTGACATCTGTAGTTGTTTTGGCCTGTGAGAATTATTCTTCTTCTTTCAGCGTTTCAGTCTCAGGTTTTGGTGAGCGCTCAAGGTTGCATCTTTAAAAGTCATAATCCCATCCAGTGTTGTCATCAGGTGGTGGTTCATCAGTGTCTTCAGGGAAACTATCAAAATTACTGGTGTCAATTGGAGAAGAGACCTGCAAAGAAACATACACTACTTCAATAGTCACAGATTAAATCAAATATATTTGTCCCTCTTAGCATGCATTTATCTATCCATCCATCTGGTTACCTCAAAAAAAATATCCCTAACAACCAACATAGAGCCATGCCTAGTGTGGCCCTTAGGTTACATGTATTACTGCTTTTAGACAGACTCACTAGGCTTAAGTTCTAATTTCAGATGCTGCCACTCTTCAGGGTGAAAGTCATTTGGTACCCAGGGAGTGTCTCATCTTTAAAGCTCATCCGTTTACATTTGGTAGTTCCATTCTAGGGATGCATGATATATGTATCAGCTAATAAAGCATTTCAAAATTTTCTAGTTTTGACCAACATGTGAAATGTGCATCACGAGGAAATAACACACTAAACTGTGTATATTCTAGTATTATAAAGGGATATAGAGCCTCCCCCCCTCACACATTTGCCTGAAAATACATAACGTGTATTTATTTTCATATTAAGTTGAGGTAGTTGTCTTATTTTCCTTGGGGAATGTATCTTTATACGTCAGTTAATTATCACAACAAAAGAGATGTAAATAGGTGGGAAAAATATGTGCATATATTGGTATCAGCAATCGGCAGAAATTCTATATTGCATCCCTAGTTCATTCATTCATCTTCAACTGCTTAATCCTTTTCGGGTCACAGAGGTGTTGGAGCCTATCCCCGCATCTCTGGATGAGAGGCAGGGTACACAATGGACAGATCGCCAGTCCATCACAGTTGGACATTTGGTAGGTGCAGTTTCTAAACACAATACCAAAGGCTAAAACTTTAAAAAAAAAACTTTAGTCAGAGGTATTTTATCAAATAGTCAACCTGTTAATCTCTTAAACGAATATGATGTAATCCTGATGGTTTTATAATGGTACTGTAGCCCATATTCATAACAGTAGAGAGGGTTGTTTCTTCTCCTCTCTGGACTGGAGTTATGCAGGTTGCCAATTTGACGACAGGACAAACAGAAACTATAGTTCATACTGTGAAATCAAAGATGATAACTCCTTCACAGTAAGTTGTTCTGCTAATATATTAGTCCATGAGCCAGGTGGTCAAATCTGGCTAGTTGGTACCACCTTGAGGGATGAAGGTTTGGTGTGTATCTGGACCTCAAAACAGACTGATGGACAAGGGTGAGTAGCTCATGGATGCTAAAGCTAGCACTGGGTGATATACCGAATATATATTTGTTGTATTGGTACATTTGGCCGCTTGCAATACATAAATCAACATATCGGGGATACTCGAATATTTATCACGTTAAAATGAGCTGCTGCTGCGAGACAGGTATGTTGGCAGCTTGGCACTGAAGCCTGAAAGAGGAAGCTCAGTAGCTCAGCACAGCTGCCCCACCCCCCTGCATGCTCATGGAGAAAACTAAACTGCAGCAAGCAGAGATGAAAAGGAAGATAACAGAATAAAAATAAGCTCACCTAAAGCACAGGAAATGGGCAGAGCCAGGAGAAGATAAACATTTCAAGTATGAACTTTGCACGTTCGTTTGCTAAGTGAACGAACTTGGTAAACGAACTTTCAAAATACGAGCTCCTATCCAGTCTTGCAACCCTTCAAAATAAGAGTGAGTGGCTTGCCAAATAAACAACTGATGGAATGTAGACACATTAAAAAAACAACTAAAATAAGCAATAAATTGTACTTCTGTCACTTATTGGACCACCAAGCATTAACTATGTGTGGTAAACTGAAACATTTCTGCCCACGTGGATAAACTTAATTATTTGATAATGTGAGTTCTGATAAGCAAAGGAAAAAAAAAACACTTTGCTCAGTTACATATTGTTGTGAAGAATTTTCTCTGACATAACCCTTGCCCGGGGGATCCTGGGTTCGATCCCAGCCCCCAACCAACAGTGATCTGTCTGGAGTTTGCATGTTCTCCCCGTGTCTGTGTGGGTCTACTCCGGGATTTCTCCGGTTTCCTCCCACATGCCAAAAACATGCAAGTTAGGTTAATTGGCATCAAACTGGGGATTCCAAATTGTCCTTAGGTATGACTGTGAGAGTGAATGGTTGTCTGTCTCTCTGTGTTGGCCCTGCGACGGACTGGCGATCTGTCCAGGGTGTACCCTGCCTCTCGCCCAAAGATGCTAGGATAGGCTGCAGCCCCCCCTCCCCCCCGCGACCCGAAAAGGATTAAGCGGAAGAAGATGAATGAATGAATGAATAAGTTTTCATTTTATTTTATTATTAGTTTTTCATAAGTGAAATGAATATATATGTAAATTTCTGTCATGGTTCTTGCCCAGGCTGGGGAGAAAGTTAGACTCAGT
Source organism: Pholidichthys leucotaenia (assembly GCA_020510985.1). NCBI lineage: Eukaryota > Metazoa > Chordata > Actinopteri > Cichliformes > Pholidichthyidae > Pholidichthys > Pholidichthys leucotaenia. The sequence continues at coordinate 313,127,827 of CM035836.1, forward strand.
TGCGAAGTGAGTGCTTAACATTTTATTGAAAACAGAAATTAAACAGCTCGAGGGCTGGAAAATAATAATGGCTTGGCAAAGCAGAAGAAAAGTCACAGGCAGGATATCTCGGACAGGGCAGGCAGAAGCATGTAATCATGCCAAATTATAATAATGACGCAGCACCCAGGTGACGGATTGCCTTCCTTAAATAGTGCAGAAACAATCAACCAAAACACAAACAGCCGTGAATGATCAGGAAGTTAACAACGCAAAAACCAAGCAAGACTAAGATGGAAATAAACACACATCAACACAACCCAAAACCAAAGCAGAAGGGGACTGCTTGGCCTTTTGGATGACGGGTGGAGAGAACTGCTTGACCTGTTGGACAACGGGTGGAGTGGGCTGCTCGACCTCTTGGATGATGGGTAGAGGTCCCCTGACCTTTGAAACAACGGATGGGGGTCCCCTGACCTCTGGAATGATGGGTGGAGGTCCACCAACCTCTGGCATGACAGGAGAAGGCTGATCAGTGGTGAACCCAGAGGAGCACTGATCAATGATGAGTCCAGGCGACAGACCCCACGACTCGGGCTGGAGGACCTTGAGCCCAGCCACTTGGGGATCCATCCCCGACATAGCCACCTCGGATGGGGAGGAAGAGAAACACACCGGGTCACTATGACTGGCAGCAGTGGAGCTCAGCGGGGAGAGCCCAGGAGCAGATGGTAGCTGCAATCGGGACATCCCACTAAGAGTTAGACAAGAACTCTCTAAAACTGATGTTAAAAATACATAGAAGAGCAGCTGTTGCTCCACTGCTGACGAGGACCCCAGTGGCTCTACTGCTGGGGTGAGTTTTGGAGCTAGGGAGCGATGTGGTGCTGGTACTGGAGCCACAAGGCAACGTGGAGCCAGCACTGGGGGCACAGAGCAACATGGAACCAGCACTGGAACTGGGGAATGATGAAGAGCTAGTAGTGGAGCCAAAGGGAGATGTGGAGCTGACACTGGAACTGGGGAGCAACGAGGAGCTGGTACTGGAGCTGGGGAGTGACGAGGAGCTGGTACTGGAACTGGGTCATCCATTGCCGGTTGATTCTAACCCAGTAGGGGCACATGCTCTGGGAGAAGCCATGGTTTGTAGTCCAATAACAACTCCATCTGGGTGAGCACAGCCTGCCGGTGCTCTTACTGCTCCTCCTCGTCAACCGGACAATGCCGCAAACCCAATCTGGCAAGCCACGGGATTCTGCGGTGTTGGTGTGGAGGCAGCTGCTGCTAGTGGGCCCTCTGGAACAGCAGACTCCTCCCAGACTATCCGGTTTCCACCCAGTATTGGAAAATACTCAGAAAAAACAGAACCAGACAGGGGAGATTCAGGTGAGGATGGATGGATGGAGGCGGCAGCAGAGAGAATGGCAGAGGCGGGTGGTGAGAGTTCACCAGCGGCAAGCGGCTGCCGCCGAGCCCTCCCACCAGGAACCAGGCAAGACATATCATTTATTGGTGCTAAAAAATGAAAAGGTACTTGCCCGCGTTCCCGCTTTGCTGCCACAGATGATTCAGACGACTCCCTCTGGGTGGCTCCGGAGATCGTCTGGTTGGGAGCTGCGGGTGTAGGGGCAGAATGTCAAGAGGAGAGGCGCCTCCTCGAAGAATCCTTCCACCCGGGGCCCCCGAACGCCATCTTGCAGCTGAAAAGCTCTCTCCGCTCTGCCGGAGAGAGAACAGGCGGTCTGAAAGCTGGCTCCGGCGAGGAGGAGACAGCTGGAAGCGGAGAGAGCGCCAGTCTCTGAATCCGGAGGTAGGAGCGCAAACTCGGTGTAGCATTCATCAAGTTCGCTACTCCCCCCCAAGAATCCCAAGCATCCTCTGAAGAAGAGCTGCTTCGAGCAGTGGCCACCAGATCCTCCGCCGCGGCCACCACCTCTCACTTGTTGTGGCTCCACTTCCTCTTCCTCCTGCCGGGCTCACTTGCTGAGTCCATGACTGGCTGCATCATTCTGTCATGGTTGCTGCCCAGGCTGGGCAGAAAGTTGGACTCAGTCGCGAAGCGAACGCTTAACATTTTATTGAAAACAGAAATTAAACACAGCTTAAAGGCTGGAAATGAACAATAATGGCTTGGCAAGGAAGAACAAAAGTCACAGGCAGGATATCTCAGACAGGGCAGGTGGAAGTGTGTAGTCATGCCAAATTATGACAATGACGCAGCACCCAGGTGAGGGGCTGCATCTCTTAAACAGAGCAGCAACAGTCAAAACACAAACAGCCACAAATAATAATGATCAAGAAGTTAACGTAAAAACCAAGCAAGACTAAGGTGGAAATAAACACATTAACACAACCCAAAATCAAAACAGAAGATAATGACAGGAATATTAACAGTATAAAGATCACCAAACAGAGACCATGACACTAATAATAACCAAGAGCTAAACACAGAATCCCAAAAACTAACTTAAAGTGAGGGCGTGGGCTGGGTCCCTGTCCTGATCACAAGAAATAATTAACAGGAAAATAAAGCGAGGACCAGGGCCCAACCCATGTTCTGACAATTTCTAATAAAATATAAGTAAAACAAAATTTTAAAGGTCATTCAGTACACAAAATACATATAGGGATATGTATCGTGTATCGGGATATCGAGAAATTATATTGCAATACTTTTTTTTGCTATATTGCCCAGTCCTAGCTATAGGCCATTATATATAGAGAGGGTATGGATCAAAACATGCACTTCAAGGGGTCTTGTACAAATCCATTTGATCCAAATCCATCTGAACTCTTATGTATCTCAGCTGGAGCAGAAGCTTCACCAGAGGTCGCCAATGGTCTGCTGACAGCCCAAAAGAAAGGTGAAGCAGCTGATCTCAAATATCAATCTCTGCAGATTGAAAAAGATGAAAAAAAAAAATATATTTTTGAGAAGCTGTCTAAAATGCAACTAAAGACTTCTGATAATGCCCAGAAGACCCGCAGGAGCCATTCCAACAAAGAACAAGTAATTTCAATAATTTCAGCTTGGATGCATAGAGCTGTTTCAGAGGGCTGCTTTATGCATCTTCCTCCTCCACCTATTGCGAACTCGGATCCTGCTGAAAGCAGGTAGATAAATGTCCCCAGCCTCTGTTTTTTATTTCAGCTCTGTTGTCAAAACAGGTGACAGTGATAGCTGGATGTTTTTTGATTAGCTTAAAGTGTTTTTATCGTTAAAATCGGGAGTTGTAGTTTCGTAGTCTCACATTGCATTTATTATTAAAATTGCCGTTTGACAAAACTACAACCCGCTAAAGTGGCTAGTGGGAGTGGCTGTCTCATCGGCCACTGTGAAAGTCGGATGCTAATGTCGAGCCCTGCTTGGGAACACGGCATTAGTCAATGGGATCTCTGCCAATGAGGCTGCTAAAATGTGCACGATTTGGCCCATACCCCTCTACGTTTAATGGCCCATAGCAACCTTAAGCTACTCAACCCAGAAGTCTGTCATGGTGTTTTGAGATCAAGATACACTCACCTAACAGAAAAACACACCAAATCTTGGTCCCTCAAGGTGGTACCAAATTCCAAGTTGGCTCATGGACGATATACGCTGCAATGTTTTTGACTTGAGTAGAAATGGTCTCTGGTCCAATGCTCTAGCTTATCTCCATGTTTTCTTTTCAGACATTTGCCTATCTCTATTCTGACATTGCATGTGGTCGAAACAGAAGTTGTCTGGCCAACACAAAAACAAACCTGTCCAGGACAGATTAACTTTTCAGATGAGAACATCTGGGCTGTAATGTTGTTGAAGTCAAATTTTTTGCTTAAATGTTTATCTTTGGTAATGCCTCGTGGTTATTCTGATTTATTATATATTTTGTTACAGCTAGTGTCTTTATCCAAGTTTATTTCATTTTTTGTTGAGTTAGTGCATGGTTGCCCTTCTGAAACATTACTATGGCTGTACTTTACTGAGCCGTTTAAGACTTTTACAGTTTATTTGACTTCAAGATGTTGAGATTCAGTGTTTTTTTAGTGAAAATGTTTTGTTGCACTCACATCAGGTGTGATGGGTGGAGTCAGGGTTCCTTTCCTCAGACCCTCCCAGTTAAAACCTTCAAACCACCTGAACACAGATCATAATTTCACAGTTTAAAGATGCTCCAAAGCTCCATTTGAGCTACCAGGATGCAGACAGCACATGAAGAACTCACTTGTGCTTCTGGATGTCTTTAACTCCATTTTTCAGGTTTCCGAGCCGCTCTGAAGGATTATCTCTGTCCACACACAAACAAACATCACCAGTTTAAAATTCATTCTGGCGGTGAGCGGTTGCACTCTGCAGTGCCCCCTACCTGCAGAGCTTCTTGATGAGGTTGGCGGCATTCTTGGTAACCTTCTTGGGGAACTCAATCATGTCGATGCCCCTCAGGATGACATTGTAGGTTTTCATTGGATCTGGACCTGAGAACGGAGGACTGGAGACACGGACAGATGATCAGGACTTACAAACGACACAAGTTTGACAACACAAGTTTGACAACACAAGTTTGACTCTAGCGCGAACCCTCACCTGCCTGTCAGTAGCTCGTACATCAGGATGCCCAGAGACCAATAGTCTGCGGAGACGTCATGACCCTTGTTGAGGATGATCTCTGGAGCCACATACTCCGGTGTCCCACAGAACGTCCACGTTTTCTTACAGTAACCGATTTTCTTAGCAAAACCAAAGTCCACCTGGAAGACAACACAACACCCTGTATCCTCTTTCAATATCAGACAACCACAGATGGTTCAGTTAAATGTGTGACAATGTTTTCTTGGTAAACTTTGATCCTCATTTCCATTTTTCATCTTGCTGACATAAAAAAAAAATCATCTGTTTGTTGTGACTCTGGTTGTTAAATAAATGATAGATACAAACAGAAACATGAGGAATGTTTTTGTGCAGGTACCAGTTTAGCATATCCTCGGCTGTCCAGTATCAGGTTTTCGGGTTTCAGGTCTCGGTAGATGATGCCTTTGGCGTGCAGGTAGGCGAATGCTTCCACCACACAGCCTGTATAGAACCTGGTGGTCGAATCTTCAAATGAACCCCTGAAACATTTAAAAAAAAACATTTTAAAAACTCTGTGTTGGCTTCTGCTAGAGAGGTCTCCATGTTCTGAGCAGGTCTGGCCACCTTGTCAGCTTTAGGGTTAAACTCATATAACAATTTATTGTTTTCTCTTAAAATTTCCATTTGTTTTTCTCAACTGGAAGTTTATTTATGTACTATGTATCAGTTACCATTCTTCTAAATTTGATTTTTGTTGATTTCTGTCTTTTTTGCCTCAAATTTTCAACTTTTATGAAAGTTTAAAGTTTTGATAAATTTGAAAATCTTTATTCCTAAATGTGCACCATTTTCCCCTAAATCTGTGTGAAGTGTTTCCAGCAAATTTGCAGCATCTTTGCAAAAATTTGACTTGATTCTAGAAGTTTATGGCATAAGATTGGAACCCTTAATGAAGTTTTTATGCTTTGTTCAGTACCTTTTATTCCTAAATTTCATGGAATTTTTCTGTTAGGCCCCATAAGAAGTCCAATTCAAAAAAATTGTAAAAATTTACAATTTAAAAAAAAAGTTTTACTTTGTTCTTGTAGATTTGTAAGTTTTTTCTTGTAAATTTGAGGGTTTTACTGAACTAATAATTTTCTCATGAATTTGTTTTTTTTTCATAAATTTGTTCCTCAAAAATGTTCTCATAAATTTAGCATTTTTTTCTTCTAAATTTTCATCTTCAAGCATGATGCTTTTTTCCCAAATTTGACAATTTTATTGCAATATTTCCTCCATTATTTGACTTTTCTTTAATTAGCTAGTGCATTTGGAAGGGTTTTCTCAAATTTGCAAGTTTTTTCTCCTATTTTTTCTTATAAATTAGTGATTTTTGTAAAAATCATTGAATTTCTGGCTGACACAACAGCCATGCACAGCTGTGAATCTACAGGTTTAATGAATAAAACATCAGTAAAAACTCAGACATCTGTGACAGATCTGTGATCTTTACCTGTCCCTGAGGATGGTCCACAGTTCTCCGCCCAGACAGGCCTCCATTAGCATGTACAGGTATTTACTGTCTTTGAAAGTCCGGTACAGCCTGGGCACACACAAACATTAAACTTTTCTGAGTTTGAATATTTTACACATTCATCAGGTTTATGGAGAAAAACACACTGTACAACTGTAAAAAATGGGCAGCTGTATTTTAAAAAGTAAAGTGGGTCTCAGAATCATTAACCTGTAAAGTTACAATCCACTTGACCTTTTTCTTTAAAGGAGGACATAGGATGAAAATTTCTCATTTTCAGTGCTTTTGCACATCTATGTGAGTATCTGGAGCGGCTACCAATGAAAACAACTGAGAAAAAACACAATCCTGTCACTTTGTTAGCTTCAGTCTTTATCTTGGCACCTCTCTCTAACACACACTACACACCCCTGTCTCTGATGTTTTATTGTTCTTTTAGACAAACAATTAGCCATTTTTTACATTACTTAGCTAAAGATGTGTAACTGGAGCTATTAGTTATCCAGCTAATATTAGCATCAAACAGATCTCAGCAACGATTAAAGAGGGAGGGTGTAGTGAATTGGGACTCATTAGCATTTAAAGAAACAGACAATGAAATGGATCCTTTTGAAGAAGGTGTGGTGGCACTGTGTGGGTGGTTCTCCACTCAGAGTCGGAAGCTGGGGGGGAGATGGAACAGAGGACTGAAGGAGGAAGTGGGCTGCAGCGTGCGTCATGTGCCAGCGGGCCAAAGTGCACAAGCACACCAGAGCCCCAAATCCCGACCAGGAGGCTCGACCATGTCCACAGCCACGTGGATGGTGGGACCCCTCCCGCTGTTGCAAAGTTTCACACACCTTTTGACAATCCTGGACCGCACCATGCGTTGGCCTGAAGTGGTCCCGCTGGCTTCCACCACGTCTGCGCAAGTGGCTCGCGCTTTTTTGTCAGCTTGGGTTGCATGGTTCGGATCCCCATCGGACATCACTTCCGACGGGTCCACAGTTCGTTTCGGAACTCTGGTCTGCGATGGCCCAGAGCCTGGTGGTCAAAATCCACTGTACTACTGCGTACAACCCCCAGGCTAACGGGTTATGCAAACATTTTCATAGGTCGCTTAAGGCAACGCTCAGAGCTTCGCTCACGGATGCAAATTGGGTCGACCGCCTGTCTTGGGTCTTTTTAGGGTTGCGCGCCGCGCAAGGCGATTAACAAGATTGCGCCTGTGTTTGGCCTGGCTACTGCCTCTCTTCGTTTGTGTCGTCTATCTCTGTTTGTCATTTTTGTTGTTTTATCAATCCTATCACTAAATAAATGTGTCTTCGCTACACTGAGATATGATCGACAGTTGTTGTACCGGATTAAACTGTCTATGGAAAGATCATTTGACTCTTGGGAGGGCTACAGACAAACTTTTCTGCCCCCATTTGTGTGTTCTCCCTCCTCAACTGACTACCAGCTTCTCTTCGCGAGCTGGCGTCCTGGTAAGCCTGGTCTGGTCACCGTGAATGCACCCGGTGTCTGCTGCGGGTTCCCATCCAGGACATGACTACTGATGCTCCTCTGCAGCTGCTGGATTGCTCTCCCGTCTCACAAACATTTATGTCCAGGACACTTGTGGACGGTTCATGGTTCTACCATCAGGGTCTCGAGTTGTCCTGCCTGACCAGAGGCTGACCGCCCGGCGCAGCTGGAAGTCACGTGACCGTGTCAGGTGCTTGCTGTCAGTTTCACTCCGATCGGCTGTGAGTGCAGCTGAGCTGTCACCCATCCAGATGGCGTTGCTCAATCCTCGCCCCATTTCTAACACATCCCTCACTCTTAATGAATTTTTCTTGAAAGAGGATATGGATTTTATGTTCCTGGTGGAAACGTGGTGGAGAGAAAATGAGTTTTTCCACCTGAAGAAGCTCTGTCCCCCTGGCTGCTTTGTTATCGGGACTCCTTGGATTGCGCAACGTGGTGGAGGATTCACTGTTGTATACCGGGATAGCCACCTGTGCAGACTGGTAAACTCTGAGCCCTTCTCCTCCTTTGAGTCTCTGATAATAAAAGTCGGGACCTTTAATGCCTTTTATTGTGCTTTAATTTACCGTCCTCCTCGTCCTGCAAGTGTCTTTCTTGCGGATTTTACAGACTTTATCTTCTCTTATTAAATTGGAGAGGGTTTTAATCATTGGTGATTTTAACATTCATATTGATGACGTTACATGTAACACAGCTGTTGACTTTTTATCCATCACTCATTTTTATAACCTCATCCAGCATGTTTCAGGCCCTACACACACTAAGGGTCATACCTTGGACCTTGTTTTTTCTTTGGGCTTGAATATTGAAAATGTGTGTGTGGATGACTTCCTGATCAGTGATCACAGCTGTGTGATTTTTAATGTTAACTTCCCTGTGAATCCTCCCCCTCTGAAAATGGCAGCAAAAAGGCAGATTATTAACCAAGAGGCAGCAAATGACTTCTATGATTTGTTTGAGCCACACTTACTGATGGGAATTAAAGATCCTGATGCCTTCACTCAGACATTAGACAGTCATTGTATGGCTATTTTAGATAAAGTGGCACCAGTGAAATCTGTCCTTGCTTCTTCTAAAAAGTCTCATCCCTGGATAAATGACTCCATTTGATCCTTTAGAAGAAATTGTCGTAAGGTAGAACGTTTATGGAAATCCAGCCAAGTGGAGGCTCACAGACTCCATTTAAGGGAGCTTAGAGCCTCTTTAAATGACATGTTGAGGGATGCCAGGAATCAGTATTTTTCAAAAATAATTTTCACAAATAAGAAAAATCCTAAAGTCTTATTTGACACAATTAACACTCTTGTCTCACCTACTACTCCTCTAATTCCTGTGTTCTGTAAAGCAGACAGTAACAAATTTCTTAATTTTTTTTGTTGATAAGATCAGAAATATCAGGGAAAACATTTTGCCATCATCTCTTAACTGTGTCAGTGTTATGCCCACACCTTGTACTTGGTCCACTTTTAATCCAGTGACCTTTCAGGACATCACGGCTCTGCTGCATAAGATGAAACCCTCCTCTTCCCCTGCTGATGTTCTCCCTACTAAACTGTTTTTAGCTGTTTTTGAGTCAATTGGTCCTTCAGTTGTTGAACTGATAAACATTTCACTTTCGGCTGGTGTGGTTCCCAGCTCCTTCAAATATGCAGTGGTTGAACCAACTCTTAAGAAGCCAAGTTTGGATCCATCACAGCCAAATAATTATAGGCCAGTCTCTAAACTCCCTTTCATATCAAAAATTCTGGAAAAGGTAGTGGCTGAGCAGCTTATGTCATTTTTGACAAATTGTAATATCATGGATAAATTTCAGTTGGGCTTTCGGAAAAATCATTCTACCGAAACAGCTTTAGTCAGAGTCTCCAGTGACATTATGATGGTGGCTGACACTGGTAAATACACAGTTCTGGTTTTACTGGATCTTTCTTCTGCCTTTGATACTGTTGATCACTGTATAATGATCAACAGACTCAAAGAGCTAGGGCTGGCTGGTTCTGTTTTAAAATCGTTCTCATCGTACTTCACCGGGAGAACCTTTCACGTATCCGTGAATCAGATCTTTTCTGAAATAGCACAGTATTCATGTGGGGTACCACAAGGCTCAGTTCAAGGACCCATTTTATTTCTAATATACATTTTGCCACTGGGACGGATAATTAGCCAGTTCAAAGATAGTTCTTTTCATCTTCACGCTGATGATATTCAGTTGCATTGTTCTTTTAAAGAGTCTAAGTTTCACATGCTGTCATCTTTAACTAACTGCTTGTCTAACATCAAACAGTGGTTAAGTGCAAACTTTTTACAGCTTAACTCAGACAAGACAGAGACATTATCGCTCCTGAAAACAAGATTCCACTTATTAAGCACCGCATGGGTACCCTAGGTTCCTCTGTTCAGGCGAGTCTTCGGAATCTTGGTGTTAGTTTAGACTCGGCTATGTCTCTTGAGCACCACATTAATTAATTAATTAGAAATTGTTTCTTCCATCTGAAGAATATTTCTAAGTTGAGAACCCTGGTGTCAAAGGCGGAACTTGAAATGATTATACATGTTTTTATTTCTTCTCGCTTAGACTACTGTAATAGTCTTTTTATCTGTCTGCGCCAAAAGCATCTTCAACGCCTCCAGGTTGTTCAAAATTCGTCTGCTAGACTTTTAACTCACACTAAGAAAAGGGCTCACATTACACCGGTTTTAGCGGCACTTCACTGGCTCCCAGTTGGTTTTAGGATTCAGTTTAAAATTTTAGTTCTTGTTTTTAGAGCTATTCATGACCAGGTCCCTAAATACATCACCGAGCTGCTTAAAGTGTACAACTGCTCATGGTCTCTGAGATCCTCGGATCAACTTTTACTGGCTGTCCCTCGAACCCATTTTAAAACTTGAGGTGATAGAGCCTTTCAGGCAGTGGCACCAAAATTGTGGAATGCTCTACCACTGTCTTTACGCTCAGTAGACTCTGTTGACGCTTTTAAAAAGCAGCTCAAGACACTTCTGTTTAAACAGGCTTTTTAGTTTGATTATGAATTATGTTTTTTATGTTTTTAATGCCTTTATTGTTTGTGCACTGAATGTATTGTCTTTGGCTCCCTGGGTCTCATGGGGCAGAAATAAAGGGTATAAAGGGTATAAAAAGGAGGCACCCAGAGACCCCGGTAGAGTATTTTCTGTACTTGGTGATGGAAGGTGAATAAAGTTTGTGTGTCATCTAGCTTGCTGCCTCGTCTGCTTTCATCTTCCACAAAGGTTGTTTAATCTGAGTGGAAAACAGTGATGTAGTATACAGTATAATCCATGAGGTGTTCTGACCAAAGCATGACCCAGACATTTCATTAAGACTTCTTGGAGCTGTGTGTCAACATATAGAAAAAGAGCATATATACAACTCTGGAAAAAAAATAAGAGACCATTGCAAAATTATCACTTTATCTGGTTTTACTATTTATACAGGTGTGTTAAAGTGTTTTATTATATAACCTACTGAAAATAACTCACCCAAATTCTGTCAAAATATCTTCATTTAGATAATTTATTTACAGAAAATGACAATTGGAAAAAAAAACAACAAAAAATATGTTGCTTTTAGACCCACGGACTGCAAAGGATTCCCTCACAGCACACATACTGTATGTTGCACCAACGTTGGCCCAACATGCAAAGTTTATGAGGGGGGGGCTGAAAAATTCATAGGCTGAAAGTTCATAGTGGTCAAATTTGACCAAATGTGGTTTATTTTTCAACACAGTCTTCCCTTCTGTCCACACACTTCTTCCATCGGTGTTGCAGCACTTGGATCCCTGCAGTTGAAAAATAAACCACATTTGGTCAATTTTGACCATTATGAACTTTTCAGCCCCCCCCTCATACATTGGGAGTACATCTTATAGAGGTTGTTTGGATGTTGGCAAGATGTCAGCATTAGGTTGAAGACCTAAAGATCATAATAATAATATTTCAGCTGCCACAGAATTAGGGTTCCAAGCAGCTGTGCTGTGGGAATCTTTTTCTTCTTCTTCTTCACCAAGAGTGCATGTTGAGCAAAAATGGTAATAGGTAGAAACTTGAAATTTTACAGTCTGATCAGAAATTCTCCCCACTACTCAGAGACCAAAAATCAAGGCACTGCGTACATAAGTGCAGTGTAAAACCGAATAGCTCACAGAACTCAAAACTTATGTGGAAAAAACTTATGTGGAAACCAATTACCTAATAAATTTTAAGTAAATGATGTAGGATGAAGAGCCTATAAAATTATTTGTCATAAGGTACAGGAATTATTTATTTTATTTAATAGTGGGTGTGAAAGGGTGGCGGAGTTGAACCATCACTTCTACACCAGCTAAATTAAATAAAAGCACTCGTAAAAGGGGCACCAGTCCTAACGGACAATAAAATTAACTTTAGTTTTAATTAATTTTGTACCTTAAATTGCTTAATGAATCAGTCTCAAAGTTTCAGTGAGTTTTTGTCCTGCCGTGATTAGGAAACCTGTATATGCGAAAGGAAAACGCTTCAACTGCTCTTATTCACTCGTTTATTAAAATCATTCAGGTTACATGGCATGGCGTTCAAATGATGAATAAACAGATTCAGATGATGACAGCGTAAAATATCACATCAACTGATATTGAGTTCCTGAACATAAAATCCAGCATTACACCTCTGCAGAACCAAGGAGAAACAGACTTATGTTTCAACGGTGAGACTGGAATGTTTTAACAAAACAACGCAATTTTATGGGGAAAATTCATAAGCTAATTATCTAAAAATGACTCCTGAATTAATCTACAAAATTTTAAGGGCAGTTACTTAAAAATGACTTAAAGTTTTCGTTCAGTTTACAGTCCTATCCTGTGGCTGAGACTAATTGAGCCCTGAAATACGGGCGATATTCAATTGTAATTTAATTGTTAGAACATCACGTTTTAACCCAGAAATAGGAGGAATAAGTCTCACTCACACATGGCCGTAGGTCCAAATCCCGCTGGTCGGTACCGCTGGGTTTTTTTTTGAAGCTCGGACGTCGGGAGGAAGCGGCTGCTTTCCTCACTCACAGCCGTGGGGCGATAACTCAGCTGGGGGCCCTTCAAAGAGACATTTGCAGCCGTGGGTGGTTTTGTCTCAGGGCGGCGTGAAAAGTCCTTGGGAAAAGAATCCAAATTTGGGGTCTCTTGTAGCTGGATCGACCCAAAACTGAAGGAAAATCTTCTCAGTCTCTGTTCTCTTTAACTAGGCAAATTAAAGGTCCACTTTAATGGCGTGAAAAGTCATTAAAAAAAGGTGTTAGAAAAACATTTACTAGGATAAGAATGGCTTCTGAGGTGAAAGAAAAAGTTTGAGAATTTGATTCTCTAAAAAGGGACGAGCTCTAAAGAAAAATGGTTTCTCCTCAGTTTCCAGAATATAAGAAAAGATTTGAGAAACACACAGAGAATAAAATAAAACTTCACAGGGCCTCGAAACGGTGGAATAAAATCTTCTGAGATCTAGATTACTATTCTGCTTCTTTAATCTTAATTTAGTTCCTCTAATTCTTAATTCTATTTCTAGCTAATCTTCCTGCCTGTTGTCTGATCTCTGACTTTTTTTTAAAACTCTTAACTGTACTGTGTCTCAACTGTTAACCCTGTTTTTTTCCTGTCTTTTTTTCATGTGTACTCAAATCTAACTTCTGTCTTTTAAAGTTACCTCGCCGGGTCGTAAAACTGATGAGGTCAGTCGTCAAACGACCAATCTACTCTTTCAGAATCAGTTTGAAATGGCTGTTATCCAATGTGAAAACATTTCTTTGTTTGAGAGCAGCCAACCAAATGGAGACACCATCCCATGAATTTTCAGAGGGAAAAATCAACAGTCAGTTCTTATAAGATAAATGCTCAATATAAAATCTAACTAAATTAAATGACTTGGCTAATATATGGTGATCATGCATTTATACCATTACTCCAATAACACTCATGAATATAACATTTCTTATACATAATTATAATACATGCATTCACATTTAGATCAAGATTAGAACAGCAGAACATGCAGCAAACCATGGTTGGTGATAAGGGGGATGATTTTCAGTGTCCTTAGGATCCAGGATAAGCTGAAAGAAACTTAATATTTAGAACAAATTAAAAGTCATCCTACGTACTGAAAACACATTCCGTAGGTATCCGCTAGGAGGTACTGTTGAGCTGTAGATGATTTCCTTAGTATCTGGCGAAGGCCTGGACAGCATAGGCTATAAAACCGTCAGATTAAGTGGTTTATGACTCTTTTAAAAACATTGGTTTCCTGTGAAAAGGTACGTTATCAAATGCAGTGTTCATATTGAGAGGTCTGGTCTCCTGAGTTTTATGTTCCTTTGAGCCTTTAAAAGCAAACTCTGATCCTTACAATCTCTGCAAGCGGCAATTGTTTACATTGGGGTCCTGAGAAAGCAAGCATCTTTGGTCAGGTCTGGAAGAAGCCTGCATGAGTCAGCAAAAAGCCAGTGATATTCCTGAGAAGGCAGAAAGGTGATATTCCTGTGTAATGAATAAATTGAAATTCCTGTAAACTGGAGAGAAGTGATCTTGTCTTGGTTTTGAGGAGGACGATGATGCTACAATGAAATGATTTTTTTGAATAAACTTTATACTTAAAAAATACATTTTCAGCATTTTGTTTTAATTTTTTTAATTTAAGATTACTCAAAAAAAAATTCATTTACTTCAAATTTATTAGGTCATCGGTTTCCATGTAAGTTTTGAGTTCTGTGAACTAATTTGGTTTTACAGTGTGGTGCTATAATAAACAATTTAACTTTTCTGCAAATATCTTGAGAATGGCTGGGCCTAAACAAAAAATTCTTTCATCAATCTGTTCTCTGAAATCTTCCACAAATTTTCTTCACTGCTCTTATGCTCTAAAAATGAAGTCTTCTGTAACATATTTTCAAAAAGGTGCAAGTGAACTCAAAATGAACTGCTCCTAGGCCATTCATCCTAATTGCTTGAAATTAAGCAAAGATCATCTACAAACATTGACAATGAAAAGTTGCTCACAATTATCTAACAATCCCCCGTCTCATTTTCTTTGACAATCCCAATATGCTACTAAAAGAGAGCAGTTTTCATGGTTTCCATCTATGTATTTAGGCAGAACCAAATTATGACAAGCTTATCATCCGTGAATATACAACAAAAATAATTTAATACGACCCATAGTTGTTGCAATGGGGGTTTATTGTGAAGTGCGGTGTGATGATGCTGCCTTCCGGTTGCGTCCTCACACCGCCCTATAATAAAGGGGTGTCCGCCATTCGGGCTCCCTCTTGCCCAGGACAACTCCGCCTACGGTGTGTTGTAGTGCAACCTCATTACTATTAAACCTGTGTTCCAGTGCAACCTCCTCATCTGTCTCCTTTTGTGCCAGGTTTGTGGATATAACATTTGGTGACTGAGGATTAAACCATGGAGGCATGTGTTACACCACTGCGGCCTTGCCTGGAGCTTCCCATGAACCACCAGTGCCAGGGCCTTGTTGGTTGGAGACCTTTGAGACCTACATCACGGCCTTGGACCTCAGGAAGTTAGATAAGGTGAAGACACGAGCACTCCTTGTCCACAACCTGGGTATCAAAGGCCAAAGGATTCTGCAGACGCTTGGCATGATGGACTCGTACGAGGACATCGTGGAGCTGCTAGCTAACCACTTTACCACACTGGACAGTGTGAAGGTACGACAGATTCGCTTTCTCCAGAGATGCCAGAGGGTCGTGAGCCAATTCAACAGTTCGTCGCTGATGTAAGACAGCTAGTGAGTGCCATTTTGGGCTGTTGGAGGACGAGATAGTGCAGGACCAGTTGGCCGAGCACATGTGTGATGCTGGGCTACGTGCTAGGTTGCTAACGGCACCTAATGACTTGACATTAGCTAGGGATGTCGAGCTAGCTCTCCAATTGGAGGCTGCAGAAAAGCTAGCTTCGGAGCTAAACTGGCAGCAGTCACAGAAGCCACCGGAGACGACTACGTTGGTGAATGTGGTGGACCCGGAGGACGAAGATCGCATGGACAAGGACTACGAGGCTAATGCGATGAGCCAAAGGTCTGCCCCGAGAGACCCCGTTTGCAGGGGTTGTGGGTCCCCAACGCACAGGATTAAAGCAAGAGTGTGCCCGGCAAGAGGGAAGCAATGAAGTAAGTGTGGGCGCTTGAATCATTTTGCCAGATTGTGCCGATTTCCAGTGCCGTGGAGCCCGCCGAAGAAATCAGCCCGCCCACCTGCAATGACCATCCACTTGGTCAGTCCCAATGTCAACGGGTATTCTTACTGCATGGTGAAATTGGACGGTGTTGCTTTGCCATTATTGCTCGACACGGCGGCAGTGCGGTCGATGCTAAATTGGGCCATGGTGAAAAACTTTTTCCCATACCACAGGATCAGGAGTAACCCAACACCGTTACACGGCTACGGTGGTAACAGACTGTGCAATGTCGGGACAGTGGAGTTGACTCTTCACTACAAAACTGAAGAGGTGCACGACTTCACGTTCCAGGTGGCGGCGCATGGCGATGACATCATGGGGTGTGACCTGTTCTACAGACTGGGTTTCGCCATCAGGGACAGCACTGGGACTAAATGGTCTGGGTGTTGTTGTTGGAGCGCGCCGGTTCCGGTGAACGACGACGTCGTGGTTTGGGATGTGGCGCTTGTGGACGGTACCGGCACAAAGACACCTGCTTCTAGCTCAGTGGAGGAACGGGATGGCTTCACTGCCTGCGCTTGGCCGGAGATAGTATGGGTGGCCGGGTCGGCAGGTGGAGCACCTGTTCTGACAAGCGACACCAGGGAGGCACCAGACACCTTCAGTAGTTGTGTTGGGTTTCGGCCGAAGACAGGTGAGGGGTCTGCTGCAATGACAGTGACTGCTGCATCGCTGCAGTGTAACAACGGGGCCAGAATATAAGAGCATGGAGCTGCTGCATGCACAGCAGCACATCAGACTGAGCAAGGAACCGCTCCAGGTCATGGACTGGGTTTGGGTTCGGGCTGATGAAAGACCAGGGCGATATCCAGCCGGACCGCAGCTGGCAAAACATTGGGCGCTGCTGAGGATTGTGGCGAAGTTGGGAGTGGCGTGTTTCCGGCTGATGGACAGCTTGATTAAGCATGCAAACCAGCTGCGGCATGTCCAGGTGTACACTCTGGGTGGCAAGGCTGCGCAGGAGCCGGCGAAGGTGGTGTGGGACCCGGGCTTCTGTTTTTTAAGATTGGTCCTTGCCCTGGTGGCCTGCCACCTCCAGGGGCGCATCTGCTGCGGGGCTGCCGCAGGGCCCCCCCGCCTGACCCACGATTTCCATGGAGGACTGTGTATAAAAGACTGAAACTATTTGAAAATGTTTAGATAGGAGCACGGTTGTTCTGATACAAGTGGCAGAATAAACCACTTTGCCGTACGGGCCGTGTGGCAGTCTACCCACCAGTCATAGTTTTAATTTTGGTTGTTTTAGAGTTTAGTGTTCTTTATGATTTTCTGTCTGCTTTTCATTTTAGTGTGTCTTTTGGGATGTGTTTCCAAATTTGGGTGGGTTCTAATTTGGTGTGTTTTTCTATTTTATAAGGGTGTGTGTGTGTGTGTAATGGGGGTTTATTGTGAAGTGCGGTGTGATGACACCGCCTTCCACTTGCATCATCACACCGCCCTATAAGGGGACGTCTGCCATTCAGGCTTCCTCTTGCTAAGGACAACTCCGCCTACGGTGTGTTCCCTGTAGCGCAACCTCATTACTATTAAACCTGTGTTCCAGTGCAACCTCCTCGTCTGTCTCCTTTTGTGCCAATTTTGTGGGCATAACAGTTGTAAGCCAGGATGCCAAGGTGAACCTCTGTAGTGTAGTGAAGTTTGGTGACTCTAAAGAGCTTTACTTGCTCTACTGTAAGAGGGCATAGGGAATACTAACCTTGACCTTTAACCTTTTGACCCCAAACTCATAGTCAGAAGTCAGGATCCCAAGATGAACCAGTGTACCAAGTTTGGTATCCTAGCTTTACTTGTTGTATAGTAATAGGGCATAGGGAATGCCAAACTTGACCTTTGCCCTTTTGACCCCAAGCTCATAGTCAGGTCAGGGTGTAAGCTGTCCAAGATTTGTCTTCAAGGCCACTATGGTATGGATTTGAAAAGCCTACATCATTTCTTTCATTAGTTATTGTGTTTACAAGATTTAGGGAAAAACTGACCTCTGACCTCGACCTCAAGGTCTACAACTCCTACAACAATTTAAAAAAAAAAGTCAAATTGCAATATGCACATCATCAGTGTATATCAAACCATGGCACCAAGTTTCAAAACATTTGGAACAAAACTGTGGAGTTAATTTCACAAAAGTGGGACAGATGGACGGATGGACGGACAGACTGCCCCATACCATAATCCCCCTTCGATCTTTGCAGAAAGGGGATTCAGGTTGGCTCTTTAAAACTGCACCTACTTTGTTATTCAAGCTGAGAAACACTATTACTAAATTATAATTGAATCTGAGTAATATAATAGTTCTAGTCCTGAAGAGCTAAATAAATAAAGGTCATGATTAGCATTTGACTACAGAATACTGGAGTGGTGGCCTAGTGGTAGAGCATCTGCCCCACAGTTGGAAGGTTGTAGGTTCACAACTGGGTCATATCAAAGACCATATATTGTCTTTGGTATGACCCAGACCTGGTATTGTGATGGTCATCAGATAATAACATGCTGTGGTTGCTGAAAGATTAAGTCTTTAGGTCTCCAACCTAAGACTGATGTCTCACCAATGTGCAAAAAACCTCTATAAGATGAATTCCTAATGTAAACTTGCCGACGTTGGCCCGATGTATGTGTGCTATTAGAGACTGGCTCCATGACAAACATGCTGCATCAACCCTGAATGGGCAATAAGATCAGCTGCTTGAGACTGCAAATGATGGAAGACTTAAAAGCATGTGTGAGGAAGCATCCTCACTGCCGATATTTAGGAATAAAACCAGGGCAGAATATCCTGAGACTGCTACAAAAGCACTGAAACTCCTGCTCCTATTTCCAGTCTCCTATCTTTATGAAGTGGGATTTTCCGCATTAACTACAACCAAAACAAAGTGTCAGAATAGACTGGACATAAGGAACATGTTAGATATGGAAAAGGCTGGTAGTAGTAAGATGGCGGCTGGGTTGGATGTGGGATAGACCGGGGTGGCTGACTGCCGGTTTCCGGTGGTGATGCCACCGATGGTATAAAGGAGGTGGGCGGAAGAGGCTAATCCTCTTTCACTGTGGGAGCCACCTGGCATGCAGGCGAGTGCCGTAAGCCTTATTGTAAATAGTTGACATCCTGAACAAAGCCCTGTTAACCGAGTTACCAGTGCCTCGTTATTCCTATAATTCAATTCAATTCAATTCAATTCAACTTTATTTATATAGCGCCATTTCACAACAACAGTCATCTCATAGCACTATCAACTGTAGGGAGGACCCCCACAGTTGCAGAAATTATGGACACAACATTTGGCGACGAGGTAAAAGCGGTGATGGAACGATCTGTTGCCAGCTTTCGGCTGTTTTTGGAGGCCCCGGGTGTATTGATATGTGAAGTTCCTATAGAGTCACCACTAGAGGGCAGTATGACCCCGGCCATGACCTGACTATAAAAGGAGTGTACTTGAGCCACTGTGTGGTTAGTTGTTGGTTGCAGTTGAAGTGACAAGTAAAAAAGTCCTAACTGACACCCGGTGTGTGTGCGCCTCGTCATTACATGTTCCAGGAGAACATTACATGGTACCAGGATAAAACTACGAACCGACGGCGAAGATGAACGCTCTTCGACAGCCGGACGAGTTAAAGTTGACCGGCAACGTCAACGAGAACTGGAAAGCATTCAAACAAAGTTTTGAACTTTATTCGCTTGCTATCGGTCTCCGTGACAAGGAGAGGAAAATAGCATTACTGCTAACAGTAGCAGGGCGAGCGGCGCTAGATGTGTTCAACACATTCATCTTCACGGAAGAAGAAAAAGGCAAATTCGACATCGTAATGAAGAAGTTCGACGATTATTGCACACCGAGAAAGAATGAAACGTACGAGAGGTATGTGTTCAGAAAAAGACTTCAGAAAGAGTCAGAGTCCATCGAGCTGTATGTCACAGACCTACGGTTGAAATGTCAGTCATGCAACTTTGGAACATTGAGTGAGTCAATGATATGGGACCAAATTGTAATTGGGGTCCAAGACAACAAATTGCGGATGCAATTACTTAAAGAGACTAACTTAACGCTGGAGAAAGTGATACAGATTTGCCAAGCGTCTGAGAGTACAAAGGCACAATTAAAGACTTTTAGCAGCAAGGAAAAAGAGACTGCTGAGGTCGATGCAGTGCAGCGCGCGAAGCCGAAAGGAACGTTGCATGCAAGAAAAAGGGAGGCAAATCCAGAGCGCGCGCGCGGGAACTGTGAGCGGTGTGGAAGGCAACATGCGCCGAAGCAGTGTCCAGCATTCGGGAAGGAATGTCGCAAGTGTGGCGGAAAAAATCACTTCGCAAAGACCTGCTTCTCGAAGAAGAGGGTGCAACTCGTGGAGAAAAAGAGCGACAGCGAAGAGGATCAGTTTTACGTGGACGCCATCGAGGGAGAGACGAGCGCTGACGAATGGATAGTGTGCCTGGAGATGAATGGCATGGACATGTCACTGAAGCTCGACACAGGTGCGCAGGTAAACATCCTGCCAATGAAAGATTTTAAAAGACTGAAAAACAAACCGAAAATAAGAGATAAAAAGATTAATCTGAGAACATATGACGATAAGCCAATACCCACTAAGGGAATGTGCAGGGTTACACTGTCAAACAAAGATAAGACAGTGAATGCATTGTTTGTACTTGTTGATGGAAATAGACAAGCAATTTTGGGTTTAAAAACATGCGATCAGCTAGGTCTGATCAAAAGGGTGAATGTCATTGATACAGACAAAGTGACAGCATGAGAAAATACAGAGGCTACAACAAGTAAGCACAAACACACTGACTGGGTGAAAGAATACAAAGAGGTGTTCAAAGGAATAGGCCGCCTACCAGGCAAACAAAAAATTAGGCTGAAAGAGAATGCAGAGCCAGTCATACATCCAGCAAGAAAAGTGCCAATAGCTCTTAAAAAGAGGCTGAGAGAAACACTAGACTCACTGATAGCAGACGGAGTGGTCAGAAAAATAGAGGAACCAACTGAATGGGTTAACTCCCTAGTTATAGTGGAGAAGCCAAATGGAGATTTGAGATTGTGCATAGATCCAAAAGATCTAAATAAAGTAATACAGCGGGAGCATTACAGGCTACCAACAAAATCTGACATAACCAGCACAATGAGTGGAGCAAGCTACTTCACAAAAATTAGATGCCAAATCTGGGTTTTACCAAATAGTGCTCGACGAGGAAAGCGCTAAATTGTGCACATTTAATACGCCATTCGGAAGGCATTGCTTTCTACGAATGCCGTTCGGGATTAGCTCAGCCCCGGAAATTTTCCATAGAACTGTGCAGCAATTGTTTGACGGAATAGAAGGGGTGGGAGTTTTCTTGATGATGTGGTAGTCTGGGGAAAAACAAAAGAGGAACACGACGAAAGGTTGGCTAGAGTTCTCACACAGGCGCAAAAGTCAGGTATGAAACTGAATAAGAGTAAGTGCCAATTCGGGGTACGGGAGATTACATACCTGGGAGAGAAATTATCTGGGGCAGGCGTGCAACCAGATCCGGAAAAAGTGCGGGCCATAGCAGAGCTGCCAGTACCGCAGGAAAAAAATGACTTGCAAAGAGCCTTAGGGCTAGTCAATTACATGGGGAAATTTATCCCAAATTTATCAGCTAACACAATAGCTCTTAGAAGCTTGTTAGAGACCAATACAATGTGGCAGTGGATGGCAGAGCATGCCAGAGAATGGGAGTGGCTCAAAAGCAGTCTAATAAAGGAGCCAGTGTTAAAATTCTATGATCAGGACAAACTGCTAAAAGTGTCCACAGATGCGTCCAAAGCCGGCCTAGGAGCTGTGCTATTGCAAAAACATGACACAGAGTGGTATCCAGTCGCATACGCATCGCGCACCATGACAAGCGCAGAAAAAAATTACGCGCAAATAGAGAAAGAGACTCTAGGTGCAGTGTTTGGATGTGAGAAGTTTCATGAATATGTGTATGGACGGTCAGTAATACTAGAAACAGACCACAAACCACTGATTGCGATCTCACAGAAGCCACTGGGTGACGCACCACCGCGCATCCAGCGTCTAATGTTAAGATTACAGAAATATGACTTGAAATTTGAGTTTACACCAGGCAAGCAACTAATTGTAGCCGATGCGCTGAGTAGGGCTAGCTTGAGCAACACCAGCAGCACAACAGAGGAAGCTGTGCAAATACATGTAGACTCTATTAAGGCACACATGCCAGTGTCAGATGCAAAATGGACGAAGATAGTGAAAGAAACACAAAAAGATGAGAAACTAAAAAGAGTAATGGAACAGATACATCAGCCAGGACAGGTTATGATTGACAAGCCTTACCAACACTTTAAAGGTGAACTGTCTGTGTTAGATGGGGTTCTGTTAAAAGGTACAAGGATAGTCATACCTACCTCCATGAGATCAGAAATGGTTAAATTAGTGCATGAGGGGCATTTGGGTATTGAAAAGTGCAAAAGACGTGCACGTGATGTTTTGTATTGGCCCAACATGCACAAGGACATTGAGGCATATGTGCAGCGCTGTGACATTTGCCAGCGCCACAGGTATCAACAGCCAAAGGAGCCTATGAGGCCCCATGAGAAGCCGCAAGGGCCATGGAGAAAAGTGGGCATGGATCTATTTCAGCTTAAGGGCAAGGACTATCTGTTAGTCATGGACTATCATTCCACCTACCCAGAGTTTGCAGGGTTGAGTGACACAACAGCAGAAAAGGTGATTGCACATACAAAGACAATGTTCGCACGCCATGGAATTCCAATGACTGTTGTAAGTGATAACGGACCACAATTCACGAGTCAGTGCTTCAGAGACTTTGCAGACACATATGGGTTCAAGCACGTGACCTCAAGCCCTCTGTACCCACAGTCGAATGGGTTAGCAGAGAAAGGGGTGCAAATAGTGAAGCGCATACTGAAAAAGGCTGCAGACAATGCAGAAGACCCACATCTGGCGATCCTGAATTACCGAGCATCACCACTGGAGAATGGACTTTCCCCAGCAGAAATGCTCATGAACAGAAAACTCAGAACGCGACTTCCATCAGCATCACAGGTGATGGAAAAGAGAGATGTGAGGCGTGATGAGAGGCAAACTGAACTGTACAACAGAACAGCACGACCTCTGAGACCACTTGCACATGAGGACATTGTGCGAGTGAGATGTGATGGAGAATGGGAACCGCTGGCAAAAGTGGTCAAGGAAACAACTCCCAGATCATATGAAGTCATCACAGAGCATGGGAAAACAATGAGGCGAAACCGACGTCACTTACTGAAAGTGCCTCAGACAAAAATGAGAGTCACAGACAGTGAAACAAGCGACATGCCAATTTCCAGCCAAACCGAACAACCAGAAATGGCTGAGAACCAGAACATAGAGACAGACACTAATGAACAGACTGAGGTGACACAAAGGAGATGCTCACAAAGGCAAATTGTGAAACCGAAAAGATTGATTGAGGAAATGTAAGGAGTACTGAGATGAATGAAAAAAAAAAAAAATGTGTTGATGTTGAGTTGTAAACAGAGAAAAAAATTGAACTTGTGATTCAGTGTACAAGGTTGAAAGAAATGTAAATAGAAATGGAGTTTATTTTGTATATTGAAATTTGAGAAAAAGTTTATAGTTGGACATGACCTTTACTAGAAAAAAAAGGGAGATGTATTGATATGTGAAGTTCCTATAGAGTCACCACTAGAGGGCAGTATGACCCCGGCCATGACCTGACTATAAAAGGAGTGTACTTGAGCCACTGTGTGGTTAGTTGTTGGTTGCAGTTGAAGTGACAAGTAAAAAAGTCCTAACTGACACCCGGTGTGTGTGCGCCTCGTCATTACATGTTCCAGGAGAACATTACACCGGGTGAGCTACCTGTGCTGTAGCCTCGCTGGTTTGCTGCTTTTACGAACTACCTCATAGTTTTAAACCTTGGCGAGATGGAGAAGTTCCGACCGAGAGCTGTGTTGGTTCACACATCGGCACATCGGCGTAGGTCTGTTTACACCTGCACCCGAGAGGGCTGCGGCTGCAGGTGGAGGAGAAGAGACAGCGCAGCAGGAGTCCTGAGGCTAAACGACGGAGACGCCTGGAGAGAGAGCCATCCAAGGACTAAGGGTTTTGTGTGTGTGTTTTGTGTTACCTTAGTCCTGTTTGTGTGTGGTTGTTATTACTTGGTGCCCCGGTAAATAAAAAAAAAAAAAAAAAAAAAAAGAAGAGTGAACAGAGGAAGTGTTTTGATGTGGACTGATTTTGGGTGTTTATATCTTGAAATTTTGATAGCCAGGATGGTGGTGGATTAGTAGTCTGTAAACAGCGTATGGTAAGACTGAGCCCATTATTAGTTGGTTTGAATAATTCTAATTGAATACCCAACACGGTTTTATGTTATGTATGCCCATTGTGGGGTGGGTGTTGGGGTGGGGGCCGCCAGTAGTGTGTATATGTGTATATTGTGATTTTGTATGTAATATGTGTGCAATATTGTTCATGGGGTTGTTTTAGTCAGACACACAGCTTTGATTTATTTGAGTTGAACTGTTCTTTCTCTGGCGGCAGAATAACCCGCCCAGCCGTGTAGGGGGCGCTGGTAGTCTACCCGGCCCCCAGCCTTGGTTGCGTGAATGGATAGGAGTTTGTTTCTTTTGTATATATTTTCTTCCCCTTTTAGAGTATGAGTCGGGAGACAAACTGGGGTGGGTTATTTGTGCACTTGGCATTTTTTTTAAAGGGGGGGATGTTAGATATGGAAAAGGCTGGTAGTAGTAAGATGATGGTCGGGTTGGACGTGGGCTTGACCGGGGTGGCTGATTGCCGGTTTCCGGTGGTGACGCCACCCATGGTTTAAAGGAGGCGGGCGAGGCTAATCCTCTTTTGTCGTGGGAGCCACCTGGAATGCAGGCGAGTACCGTAAGCCTTATTGTAAATAGTTGGCACCCTGAATAAAGCCCTGTTAACCGAGTTACCAGTGCCTCGTTATTCCTGTAATTATGGACATAACAGAGAACACGCTGGGTGTCATGTTCTCCTATCACCCCAAGATGGGGCCATTGTCATTTTTTCTGTACAGATCATTGGTCACTCTTTATGTCTTTGGATGTTTTTAATAACAAAACAATTATAGGCATTAGAAAAGCCATGTGAATAAATTTCATAACGGCTAAATCAATCAGAAAATACAGGAGTTTTCAACTTTTCTGAATAAATCTTTGAAGCTATGAGGCTTGCGCCTGACAGCAAGATTACCGCCACCACCACTGCAGTCAGTGAACATCTTCTTTATGCATTACTGGCCCTTGAGGCAAAAAAGGGTGGGGCAAACTGGCTTAAATGACCTGGGCTAGTGTTGACATTCATTAACATAAACGTGTCTTCTGGTGGTTTGAGTGTATAATTTCATAAAAAATTCAATGTGCCTCTTACATCACCTTTAATTGCATGATAACACCTACAGTAAACAAAGGGAAGCTCTTATTTTGAAAACAAGACCATTTTTCTGAAAAGTCGGATGACCGGTGCCATTGCTGCTGATTTTGAGCAACTTTTTTAAATCTAATGTTATTTATTTTGGTTTATGACTCTATAAACCTTATTTGTCCATATAAATGAATGAATGTTGGTTCTGACCTGACTATGAATTGCGAGTGGGCCTCAGTCATGATGTGTTTCTCTGCTCTGATGTGCTCCTGTTGCCGTGTGTCCACGATGTGGCGTTTCTTCAGGATCTTCATGGCAAATGTCTTCGCCTCGTCGCTCTTCAGTTGCACCTGAACACACACAGATACAATCACAGATATGGTCACCCACAGAAGGTCAGTCAATAAAATTGAACTAAAATAACTATAATCTCATTTAAATGACTAAAATATCATCTGCTGGTGTTGGTCCACTGTGTTTTATCAAGTGCAAAAGTCAGTGCAGTCGTCTACCTGAAAATTTTACAGCACTTCATGCCTCCGTCTGTTGACAAGTGTTATGGAGATGCTGATTTTATTTTCCAGCAGGATTTGGCATCTTCCCACACTGCCAAAAGTACCAATACCTGGTTTAATAACCATGGTATGATACCATGATATGTGCTTGACTGGCCAGCAAACTGGCCTGACCTAAACCCCATAGAGAATCAATGGGTTATTGTCAAGAGGAAGATGATAGACACCAGACCCAACAATGTAGATGAGCTAAAGGCCACTATCAAAGCAACCTGGGCTTCCACAACACTTCTCAGTACAGGCTGATCGCCTCTATGACACGCCGCATTGATGCAGTAATTCATGTAAAAGGAGCCCTGACCAAGTATTGAGTGTGTACATGGACATACTTTTCAGTTGACCAACATTTCTATTAAAAATCCATTTTTTTTAATTGATTTTAGATAATATTCTAATTTTCTGAGAAACTAAATTTTGAGTTTTCATTAGCTGTAAGCCATAAATGTCACCTGGGGAAGTATAAGCCAGTACAAGCCTCAGCCAATCCCAAGCCTGGATAAACACAGCGTCAGGAAGGGCATGGTAAAAACTATGCTTCAACTACAAACATGCCTGAGTTACAACGACAATTAGACTGTGCTAGGGCATCCCATGTTTTAAGCAATGCGCAGCAGATCAAAGGCTTCGATGCTGTGAAAAGTATTCGAGCGAGGCCATCCAAGATCAGAATAGCAACCCTGAACATCGGGACATTAACTGCCAAAAGCCGAGAGATAGCAGATATGATGAGGAGATGAAAGATCAACATTCTATGCCTTCAGGAGACAAGATGGACCTGGGGAAAATCTGGAGGGAGGGCACAAAACATTGGAGATGGCTGCAAAGTGTATTACAGTGGTGGGTCAATACCTCAAAATGGAGTTGGGATCTGTTTGAAGGAGACATTACAGGATAAAGTGATACAGGTATACAGGAAATCAGACCAGATCATAGGCATGAAATTGTTGACGCCCCAGCAGGCCTACAACATCGCGTCTGCTTATGCACTCCAGCAAGGCTGCGAGGAAGGGGAAAAGAATGAGTTTTGGGACCAGTTGGGTGCAATGACAGATGAGATCACAGAGTCAGAGGAGCTCATTGTTGTCAGTGACCTAAATGGCCATGCTGGAACAGGGAGAGACGGCTTCGAGAGACGGCATGGAGGAAAGATGCATGGCAACATCAGTGAAGAAGGAGACAGGATATTGGACTTTGTCAGAGTGTCTGATCTGGCCTTGGTGAACACATTTTTTACTAAGAGTGACGCCCAAACCTACACTTTCAAGAGCGGCGCTAACCAGACAGTTATTGACTACATTACTATCAGAAGAGAGAACTTGGGTAAAGAAAGGATTGTAAAGTAATACAAGGAGACTCTGTGGCACCACAACACCAGTTACTAGTCATGGATCTCATAACAGCAAAAAGAAAGAAAAGGAGGAGAGACAGAGACAGAGGAAAGAGGATAAGTTGGTGGAAATTAAGATCACCAGAGGGGGAAGAGCTGGTACTCAGACTGACAGAGATACTAGATGAACTGGAGAGTGCAGAAAAGCTACGGTGGCAGGAGACATACCTAAAAGTGATAGAGTGGCAAAAGAGACACTGGGAGGATCAAGACCCGGAAAATACCTAGAGAAGGAATCCTGGTGTTAGAATGAGGAAGTACAGTCTGTAGTGAGGAATAAGAGATGGGCATTTAAGGAATGGAAAAGAACAAGGACAGATGAGGCAAGAGAAACAAACAAAAAAAACAAACTAAACAAGATCAGCAAACAGGAGGTCGCCAGAGCTAAAAATGCATCTTATGAGGATCTGTACAAAGATCTGGAAGAGAAATGCCCAAAGAGGATTCATAGTCTGGCAAAGACAAGACATCGGAGATCTAAGGATATTGGCAGACTAACATCTGTCAAAGGCACTGATGGAAAGATCTTGAGTGAGGATAGCGACATCAAGGAAAGATGGAAAGAATATTTTGACATGCTGTTGAACACTAGGAACACAAGAGAGGAACTGCCCTATATGCCACCAGTACAAGGGCCAATAGAAGACATAACAGAAATAGAAGTTAAAAGCCAGTTGAAGAAGATGAAAATGAAAAAAAAAAAATCAGTGGAACCTGATAAATTACCAATAGACCTAATAAAGCGGCTGGGAGAAACTGGAGTGAAATGGATGGTGGAATGCCTGAAAGGAATTATCAGAGATGCAATATCTCAGGAATGGAGAAACAACATAATAACACCAATATACAAACAAAAAGGGGATCCCTTGGACTGCAGAAACTACTGTGGGATAAAACTGCTTAGCCACTGTCTTAAACTGCTTGAGAGGGTCATAGAAGGAAGACTGAGACAGATTGTCAAGATCAAGGAAAAGCAATATGGATTCTAGAAGGGAAGATCTACCATACAGCCAATGTTTTGCCTCAGAATCCTGCAGGAGAAGTTCACGAAATATAACAAAGACCTACATATGGTGTTTGTGGACCTCGAGAAAGCCTATGATACCATTCCACGTGATCTGATATGGTGTTGCTTGAGGAAGAGGCTAGTCCCCGAGGACTACATAAATATAATAAAAGATATTTATGATAGCTGGACCACCCAGATCAGGACAAATTCAGGCAGGACTGAGGAAATAAAAATCGGCGTTGGTTTGCATCAAGGATCGGCCCTTAGTTCCCTTCTTTTCATAATAATAATGGATATGATAACAGAAGATATCAGCGAAGGCACACCATGGGCAATGCTATTTGTTGATGACCTGGTTTTATGCGATGAAGCCCGAGAAGAACTGGAAAGAAGGCTAGAGACATACAGAGGGAAATTGGAAGGGGCGGGCCTAATACTCAGCAGGTCTAAAACAGAGTACTTACCACCACCTGGAGGAATGGAGGACATCAAGCTAAGGAGTTACAACAGAGAGGAAGAAGAGATACTACCTAAATGCACTCAGTTCAAGTACTGTACCTTGGAACAACTCTCCAGCAGGAAGGAGGATGCAGTAAAGAGATTGAACTGAAAATATCTAAGGCTTGGAACAAGTGGTGGGAGCTGACCGAAGTGTTGTGCGATAAAAGGATGCCAACAAAACTCACTTGTACTGTTATAAAAAAAACTGGCATTAGACCGACACTCTTATAAGGAAATGAGACATGGCCAGTTACGGGACGCCTTGCCAATAAGATGAGTACCTGTGAAATGCGAATGCTAAGATACCGCCTTGGTATCAGCCTGGAAGAACATAAAAGAAATGAAGACATCTTGAAAGAGGCAAACATCATACCCATAAAAGATTGGATGAGGAAAAGAAGGTTGGAATGGTATGGACACATGTGCCACCGAGAGGCAGAAGAGGACATCAGGAAAGTGTTTGAGACGGAAGCGGAAGGACATAGAAAACACGGGCGACCGAAACAGCGTTGGAGGGATACCATCAAGATGGATCTCGAATGGCTGGGCCTCAACAAAAATGATACCCAGAGCAGGACGAAATGGCATGGTCTGGTTGACAATGGAATCAGGCAGAAACCCGCTACCCGAAAGGACAGAAGTGGAGAAAGGTGAGCAAGGTGAGTAAGTAGCTGTAAGCCATAATCATCAAAATGAAAAGAAATAAACACTTGAAAAATGTCACTCTGTGTGTAATGAATCTATACAAGTTTCACTTTTTGAACTGAATTGCTGAAATAAATTAATGTTTTGAAGATATTCTAATTTATTGAGATGCATCTGTACTTAGCTTAAAATAAATTATAATGAAGACTGTTCCTTGAACCAGTCAGATTATGAGTTAGTACGTCTGACAACATCGGCATTTTCACGTGCTTTGATTGGATGGTTATAGTTTCCATGTTTGCAGTGGTCTGGATGAGACTGAGTGAAAGGATAAGGGTTACAGAAAACTATCATGAGTGACAGAGAATAACTGATGTGTACAACCAACAGTTATGCAGCTCTGTCCCAGCACAAAGACTTATATTAGTCCTGCTTCTGAGAATACAGAGGCTGCACCAGACTGGACACCCCACCCATCGTGGGTGGTCTTTCACCACAATTCAGCTCTTGTACAAGATGGCAAATCGTGACTAAACTTGTCTGATATTTTTAAAACAAACCAGTGCAAAGTGTTTCTAACACATTTGAGGTGAGAAATAGTAAGTGCAGTTAACCAATCCGTTACATGACATCGGCACCACATCCGAGGTGGATTGATGGTACATGCCTCGGTGTGTGTTTTTCTGCTTTCAATTCATTGTTTGTGTAGGACATGGGTGCATGGAGGTGATTTTTTCCTTGTGCTGAACTTTTAAAATAGAACCTGTGAGTATGAAGCAAACACATTCAGCAACTGCACCATTTATTTCTCACTTTTTCTTTTTACTTTTAAAGCTAGAGGAGAAAGTTTAGCCCCCATTTTTAATAATAAACTTTACTGAAGAAAGACAAAGCACAAATATTGCTGTGGTCGAGTGATCAAGAATCAGTTAAAATTATATGGCCTCTAGATCCCTGAAGCAGAGACAGCATGGCATCTATAGTGTCAGAAGATGCCTAGGTGGACACATACAGGTTGGGTGCCACTCATATTAAAAGGGTCACTGACTGAAAAATTATGTGTTTGTAGGTTTTTACTGTCTGAAATGACTCTACTGGTTATAATTATCAAAAAAAATTTCAAAACAGTCAATTCTCTTTAAACACACACACACACACACACACACACACACACACACACACACACACACACACACACACACACACACACACACACACACACACACACACACAGAGCACCTTTATCTCGTTTTTCTCTCCCAGAAATGCCAGAAATATTTTTCATTCTTCTGTCTAAATTGTTAATGTCATGATTAGAAAAAGCCAATGCACCGCCGTCCTTGAGACCCGCCCACTGCTCTATTATTGGCCCGCTTAGCTGTGTGTCATCTAGATGGAAGGGGTGTTAAAGGTAGCCTATTAGCCCCTGGGCTATTAGCCCCGAGCTAACACTGGTACCAGGAAGCTCGAACCAAGCGTAGCTTATATTGTTATTTTCTTCAGATCTTAGACACCCTAATAACCATCCCTGTTACCACTTGTTTCACCGGTCCACAGTCCACAATATACCTTGTGTCACTCCGGCCTATCTCCCAGTGGTTTCACCGTGATTCCGCAGCTGGCACTAGCATGCCGGTTGCGGCAACCACTTACCCCGCAACTCAGGCTGTTTCCCCGAGCTCTTCCACCATCCTCCGGGGTTCGGCACGACTCTGCTCTACTCTCACAGGCAACGTAGGGGAGCCGCTTTGTGACGACACATTCCCCAGCTGGTCGTGGGAGAAGAGCACAGTCCCACGGAGTGGGACACTGCACTTTGAGATCCCGTGGCTCGGCAGCTCGGCTCAGCCAACAGCCTAGGTTGCGGCAGTATGGCGGTATGGCAGTATGTCGCCCCGCGCGCAGTGCTGGCGATTTGTTGTGGCATCCCGGCGAGGTTGTTGGGAGATGGGCAGGAGTGACGCAAGATACACCATCGACTGTGGATCAGTGAACCAGCGCTGCACATCCAAGCTAGGAGGAGGCTGGAAGCTACTAAACTAATGGCTAATTGATGTAAGAGGGAGAGCGGAGCTGAACAGCTTCAGGATGTTTCTTGAAGTGACAGGCTTTAAATCAGAGCATTTAAGAAAGGCAGGAAAAATAAAAAACAAATTTGCTTAAGTAATTGAAAAATTAAAGAAAATGTGAACAAAATATGTCACAAACATTTCATTAAGACATGAGTGAGCTGTTAAAATGTGGAACAAATGTAGTCAATGAGCCTTTTAATATCATTACACTTTATTTCAGACTCATAGGTCCACATGAAGGGTTGAGGTGTAAAATACACAGCCCACCACTCCTAAAATTTGAATAAAATGTAAGTAAACTCTAGTTAAAGTTCAGACACAGTGAAGCATCTGTAGTGTTCTGTCTGTCGGTCCATCTGTGGTAAACACCTCACTGTGGCATTAACAGAAAAATGACGACATTTTCTATTCATGGAGCACTTCTTCATGTTACGTTATCTGAGCTCTTATTCTGAAAGGTCACTCCCCTTGGTCCATAGCTGATGGAAAACAGCAGCTGGATGAACAAAGAGTCTGAGTTAGAGTTAACTGACACAGAGATGTGAATTTACACAATGATGTCCTAAAGCTTAACAAGAAAATGTCATAAATTTAAGTTATAAAAATGTAAATTTACAAGAAAAAATGTCACAAATGTATGCAAAAATTTGACCAGTTACATGAAAAAAGTTATAAATTTACATCAGTGAATTGCAAAATTATAGTTAAAAGGAACAATTTAGAAGGAAAAGGGGTCAAACTTTATTGAAAAAAGGTTGCAAATTTACAGAAAAATTTCTCAAATTTATGTGAAAAAAGTTGTACACTTACAGTTGAAAATTGAAAATTTAGACGAGAATATGTAAAAATGTATCAGATAAGTGGCAAATTTACATAAATACCTTCCAAATTTCCAAGAAAAGAAAATGAACAAAAAAAATACAAAATAAAATTCTAAATTTACAAGAGGAGTAACATAAAAAACTAAATTCTTAAAAGAAAAAGTCACAAAATCTACAAGAAAAACTTCAAAATTTCAGAAAACAAAAAGTTTCAAAAATCTAACTTTTGGGTTCTGGTAATTTTGTTTCAGAAAAACAAACATTTTTATTATTTTTTTTTGAAACAACTTTAATAAAAATGAAAGTAATAAAATAAACAAAGCTAATTTAAACTGTGCTGCAGCTCAGTAATTAGAGCTGGATTCACTCTGAGCATCACATGATGGAAACTTTCCCTCCACCCTCTCAAGGAACTAAAAATAAGGTCATGTTAGTGGGGGACACCCTGAGCAGGAACTCCTTTCTGTTTTAAGACAAACCACCTGAGGGTTCCCTCAGATCAGGATTCTGGACCTTTAGCCCTGCCAACCAATGCTCAGAAACATGGCAACACCCACCAAATCATCCTCCACCCTTCTTTCCAGTCAGCTCACAGCTCAGAGAACCACGTAAGCATGGGGTCTGCAACCTGTGGCTCCAGAGCCACATGCTGCACTTTTTATCCAAAACAATGAGGTCATATCCCTTTACTAGACAGTGGAAAGAGCCCTATTCATCAGGCTTTGCCAATTTTTATATATCACAAAATGTTCTCCAGACTGCAGTATTGGACTCCTCACAATTAAATCAGATTTTGAAAATGAAAGAAAGAAAGAAAGAAAGGAAGAAAGAGAAAAGAATCTACACAAAGCCACTGAACATACAGTATGTATTTGAGCATTAAAGAGGTCATATAATCAGTCCCTCCAAGATTCGCTATGTTGCGATTGCACGAATTCACACAAAATCAGGCCATCATCACGTCTTTTGTGCAACCTTGCAACTTTGTCCAATCACCGCAACTTTCCCGCAATTTTGATCAACTTCTGCCAATTTTGCCAATCAAATTTGTCCCTGAGTAGCACTCAAATGCTGTCTAACCAATGAAATGTGTTGCTACACCGCACTCACTTCCGTGTTTACAATGAGTATTGACGGAACACATCAGCAAAAAAACAGAATGTGTGATTTAAAAAAAAAACATTCACCTGCGACTTTTCCCACACATCCCTTCCTTCGTCTCCCCCAGCCCGCCGGTGGACGTCTCATCGAGTCTTCTTCCTGACCACATGTACGAAGTGCTGGGTTTGTGTTGCAAAATATCCGCCTGCCTGAAAGCACCTCTTTGCGGGAGTGCGTGGGAGGAGAGTGGCCGTAAAACCACAAACAAACGAGCAAATCTAGCACTATAGCCAGTGCTGTAACATTTTATAAATATTTAGAGGTAAAATCATTACTACATTTTGTCAATGAGCTTTAAAGCTGTGAATTGCCAATCTGGACACGGACCAATGTGTGCCCCCAGTAAATCTCCAAGGAAAGCCCCTCCTCCCGGTACAACTCCCAGTATGTGTCAAGACGTGTGTCAAGACAGACAGGTAGGAACCAGGCATGGAAAGAGAGAGAATATTCAATATTTTTTTTCCAGAAAAACACAGAGAATAAAAAATTATTTCTTTTTTCTCTGCGCTCGGTACAGTGTGGTTGGGGACCGCTGCCGTTTTCAAATGAATGTGCTGCCAAAATTTCCAAATCTATACTCTTTTACATGCATTCAATTGCAATTTAGCTGTTGTAATGGACATTGTGCTAAAGTCTGTATTTGCTGTTGCACAAAAGAGTTCTTCTGTATAGCAGAAGTTTCTGCTTAATTTACACATCACTGTTTAATAGGAAATTTTTGACAATCCTGTGCTGGGTCTATATTGATATATTGCCAATAATGTACAGTCATGTGAAAAAATTAGGACACCCCATTAAATATTCAGTTCTTTATTAAGAAATGTTCACATACTGATGTCTAATCTTGTTTTTATTTATCTCTGGAAAAGACGGTGATATATTTGCAGGTAAAAAACAAAAATTATCCTTGTTTTACTCATTAAACAAAAGATATCAACAAAAATGTGTATCCTAACTGAGGAAAAAGTTAGGACACCCTACTGCCTAATAGCTAGTGTTACCTGTGGTGTTTGAACGTGATGACGTGCACACAAGTGACGTCATCATGTGGCGAACTGGCCGTGGTGCAATACGGCGCCACCCTTCTGTATATAGTTCAGTGGTGTGTTCAATAAAGTAGAGTTTAGTTCACGTCTGTTGTCAGCACCACATTTCGGACATAACAATAGTAATGAGATAAAAATGACTCTATTGCAACCTTTGCAACTGTTCCTCGCTCTACCAGGTGAGCCACCAATTCGCTGGTCCCGCTGGCACAAGTCATTCCAGACCTTTATTGACACTGCTGACTTAACCGATGCTAGCGACAAAAGGCTAAGGGATGTGCTGATCCACAATCTCAGTAGCGAGGGGCAGCGTGTGTTCCGTTCTCTCGGCCCTGCGGACAAATATGAAGACTGTGTTGCTGTGATGGACAGACATTTCACTGACGCATGTACTGCCATGGCACGGATGCTCATTTTTGGTCAGCGCCGCTAGCGTGAGAACGAGATGGTCCACCAGTATGTCACTGAGCTCCGTGTCCTGGATAGCATGTGCATCTTCAGTGACAGAGAGAAAAAGATGGTATGTGAGAAGCTAGCGGAGCATGCTAAGAGCCTGTGGCTGCGGGAGCAACTGCTGCTGGCAAAGAACAACCTGAAATTAGACGAGGTTGTGAGGATGGTGTCCCAAATGGAAAAGGCCATCCAGCAATCATTGCAGCTAATGCCACCTAACCGGCAAGCCCCTCATCTGGCACCACGAGCACAGGCCGTCACCACCGCCACCCAGCACTCCGACCCCACATCTCCCCGCTACAACCAAAAGAAGAAGGGTAGGAAACAGGACAACACGGGTGAGTGTCTGCCCTATTGTGGTTCATCTAGACACCAGACTCAATCACCCACCTGCCTAGCCAGGGGGCAGAAATGCTACCATTATAAGAAGCTCAACCACTTTGCTAGAGTTTTCCGTGCAACCTTCACAAATTCAACAGCCTGCCTAGCAGGCCCAACCACCATTCACTCAGTTGGGACCAAAAGCTGGCCATGCAAGTGGTGCACAGTGGAGCTGGACGGTGTCGGCGTGCTGCTGCTGCTGGATATGGTGGCCTCGAGGTCACTTCTGAGCGAGTCTGTGATCAGGAAACTGTTCCCTTAGAAGACCATCACAGCTAATGTGGAGGATTTATTCGGTTACGAGTACGTCAGGATTGGCATGGTAGGGACGGTCACCTTTTCTGTACACTGCAGCTCTAAAATCATTCCGTCGTTCATCTTCTAAGTGACACACCAAGTGTCCAACCTGCTGGGCATCGATCTGATCAGTGAGCTGGGTTTCTCCATCACTGACCCAATGGGTTCTACTGTTCTTACAGTCTTCTCATCTTGGCAACACCGTTAGCCGGCGCTCTTTGTGGGACTGGGCTGCCTCACCTCTTTCAACCACCCAGCACTCATTGATCCAACAGTGTCACTGAAAATTCAGCCTCTCCGCCGACTACCCCTTGCACTGCAGGACAACGTCAAGGTGGAACTGCAGAAGCTTTTAGATGCCGGCATCATTGAGCGAGTCAACACTTCTCCCTGGATCTCTCAACTTGGTGGTGTCAAAGAAGAAGTTGGGCGGCCTGCGACCATGCAGTGACCTCAGAATGGTGAACAAGGCAGTATTTCCTGACAAATACTCCCTGCCCATGACAGAGGAACTGATGGCGGTGTTCCATGGCTCAAAGGTTTTTTCCAAACTGGACCTCCGCTAAGGCTACCTGGAGGTTCCCCTTCACCCAGACAGCCGCAACCTAACGGCCTTCGTTACCCACATGCCTTTCAGCCTCAGTCCCACCCGAGCTGTTTTCAGAAAATCATGGCTACACTGTTCGTTGATCTCCCAGGGGTGGTGGTGTACCTGAATGACATTGTGGTGCACGGCATGAAATCAGCCTCCCATGACGCCTGCCTTGCTAAGGTAATGGAGGTACTGACAAAACAGCCTCAGACTCAATGGGGGAAAAGTGCATCTTTGAAGCATCAACCATCGAGCTCGTGGGGTTCCGCCTGTCTGCCGAGGGCCTGAGCCCCCTTCATTCCAATGTTGAGACAGTGCTGCACCTACCCGAACCATTGTGCCTTGCACACATTGTTTCTGGGCATGGCAAACTTCTGTGAGCGCTTCATTCCCCGCTACTCAGCCCTCCTGAAGCAGGATGCACCCTGGGAGTGGACCCCGGCGTACTCTGCTGTCATCTACCGACTGAAAACGTGCTCACTTCCCTACTGGTGCGTACTCATTTCGACCCACAGAGCCCCACCTTTGTGACCTGTGATGTGTCCAACACGGCAGTGGGAGCCGTGCTATCCCAGCTCCAAGGGGGGACCAAGTGCCCAGTGGTGTTTGCTTTGAGGTCACTTACTTCAGTCGAGCAGAAGTATTCAGTGGGGAAAAGGGAGGCGCTGCGTTTGGGCATGCGAGTGCTGGCACATGTACCTGTATGCGCAACACTTCACACTTCACACAAATCATAGGGCCCTCATGGTGCTGCTGGAAACATCGGGGTTGGGGTACAAACCTCTGCACATCTACAAGTGGACGGAAAGGCTACAGGCATATAACTTCACCACCCAGTTCAAGCCAGGCAGAGAAAACGTAATGACGGACCTATTGTCCCGGGCCACACCTTACCCCACACTGAGCATCGACTAGGACCCCTTAGAGCCAGAACTGGTCCACATGCTGCATGGCATACTTCATACCGCCGTCTTCCTGCAAGAGCTCCAGGCCGCATCTGAGCAGGATCTAGTACTGACCAAGCTCCGCACCTTCATTCACGAGGGCTGACCATCCAACGTACCGGAGGAGCTAGTACCCTTCCACAGAGTTAGAGACAATTTATCATGCTGAACCAACATCTGTGTGGCAAGGCGGCTCTGCACGGTGATCCTGAAAGTGCTGAAGGGCCGCATCCTGACCATGGTGTATGGGGACCACCTGGGCATCATCAAGGTCAAACAGCACTGTAGGGGCTTGGTCTGGTTGCCAGGCATCGACAGGGACATGGAGATTATAGTGAAAGACTGCATCACCTGCCTGGCTAGCGGTAAGACTGGGGTGCCACCACTCCCACCCCTGCAGCCTCTGCCATGGTCGTCAGCCTCGTTGAAACACATCCAATTGGACATTTGCGGCGAGCTGCACAGCACCCCCCCATCAATGTTTCTTACTGGTAGTTTACGATCTTCAAAATGGCCTGAGGTGTTGCCCGCCAGCTCAGTCACCACCGATGTAGTCATCGATTTCCTTTCCTCCCTGTTTGCTCACTGTGGTGTGCCAGACGCAATCACAACAGACAACTGGACCACAGTTCACTTCAGAGGACTTTGCAGCATTCATGAAAGGAAAAGGCATCAAGCACATAAAAACTGCTTTCTACCACCCTCAGGCAAATGGGAGGGTGGAGAGGTTTAATCAGACCCTCAAGAATGGTCTCAACCACCCTAATGGATGGACTCCCGTTTCTGGCCGCATTACAGAGCACCCTGCTACATTACAGAGCAACGCCTCATGCCAAGACAGGCAGCTCCCTGGCCCTTCAAATGCTAGGACGTGAGATGTGCCTTCCCCTGGACTGACTACACCCTCCATCAGACACTACCCTGACAGAAAGGCCCTAGGGGGAGGGTAGTTGAACAACAGCAACGTATGAAGCAAAGGTTTGACAAGAAACATCGGTGAAGCAACCCGGGCTTGCAGTACTAGACTGGGTCTGGATCTGGTGCCCCAACCGTGCTCACAAGCTGCAGTCATTTTGCACAATGCCGAAGCAGATCATAGCTCAGTTGGGGCCAACCACCTTTTGTCTCGCTGATGGGTCATGGTGGCACACCAGTCACCTTAGAAAGGTGACACCGACTTCAGCCCCAGATCAGGAGATGGCTGCGGACACAATGAGATCGGACTGGGACTTTGGCGACACAAGACCCACAATTCCTGAAGAGTGTCCACCGGAGCCAGTGGCATCAGCACAGCCCAAGCGCCGTTCGGTCGGATTTGGCAGAGACCCCGCCACCTAAAGGATTTTGTGACTAATTTTTGAAATTTGGACTTTTATATTGTTAGATAGGACCGACCAAAGTGGCAGAATAATCCACTTGATCACGCGGGCATACCGGTAGTCTACCCGGGTACCCAGCTAGCAGTTTTAAGTTCTTTGGGTTTTTCAAGGGAGTGGGAGTGGGGTGGGGTAAATGTGGTGTTTGGATGTGGTGACGTGCACGCAGGTGACATCAACATGTGGCAAACTGGCCATGGCGCAATATGGCGCCAACATTCTTTATATAGTTCAGTGATGTGTTCAATAAAGTAGAGTTTCATTCACGTCTGTTGTCAGCACCTCGTTTCAGACATATCATTACCCCCTTTGGCTGAAATAACTTCAAAAAGATGCTTCTTGTAGCCATCTCAACGCAGAATTCTTTCAGCTGTGAGATGTTTGAGGGGTTTCTTGCATGTACAGCCCATTTCAAGCCCATTTTACCCCACAGCATCTCTCTGGGATTAAGATCTGTGCTTTGACTCGGCCATTCCAGGACTCTCCATTTCTTAGTTTTTAGCCATTCCTTGGTGGATTTATTGGTATGTTTTGGGTCATTGTCATGTTGCAGGGTCCAGTTCCGCTTTAGCTTTATTTTTTTTTAAAGATGGTCTCACGTGGTCCTCAAGCACCTTCTGATACACGGTAGAATTCATGGTGGATTCTATGATAGTGAGCTGGCCAGGTCCTGCTTATTTATTTACTGCTTTGGCTAACCAAAGGCTTCTTATCTTCTTATCTTATTTACTATTGCTCTGAGTGCTGCTATCCCTTTGCTGCTGCAATCCTGTAATTTTCCCCATTGTGGGACTAATAAAGGCTTGGCTTATCTTATCTTTTCTTGTGGTGTTATATGGAATATCACTGCAGTAAACTATGGAAAAAAGCATCTGCTTTAAAATTCGTAATTCTTCCCACAACTTTTACTGCTAAAACGTCTCTCAAAACATACAGACTTTTATCACAACTTTTTAAAAAAAGCTCTGCAAATTCAGGCTTTTTGGGCCACAACATTCATAAAAACATCCCACAAAATCCTGGAGGGACTGAATAATGCTCTTTTTCCACATGTTGATTCTCACCCACTCTCCCTCTTTTGTTGCTGCTGTGGTATGTTTTTTGACTGATTGCTTGATGCCTTTATTTCGAACATGTAAAATTACATTAAAAAAATCAAAGTTAACAACAATAAAAGTAGAGAGAAAAAAAAGTAGTTACAGAGCAATTCCATTCACAATACCCATTTCCACCATCAATACTTATACAAACTAACCCATATTTTATTACAGTTATTTCAGCATTATCTTGTCATGAATGGCCCCTCTGAGGCAGAGAGACAGACCCACGCGCTGGACTGCAGTAGTGACATTTATTCAAAACAACAAACAGAAAGTTCAAATCTGTGAAGGGTACACAAAAATACAAACAAAAGGTAACTTACAAAAAGGCAGTCCAGAGCCAGAATCACTCTGTGAATGCCGAGGAGGAAACCAAGAAGGAACAAACAATAAGTAGTTCAGTTATCCAGTCAGTGATTCAATCAAGACTGCCACGATGAGAAAGTGAGCTGGCAGTGCTTAAATACATGAAAACAAATGAGCAGCAGATGCGGGCAGCTGAGCGAGCTGGTGACCTAATTATTCAACCACTCACAGCTGAGATGGCAGGGGAACAGAGTGAGTAGCTGGTAGGAGTGTCTAGGAAGGAAGAAGGGTGCTTCTGTCACAAAAATAAAAAAAATAAAAAATAAAAAATAAATACAGAAACAGACAAAATACTCAGACATAAATTGAGATTCTGAGCTCTGTGACAACACTGAGCTCAGACTCATGACAGAGCCCCCCTTTAAGGGGTGGATGCTAGACACCCCAAGGCAACGCCCAAGAGGACCCCCCCCCCCCAAAGAAATAGTACAGCAATGAACCACCCCAGGAGGGAGGTGGGGGAAACAGGTAGGAGGGAACAAAAATATGGAGCCCGCTCAGGACCCGCACCCACGCTACACCAGGCCCTTGGGCCCCCTAGGCCAAAGAACTAAGCAGTTTGGGTGGCCGGCCGAAGTCCCAGGCCAGACAGACGGCAAGGTGGTATGAGTTGGGTGGCCTGCCGGAGAATATGGGCCACCCAACCCAGCAGCTCAGTTTATCGGGCAGCCAGCCAGATTTCTTAAGCCAATACGACCAGAGGAGTGACTCAGGAGGTGGCTTCCCCATGAGAAGGCCCGATGAAGGGAAGGAGGGCCAAAGGAGGGGGCCCACGATGGTGTCTGGTGGCGGAGGCAGTGGATGGGGACCATGGTGGTGTCAGGCAGAGGAGGGGAGGCCTGGATGCTCTCGGACTGGCTGGAAACACCCTCGGTGGTCCTGGACTGAGACACGGTTGCACCCACGGAGGTCCTGGACTGGGATGTAGCTGGA
Organism: Pholidichthys leucotaenia; assembly: GCA_020510985.1. Classification (NCBI taxonomy): domain Eukaryota; kingdom Metazoa; phylum Chordata; class Actinopteri; order Cichliformes; family Pholidichthyidae; genus Pholidichthys; species Pholidichthys leucotaenia. The sequence continues at coordinate 313,168,684 of CM035836.1, forward strand.
CCCGCAGCGGCTCTGGGCTGGAGCAAAGCAGCATCCGCGGTGGCTCCGGGCTGGAGTGTGGCTCCACCCGTGGTGGCTCCGGGCTGGAGCGTAGCAGCACCCGCGGTGGCTCCAGGCTGGACAGTAGCAGCACTTGCTGTGTCTCCGGGCTGGAGCATAGCAGCACCCACGGTGGGCCCGGACTGGGCCAACGCTGCACCCACGGTAGGCCCGGACTTGGCCAATGCTGCACCCATGGTGGACCCTGGGCTGGGGCGTAGCGCCCATGACGGGCTCAAACTGGAGCGCAGCACCCATGTTGGGTTTAGGTTGGGGCGCAGCACCCATGAGGGTCCCCGACCGGGACACAGCACCTACGGAGACTCGGACCGATTAGGAGGAACCCAGACGATGGCCTCGGGCAGAGGGAGAGCTCCACCCATGGAGGCCCCGGGCTGGGACAGAGCACCCACGACAACTTCCACTGCGGGGGAAGTTGGACCCATGGCAACCTTGGGCGGTGAGCCTGGACCCACGGAGACATCTGGCTGAGGTGGAACATTCCCAGTGACCCTGAGAGAAAGCTCAGTCAACACATAGAGAAGCAGGATCAGGGTCACCGGCAGTGGCGGAGCCCGGTGAGGTGAGCTTAGGCACAGCGGATGGCTGCACCCGGCTCTCCTCACCAAGAGCCAGGCAAGAATTTCTCCAAAACTGAAACAAGAAAAACAAAGGAGAGCACTTGCCTGAGCTTGAGCTCCACCACCGTCCAGGACTCCGTTGATCCAGATGACGACGACGTCTCGGGCCTGGTCCTTTGGAGGTCCAGCTCTGTCTCTAACTCTGCTGCGGTGGCCTCCGCAGCAGGCATGATGGTGGATGCAGTCTGTTCGGGTCACCGTTGGCACTGGAACTTGGTCCTCCAGGGCCACAGGCTCCTCCCGCATCCGGCGGCTCAATCCCAGGGTCAACGGACACTTAGGGGCCAAAGGAGAAGACACGGCGAGGGCTGGTGAGCAATTGATATCTGCAGCAGGTGGTGAGGGCTCAGGAAACAGCGTACCCTGAGCCTCCCTAACGGGAATCAGGCAAGGCATGTCATCATAAACTGAAGAGGAATAAAATGACACTTGCCTGTTTTCCCAGTGATCGATGTTGCCTGCTGCAGCTGGTGTAATGTCATCCCTTTCTGTGGCTGCGGTGGAGATGGGCCCTGCAGGGGATTGTGGAGGAGCTGCCCCTGTCGTCATGGAGATGGACGCAGCTGGGGAAAAAATGGAGGACCTCTCGGCAGCAGGAGAGGATACCGAAGTGGAGCGAAGAACTGCAGCTACAGGCCAGGAAAGAGCTGAAGATCCAGCCGGAAAAGAGAGGGAGGAAGGCTAAACTGCTGAGGGAGGCTTCTGCTTCGGTGTCAGGGAAATGGCTGCCGGAGAGGTAGGAGAATTCCCTTGGCGGTCCGGAGCGGGACGACGGTGTCGCCGTGGAGCTGATGGAACAGGCGAGGAGGAGGCTGATCGCAAGGTGGGAGTGGAGGAAGGGAGAGTCTCAGCTCCCGGGGGTAGAAGCGCACGCTGAGTTTGACTTCCAGCAAATTAGCGACTCCACCCCAACACGTCATTTCATCCTTATGGGATGAGCAGTTCCGAGCACTGACCACCATGTCCTCAATCATTGAGACAAACTCCAGCTCATCCCGACTCCACTTCCTCCTCCTCCAGTCTGATTCGCCTGATGGAAACATGACAGCTCCACAGGACAGGTTAGTGAATAAAAACAAATGGGCAAAAATGCACTAACTGCAGCAGCTGGGTCTTATTCATGGTGGCAGTCTGCTGTCATGAATGGCCCCTCCGGGGCAGAGAGACAGACCCATGCGCTGGATTGCAGTAGTGACATTTACCCTGTATTTAGCTAATTTCTCCTTTTTGTAGTTTTTTTTTTAAATGTTATTGATGCTGTTATTGATGCTGTACCACTGATGTTAACTGGTGAGCGCCTAGCTCTCGTAACAAACACTCAAACACCTACTGTAAAGTGCTGGTAAATGAACAAGGATGCCTAGTGGAGATGGATAGAATTTAGAGAAAATAATGATAATACCTGATTCCAGTCAGACAGCTAAGCTAGCGCTAGGCGGTTTGGTCTCTAAAAAATAATTTAAAATGACATGATACAGTTAGGCCCAGAAATATTTGGACAGTGACACAATCTTCATGATTTGGGCTCTGCATGCCACCACACTGGATTTGAAATGAAACAACTACAACGGAATTGAAGTGCAGACTTTAAGGTTTAATTCAAGGGGTTGAACAAAAATATAGGATTGAACATGTAGGAACTGTAGCTATTTTTATACAAACGCTCCTCATTTCAGGGGCTCAAAAGTAATTGGACAAATAAACATAACCCTAAGTAAAATGTTATTTTTCAATATTTTGTTGAGAATCCTTTGCAGGCAATGACTGCCTGAAGTCTGGAACCCATGGACATCACCAAACGCTGGGTTTCCTCCTTTGTGATGCTTTGTCAGGCCTTTACTGCAGCTGTCTTCAGTTGTTACTTGTTTGTGGGTCTTTCTGCCTTAAGTTTTGTCTTGAGCAAGTGAAATGCATGCTCAATTGGGTTGAGATCTGGTGATTGACTCGGCCATTGCAGAATATTCTACTTCTTTGCTTTAAAAAAACTCCTGGGTTGCTTTTGCAGTATGTTTTGGATCATTGGTGAAGCGCCGTCCAATCAACTTTGCTGCATTTGGCTGAATCTCAGCAGAAAGTATATCCCTATACACTTCAGAATTCATCCGGCTGCTTCTGTCTTTTGTCACATCATCAATAAACATAAGTAACCCAGTGCCATTGGAAGCCATGCATGCCCATGCCATCACACTGCCTCCACCAAGTTTTACAGAAGATGTAGTGCTTTGGATCATGAGCTGTTCCAATTCTTCTCCAAACTTTCTTCTTCCCATCATTCTGGTACAGGTTGATCTTAGTCTCATCTGTTCAAAGAATGCTGTTCCAGAACTGGGCTGGCTTCTTCAGGTGTTTTTTTTTGGCAAAGTCAATTCTGGCCTTTCTATTTTTGAAGCTGATTAATGGTTTGCACCTTGTGGTGAATCCTTTGTATTTACTCTCATGAAGTCTTCTCTTTATGGTAGACTTAGATACTGATACACCTACTTCCTGGAGAGTGTTCTTCACTTGAGTGGATGTTGTGAAGGGGTTGTGAAAGGATTCTGCGATCATCCACCATTGTTGTCTTCCGTGGACGTCCAGGCCTTTTTGAGTTCCCAAGCTCACCAGTGCACTCTTTTTTTCTCAGAATGTAACAAACTGTTGATTTGGCCACTCCTAACATTTCTGCTATCTCTCTGATGGATTTCTTCTTTTTTTTTCAGCCTCAGGATGGTCTGTTTCACCTCCATTGAGAGCTCCTTTGACCGCATGTTGTATGTTCACAGCAACAGCTTCCAAATGCAAACGCCACACCTGGAATCAACTCCAGACCTTTTAACAGCTTAATTGATGACAGGTTAACAAGGGAAGAGCCCATGCAGCCTTGTTATTTTTTATTTTTTTTTTTTTGCAGCCTTCTGAGTCAATTGTCCAATTACTTTTGGTCCCTTGAAAAAGAGGCGGCTACGTATTCAAGAGCTGTAATTCCTAAACCCTTGCTCCAATTTGGATGTGAATACTCTCAAATTACAGCTGAGAGTCTGCACTTTAAGCCCATATTGATTATATAATTGTATCCTGAATATGTTTTCGTAAACAGCTAAAATAACAAAACTTGTGTCACTGTCCAAATATTTTTGGGCCTAACTGTATATTATCAGCTGTGGATTAATGAAGCAGATGGGAACAAGGAAGTCTAGTGGAGTACCTGGAATTTAAGGAACATAACAATAAAAACCATGTTTGCTAAGCTAATTATATGGTAGTGTAGCAGACACAAAATGCATATTGTAGCGTTGTAGAGACTTGAGTGAGTCAGACAGCGTCTCAGTCAGGAAGCAGAGGGTAAACAGCGGACGGGGGGTTTAAGGGTGAATGTATTGTGATGTTGGATGTCATGCAGTGTGATGCGGAATGCCATGCAGATGTGAGATGAGCGGTGGAGATATAAAGGAGAACCGTGCCTGAATGCTTTCATGCTTTTCTGTGTATAAATGATGAGAGAGTGTTAATAAACTTCGTCTGTTCGTAAACTGGCCTCATCATTTCCCACACTCTTCACAGTAGCACTATTAGCTCTGAAGCTAACATCTTGGGCTTAGAAGCATTAAATGGGCATTGGATCACTATCAGAGCCATTATCACGGTGATGGTTGTAACTGAAGACCAGATTATGTTTTAGTGATGCAAGTAAATGCAACCTAGAGGAGCTGTACTGAATTCTGGCCATTCTGCCAAAATGTTACCATATAATTATTTTACTGGAATAATGACCTAAGAAAGCATGTTATAATTTTTAAAACCCACAGACACACCATGTTTTAGTGAAGGGACCTTTAATTTATAGACCATGGGAGGAGGCAGTCTGCATGTCAGACTGAATCACGAGGACTGGTTTCTGGTTCCAGTAATGACACTGTACTGGAAAGTTACCACAAATAGCTGAGACACACACAGAAGACAGAAAGTCAGAATACATGTGGGACCACAATCTGGACTAGTTTCTGAGAACCAATATCTGCATTATAAAAACTAACTGAAAAGAAATAGCTCAAAATGTTCAGTTCTGAATGTTTTCTGAATTTGCGGCTATAGTACTGTCTGTTTCAGAATAAAATCAATGCCACACAACTGGGACACCCCAGATATCAGCTACTGCCAATATCGTTTTAACTGATATCAGACAATAAGGTGAGTATCAACATGAACATATAATATTCATGACTAGTTTGTATTTTTGCTAACACATTTAAGAGAAAACCCTCACAAAATTGCAACTTGGACAGCACGGTGGCGCAGTGGTTAGCACTGTTGCCTAACAGCTAGAAGGTTCCGAGTTCGAAACCGCAGGCAGGGGTAGGAACCTTTCTGTGTGGAGTTTGCATGTTCTCCCTTTGCTGCGTGGGTTTACTCCGGGGGCTCTGGTTTCCTCCCACAATTCAAAGACATGCATGTTAGGTTAATTGGTTGTTCTAAATTGTCCCTAGATATCTGTCTCCTATAGGCCCTTAGAATAGAGGGTTAGTACTAGTGAAGCGCTTTGAGTGGCCTTTGAGACAAGAAACAGCGCTATATAAGTACAGGTCCTTATCCCCTTAACTTTATGAGAAAAGAGTTGCAAATTTTTTCTTAAAAACGTTCCAGTGTCAAGTAATTTATACAGTGCTGTGAAAAAGTATTTGCCTCCTTTTCTGATTTCTTATATTTTTGCATATTTGTCAGTTAAATGTTTCAGATCATCAGACAAATTTTAATATTAGACAAAGATAACCCAAGTAAATACAAAAAGCAGTTTTTAAATTATTTCATTTATTAAGGGGAAAAAAAAGATATCCAGACCTACCTGCCCTTAGGTGAAAAGGTAATTGCCACCCTTGATGGCAACAACTGCAATCAAGCATTTGTGATAACTGACAATGGGTTTTTTGCATCGCTGTTGAGGAATTTTGGCCCACTCTTCTTTGCAAAATTGTTTTAATTCAGCCACACTGGAGGGCTTGAACTTGAGATCACGAACTGGTGGCCGGACATTCTCCTTCAGGACTTTCTGGTAGAGAGCAGAATTCATGGTTCCATCAATTATGGCAAGTCGTCCAGGTCCTGAAGCAGCAAAGCAGCCCCAACCCATCACACTACCACCACCATATTTGACTGTGGGTGTGATGTTCTTTTTGTGAAACGTGCTAGTTTTATACCAGATGTAATGGGATGCACACCTTCCAAAAAGTTCAACTTTTGTCTCGTCAGTCCACAGAATATTTTCCCCAAAATCTTGAATCATTAAGATTTTTTTGGCAAATGTGAGACAAGCCTTTGTGTTCTTTTTGGTCAGCAGTAGTTTTCACCTTGGAACTCTCCCATGGATGCCATTTTTACCCAGTCTCTTTCTTAATGTTTGGATCATGGACCACGTGACAAATGTGCAAAAATATGTGAAATCAGGAAGAGAGCAAATGCTTTTTCACAGCACTGTACATTTATGAGCAAAGAGTCACAAATTTATGATAAAAAAGTTAGAAATTTATGATAAAGAGTCACATTTCCATAAACACAGCAGCAAATTTGTTTCATATTTTTATGAAAAATTTCACACATTTATCACAAAAAAGTTGTATAGGAGGAAAATATCACAAATTTATACAGAAAATAATTACAAATTATGAGACAAATGACAACAAAAAAGTCACAAAAAATAAGATATAGTTGGCATATTGCTAGCTTAACCATTTCTCAAGTCAGTGATGCATTGCCAGTTACTGTTTAAGCAGTGTGGTTGCAGAACATCGACACCTGATTCACCTCAAAAGTCCAGTGCAGTGGCTCTCGCACATTTTTACTTTGGACATACATTAGTATATCCATTTCCTTGGTGAAAAACTATTCTGTCCTCCCAGGTAAACGCACCATTATGACAGCAATCAACCACAGATCACACACAACTGCATGCTAAAAATTCAAGATTCAAAGATTTTATTGTCAATACTACTATACATGCAGGACATACAGGAGACTTGAAATGGTGTTCCTCTTCATTGGTGTGCATTTTATAAAAAGAAAAGGAATAAGGCTGGAGAAAAAAAGAAAAAAAAGGAAAACAAACAGCAACAGCAGCAGTCTATGTACAGTGATGCAACCCGTGGTGCCAATGGCAGCCAGAAGGACCGTGACCTCCATAGAGATAAATGATTAGTGATAATAAACCCAGCAATCCCATATATACAGACAGCTAGAGATGAATACCCATAGCTGCATTTCAATGCGATAGTGTAGGTGCAGATAGTGACAGATATGATTGCACGTGGTCAGTATTGCAATGACATACAGACAGCAGCAGATATGGCATTTGTGCAAATGGTTGCAGTTAATGTGCAGCAAAAGTACAACAGAACAACAGTATTATTGTTGGCGTGCCAGTCTTTCTGTGCCAACAGCTGAGGTAGTTATTGTGCAGGTGATTGTGTTACCATCTTATGGGGGAAGGGGGAGTGAACAGAGTTCAGGGTCCTGATGGCCTGATGAACACAGCTGTTCAGCAGTTTTGTGGAGCGGGCCCGGAGGCTTCGGTACCTTTTCCCCGAGGGCAGGGGGCTGAAGAGGGAGTGAAGGGGGTGGGAGGTGTCACCTGTGATGCTGATGGCTCTGCAGGTGAGGTGGGTGGGGTAGATATCCGAGAGGGGGGTGCGGGGGGCAGGGGGGCACCGATGATCTTGCTGGCTGCTTCCACTATGCGTTGTAGTGTCTTCCGGAAGGCGGCAGTGCAGCTTCCATACCACACTGTAATGCAGTTGGTGAGGATGCTGTCAATGGTATCCTGGTAGAAAGACTGCATGATGAGGGGTGGGACGTGTTCTCCTCAGTTTGCGGAGGAAATGGAGCCGAGTTTGGGCCTTCTTAGCCAGTGATGTGGTGTTGTTGGACCAGGTGAGGTCCTCAGAGATGTGCACCCTTCGACAACCCCCAGGACCTTGGTGCTGCTCACCCTCTCCACAGCTGCACCATCGATGATCAGAGAGGGGGTGTTGTGTGTGACCCCTCCTGAAGTGGACCACAATCTCCTTGGTTTTTCCCACATTCAGAAAGAGGTTATTGTCTTTACACCACTGGACCAGTTGGCTCACCTCATTTCTGTAGTTGGCCTCCTCATTGTTGGTGATGAGGCCCACCACCATCGTGTGGTCCGCAAACTTGATGATGTGGTTGGTGCTGTAGGCTAGTACGCAGTCATGGGTCAGCAGAGTGAAGAGCAGCAGGCTGAGCACGCACCCTTATGGAGCCCCTGTGCTCAGTGTGATGGTCCGGGAGGTGTTGCTGCCAACCCACATGTTCTGTGACCTCCCTGTGAGAAAGTCCAACCAGAGAAAGGTTTTTGAGTCCTAAGTGTCTGAGTTTTTGTATCAGGTGCTGGGGGATGATTGTGTTGAATGCTGAACTGAAGTCCAAGAACAGCATGCGCATGTAGGAGTTTTTTGAATCCAGGTGGGTGAGGGCTGAATGGAGAGCAGCAGTGATGGCATCTTCTGTGGATCTGTTTGACCTGTATGCAAACTGGAATGGGTCGTGAGAGGGGCAGGGTGGACTTGATGTTCTGCATGACTAGCCGCTTGAAGCACTTCATTATAGTGGGGGTCAGTGATACCGGCCGGTAATCATTGTAGCTGGATTGGACAGGCTTCTTTGGCACTGGTATTATGGTGGCAGTCTCGAAGCATGTGGAGACAACAGCTTGAGACAGGGAGATGCTGAAGATGTTGGCCAGGACATTCTTAAGCTCCTCTGCGCAGTTCTTCAGGACGCGACCCGGTATGTTGTCTGGGCCAGCTGCCTTGCGTGGGTTGATCCTGCAGAGGGTCCTCGTCATGCTATCCGGATCCAGACTCAAGGCCTGCTCGTCCAGAGGAGGAGTGGTCTTCTGTGCTGGTCTGCTGTTTTGCGCTTCAAATCGGCCAAAGAAGTCGTTTAGGTTGTTGAACAGTGTGATGTCACTTGGACAGGTCTGAGGTGGAGGCTTGTAGTTGGTGAGGGTCTGTATGCCACACCAGAGAGAACGTGCATCTCTGGTGTTGCTGAAGTGTCCGGATATTTTCTTGTTGTATTGTCTTGCCTCCTTAATGCCACGGGACAGGTTGGCCCTAGCTATTGTTAGTCCTGCAGTGTTGCCAGTCCTGAAGGCTGCGTCCCAAGCCCTCAGGATTCTGTGGACCTCTGCTGTCATCCATGGCTTCTGGTTAGCACGAACAGTGATGGTCTTGCAGTGCACATCATCAATGCATTTGGCTATATATGCCACAATAACCTCAGTGTACTCCTCTCGGTTTGTGTGTCCATTGTGAGTGGCTGCATGCTTGAAAATTACTCAGTCTGTGGTATAAAGGTGCAGTAAGGTGAAGGTGCAGTCTAAAGGTGAAGTAATCAGGCAACGAGTAATTGGTTTATTGATGCTACACCCAAAACACACCTCTGAATAATTAAGAGGGTTAGGACAACCTTTTTGAACATTCTGCCAGTGCAAAATCTGTTTTTTTTTGCACCTCTTGCACACCCATAGATGATGTCTGAATTTTTGACTAGATCATCGTGACAGAGCCTGTAATGTTTGTTTTCAGAAGATTATACTGTAATATTTAAACCTGACTGAAACTGTCCTAAAATCTGTGGTCTCCAACATTTTTATATTTTTATTTATTTGTGTGTCTAGCTGCCTAACTGAACCCTTTCACATCTACAGTACCAGAATGACCATGATAAAACCATCAACCATCAGCACTTTCATGAATGTGATCCTCAATGGTCAGATCTTACCAGCTCAACTCGTCCGAATCCTCCCACTCCCAGCGTGTCGATGATGTTGAAGTCGGTCAGCTTCAGGCTGGAGAAGAAGGCGTTCTCAGCCTCGTACCTGGACACAGGGACACACAAAGATGGGTCATGAATAGATTTAGGAACCAAATCAGAGTAGTGGAAGCTCTCCACTCGTACCTGCAGCATTTGACCACATGGAAGAAGGGGAACTTCCTGGAAGTCTGGATGGAGAAGGAGGTGATGGGGAAGGAGGAAGGAGGAGCAGGGAGGCTGGTGAGACGCTCTCTGGGACCAGAGACGGGGACGGGAAGCAATTCTCTCATCTTTAAACTTTATTCCCCACTAGGTTAAAAAAACTCTGAAAGTCCTTAAGTCAACTGGGGGGTGATCAGAGATGAGAACTTGTTCAGGAATGCGACGGATAAAATGGACCTGAGCTGAGGATACTGATTCTCCTCTTGAAATTGTTCTGTAAAGTGTCCTTAGGAAAGTTTTCCCAAATGAGGAGCTCCGTCTCCAGATTACATGATGGTTTCTGCTGAGGACCAAAGAGGTTCTGGTGTGGCGGTACCAGTTTTTGGGATCCCTCAGATCTCTGAGCATCAAGGTTCTGTACAGACCAGTCCTGCTCTGTTAGAAATGTCAGAGTCCAGGAAACAATCTGAATGGAGCACTTGGAGGAATAATTTAACGTTCCAGACTTGGAGGAAGTTCAATTGAGCAAGCTCAGACTGAGGGAAGACCCTCTGAGGGTTCCACGTCTGCTTGGGATCAGTTCTGCAGGGGGAATGGAGAGTGGAGAGGATGAGCCTCTGCTGCAGCTGCTGCTATTTTTAAACTGTGGTTACATTACTGAGAGGTTCACCCAGTAAAACCAGCTCCAAGACTGCAGGACAGAGTGTCCCGACACCATAAAATTACAAGACGCCAAAAAGTTCAGTGACCCTCAGAGAGTAGCCACTGTTTAGACATAGATGGGAAGTGTGACCAAACTTTATCTTTAAGTTCCATGCAAAATCCTCTGAGAAATTAATGACAATATAAAAATAACTGCTGATCTCACAATGTTCAAAAAGTGAAAAAAAAAAAAAGAAAATCATATGAGTCCTGCTCTGGATATGCAACAGATTTTACACAGATACCTCCAAGCATGATGCTTCCACCAACATGTTTCACTGGTGAGGATGTGCAGTGTAATTTTGTGCCAAAGATACTTTAATTAGGAATTATGGCCAACGAGTCTTTTTTTTTTTTTTTTTTACAGCATTGGTCATGAAAAGACAAACTCAGACAAAAGAAGAAAGTGACCACAATACTTCACATCCTTCCTGAAGAATGAAGTAATTCTGACATTAAATGGTTTTGGTAGTTTTTTTCATTTCCATAAAAACCATCAGCAGATCATATTTTTTTGCAGTGTGAATGTTCTTGTGACTCCATCATCTTTCTGACCTCGAAGCGTTAATCTTCCCTCACTGTCACAAACTAATTTTAGGGTGTTTATTTGTTGCTTCGACCTGAACGACCGGCAGCAGCTTCTGTTTCTGCAGAAATCTGAACCCACAGCTTCCGGGAAGTAGATAAGCCCACTAGTGTTTTTTTTTTTCAATATGTTTGAAAAAAACCCCAAAAAACTCAATGACAACAGGACACACAAATTTTCCTGAATTATTCATTATTTTTATGATATTTTAACTATTTTCTTGCATGATTTTAGTTAATAATTAAAATTATTTTAAAAAGAACAAACTCAACTAAAAATAAGCTTTGACACAAGACACAACTACCATTTGGCTGACCTTGAATATGCTGACGATACCATCCTGTTCAGCCCATCCTGTAGTCAGCTGAGAGATGCTCTAGTTGTCTATCATGAAGAGGCAGTGGAGCTGGGCCTTCAGGTGAGCTGGGCGAAAACTAAGCTAATGCAGCTTGGCAGCGGACTGGACCCACCCCCGTTACAGCTCGGGAATGATGCCGTTGAGTTTGTCAATTCCTTTGTGTGTCTGGGCTCCACAGTGATCAACAATGGGGACATGAAATCAGAGATCAACCGCAGACGTGGCCTCGCTGCATCAACCCTGCAGGCACTATGGAAAGCTCTATGGCGCCATTGTTCAATCTCCCGAAAGACTAAGCTCTGCATATACAATGCGTCAGTCCTCTCCATTCTACTCTGTGGGTCAGAGACATGGCCACTGAATAAGACTCTGGCCTTGAGAGTGGATGGGTTTGATAGTTGGGCCCTCAGAACCATTGAGAACATCAGGTGGCCCCGGCGCACTTCTAATGATGCGCTCTGAGCCCGCATACATCAGCCTGCAGCATCCCACCTTACTACACAGTGACATATCCGCTGGTTTGGCCATGTCCTCCTCCTCCCATCAGAACACCCGACAAAAGCCATCCTCATGTTCGACCCCAGGGCCTCAGGGTGGAAAAGACCTTGGGGCAATCCACGCACCAGATGGCTCAATGTGGTGGAGAGAGATCTCCGACAGCTCGGAGTCGCTGTTGACAATGCAGAGGAGCTGGCCAAAAAAACGGCAATGTTGGCATGCACTGGTTAACCTGATTGGCTTTACGCATGATGATGGCCACCCAGCCCTCACCTCGCGGAAGTAGTAAGTAAGTAAGTACACAAGAGGATGAAAAAATGTAATACATAAATGGCTCAATACTGCAAGACAAATGTAAGACCATAAAAACTAACCATACGATGGTTTCTGATCATTTTTATTTTGTAAGATTCTTCTTCTTCTTCTAACCTTAATTTTACACACTTTTGACCAATTCTCATGACTTCTGGGTAAAAGAAAATGTTAACCCCCCCCCCCCACACACACACACACACACACACACAAAAAAAAAAAAAATAAACAAAGGAAAAGTAAAATACAGAATCCTGGGGTGGGAGCTTTATTATGCCATGACCGTCAACTGACATAATTATCTAGAAGTGCCAGTTAAAACAGGGTAAATACAGGGACAAAATTATGCTACCTTGTTTTTTATCACCCACCTCCCCAACTGTTATTACCGTATTTTAACATATTTTTATGCTTTTCTTTAAAGGGGTCATTGACTGAAAAATGGTGTGTTTGTAGGTTTTAATTGTCTCAAATGTGTCAACTGGTCATGTAATTAGCCAAAATTTTTTCCAATCAACAATCTGAAAAAAGCACACTGCCTTTATCTCATTTTTCTCTCAGAGAAACTCCCCAAAATGTTTTTTGACTCTTCCTGGTAATTTTTCTATGTCAAGTGTTCAAAAGCCCACCCACTGCTGTCCTTGAGACCCGCCCACTGCTCTATTATTGGCCCGCCTAGCTGTCTGTCATGTAGATGGAGGGGTGCTAAATGTAGCCTATTAGCCCCTGAGCTATGAGCCCCCTAGCTAATACCAGGAAGCGTGAACCAAGCGCGGCTTATATTGTTATTTTCTTCAGATCTTAGTCACCCTAATAACCATCCCTGTTACCACCTGGTTCATCGGTCCACAATATACCCCATGTCACTACAGCCCATCTCCCTGTGGTTTCACCGTGATTCCACAGCCAGCACCGTCATTCCGGTCGTGGCTGCACCTCCTGAGCTCCCCCACTGTCCTTCGGGGCTCCACGCGACTCCACTCTACTCTTGCAGGCAACATTGGGGAGCCGCTTCGTGACGGCACATCCCCCAGCTAGCTGTGGGAGAGGAGTGGAGTCCCGCAGAGTGAGACATTGCACTTTGAGATCCAGCAGCTCGGCTTGGCCAGCGGCCTCGGGTTGCAGCGTGTGGTGCAGTTTGTTGTGGCATCCCAGCAAGATTGTTGGGAGATGGGCTGGAATGACGCGAGATACATGACCGACTGTGGATCAGTGAACCAGCGCTGCTCATCCAAGCTAGGAGGAGACTAGAAACTACTCAGCTAATGGCTAACTGATGGAAGAGGAACGGTGGAGTTGAACAGCTGAAGGATGTGTCTTAAAGTGACAGGCTTTAACTCAGAGTGTTTCAAGAAAGCCAGGAAAAATTAAAAAAAAATGTAATTTGCTTCAGTAATTAAAAAAATTAAAGAAAATGTGAACAAAATATATCACAAGCACTTCATTAAGACATGTGAGCTGTTTAAGTGCGGAAAAAGTGCAGTCAGTGACCCACTTCACTGCATTTACTGCAGTTTTTGCTGCATTTTTTGAAGTTCTTGTGCTTTTTTGCCATTTTAAAATGTTTATTCCTTGTCATGACTGTTTTCCCCTGTTTTTATTATAGTTTCCTTCCTGCGTTTTTTCACCGTTTTTGCTCTTTTACTCATTTTCCCTCCAATTTTTTCCCAGTACATTCCCTGTGCTAACCCACTAATTTGTGGATTATATTATAAAGTGCTACTTTTGCTATGTCTCTTACTAAATGTACAATTTTTTGCTTGTTTGTTTGTTTGTTTTAAATTCCATGACATTTTCCCCCCAGATATCTGATACTGGTGATGACTCTGACACTGAACTGTTCATCAGCAACGCATTAGAGGAAAACAAAGACCAGTCAGTGACCTGCAGAGTTTCTGTAACTGCAGCTGCTGTTATTGCTATTATTATTATCAGTTGTTGTATAAGCAGAGTCCAGTTTCTGCTGTAACCTCTCTCTCTCTCTCTCTCTTGCTCTCTCTCTCTCTCTCTCTCTCTCTCTCTCTCTCTCTCTCTCTCTCTCTCTCTCTCTCTCACACACACACACACACACACAGCGGAGCCAAAAAAGGCATCAGCTGCAGTTTAGATTGATTATTTCAGATTTTTTTTTACTGTAAAATATGAGAAATGATCAGTCTCCAAACCCACAACTGAGCACATTAGTGTACGTGCATGCATGTGTGTGTATCTGTCCATGTGTGTCCAACCTACTTGGCCTTAACCTCGGCGTCCTCGTAGCCTTTATTGGAAACGTCCTCCAGTCCACCAATCAGATGCTTGAATGAGCTGAAGAGGAGGGAAGGAAAGGAGCCAATTAGAGCTCAGGCTTTAATCAGAGTTCAGGTCAACCCTCCAAAACGCATCTGAATCTGGTCTGCCATGTTATTTTATGTGGCCCATGGGAGCTTAAGCAGAATACAATTTTCTTCAAAGTAGGAGTCTGTGCTGACAAACTCCATGTCCCACAATGCATTGCAATTTTGGCATCTGTTCAATGGTGGCATCCAACCATGGAGTGGCAGTGTTCAGACATCAGTCATTACCATCAGCAAAAAAAAAAAAAAAAGTTTTTTTCCCAGAAAAGAAACGAAAAATCATCGTAGAGGGAAAACTATTTAAAGACAGATGGGAAAGTGAATACATGTTTGTGCTGAAAAGAGACAAACCGGTATGTCTTCTTTGCAAAGAGTGTTGGTGCTTAAGGAATACAATTTATGGTGGTAATTTGAAACCACAGTCAGGTATGCTTACTTTAGCCACCAAGAAAAGCAACAAAAGTCCCAAGAATTAAAAAACAGACTGCTGTCTCAGCAGGTGAAAAAATGATGCTCCTGTAAGGGCTAGTTTTATTGTTCCTGAAGTTATTGCCAAAGCTTCCAAGTGTTTGTCATGTAAGATGCAGTTTTAAAGCAATGTATGGTAAAGGTGAGCAGGTGTATCAGAAACACACTTTTAACAACAATAGCCTGTCAAAAAAATACTTTTACAAGCCGAGTTAGGCAATTAGTGCCAAATGTAGCTAGACTGTTTAATTTTTATTGTATATATTTTCAATTTTCTGAATCGTTTTTATTCTATATATTTTTTACAATTCAAGACTTGTAATTTATTTATTTCATATTTTTGTTTCTTTAGGTATATATTTTGTAATGTTCTGTACTTTTTCTTATTTTTGTTTTATATATTTTCTGCTATTTAAGACTTGTGAATTACACAACATAACAAAAATAATTTTTTTGTAAGTTGTCTGTGTTTTTTCAACTGATTTAAGACAATTTTGCACCGCTGAATCAGAAAATGACATCCGTTTCTCTCGATCAGGTCAGGTTTTTATGCTAAGTTGTAAGTAGTTGTACAGCAGTTGTACAGTTGTACTGTAAATTGAAAATAGACATTGATAAAGGTAAGTACATGTAAATTGAATGTTACATCATCATTGTTCAAAATTCATAGAATTTCATGAAATGAAAAAGACTTTTGCATCGTATAAAGCAAAAATACCCATACATGTAAACAAAAACCTAAAAAACATGTGGCCATAGTTCAAAAAGTTGACCTGATTGAGCAAAACCAATGTGATTTTTGGATTCAGCACATCAAAATTGTCCTAAATCAGCTATAAAAACTTCGACAATAAATTTGGTGTTGACCATTGTTATTCATGTTTCCACATTTTTACAATTTTTTTATTTTTATTGTAGCTATATATTTTCAACTTTCTGTATTAAGGAAAAAAAAGGATTACACTGTTACGCCAACTGAAGTCATCCCAAGTGCAGAATTAGAAAACTTTTATTCTGGTTCTGGGGCTGGCTTTTCCCCCGGACAGACCAGGGGAAAGAGCCCAACACCTATTCATGTATACGGTCTAAAAGAAACAACTGGCCCTTTGAAAGTGAATGCAAGGCTGATGTGGCCCAGGATGAAAATGAGTCTGACACCCCTGCTACAAACTATTTCATTCAGTTTAGTCTCAACAGAACTTCTGATATGCGTTTTTCATGTTTCTGTGTGGTCGACAAGCCATTTAATGCTTTAGACAATGAAACCAGCAAAGAAACAAAATTATTTTCTAACTTTAAAATGAAGGTAAAACAGCCAAGTTAGAACAATAAACTGGTCTGTCAACATTGTTAATTTCTCAGAAATTTGACACTTTTCTCAAAAATGTTTTTTCCAAAGATTACCAATTCTTTTCTACTAAATTCATGACTTCTTTCTAATAAATTTGCAAGCTCTTATGAGCAGGTTTGTGATCGTTTTCTTTAAATTTTCCAAATTTTCAACAGAAAATTGAGACTATATTTAATTAGGTATTTATTTAGTTTTTTTGTTTTTAAATTAAATTAAAAAATTCACAGGTATTGGTCAAAACAGCCTCAGAGCCAGGTTGAACTCCATCCATTTTCTATCACTTTTACGAGGGTCCGGGTTGCGGAGGCAGCAGCTCAAGCAGAGAAGCCTAGACTTCTCTCTCCCTGGCCACCTGCTCCAGCTCTTCAGAGAGGATACCAAGACGTTCCCAGGCCAGCTGGGGAGACGTAGTCTCTCCAACGTGTCCTGGGTCTGCCCCGGGATCTCCTCCCAGAGGGCCCTGCTTGGAACACCTCAAGTGGGAGGCATCCAGGAGGCATCCTGATCAGATGCCCAAACCACCTCAACTGGCTCCTTTCGATGTGGAGGAGCAGCAGTTCTACTCTGAGCCTCTCCTGTGTCCTGGATGACTGAGCTCCTCACCCTATTTCTAAGAGTGAGCCCAGCAATCCTACGAAGAAAGCACATTTCAGCCTCTTATATCTGCATTCTCATTCTTTCGGTCATTACCCAAAGCTGATGACATAAGTGAGGGTAGGGTTGTAGACTGACTGGTAAATCAACAGCTTTGCCTTAGAGCTCAGCTCCCTCTTCACCACAACAGACCGGTACAACATCTGCATCACTGCAGATGCTGCTCCGAACCATCTGTCAATCTCTTACTCCATTCTCTCCTCACTCGTGAATGAGACCCTGAGATACTTAAACTCTTCCACTTGGGGCAGGAATTTGTTCCCAACCCGGAGAGGTCAATCCACCCTTTTCCGGCAGAGGACCATGGACTCGGACTTGGAGGTGCTGATTCTCATCCCAGCCGTTTCACACTCAGTAGCAAACTGTCTCAGTAAGACCTTTAGGTCATTGCTGGATGAAGCCAACAGGACAACATCATCTGCAAACAGCAGAGATGAGATCCTATGGTCACTAAGCATGACATCAGCCATTCCTTGGCTGTGCCTAGATATCCTGTCCATAGAAATTATGAACAGGATCGGTGACAAAGGGCAGCCCTGGCGGAGTCCAACTCTCACTGGAAACGAGTCTGAGTGTTGGCAATATGAACCAAACTCTTGCAACAGTCGTATAGGGACTGGATAGCTTGTCACAACAAGTCCGATACCCTATACTCCCACAGCACCCCCCACAAGAGACCATGAGGGACACGGTCGAATGCTTTCTCCAAGTCCACAAAACACATGTGGACTGATTGTGCAAACTCCCACGAACCCTCGAGGATTCTCAAGAGGGGAAAGAGTTGGTCCGATGTGCCAAAGAGTTGGTTCAATGGGACGAAAACCACATTGCTTCTCGTGGATCTGAGGTTCAACCAGTGGTCAGACTTTCCTCTCCAGTACCCTGGCATAGATGTTCCCAGGGAGGCTTAGAAGTGTGATCCCCCTAAAGTTGGAACACAACCTCTGGTCCCCCTTCTTGAAGAGAAGAACCACCACCCCAGTTTGCCATGCCAAAGGCACTGGCCCCAACCTCCACCAGTGTTGCAGAGGCATGTCAACTATGACAGCCCTACAACATCCAGGGCCTTGAGGTACTCAGGGCCACTCTTGTCCACTGCCGGGGCCCGGCTACCAAAGAGTTTTTAACCACTTCAGCGACTTCAGCCCCTATGACAGGTGAGTCGCCCCCCTCGTCCTCAAGCCCTGGTTCCTCTGTGGAAGGTGTGTCAGTGGGATTGAGGAGATCCTGAAAGTATTCCTTCCACCGCCTGACGATGTCCCCAGTCAAAGTCAGCAGTGCCCCATCCGCACCATACACAGTGTGGACAGGGAGCTGCTTTCCCCTCCTGAATTGCCGGACAGTTTGCCAGAATCTCTTTGAGGCTGACCAAAAGTCTTGTTCCATGACCTCACCAAACTCCTCCCACACCAGAGTTTTTACTTCAGCAACCACCTGAGCTGCGCTACGCTTGGCTTGTCGGTACACCTCAGCTGCTTCAGGAGTCCCACAAGCCAACCAAGCTCGATAGGGCTCCTTCTTCAGCTTGATGGCCCCCCTCACCACTGGTGTCCACCACTTGGTTCAGGGGTTGCTACCACGAGACGCACCAACAACTTTGTGGCCACAACTTTGGACAGCTGCTTCAACATTGGCGGTGGAGTATATGGCCCATTCAGACTCCATGTCTCCAGACTCCCTTGGAATGTGGTTGAAGTTCTTCCGGAAGTGGGAGTTGAAGACCTCTTAGACAGGGGCCTCAGCCAGATGTTCCCAGCACACCCTCACAATACGTTTGGGTCTACCAGGTCTGAATGGCATCCTCCCCTGCCACCAAATCTAACTCACCACCAGGTGGTGATCAGTTGACAGCTCTGCACCGCTCTTTACCCGAGTGTCCAAGACATATGGTTTGCAGGTCTGATGACACGATAACAAAATCGATCATTGACCTGCAACCTAGGGTGTCCTGGTGCCAGGTGCTCACATGGACACCCTTATGCTTGAGCATGGTGTTTGTTATGGACAAACTGTAGTTGGCACAGAAGTCCAATAACTGAACGCCACTTGGGTTCAGATCGTGCAGGCCATTCCTCCCAATCACGCCCCTCCAGGTTTCACTGTCTTTGTTCACATGCACATTGAAGTCCCCCAGTAAGACAATGGAGTCTCCAAGAAGAGCACTCTCCAGCATCCCAGTCAGAGACTCCAAAAAGGGGTACTCTGAGCTGTCATTTGGTGCATAGGCATTAATGATGGTCAGGACCCATTTCCCACCACAAAAGTGCAGGGAAACTACCCTTTCGTCCACCGGGGAGAACTCCAATATCAAGACAGCAAGGCGGGGGGATAAAAGAATACCCACCCCTGCTCATCACCTCTCACCTGGGGTAACTCCAGAGTAGGCCAAGCTCCTGCCCCTCTCCAGGAGACTGGTTCCAGAACCGGAGCTCTGCATTGAGGTGAGCCTGACTATATCTAGCCGGTATCTCTCAACCTTGTGCACCAGCTCAGGTTCCTTCCCCACCAGAGAGGTGACAGTCCACGTCCCAAAAGTCAGTTTCGAAAGCCGAGGATCAGACCACTAAGGTCTCTGCCTTCGACCGTCACCTAATCCACATTGCACTAGACCCCCATGGTCCCTCCTGCAGGTGGTGAGCCCACTGGAGGGCGGACACATGTAACTCCTTCGGGCTAAGCTCGGCCGGGTCCCATGGGCAGAAACCCGGCCACCAGGCACTAGCCATCGAGCCCCTTCCCCATGCTTGGCTCCAGGGCAGGGCACTGGTAACCCCATATCAGGCAGGGTACACTGAATCCTTGATCTTTCTTTCATCATGGGAGTCTGTTGGATTGCTCTTCTTCTGACCCTTCACTCAGGACCAGTTTGTTTTGGGAGACCTACCAGAGGCAAATTGCCCTGGACAAATTGCGTAACACCCGTGACCAACAAGTTTGCTGCAGCAGTACATCAGAGAATAATTTATCAAATGTTGGCTTGGCTTTACAAGCCACCACCATTACTACATGATGGTGGTGCCGCCCTTCATTCGGTGGGTGGCACCACAGTCCAGTCAGCAGCTGTGTTTTTTTTGATGATATCTAGTTTATGCAGGCGCGGCTGTAAATATTATATTGATCATCGACAATGACTTTTGGGTTTACACAACATGCTAAAAAATGTCAAAATCGTGTCATCAGACCTTTAAAACATCTTTCAACATTATTGATTTAAACATTGTGACTGTTTTCGCACCCAAGTATCTGACATTTCAAGATTGTCTCCTGTGTATGCAAGTGATTTTTTTTAAATATTTTTCTTTCTTTTTGTATTATGCTTTTAATAATGATGCTCATTCACAGAATTGTAATTATGAGGATGCCAAGTCCAAACAGATAGGGTAGGTAATTTGAGAAGAAATGATGATGATGATTATTATTATTATTATTATTATTATTATTATTATTGTATAGTTAATAATGCTAATATTACTACTACCACTACAACTCATCATCATCATCATCATCATCATCATCATCCGTATTTACTTTTGACAGGACACAATTATTCCCTCAGTTGGGGTGGGTCCTTCTTGACTGCACTTCTCAGAGTCCTAATTACTACTACTACTACTACTACTAATAATAATAGTTCAGGGGTGTCCAACCATGTGCCATGGAGAGCCAAGACCCTGCAGGTTTTACCTCCAACCAGTGTCTTCAACAGCAGATTTCAGTGAACTTCTTCCCACTGATTGCTGATAAGTGAAAACACCTGCTGAAGAGACTGGGTAGAAGAGAAAACCTGCAGGGTCTTGGCTCTCCATGGCACATGGTTGGACACCCCTGTAATAGTTAATGCCACTACTACTACTAATAGTAGTAGCAGTAGCAGTAATAATAACAACAAACAAGTAGCAACTTTTAAAGATTGTCTGCTGTATATACAAGTGATTTTTTAAAGGTTTGAATATAGAACTAACACTTATATATGTTTTGAAGGAACACATATTATACAACAGTTAGTTCTGACCGAGCAATTTGATTGGACAAAAGGGATTCCAGGAGTTACTATATTCCACGATAACTGCACTCCAACGTTTCACTGGATATGTATCAGTCCGCTTCAAAGGTGTTCTAATAACTGTTAATTACTAACAGTAACTTACTATCAAGTCTACAGACATGAGAAATGCAATACTGTATTGGATACCTTCATTTCCACAGTGAGGCACTGTTTGAAAAGAAATATACATCCGTGACCCGGAAGTCCTACCCTTTTGAAAAGAACTTTGAGTTTACAAAGTCTACCCTTGTATAAACATCGTGAAGCTAGTTCATGTCTATTTAGAAAAAAATAGGCAGTGGTAGAGTTGGATTTATTGTCTCAATTAACAAACCACAATAGCTTTGTGGTGATGGACTCTTTGTTTCATCTGAAAATGCCAAGAAAATAAGAAAATGTGAGCAAAGTGTGCAGAAGCCAAATCACTAGCATGCTAACTAGCCACTGGCTTCGACCACTTTTTGATCTCGGTCCTTCTGCGGTACCAACTCAACATGTGACCAATATGTTTTATAAACATTGACTTTTGCACTTGACAATATTTAATTTGTTTACATATGTGTGAAATGACAATAGATGCCTTCATGCTGATTGAGTATACACTGACTATTATAGCTCTGTGGCACTGATGTGGAAATATCTGAAAATGTCCTGATAGTGAGTCTGTGACTGTAGTGACAGGGGAGTCTCCAGCAGAGGGAAGCAGGTGCTCAAACATAAGCTTTAAAGGAGCCGCACACACTCACTCTCTGTCAATGACTAGGCAGGTGACCTCGTCCACAGCAACGACGTTGGCCGTTCTGACGTCCTCTCTGAGGATAAAAAACAAACACATTTTAGTGACTCACAGTGAGGAAAAAAACTTGTATTCACTCACGTGCATATTAACAAAAGTTCATCAGCATGTGTTCAAAGGACAACTGGACAGTCAACTTTGACATGTGTTTCTATCTACTTATTGACTGATTGCAAGGCTGTATCTGCATGCATTTCTGCAAGACATCAAAAGAACTGGAACTCTTTTCCAGACACAGGAGTCCCCTGGCTGGTTAACAGGTTTAAAACGCTTCAAATTGGATTCACTTTTCAGAAGTTAAAACTACATCCTTCTAAAAGTAAAAGATGTTTATTTACAAAGTACTTCTCTAATGTCAAAGATAACTCAAAGCAAGCAGACTGTATTCTAAACTTTTATTCTAAGAGTTTAAAGTGACACATCGGTGAAAATCAAGTTGTTTTTTTTTCTTGTTAACATGTCTATTACATGGTTTTATGACTTAGGAGACATATCAAGAGCTAAGTCACTCTGATGTGTCATGTTTGTTTTTCTCCTGTGAAAGTTCAGTTAAGCTCCTTTCCTTGGAAAAGGGCAAATTGAGACTGTTTTTGTGATGTCACTATATCAGGTGAACCAATCAAGATTAAGCACTGGCTGTTCAAATTTGCCAGCTTGCAGGCTTCTGTGTTCTGTTGGGTGGGATATGGGTGGGCCTAATTAGATCCTGGTGTTTGAAGGAGGAGGAAAAGGGAAAAGATTTTTACAAGCAACTGTAAAACAAAACAAAACAAAACAGCTTCCACGCAGGGACCCTCTGGTCTGTCTACCAGACTATCAAGGAGCTGTGCCACGCCGGCAAGAAACGGTGGTCATTGTCACCCCTGTTAGCCGCCGATGGCATAAGCCTCATCATGGATCCGACAACCAAACTCCAACGATGGCGGGAGCACTATGCAAGCGTCCTCTGCAAGCCCCCTCCTCCCACCTTGGACAAGCTGCAGCAGTATGCCAATGTTGAAGACAATTTGATCAGCTTAGCCCCGCCCTCAATCAGTGAGCTGTCAGAGAGCATCAAGAAGCTCCCCTTTGGGTGAGCCCCTGGCGCTAATGGAGTTATGGCAGAGATGATGAAAGACGCCCTCACCTCTGTCATCCTTTGGCTGGAACATCTGTGTCGCTTCATCTGGGCAGAAGAACGCATCCCTGGGGAGTGCAGGGACGGGGTCATTCTGTCCTTCTACAAGAAAAAGGGTGACCATCGGAGCACAGCCAGCTATTATCCCATCATGCTGCTTTCCATCCTCGGCAAAGTAATCACCGCTGTCATCCTAAGCCGCATCCGCCCCCTGCTCCTTCCCGAGCGCTGCCACCAGCAGGCCGGCTTCACCCCTCGCCAGTCCACAGCGGACTGCATCCTTGCCTTGAGTGTCCTGGTGCAGCAATGGAGGGAGTATCACCAACCTCTTTATGCAGACTACGTTGACCTCAAAGCTGCCTTTGATTCCCTAGACAGGAACACCCTCTGGCAACTCCTCTGTGGCATTGGAGTCCCGTCCAAGTACATCAACATTCTCCAGGACCTCTACTCCAACACCACGTGCAGGGTCCGTGCCAAGGGTGACATGTCAGACCCTTTTGTCACCATCTTAGGAGTCCAGCAGGGATGCATCACTGTGCCAAACCTCTTTAATGTTGCGGTTGACTACTGGGTCAAGAACGCAATGGAACGCTGCCCCAATCTCGGAGTTGACTTCCACTCCCACTTCACAGACCTGTGCTACGCAGACAACATGGTGCTTTTCGTCACGCACATAGACATAATCGCTGAGGCACTGGAGCTGCTTGCAGAGGAAGCATCGCCCCTGGGCTTCACCATCAGCTGGGCAAAGACAAAGATGCAGTCACTTTCAGACTTCTTGCTTCCACTACCTCAAGTCATCACCATTAACAACGAGTCAGTTAAGACTGTCAACGACTTTGTCTACCTTGGATGTAAGATCACTAGCTCATGCTCGTCAGACCCAGAGATCACTTTCCACCTGCAGCTGTCTTGCAGTGCTTTTTGGCCACCTCCAGAGAGTCTGGCGGAGCGGGAAGAGCTGCACACCCACAAAGTTGTGAATCTTTAACACCTGTGTGATCCCCATCCTCCTTTACGGGTCCGAGACCTGGACCCTCTCCACCACAAACCCCCACTATCTGGATACATTCCACTGGACCTGCTTCCGTGGCATCCGATGGTTCCACCACACCACAAACGATGAGGTTTACAGGAGGGCTGGCTGCCCCATCCCCATCTCCGCCATCATCAGAAGAGGGAGTCTGCAGCTCCTTGGCCACATGACCGGGTTGGAAGAAGGGACACCGGCCAAGCAGGCCCTCTCTGCCAGCACCCCCTCCCCCCCGGGCTGGTATCACCTCCAAGGTCGGCCCAGACTGTCCTGGATGACCCAGGCCACAATGATAAGACCTCTGGCTGACCTCATTGCCCTAGCCCAAGATCGCCCTGCTTTCAGACGATTGTCCACAACGGTCACTTAAGTGGCCAGGCAAGGATTAAGTTACGTAAGTAAGTAAAACAATGATTTTTTTGTGGGGAAAAAAGGGAACAAGATACCCTTTTACTCAATGTAGATTTGCTTTTAAGAGGATTTATATCCACTGCAGTGCATCTTTAACAGGTTTATAGCTAGGGTCAAATTAGTAGCACCAATTAATTAACAGATCTACATAACTTTTTTGTTAATCGAATTAAATCCATCACTCTTGTGTTGAAAATGTATTTGCTAATGTAAACTAGAAGCAGTAATATACTTTCCTCTGTTGCCTCTATTACCCTCTGTGGTAGCTTTGTTTTAGAGGCCCTCTGGTCAGTTTTTAAGAGAAAATAAATATGCATGCTCCCACTAGTCTGTCCTGACTGGCTCTCCATGCCTGGTAAAGGACTAACACAGAAGTTACTGTTTTACTTCCAGATGAAGCCAAACACAAGCAAACTCCAACCCAAACACCAGAAAAGCATAAAAATGGAGGAAAATTCTGCTGCTTCACATTGTTGCAATGTGAAAATGCAGTTTGATAATCTATGTGACGTGAATGTTTTTCCCCTGCGCATCAGAAAAAAGATCACACATCACACCAGTTCAGTACAAAATCTTCATCTAGGCAATATTTTCAGCCAACAGTGGAGCAGTTTGGTCATGCTAGCTCAATGCTTTTTAAAAAAATATTCAGCCCATAGCACCATTACAAGGTGTTTTAAGTTCCATATGAATGTCAGATATGACGTTAATGCTAACTGTTGTGGCTAACATTAGTTGCTTTCTGCACCAACATATAACATTAGCTAGCTAACATCTTCCACATACCATCATTGTAGCACAGCTTCTTGATGATCTTCAGCCACAAGTTGTCCTTGAATAGTGTTGTTTATTTGATGAAACTGAATGTTTTGTATGGTCTTTTTTCCAAGCCTGCTGCCAACAAGGTCTGTGGACTCATTTTGCCATATTTAAATTACTGCACAGAGGTTTGGGGCAATACATACAGCAGGGAAAATAAGTATTTAACATGTCAACATATTTCTCATTCAACATATTTCTAATGGAACCATTGACCTGAGATTTTCACCAGATATCAGTCACCATAGCAGTCTGTCGTGGGCGACAATGACCGTTTCATTTAGGTCTGATCAGATTCCTCCACGCAGCTCTGTCCTTAGCTTTCCACTGCCAGGAACTCCTGTCTATATCCAACTTGTTCACATTTTTTTTTACAGTGTCTTTAACTCTGAGCCTTGGTCTACCCTGATTGCGTTTGCCCTCGCATAACTGTGAGTAGAGTAACTGCCGAGGTAGACACTGGTGGTCCATCCTCTCAACATGTCTGAGTCATCTCAGGTTCATCTGTATTAGCATGTCCTCCATTGATGATAGACCAGCTCGTTTCAACACTTCTTTGTTGGTTATCTTGTCTTTCCATGAGATGTTCATTATTGCTCGAAGGTGTCTCATCATGTACGCGTGGAGTTTCTTTACCTGCACTCTGTAGACAGTCCAAGTTTCAGCACCGTACAATAGAGTAGCCAGTACTATCGCTCTGTACATTTTGCATTTCACATAGATAGACACATGTCGATTGTTCCACAGTCTCTCCCTCAAGTTTCCAAACACAGCACTCGCTCTTCCCATTCTGAGAGATAGTTCATCCTCCAGCCTAGCATTCTCTGAAACAGTACTCCCTAGATACTTGAAAGTCTTGCACTTGACTAGTGGCTCTGTACCAATGCTGATCTCTTCTGGTAGTGATGTTGATAACTGGAACTTTGGTGGTTGATAAAGGCACTCTGTCTTCTTGATGTTGATTTTGAGGCTGAATTGGCTAGCTGCTCTTGCAAATTTCTCCTCTAAAGATTGCATATCTTCCACACTGTGTGCAACTAGAGCACTGCGTTGGCAAAGAGCATTTCTCTTACTACCTTTATCCATGTCTTACTCTTGGCTTTAAACTGTGCCACACTGAACAAGTCTGCTTCTTTCCTTGTTTGAATGTATACTCCTTCTGAAGTGTCTTTGAAGGCCACCTCAAGCATGGCTGCCAGATATAGCGAGAAGAGTGTAGGTGCCAGCGCACAACCTTGTTTCACCCCGTCGCTTACTGAAAAGTCTTTAGATACTGAACCACTCATTGCCACGTTGGCTTGCATACCTGTATGGAGTGCCTCGATCAGGCTGACAAACGTCTCTGTACAGCCATATTTCTTGAGTACCTGCCAAAGTCCTTGTCACGAAACAGTATTGAAGGCTTTACTGAAGTCTATGAAGACTACACAAAGCGGCATGTTCTGTTCGATACACTTTTCTTGAACCTGTTTCAAGCAGAAAATCATGCCCATTGTGCTTCTTCCACTTCTAAAGCCGCACTGGGTTTCTGGTAGTACATTCTGTGAGATGTGTTCATTGAGTCTATTCAGTAGTACACGAGGGAATCTTACCAACAGTGGCTAGCAGTGATATACCTCGGTAATTTCCACAATCTTTCCTGTCACCTTTCTTGAACAAAGGCACAATGCTTGCATCCTTCCAGTCTTGAGGTACTTTCTGGGCATCCCATATCTCTTGGATGAGCTTGTGCAGGCAGTTGGTCAGCTGAGCACCACCAAATTTCCACACTTCTGCTGGAATTCCATCCCTTCCTGGAGCTTTACCATCCTGTGTTGTCCTGATAGCTGCCATTAGTTCATCAAGATTTGGTGGTTCATCCAGACTTGATACAGCTGGTCGTTGCACTAGAGCTTCTTTAGCCTCTTCAGTGAGATCTCCAGGGTTGTTTAGTAGTTGGTCAAAGTGGTCTGCAAATCTGTCCAGGATCTTGTCTTTCTCCTGCAAAACCGTTTCACCATCCACTGACATAATTATCAGCCCAGGAAACACGCACGCGGGCTCAGGTAAGATTTAATAGCTTTATTCAACAGCAGAGGGGTGTTTGGGTGCGTGTATGAGATATGGTTGTGGATTGTGGGTGGACGCTGAGAGTCGGGAACAGAGCAGCACGCCGTGCAGCCAGACAACCCTATGGGAAGAACAGAGACAGGGAAATTAGCTGGGCTTAACCACATGGGGAAGTGATACTGAGTGATGCTTACTTGCAGAGGGGAAGGTGGCTGGCGTTGGCTAGGATCTTCGGCCTGGGAGACAGCACCCTGCTGCGCGCATGACAAGACGTGGAGATGCAGGAGGAGGAGATGGCGAAGATGGGAGAATCCGCCACCAGGGAATCCACCTGTGCACAGGGGTGAGACTGATAGACAGGTAAGGGGTAAAATAGCTTACATGCTGAAGCGATGAGTGGCAGGACGGGAAGGGACAATCCTGTCGAGGGTTTGAGCGTGTGGTAACACAGATGGCTCCAGACCGATGCTCTGGGCCGAGTGGGCTAAATAGCCCGTTCCTGATGAGACGCAGGTGTGCGCGCAGCTGAGGTGGATGACTGGGAGCGGCGAGTTGTGACAGTACTCCCCCCCCCAGCAGCGCCTCCTGGTGCTGGTTTATCCGGGTGCGCCCGGTGGAACTCCGTAATGAGATCTTTGTCCAGCACAAAAGAAGAGCGCACCCAGGATCTCCACTCTGGGCCATATCCCTCCCAATCCACCAAGTACTGCAGCCCACGACCTCGACGCCGGGAGTCCAGGATGGAGGCAACTCCCCACGCCGGGTGGCTGTCGATCATCATGGGAGCGGGCGGCGCCCTAGGAGGAGGACAGAGTGGGTCGGAGATCACAGGCTTGACCCTAGACACATGAAAAGTGGGACACACATGGAGGGAGGGGGGAGGGCCAAACGCACAGACACCGGGTTGATAATTTTGGAGATGGTGAAGGGACCGATGAAACATGGAGCCAGCTTCCTCTTCTCGGCCTTGAGTTTGATGTCCTGAGATTACAACCAGACCCGTTGGCCCACCTGGTAACTGGGAGCTGGCCTCCTGTGGCGATTGGCTGTGGTGCTGTTGCACGCCGCCGTGCGTAAAAGCGCCTCACGCGCCCTGGTCCACAAGCTCCGGCAGTGTCTCACATGCGCCTGGATAGATGGAACAGCCAACTCACTCTCCTGCTCGGGAAACAAGGGGGGGTCGTAGCCCAATGACGCCCTGCAGGGGGACATCCCGGCAGCCAATGACCGTGCTGTATTGTGGGCGTACTCCACCCAGGCCAAATAAGAGCTCCAGGAAGATGGGTTGGAGGAGGTAACACAGCGCAGGGCAGCCTCCAGCGCCTGATTGGCACGCTCACACTGCCCGTTGGATTGGGGGTGATGACCGGAGGAAAGACTCACCGTGGCCCCCAGGGCGTTGCAAAAGCACCTCCACACTTGAGACATGAACTGAGGCCCCCGATCAGACACGACGTCCACTGGGATCCCGTGCAGCCTGACCACATGTAGGACGAGGAGGTCGGCCGTCTCTCGTGCCGAAGGGAGACCCCGGAGCAGCACAAAGTGGGCGGCCTTGGAGAAACGATCCACAATCATCAGAACCGTGTCATAGGTGTTGGAGACAGGGAGACCAGTAATGAAGTCGAGGGCGATGTGCGACCAGGGCCTGCCCGGGACCAGCTGGGGCTGAAGTAGGCCCGCGGGGGGGGAATTCGGGGTCTTGCCAGTAGCACACTGGGGGCAAGCTCGGACGTAATTGGCGACGTCCTTTTGGAGACCGGGCCACCAGAAGGAGCGTTGAAGGAGGTCCACCAGTCAGGAGACGCCAGGGTGACAGGCAAGCTTGGACGTGTGGGCCCAGTGAATGACCTCCCCCTGAACAGCCGATGGAACGAAGAACCTCCCATCCGGACCGCCGCCAGGGTCCGGTTCAGCCTCCAGCACCTTCCGGATCTTGTCCCTGATGGACCAGGAGACCGCTCCCACAACACACGAGCTGGGCAGGATGGTGTGGTCCAGCTCCTCCGGAGCCTCAGGAGCGAACTGTCTAGACAGGGCGTCGGACAACCCATTCTTGGAGCCTGGACGGTAGGTGATGGTGAACTGGGACTGAGCAAAAAACAGAGACCAGCGTGCCTGGCGGGCATTCAGACGCCTGGCTGACCTCAAATACTCTAGATTCTTGTGGTCCGTCCAAACCACAAAAGGCTGAGCTGCCCCCTCCAGCCAGTGGCGCCACTCCTGCAGCGCGAGCTTGACAGCTAGAAGTTCCCTGTCGCCGATGTCATAGTTTCGCTTGGCCGCTGACAGCTGCCGGGAGAAGAAGGCGCAGGGCCGCTTGACTCCATCCACCGGTGATCGCTGAGAAAGCACCGCCCCCACCCCCGTGTCAGAAGCCTCCACCTCCACCAGACACTGCAGCGCGGGGTCAACCTGGGTTAGGACCCGGGAGGAAGAGAACTCCGTCTTCAGGGTCTCGAACGCGGTCGCTGCCTCCTCGGTCCACTGGAAGGGCACCTTGGGAGAAGTGAGGCAGGTCAGGGGAGTAACGATGGCGCCAAAGTTGGGGACAAAGCGACGGTAGAAATTGGCAAAGCCGATGAATTGTTGCACCTGTTTCCTGGAGGTAGGCGTGGGCCACTCGACCACCGCTTTAACCTTGGCGAGGTTGGGGAGAATCTGGTTATGGGAAATAACAAATCCCAGGAAAGAGGTGGTCTTGGCATAAAACTCGCATTTCTCCGCCTTGATGTAAAGCCTGTTCTCCAACAACCACTGCAGAACCCGCCTCACGTGAGCCTGGTGCTCCTCCCGAGACCTGGAGAAGATGAGAATGTCATCCAAGTATACGAAGACGAAGACCCCCAGGAAATCTCGCAGGACATCACTGATGAGCCGCTGGAAGACGGCAGGAGCATTGGTGAGCCCGAACGGCATTACTAAGTACTCGAAGTGGCCGCTGGGCGTCTGAAAGGCTGTCTTCCACTCATCGCCCTCCCGGATCCGGACAAGATGGTAGGCGCTGCGGAGGTCTAACTTCGTGAACCAGGTCGCCCCCTGGAGGGAGTGGAAAGCGGTGTCCATAAGAGGCAGGGTGTAGCAGTCCTTCACCGTGATGTCATTGAGGGCCCTGAAGTCGATACACGGATGAAGGGACCCATCCTTCTTGGAGACGAAGAAGAAACCGGAACCAAGCGGGGACGAGGAGGGGCGAATGATCCCAGCGCTGAGCGACTCTCTGATGTACGTGTCCATTGCCTCACATTCAGGAGCAGAAAGGCTGTATAGGCGGCCGGATGGTAATGGCGCCCCCGGGCGGAGGTTTATGGCACAATCATATGGGCGGTGAGGAGGAAGAGACATCGCCTTGGACTTGCTGAACACGATTCCCAAGTTGTGGAACTCCTGGGGCACCAGAGTGAGGTCCGGAGGAGAGGAGGCCGGAGCGGGCGGAGGAGAGGATGGGGCGCATGCCGCAGACTGGAGACAAGTGCTCATGCAGAAGGAGCTCCATGAGAGGACACTACCAGATTGCCAATCGAGGACAGGGGTGTGCAGGCGCAGCCACGGGTAACCCAGAATGATGGGAGCCGCAGAGGAAGACAAGACATACAGGCAGAGGTCCTCACGGTGGTTGCCAGAAACTATTATTGGCACCGGCCTGGTGCGGTGTGTCACTACTCCCAGGGGCGAGCGAGAAAGGGTGACAAGATTGAGTGGAGCTGACAACGGCTGACAGGGTATACCCAATTGGGTTGCCAGGATCTTGGAAATAAAGTTTTGCTCTGCCCCCGAGTCCACCAGTGCATGAGTGAGGTGCCCGGTGGAGTTGTGGCAAAATCTAATGGGCAGAGAGCAGTTGGAGAGGGAATTTGGCTGGTTGGTGCCCGCGAGACCCCCTACAGTGACTCGGACCCCCCTGTTAGGCTTGATTGGGCAATGCTCCACGGTATGCTGATCGCCTCCGCAATACATGCAGAGGCCCAGCTCCCGGCGGCGCTGTTTCTCCGCTAGGGGGAGCCTGATTCGCCCGACCAACATTGTCTCTGGCTCCTCGGCGGACTCCGGAGCGGGTAACGCCAGGAGGTGAGACTGAGAGTCGCGGGCAGGAAGTCCGCACAAGCGGCTGTAGGACTTCCGCTCGGCGGACCTCTCCCGCAGCCTGTTATCTAAGTTAATTGTAAGTGAGATTAGTTCGGATAGCCGCCCCGGAAGGTCCCGACTGGCCAACTCATCCCGCGGACCAGAACTGAGGCTGCGAAGGAAGATGCTGCAGAGAGAAGCCTCGCCCCAGCCAACCTCCTCCGCTGCCACCCGGAAGTCAACAGCATAATCGGCCGCAGACCGGCTACCCTGTTGAAGGCTAAGGAGCCGGTCGGCGAGGACGCTGTCGCTTCACGAGTGGTCAAACACCTCCAAAAACCTTCGTACGAATTGGTCATAGGAGAGGTTTGCGTAGCTGGGCTTCATCATGACAGCGTAAGCCCAAGCTAACGCTCGTCCCTCCAAGAGATTAGCCATGTAGCCAATTCGGCTGTGGTCTAAAGGGAAATCCCCGGGAATGCGCAGGAACACCGACTCACATTGTAAAATGAACCCCCATGCCTCACCGAGCTTCCCGTTGAAGCGAGCGGGAGTTGGGATCGGAGTGAGCCGGGTTGGCACTCCCGAGCAAGGCTGGCCAGCCGTGGAGGCAGCCGAAGCTGATCCACCCTGAAAAGCCGGGGGGAACGCCAGCTGGGGGTCGAGGCGGTCCAACCGGTGAGTTACTGTAGTCAATTGATTGAGAATCACCTGCTGTTGATGAGCTATCAAATCCACCCGAGCCTCGAGGGTGGAAAGACGGCGTGTGAGCCCGCTGTCCACTGGGCCGTTCTGCTGGAGCCGTACTGACATAATTATCAGCCCAGGAAACACGCACGCGGGCTCAGGTAAGATTTAATAGCTTTATTCAACAGCAGAGGGGTGTTTGGGTGTGTGTATGAGATATGGTTGTGGATTGTGGGTGGACGCTGAGAGTCGGGAACAGAGCAGCACGCCGTGCAGCCAGACAACCCTATGGGAAGAACAGAGACAGGGAAATTAGCTGGGCTTAACCACACGGGGAAGTGATACTGAGTGATGCTTACTTGCAGAGGGGAAGGTGGCTGGCGTTGGCTAGGATCTTCGGCCTGGGAGACAGCGCCCTGCTGCGCACACGACGAGACGTGGAGATGCAGGAGGAGGAGATGGCGAAGATGGGAGAATCCGCCGCCAGGGAATCCACCTGTGCACAGGGGTGAGACTGATAGACAGGTAAGGGGTAAAATAGCTTACGTGCTGAAGCGATGAGTGGCAGGACGGGAAGGGACAATCCTGTCGAGGGTTTGAGCGCGTGGTAACACAGACGGCTCCAGACCAATGCTCTGGGCCGAGTGGGCTAAATAGCCCGTTCCTGACGAGACGCAGGTGTGTGCGCAGCTGAGGTGGATGACTGGGAGCGGCGAGTTGTGACATCCATAGCCTTTAGTTGGATCAGTCCTCTTGGTTTAGGGTCGTAGATTTCTCTCAAACCTGTGAAGAATGTTTTCATGTCCTTCCTGTCTGCTGCAGTTTGAAGTTCCTCCGCTTTTTCATCCCACCAGTTGGACTTCATCTCTCTGGTGTACTTCTGTAGCTCACTCTGAGCCTTCGAGTATTTCTTCTTCTTCAACCTTGTGTTACACTGTAGGTTTTCCTGCCTAGCTGTATTCCTCACTTATAATAGTTTCTTTAGATGTTCATGATGCTCATCAAACCAATCTTGATGTTTCCTCTCAGGGTGGCCTAAAACATCACTCGCAGTCTGATACACCGTATCCTTCAGTGTCGCCCATTTCTCTTCTATGTCATTCTCTGAGTTGTTGCTGTCCCAGTCTTTCAAGTTTTCATCCATTTCCTGTGAAATGCCAATCAACGACAGGATAATTACTATGAGACTCCCACTCCAGTGGAAGATGTATATAGGGATATTTGGCTTTCAGTAATATAATATCATGAAAGTAGGGCATTTAAGTAGAAGCGTGCAATGGCGATTTCCTCATCTCAAACAATTTATTGAAGCAAAAACCAACAACAGTGGTGGGTATACCACAACCAAAAATGTCAGTGTCTCAATAACTTGTCATGTGCCCTTGAGCATCAATTACAACTTGACAATGATGTCTTGTGCTGTTCAAAAGTTGACTTATTGTCTGCTGAGGCATGGCATTCCACTCTTCTTGAAGGGCGGCCCTCAGGTCATCAAGGTTGTGGGGTGCAGGGTTACGAACGTCAACACGAAGACTCAGCTGATCCCATAGGTTTTCTATGGGATTCAGGTCTGGAGAAAGTGCAGACCACTCCATTTGAGGTACCCCAGCCTCCAGCAGCCATTCCCAAATGGTGTGACCTCAATGAGCTGGAGTATTGTCAGCCATGGAGATGAAATTGGGCCTGTGTTATTCATGCAGGGGCACAATGGCTGCACGGTGGCGCAGTGGTTTAGCACTGGGGCAGCACAGTTTTACCCTTGGCCGGGGGATCGCGGGGATTATGAGATCGTGGGTTCGATCCCAGCCCCCGACCAACAGTGAGCTGTGTGGAGTTTGCATGTTCTCCCCGTGTTGCGCGGGTTTACTCCGGGATTTCTCCGGTTTCCTCCCGCACACCAAAAACATGTAGGTTTAGGGCGCTCGCGCACGCAGCGACCAGCAGCCGGTGGCTTGTCACCAGACTGCAAACCAAGTCTACCTACGGGTACAAATAAGTAACAAAAAAAAACAAAAAAAAAAATGACTGCATTAATGATGTTATTCAGGTAGTATCGGCTTGTCACTGTACCATTCACAAGGTGTAGGGCAGTTCTGTATTGACTAAACACACCTGCCCAGACTGTAACATGGTGACAACAGTGCTTTCCTCGACATCTCCAACATCGTTGGAGGCCATCATTTCTGCTCAGTGTGAATCGACTTTCATTAGAGAACAGCACTGAGGCCCACTGGTCCCTTGTCCAGCGTAAATACTCCCTGGCCCATGCGAACAATGACACCTGTGCCTGGTGGTGTGGTTGGGTACCCTTGCAGGTCGTCTAGCACGCAGACCACGCTGATATAAACAGTTTCTAATGGTCTGACATGACACGTGGGTGTCTCTCACCTCCCTTAAATGTGCCTGGAATTGAGAGGCATTGATCATCCGGTTCCACAGGGCACTGTTCACAATGAAGCAGTCATCAGCGTGGGATGTGGCCAAAGGACGTCCACTTCTATGCTTTTCTGTGATTCGTCCAGTCTCTCTGTAGCAACCTGCTGATGACACTGTGACACTCTAAGCTCAGTGGCCACTTCCCTCTGAGAACATTGTTTTTGAAGCCTTGCAATGGCGAGGTACTGTTATCAATTGCAAGGTGTCGTCTTGGTCTCATGATGTCAAAATGTGAACAGCATGATAAAGAGGACTGTTTAAATACCAATTCTAATTGAACCAGAAAATTTATTGGTCGATTCATGGATCAAACACCAGCTGTGAATTATGCCGTTAAGTACCTTGTTAGAGAATGGCAAGCTATGCAAAAAGGACTGAAACACTGAACAGTTGCACATGTGCATTTAAAAGGTTAGATAAGGTCAAATTAAGTTAATCTAGAAAGGTTATAGTGCATTTTAGGTGCATCCTTAAGTTTCACCAGAAAGCCGAATATCCCTAACTTTTTGTGAGTAGTGTGTGTGTGTATGTGTGGGTGGACAAAATTGTTGGTACCCCTCTGTTAATGAAAGAAAAATCCACAATAGTCACATAAATAACTTGAGTCTGACAAAAGTGGTAATAAATAAAAATTCTATGAAAATTAACCTATGAAAATCAGACAATGCTTTTGAATTGTGGTTCAACAGAATTATTTTAAAAAACAAACTCATGAAACAGGCCTGGACAAAAATGATGGTACCCCTAGAAAAGATTGAAAATAATGTGACCATAGGGACATGTTCAACCAAGATGTGTCCTCTAATTAACATCACAGGTGTCTACAAACTTGTAATCAGTCAGTCGGCCTATTTAAAGGGTGACAAGTAGTCACTGTGCTGTTTGGTGACATGGTGTGTACCACACTAAACATGGACCAGAGGAAGCAAAGGAGAGAGTTGTCTCAGGAGATTAGAAAGAAAATTATAGACAAGCATGTTAAAGGTAAAGGCTATAAGACCATCTCCAAGCAGCTTGATGTCCCTGTGACTACAGTTGCACATATTATTCAGAAATTTAAGATCCATGGGACTGTAGCCAACCTCCCTGGACGTGGCCGCAGGAGGAGACGGAGAATACGAATGGTAACAAAAGAGCCCAGAACAACCTCTAAACACATTCATGGTGAACTCCAAAGTCAAGGTACATCAGTGTCAGATCGCACCATCCATCATTGTTTGAGCCAAAGTGGACTTCATGGGAGATGACCAAGAAGGACACCACTGTTGAAAACAAATCATAAAAAAGCCAGACTGGAATTTGCCAAACTGCATGTTGACAAGCCACAAAGCTTCTGGGAAAATGTCCTATGGACAGACGAGACAAAACTGGAACTTTTTGGCAAGGCACATCAGCGCTATGTTCACAGACGCAAAAATGAAGCATACCAAGAAAAGAACACTGTCCCTACTGTGAAACATGGAGGAGGTTCTGTTATGTTCTGGGGCTGCTTTGCTGCATCTGGAACAGGGTGTCTTGAATCTGTGCAGGGTACAATGAAATCTCAAGACTATCAAGGTATTCTAGAGAGAAATGTGCTGCCCAGTGTCAGACAGCTTGGTCTCAGTGGCAGGTCATGGGTCTTGCAACAGGATAATAACCCAAAACACACAGCTAAAAACACTCAAGAATGGCTAAGAGTGAAACATTGGACTATTCTAAAGTGGCCTTCTATGAGCCCTGATCTAAATCCTATTGGGCATCTGTAGAAGGAGCTGAAACATGCTGTCTGGAGAAGGCACCCTTCAAACCTGAGACAACTGGAGCAGTTTGCTCATGAGGAGTGGGCCAAAATACCTGCTGAGAGGTGCAGAAGTCTGACAGTTACAGAAATCATTTGATTGCAGTGATTGCCTCAAAAGGTTGTGCAACAAAATATTAAGTTAAGGGTACCATCATTTTTGTCCAGGCCTGTTTCATGAGTTTTTTTTTTTTAAATAATTCTGTTGAACCACAATTCAAAAGCATTGTCTGATTTTCATTGGTTAATTTTCATAGAATTTTTATTTATTACCACTTTTGTCAGATTCAAGTTATTTCTGGGACCATTGTGGGTTTTTCTTTCATTAACAGGGGGGTACCAACAATTTTGTCCATGGCTGAGACACTTTGATTGGTGTCTAAATGGGTTAGGACGTGCTGGGGTGGAATGCAGAAATGAGCACCTACATTTCCACTGAAATACCCCACTCATAGCACAGCGTCTCTCCAATAGCCTCTCCTGACCAAATCCTACTGTCTGACTTCTCGTGCTGACCCTGTTTTCACTAAATGACAGAGGGTGTCAGCGAGTCTCTGGCACTATAACCAGGTTTCTTCGGGTAGGTGGGGCTCATCAGACTTGGGTGTCAGTCCACCTAGGAGAAGGACCACTCTGATTTCAAATCCGGGCAGGTGGTGCCCGTTAGCCTTGGCCGACAAACTACCTAGGAGAAGGTAAATTCTGCTGCCTTGCGCTCCACTGCCTTGCGGCTATACATGATTACAGGAAAGGATTCGTGAGTAAACCTCGAGGATAAATCCAGAGTGGAGCCCTAAGGCGGTTGGCAGATGCTCAGCATTACTTCTGGCAACTCCTGCAGTGGAACTGGTCCCAAACTGTATTGGATCATCCTTTCCTTTGGACTTAGCCAGTGACACCGAGAGGGGGACACTGACGTATGGGCAGCCCAGTGTCTCCGTACTACCCCGCCCAGGCATTTTAGTGCAAACTGGAGAGGCCACTCCAGCGATGTCGCAAGATTCCGGCACAACACGGGATGAGGCAGTTACCGGTTATAAGACCCAACTGACTGGAATAGGGAGGAGCGCCAGGGGTCTCGTCTGACGGTGGGAGAAGCCTTCGCAGCTTCATTGGGCAGTTATCGCCCACCTCAAGCTGGGCAGCCCCCAGCCAGTAAGGTGCTGCCCCGCCATGACTTGCCTGCTCTACTCGGTGCATAGAGCTTAGGGGTCTCTCCCGACAAGCAAGCGTCAATCTGCACTAGGCAGTCAAAAGGAGAAACATACGAAGACTCCAGCTCTTTGATTTGCAAGCTGGAACTTTCACGCCATGTGCCCCGGACTTACCGCTGATCTCCAACAAATGGATGACTTTCGCAAGACCGCCATCATCAATAAGGAACTGGCACGACTTAACATCGATGTTGCCTGCCTTCAGGAAACCCGCCTGGCCGACAGCGGCTCTCTTAGAGAATCACACTACACCTTTTATTGACAGGGCCTGTCCCAGGACGAGTCCAGGCAGCATGGTGTAGGTTTTGCAGTGAGGAACTCGCTGATCACCACCACAGAAACCCCTACAGGAGGGTCTGAAAGAATCCTTGCCCTCTGCATGAAGACATCGTCGGACTTTGTGAACATCTTTTCTGTGTACGCCCCGACCCTCACATCCACTCCAGAATCCAAAGATCAGTTCTACAAGGCTCTAGAGTAAGTGCTATCTAGAATCCCCCGCTCTGAAGGCTTATTTTTGCTAGGCGACTTCAACACTCACGTCGGAGCAGACTGGCAAGTGTGGCCATCCTGTCTTGGCCACTTTGGCATAGACAGGATGAATGAGAGCGGACAGAGGCTGTTGGAATTCTGTTGTCATCACAGTCTCCGCATTACAAACTCCTACTTCAAGTGTAAAGAGCTGTGGTAAGTGTCTTGGAGACACCCCCGGTCCCGTCACTGGCACCAGCTAGATCTTGTCATCACCAGAAGAGCGGACTTCAGCACTGTTCTTCACATGAGAAGCTATCACAGTGCTGATTGTTGCCAGTAAGGTCAGACTGAAGCCAAGGAAGATCCACCATGCCAAGACTAACGGTTGCCCCCGCATCAACACCTACAGAATTTCCGATCCGATCAAGGCTCAGACCTTCACTGACAGCTTTCAGAGGAAACTTGAAGCTCACCTCCAGTACTATACCACAGGTGACATGGAGGCCAAATGGAACCACCTTCGCGACGCCATTTACGACTCAGCCATGACTGCATTGGGAAAGAAAGAACGCAAGAATGCTGACTGGTTTGAGGCTCACTGGGATGAAATGCAGCCAGTCACAGAGGCCAAAAGAGAAGCACTGCTGGCTCACAAGCAGAACCCTTGCCCTGGCACACGTGATGCTCTTCGAGCAGCAAGGTGCAAGGCACAGCAGATTGCCCGCCGTTGCGCCAATGAGTACTGGCAGAACCTGTGCACCAACATCCAGGTAGCTGCCAATTGTGGATATACCAAAGGGAAGTAGGAGGGCATCAAAACAGCTATCGGCCCCACAAGCATCAAAACAGCACCGCTCAAAGCCAAGACAGGTGAAGCCATCACCGACAAGAGCAAGCAACTCAAGCGTTGGGTCGAGCATTATCTTGAATTGTACTCGACCCAGAACATTGTGACAGACGTTGCCCTTGACGCCTTGCCTGGCCTACCAGTCATGGAAGAGCTTGACGAAATGCCCACTCTGGAAGAGCTCAGCAAAGCCATAGACTGCCTCGCCTGTGGCAAGACTCCAGGGAAAGACGGTAACCCCCAGAAGTTCTGAAACACAGGAAAACAGCCATCTTACAACCACTATATGATCTCCTTTGCCTTTGCTGGGAACAAGGTCATATTCCCCAAGATATGAGAGATGCCAACATAGTCACGCTGTATAAGAACAAAGGCGACCGCAGTGACTACAACAATTACTGCGGCATCTCTCTTCTGAGCATAGTTGGCAAAGTCTTCACTTGGGTCACCCTGTTCCACCTGCAGAGCCTCGCTTCGCAAGTCTATCCTGAGTCCCAGTGTGGCTTCAGAGCCGGAAGGTCCACAGTGGATATGATCTTCTCCCTCTGTCAGCTGCAGGAGAAGTGTCGAGAGCAGCAGCAGCCATTGTTCCTTGCGTTCGTGGACCTGACCAAAGCCTTTGACTTAGTTAGTCGAAGCGGGCTCTTCCAGATCCTGCGAAAGATCGGTTGTCCCCAAAGCTCCTTGCAATCATCTCCTCCTTCCACATGGACATGTATATTACTGTTTGCTTTGATGGAGCCACCACAGATGCCTTCCCAATCAGCAGTGGAGTGAAGCAGGGTTGCGTTCTAGCACCGACTCTCTTTGGGATTTTTTTCTCAATGCTCCTCCACTACGCCTTCGCCGACTGTCTTGAAGGTGTCTACGTCCGCACGAGATCAGATGGAAAACTCCTTGACATCACAAGACTTTGTGCTAAAACCAAAGTCTACAAAGTCCTCATACATGAGCTGCTTGCAGACAATGCTGCTCTAGCATCGTACAGCCAGGAGGGCATACAGCACCTGGTCGACAAACTGTCCCACGCCTGCAAGGAGTTTGGGCTGAGGATCAGCCTTCAGAAAACCAACATCGTGGCGCAAGATGCTGTCTCCTCTCCTGTCATTACCATTGACAACACACAGCTGGAGGTTGTGGACACCTTCACCTACCTAGGGTCCACTGTTTCAAACACGCTCTTGCTGGACACCGGGATCAGCTCGAGAATTGCCAAAGCAGCTGCTGTCATGGCCAAACTCAACAAGCATGTGTGGAACAACAATCTGCTGAGTTTGAAGACCAAGTTACTCGTATACCAAGCTTGCGTCCTGTCCACTCTCCTGTACGGCAGTGAGTCCTGGACAGCCTATGCCAGGCAGGAGAAGCGGTTAAACGGGTTCCACCTCCGCTGTCTTTGCCACCTTATGCACATTAAGTGGCAGGACAGAGTCCCCAGTACCAAGGTCCTCAAGTGCGCTGACTTGCCAAGCATCACTGCATTTCTCAGCCAGAGACGACTCTGGTGGCTTGGCCACGTGCACTGCATGGAGTCTGACTGTCTGCCGAGAGAAATCCTTTACGGGGAATTGCGGGTGGGCGTCCGCCGTGTGGGCCGACCGCTGTTGTGTTTTAAAGATGTCTGCAAACGCGACATGCGGTGTGCGCAGATCAACACCAATAACTGGGAGATTATTGCCAAAGATCGTGCCACCTGGTGCCACAGTGTCAAAGAGGGTGTTCTCAAGATGGAAGCGAACACGAGAGTCCAGATGGCAACAAAGCGTGCGGCGAGGAAAGAACGCGCAGCATCAGCACGTGCACCATCAATCTTCATCTGCGCCAACTCCTCCAAAGACTGCCACTTAAGGATTGGGCTGTATAGTCATTCCATGCGCTAACCATTGCCTCTTTGAGATGAGGATGCCAGAGATATAATATTATATTTATATACCATTGTACATATACCTATTTATATTTATAGTGCAAGTTTTTGTCCTTGAAGGTATTGTGTTTTTCCAAAGCTGAGAGTGCCATACAGAATTTCATTATGTGCACACATAATGACAATAAAGAGTTCTTGAATCTAGAATTGACAACATTTGAGTTCACAGCCGCTGCGGATCTCCGCCATGTTTAATGGGAAAAGTTCCTCACCATCGTGGATCCACACGCAATTTTTGTGCGGCCCAGACACCTTTGATGTCGCGGGCCAGCACTCACTTACTCCCACCCCCTCAACCTCCTCCTGCACAGAGCTTTTCCCGCACTTCACTCCCAAAGCTGACCGATCGCCGTCTGGTTCCATTATGCATGACTGCACACCGGCCCGTGTGCCCACAATCCACGGCTGTTCAACGTGCTGGAACTCGGAGCGGAGCACACTACAATTTCCATCCCTCCCCCGTCCCCCTCATGGACTGACATGCCCTCCGACAGTTCTACCGGAGCTGGAGCCAAACGACGGTGGGGGGGGTCACAACCCCTGCTGAGTGTTCTGGGGGGAGCAATGTGGTGACCCACTACAATCTACATGGACAGCCATAACACTCAGCTCAGGCATGAAGCAGAACAATTTGCACACGGACAGCGAGCCCCTTGGGGACAACCAGTTAATCACGTGATTGTTATGTATTGACTGATATGTATATCAGTATGTAAATGTGCCATGCATTCTCTCTTGTCTGTATAAAAGAGCTGACTAGAAACGCACTCACATCGCACTCAGAGCGCACACACAGCACACGGTGCTGCAGTGTGTCTTATGATGATGGAGGAATAAAACTCTTAAACCGTCAGCTCGCCGTGTCTCGCCTGAACTTATTTCGTTCCTCCACGTACTCAGAGCGCACTGACAACAGCGCACACACAGCACGCGGTGCTGCAGTGTGTCTCATGATGATGGAGGAATAAAACTCTTAAACCTTCAGCTTGTCATGTTTCGCCTGAACTTATTTTGTTCCTCCACACTGGAGGAACAAAAAAACATGAAGCTGGCGGCGCGCATGGACGCAGCGGCTCCTCTTGGCATCAGCGAGTGTGAGAGTTTTGAGTGTTTTGATCATCCCAGACATACATTCTGTAAAACTTACAACCGTGAGACCTTATTAAACATCAAGGTACTGCACACTGCAAGAATCGCGGCGCTCGGTTGTGACTTGGACATTCTACGCCAACATGGAATTCTGTCAGTTTCCGCTGGAAGCTACCCGGGAAAGGAGGAGATGTAAGTGGAGCGAACGCAAGCAAAAGCGAGGAAAAAGGGCCAGGATTCATGCTTGGCTAAAGGCTAACCCCTCCAGACCAGCAGTACTGTCGCTCCTTCTCTCTAATGTCCGCTCCCTCGACAACAAGCTGGACGAGCTGCGTCTGCTGAGAGAAACCCGGAGAGACTGGAGGGACTGCTGTGTGCTTGCGTTCACGGAGACATGGCTCCACGACAACATCCCTGACGCGGCCATTCAGCTGGAAGGTACGACATCGTTCTGGACGGACAGAGAAGCTGCGAGCTCTAGTAAGAGCCGTGGGGGGGGGGCTATGCATCTATGTTAACAAGAACTGGTGCGTTAACGCCACGTTAGTATCTAAACACTGCTCTCCGTTGGCAGAGTTCCTTATTGTAAATTGTGGACCATTTTATCTGCCGAGGGAATTCACCAACGTGTTTGTAGCTGCTGTTTACATAGTGCTGAGCGCTAATGTTAAAGCTAATGGTAAAGAGGCACTCGGAGAGCTGCACAATGCTATTAGTGAAATTCAGACTTCACACCCGGACAGTTTTGTGGTGGTTGCGGGGTATTTTAACCACACCAGTTTAAAGACTGTGCTCCCCAAGTTTAAACAATGTGTAGACTTTAAGACCAGAGGAGAGAATATGTTGGACATGGTGTACACAAACACTGATGCTTATAAGGCAACACCTCACCCCCACCTCGGCCATTCTGACCACATATCCGTGATGCTGGTGCCAGCCTACAAACCTTTACTGAAGCGCAGCAGGCCAGTAGTGAAACAAATCAGGATTTGGCCAGAGAGTGCAACCTCAGCACTTAAAGACCGTTTTCTGCACATAGACTGGGAGGTCTTCAAAATAGCACCTCCCAGGAAGACAAGACAGATGTGGAGGAGTATGCTGAAACGGTCACCAGCTACATCGCGAAGTGCACAGAGGATGTCACTATAGTGAAGACTATCACTGCACGGGACAACCATAAGCCCTGGATGACTGCAGAGGTGCGCTCGCTGCTCACAGCCAGAGATGCAGCCTTCAGAGCCAAGGACAGGATCGCCCTCTGCTCAGCCAGGTCTGCGCTCTCTTAGGGAATTAAGATGGCAAAGCGCACCTATGCGGAGAAAATCCAGGGACACCTCTGTGACACTAGGAACGCCAAGCGGATGTGGCAGGGAGTTCGGGCACTGACGGATTATAAGTCTAGGCAGGGGGTCGATGATGACGACGCTTCGCTTCCAGACAGGCTTAACAACTTCTTTGCACGTTTTGAAGCATCAAACCCAACAATCAGAGGGAGGGCTGGCCCATCTCCACCATCAGTTGGGCCAGCTATCACCATCAACACAACGGACACACGGAGGACCCTAACCAGGGTCAACCCACGTAAAGCTGCAGGTCCGGGCAACATCCCGAGACGTGTGCTCCGGTACTGCGCGAGCGAGTTGGTGGATATCCTGACTGACATTTATAACATCTCCCTGAGTCAGGCCATCGTTCCAAGATTCTTTAAGACCTCTACCATAATACCGGTGGCAAAGAAACCGGTTGTGTCCTGTCTGAATGACTATTGTCCTGTTGCACTGACACCAATTGTGATGAAGTGTTTTGAACGGCTTGTCAAACCACACATCACAGCCTGCCTCCCTGCATCACATGACCCGCTCCAGTTTGCATATCGTTCAAACCGCTCCACGGAGGATGCTATAGTCACCACCCTGCACTCTGTCATCACCCACCTGGATCAGAAAGACACCTACGCCAGACTCCTGTACATTGATTTCAGTTCAGCATTCAACACCATTATTCCCCAGAGACTGATGGAGAAATTACTCCTTCTTGGTCTGAACACCGCCACATGTCTCTGGATCCTGGATTTCCTGACTGAGAGACCTCAGTCTGTCCGGGTTGGAAATAACATCTCCAACTCCATCACACTGAGCACTGGATCCCCTCAAGGCTG
Source organism: Pholidichthys leucotaenia (assembly GCA_020510985.1). Taxonomy (NCBI): domain Eukaryota; kingdom Metazoa; phylum Chordata; class Actinopteri; order Cichliformes; family Pholidichthyidae; genus Pholidichthys; species Pholidichthys leucotaenia. Next base: position 313,212,546 of record CM035836.1, read on the forward strand.
CGTACTCAGTCCACTGTTGTTTACACTTCTAACACATGACTGTGTATCCAGACACGAGGGGAACCAGATTATTAAGTTTGCAGACAACACCACGGTGGTGGGACTTATTCAGAGGGATGGGGAATCAATTTACAGGGAAGAAGTGAGAAACCTGGAGGGCTGGTGCAGGGAGAATAATCTGGTGCTCAACGTGGACAAAACCAAGGAGATGATTATCGACATCCAGCGGTCACAGCCTGAACACGTCCCTCAGCATCGGCGGCCGTTTAGTGGAGAGAGTGGAGAATATCAAGTTCCTCGGAGTGCAGATCTCGCAGGACCTGACCTGGAGCAAAAATTCCTTGGGGATCAGGAAGCGGGCCCAGCAGAGACTGCACTTCTTGAGGAAACTCAAACAGGCCTCTCTCCCCATCTGCATCCTCAGGACCTTCTACAGAGGTGTGGTGGAGAGTGTTCTGACGTACTGCATTGCAACATGGTACTCCAGCTGCAGTATGTCAGACAAAAAAGCCCTGCAGAGGATAGTTAAGGAAGCCGAGAGGGTAACTGGAGTTTCCCTCCCCTCTGTCTAAGAACTTTTTCAGAACCGTTGTAGGAGCAGGGCACTGAACATTGTCAAGGACCATTCTCACCCTCTGCATAAACACTTTGAACTTCTGCCATCGGGGAAACGATTCCGGAGCATCAGAGGCAGAACCACCAGACTGATCAACAGCTTCCTTCCACAAGCTGTTAGGATGCTGAACAGTTGATCCGGAATCTCTCATACATACTACCGCACCTATGGACATTATGTATATCATTTGTATATTATAGTTCTGGTTAGTTTTCAAGTATGTCTCAGGGAAGTGTGAATGGCTGTATTGGGGTGGGGGGTGAGGGTGTGTGTGAGTGTGTCTTAAATTATGTTCTTTTTTTTTAACTTATATGGATGCCGAGAGAAACGCAATTTCATCTTGCCTGCACTACAGTTGTATGTACAGCAATATGATAATAAAGGTTGATTTTGATTTGATTTGATTTGAACTGGAGGCACACCTGTGGATGTATTTTAAGGCACACCTCAAACACACTGCTTCCTTGTGTGATATCATGGCAAAAATCAAAAGAACTCAAGCTACCAAGATATCAGGACGAGAACTGTGGACCTCCACAAGTCTGGTTCATCTTTGGGTACAATTTCCAGATTCCTGAAGGTATCACGTTTACCTGTTCAAACAATTACACACAAGTATAAACACTATGGGACTGTCCAGCCATCATACCACTCAGGAAGAAGATGGGTTCTGTGTCCCACAGATGAATGTGTTTTGATGCAAAATGTGCATATCAACCCCAGAGCAAAGCAAAAGACCTTGTGAAGATGATGGCTGAAGCTGGTAAAAGAGTGTCATTATTCACAGTGAAACAAGTCCTGTACTGACATGGGCTGAAAGGCCACTCAGTAAGGAAGAAGCCATTATTCTAAAAGCAACATAAAAAGCCAGATTACAGTTTGCAAATGTACACAGGAACAAAGACCTTCTTTTTTGGAGATATGTCCTGTGGTCTGATGAAACTCAAATTGAACTGTTTGGCCATGATGACCATTGTTACCTTTGGAGGAAAAAAGGGGGAAGTTTGCAAACCTGAGAACACCATCCCAAATGTGAAGTACAGGGATGGCAGCATCATGTTGTGGGAGTGTTTTGTTGCAGGAGGGACTGGTGCACTTCACAAAATAGATGGCATCATGAGAAAGAACATTATGTGGAAATATAAAAGCAACATTTCAAGACATCAGCCAGGAAGTTAAAGCTTGGGTGCAAATGGGTCTTCCAAATGGACAATGACCCTAAGCATACCACCACATTAGTTACAAGGTGGATTAAGAACAACAAAGTCAAGTGTTTTGGAGTGGCCATCATAAAGCTCTGATCTCAATCCCAAAGAAAATTTGAGGACAGAGCTGAAAAGACATGTGCGAGCAAGACAATCTATAAACCTGACTCAGTTACGCCAGTTCTGTCAGGAGGAATGAGAAAAAATTCCCGCAAACTATTGTGAGAAGCTTATGGACGGATACCCAAGAACATTTGACCCAAGACATACAGTTTAAAGGCAGTGCTACCAAATATTCAGAAAATGTATGCAAACTTCTGACTTTGAAGAAAGTAATAAAAAAAAAATCTAAAAAATTTTTAGGAAATAAAAAAATATTTAGCAAATAGAAATAATTTTGGTAATCCTAACTGACCTAAAACAGGAAAAGTTTAGTCTGAATTAATGTCAGACAGTGAGGGGAAAAAAAGGTCATGTATCTTTTTATACAGTGTATGTAAACTGCTGGTTTCAATTGTATATAATTGGTTAGAAGCGCTATGGCTAAAATTTTCACAGCAAATGGCGGTGTGATATCGAGTATGCAATTGTCATTTTGACAGAATCTGCAGCATTGTGATAACAGGATATATAAACAATTGTTTTCTGTATTTATTGTAATCATATGCAGTAAGTTGTGTATATGGAACTTCATGAACACAAATACAGACTCTTTTTGCACTCTGTAGTGCATCCATAATGATGATGATGATGATGATGGCTATTGAAACAATAATGTCTTGCCTCTATCTTCTACTCCTGGCTTTTACCAGCATGTCAGCAGGGATCAATAAATTTGATGTTATTGGGTTTAGTTTTCAAAATAAGTAAAAAAAAATCACAATATTCTAATTTACCGAGATGCACACTACATAGTACACACTATAGGGAATGGGCGCGTGATGTTACCCGATGGAAAAACCCCAAAGAATTGTGGGAAAAGTGGTCACATAAAAAGTGGTCCACCTGTCTTTGTTTAGTAGTGAGCAACGAATGTGGTTAAGCTGAAGTTTTTGAGAGGGTTGCTTCAGTGTGTTATTATTATTCATCCATGCAGTGTTAGAATGGGGAAGTTTTGCTGTATTATCAAATGCAGCAACCGGTCTCAAGATTGGCATGGGAAAAAGAATGATAATAGCATACGCTTTTTTAACTTCCCGACTTGGAAGAAAAGTAGAGAGAATCGGGTCTTTGAGGTAACAAAGAGGTGTGGGGTGGAATGGATTGCAGTGATCAGAAGGATCACTGCAATCCGGGAACTCTGTCCCCGGCTCATCTCACTGACCCAGCATCGGCTCGGTAGATGATGGCTTAGCCTCCAAACTCACTGGAGCTTTGTCAGTCTGCAGGAGAGAAGGACGAACGGAAGGAGCCGTGGGATGTGCTAAGCTAATGCTAATGCTACAGCTAGTGCTGCAGCTAGTTGTAGCTAACACCAATACAAAAGAGCAACTCTGTCCCTGGTTCGTCTCACTGACCCGGCATCGGCCCGGTAGATGACGGCTGAGCCTCCCGCACAGATTCTTAGAATCTTGTGATTGAGGCTCTGCAGAGGAGCTAACCGAGGCCACAGCTGGACAGGAGCCGGATTGGAGCTCAACTACAGCGGCGGTAGGAGGTGGGGCTCAGTGGAGGAGCTACCGAGGCCCCAGCTGGATAGGAGCTGGATCAGAGCGCAATTACAGCGGCGAGGCTCGGTGGAGGAACTACCGAGGAAGATGGCGGTAGGCGGCGGGGCTCGGCAGAGGAACTACCGAGACTCCAGCTGGACAGGACCCGGATTGGAGCTCAACTACAGCGACGGTGGGCGGCGGAGCACGGTGGAGGAGCTACCGAAGCCCCAGCTGGACAGGAGCTGGATCGGAGCTCAATTACAGCGGCGGTAAGCAGCGGGACTAGCAGCGGAGGGGGCTAGCTGAGGCCCCAGCTGGATTCGAGGTTGGCTGGATCGGATACTGGCAACACCAGTAGAGACTGTCCTACTATCATCAGGTCAGTAAAAAATGCCACCAAAGAAGGAGGAAAGAAGGAGGAAATGGAAGAGATTAAAAAAATCTCTGAACTTCATGTCAGAAGAACTGACCAAAGTGGCCAATCAACAGTCTAAATTATTAGGGCTAATGGAGGAAGTCCGAGAATTGAAATTAACAATTAAGGACAGAGACAAAAAAATTGCAGACTTGGAGCGACGCATCGAGGACCTTGAACAATATTCTCGTATGGATGATTTAATCATTAGTGGACTAGACATTAAATACCAATCATATGCTCATGCTACAGCAGGAATGAGAGGTGAGAAAGCTCCCCCAAGTGAATCAGTCTCCCTGGAAAACCAGGTGCTTCAGTTCCTTGAAAGGAGAAACATAAAGGTTGAAGTAAATGCAATTTCAGCCTGTCATACTTTACCCAGAAAGGATAATAAAACAAAGAAATCAATTGTGATGCGCTTTGTGAACAGAAGGGTAAAAAATGACATACTGAGGTCGGCCAGAAAGCTACAGGGAACAGAAGTTTACCTAAATGAACATTTAACAAAGACTAATGCTGAAATACTGTAGCACGGCAAGCACGGATGCTGAAAAGACAAAACAAGATACAAGCAACATGGACAAGAAACTGTAGAGTTTGGATCAAACTAAATGGAACACCTGAGGAAGTAAAAGCCATAATAATCAGAGATCTCACTGACTTAAATAAATATAGATGAACACTGATTAAGAAAATTAAGAGACTACGATAATCCATATCCACACACATGGCAAGAACAGTTCTTTTGTGACATACCATGTCAATGTACTTTAAAAAAAACAAAACAAAACAAAAAACTTTTGACTGACTTTAGTAGAGATCAATCATCCCCAGTTGGAGGAAGTCATTTGACACAGAGTGAGGAAATTCAGACTCTGAAAATATGTCATTATGCTGAACATAAACTGTAAGAGATGGAGAATGATATTGATCCTGACAACCATTTCTTCAATAATATTTATAATCACTGTGAATATTACACTGAAAAGCAATTCAAAAGTCAAGTGCAATTAGATGGTAAATTATCAATAATACACTTCAACGGCAGAAGTCTTAAAAACTTTCCACAGATTCAGGACTATTTAAAACAGATAGAAAATTTACAGCTATCGCAGTCTCTGAAACTTGGCTCAATGAAGAGCAGGCTTTTCTGATGGCAATAGAGGGATATCAGATGTTCTATATTAATAGATCTCAAAAAAAGGATGGTGCTGTTGCACTGTATATTGATTAACCGTATAGGTGTAAACTTGTAAATGGAATGTCCTTTGCACTACCAGGGATTCTGGAATGTGTTACTGTTGAGATTGACCAAGATAAAACAAAAAATCTAATTATAAGTTGTATATATAGAATGCTGGGAACTTGGGTTGAGACATTCAGAGATAAGTTAGTCGAGTTGTATAACAATATAACTAATAAGAAAATGGTTGTAATCTCTGGAGACTTCAATATTGATTTACTAAATCCATTTCAACAAAATGTAATTACAGAGTTCATGAATTCTATGTATAGTATGAGTCTATATCCCACCATAACACATCCCAGTAGAATCACAGTTCACACTGCTACACTTATTGATAACCTGTTTGTTAATATTATTGATAAGAAAACAGAAAGTGGATTACTGATAGGGCAGTGCGGTGGCGGAGTGGTTAGCACTGCGGCAGCACAGCAACTCACCTTTGGCCGGGGGATCCTGGGTTCGATCCCAGCCCCCGACCAACAGTGATCTGTGTGGAGTTTGTATGTTCTCCCCGTGTCTGTGTGGGTTTACTCCGGGATTTCTCCGGTTTCCTCCCAAATGCCAAAAACATTCAAGTTAGGTTAATTGGCATCAAACTGGGGATCCTAAATTGTCCTTAGGTATGACTGTGAGAGTGAATGGTTGTCTGTCTCTCTGTGTTGGCCCTGCAATGGACTGGCGATCTGTCCAGGGTGTACCCTGCCTCTCGCCCAATGATGCTGGGATAAGCTCCAGCCCCCCCCCCCCCCCGGGACCCGAAAAGGATTAAGCGGAAGAAGATGGCTGGATGGATTATTGATAAATGACATAAGTGACCATCTGCCAGTCCTTGCACTTATCCATGGCCACACGGGGGCCAATACAGAAAAAACTTTAAAATCTTTCAGATAAAAATCACAAAATGCAATCAGTTCTTTTAAAGAAGACCTGCTGAAGAAAGACTGGACAAAAGTCTATGTATCAGATGTAAATGAAGCCTATGACACATTCATGAACATTGTAACTACTCTTTATGAAAAAAAATTGTCCATTAGTAAAGAAAAAGCTTAAACAGAAATTTGTCAACAAGCCATGGCTAACTAAAGGATTACAAAAAGTGTGTAAAAAGAAAAATTCATTATATAAAGCTTTTCTAAAGAAAAGGACAAAAGCAGAGCAGCAGTATAAAACATACAAAAATAAGTTAATATATATAATGAGATGTAGTAAAAGAGACTATTACAGTAAAGAACTGGAGGAAAACAGAGATAACACTAAAAATACATGGACAATACTTAACAATATTCTTGGAAATAAAAACAGAAATACAAGCTACCCAACCAATCTTTCAAACAAACAAAAAAAAAAAGGACTCAGAGTGTGAATGCAGTCTCACCTGCAGATAAATTTAATAAATTTTTTGTTAACATTGGTCCTAATTTGGCTCGAGAAATACCCATTGTGGCATCTACATGTGATACAATAAGCAAAAACATTGCCATAAAAGACTCAATTTTCATAAAGAACACAGACGAGAGAGAGGTCATTGAAATTGTTAAATCGTTTAAAAGTAAAACATCTACGGATTGTGATGGTATTGACATGCTTTTAGTCAAAACTATCATTGAATGCTTAGTGAAGCCACTGACGTATATCTGGAACCTGTCTCTCCAAATAGGTATATTTCCCAGTGCAATGAAAATAGCTAAAGTAATTCCGATATACAAGATGGGTGACAGAGGGGAATTTTCAAACTATAGGCCTATTTCACTATTGCCGCAGTTTTCCAAGATACTTGAAAAAATATTCTGTGAGAGAACTGACAACTTCATAATGAAGAATAATTTATTTCAATTCAATTCAACTTTATTTATATAGTGCCATTTCACAACAACAATCATCTCATAGCACTTTAATTGTGTGAGCAGCAATATGGGTTCAGACACAAGAGGACAACTGCATTTGCTCTAATGGAATTTATAGAAAAAATATCAACTGCTGTTGAAAATAAAGAGTATTCAGTTGGGGTATTCCTGGATCTTAAAAAAGCATTTGATACAGTGGATCATAAATTATTGTTAAAGAAACTACAAAATTATGGTATTGGGGGGTAGCACTGTCCTGGTTATGTAGTTACTTAAAGAACAGATATCAGTATGTATGTGTTGGTAGCAAAAACTCGCAGTTACTGAAGATTACTTGCAGAGTCCCACAGGGTTCAGTTTTGGGGCCATTGTTATTCAATATGTATATAAGTGATATATGTAAAGTTTTGGAAAAAATGGATTTAATATTGTTTGCAGATGACACTAATTTATTATGCAGTGGAAGCAATTTGGAGCAACTTTTGGATACACTCAGAAAGGAATTAGGAAAGCTTAAACTGTGGTTTGATTCAAACAAATTAACGCTCAGTTTAAGTAAGACAAAATTTATAATTTTTAACAACCATCACAACAATTCAGTATCTAAACTCAGTGTTAATGGTGTAGAGATTGAAAGGGTATCCGAGATTAAATTCCTTGGAGTAATAATTGATAATAAACTGTGTTGGAAGTCACATATTAATTACCGTATATTAAAGGTAAAATATCCAAATCAATCGCAAAACTACACAGAGTGAAATATTTGCTGAATCAACCCACTCTATATACTTTGTATCATTCATTAATACTCCCATACATGACATACGGTACTGAAGTATGGGGAAATACATATAAAACAAATATATATCCAGTCTTTATGCTTCAGAAGAGAGTTATTAGAATAATAAACAAAGCTGCTTACAGGGAACCAACAAACCCACTTTTTCTTAAATTAAAAGCTCTCAAGTTGAAAGATCTGGTTGACTTTAAAACTGCAAATATCCAAAAGTTGTTCCAAATAAGGGAGAAACAATACCATTTCAGAGGAACATGTATATTTCAAAAACCTTCAGTGAGAACTACTACCAAGCAACACTGTGTCTCAGTGCAAGGAGTCAGACTGTGGAACGCTTTTGGACCTGAATTAAAATCATGTACAACGCTTGGACAATTTAAACAAAAACTAAAGGAAGAAATACTCCAAACATATATACAAGATGGCATGTAAAATCACATAAGAATTATTATATTCAGTCTGTGTTGTGCTGTTGCTTAGTCTTTTTTGTCACTTTTTGTCTTAGCTTTGTTCTGAATTGTAATCACTCCTGTTTTGTTTTTCTTTTGAATTCTTGGATGGAATATGGGTGGGCAATATAAGCTGTGGCTTCAGCCATCACCCATTTCGGATGACTTATGTTGAACTGTATAATCAGAGGAGTTATTGTTTGGTTTGACCTTGTTGGATTTTTTTCCCCTTTGGTGTATTGTTCTGTTCCTTTCTTTTAATCTTTACTTTTTTAAGCTATACAAAATAAAGATTCATTCATTCATTCAAAAAAAAAAAAGAAAGACATCAGCTTCAACAATTTTCCTGCACACACGGTCGTGTGTTCACGGCATTTTCATCAAGGTAAGTTGTGATTTAAACACAGATTACTTATATAAGATTATTTGTATGCATGTGGAAATGCTGCAGCTGTAACAGAGGTGCAGGCACGTGGAGTTGTTGCTAACCTTTAACAACCCGTCTGCACATCTACATATCTAATCAAAGTCATTGCTTTTTGTACAGGCAAACCAGCCTATGAAATGTTCGATTGCCATTACGATTGGGTGCCATCATTACATCTGGGTCATGATGAGGTGAAAAAAAAAACCCACACACACACTGAGCAGTTCAGCTGGAGAACAAAGCGACAGATAGCTACCAAAGAGAACATACCACCACCAGCAGTGCAGAGTTCAGAGATTACTGAAGCTGCACCACTAGTTGCTGCTGAGCAGAGCTCACCGGTATAGTGGTGTGAAAAAGTGTTTGCCTTAAAGTGGCTGAATTACAACAATTCTGCAAAGATGAGTAGGCCAAAATTCCCTCACAGCGCTGTCAAAGACTTATTGCCAGTTATCACAAACGCCTGATTGCAGTTGTTGCTGCTAAGGGTGGCCCAACCAGTTATTAGGTTTAGGGGGAAATCTCTTTTTCACACAGGGCCATGTAGGTTTGGACTTTTGTTTTCCCTTAACCCCTTGCACTCCGGTCAATTTCCCTAAAAATGCCAAAAAATAACATGCCCAAAGTAAATCGAAAGCTGTTCTTCAACCCTTTGCAGCATCTTCATGGGGTTAGTCTCATTTAAAAGAAAACACTTTGAATTTTTTGGCAAAACAGTCATAATCTCTCTAAGTGCTCCTGCCACTGAGTTACAGTCATCTAAACATACTGAACTTGAAGAAAATAAATTTCGCCTGGGTGTTTTTTTGGATACAAATGCTTGCAAATAACACACAGCTTCAGATCCGGGCTGGAAAATGCAACAGAAATGTAGAACCAAGTGTTATCCAGCTGAGGTCAAAATTTTGTAACAATACCACAAAAAATGAATATATTACACAGCTTTTTTCTCAGGTAGTTCCCAGGCGTTTTTGAACTGTGCCAAATTGTGCCAAATGGCACAGTTTGGAAAAATGTCTGTAACTTTTGAATGATTTAATATAGAAGCTTCATCTTGGGCTCTAATGAAAGGTGACACTCAGGGCTGTGTGTGTGTGTGTGTGTGGGGGCGGTTGTCCCCCCCCCCTCGCTACAGAGGACGGACATCGCCCGTTGCGCAGCGGTCCGTCATGTGGCGATGACGCACAGCTGTAATTTACCGATCGGTCAAAAGTCATTTTTGATTACAATTTTCAGGGATAAAGAATAATTTAGCTTATAACACTTACCTCTTCACAGCAGCAGCGTAGCTGGTGAACTTCTTCCTCATTGTCAGACGAACGCAACGAAACCCGCTCGTGGTTCTGGTCTCGCAACCCGGTCAAAACATAATTCCATTATTGCGGTTTTGCGCTTCCATGATTGCGGTTTTGGCGAACGATTTTTCAAAACAAATAACAGTAGTAATTCAAAAAGACTGGCGAACGCGTGTGTGTCACCCAGCCTTCGTCGTCGGCCTCCGTCGGTCTATGATGACCATGGAAGAGAATCCTAAACGTCTATTCTGCTGGAATAAATTTAAAAAAAAGCACCGCCTATGGCTGAACAGGCCGATGCGCGAATGGCAGTCCCTGTCATACAGGTCACACTTGCGGGTGGTCTCCGTGCTGCTGGGTCTGTGGCAGGTTCTTCCTGCGGGTCCTTTTTTCATCTGCTGCAGCAGTCTGTCTTCACCCAGCCTTACACAAAACAGCTTGCAAACTTCTGTGCTTCAATTGGCTCGCTGCATTCACAGCGTTGGTAGGCGGGTCCTTCTTGCTAGGTTTTCAGTCATTGGTTCTTCAAGGTTTCAGAAACCCAATTCAAGGCTCTTATTAGTCGAATGAGAGGTCAATCATATCTGATCTGTTCGCGGCTGTGTCTGTAGTGGAAGAACGGAAATGCAGCTTTTTTTTTTCAGTGCGCGCTTGGACACGGCGCCCTCATGCATCCTAGAGCGCACGAGGGCGCACAAGAGCGCCCTCATGCGCTCTAGGACACAGAGACGTGCCCGTCCGCGGTACACCGGCGTGCAAGAGGTTAATAATAAACACCTTCATTTAAAAACTGTATTTTGTGTTTAGTTGTGTTATCTTTGTCTAACATTTAAATTTGTTTGATGATCTGAGAAATTTAAGTGTGACAAACACACAAAAAAATGAGAAATCAGGAAGGGGGCAAACATTTTTTCACACCACTGTACATAAAGCAATGCTGCAAATTGTTCTGTGCTTACCAAGATGTAGAATCTGACATTTGAAAATATGTCATTAATCATATAGGTCCATCCATCCATCCATCCATCCATCTTCTACCGCTTTTCCGGAGGTCTGGGTCGTGGAGGCAGCAGTTCAAGCAGAGAAGCCCACATTTCCCTCTCCCCAGCCACCTGCTCCAGCTCTTCAGAGAGGATACCAAGGCATTCCCAGACCAGCTGGAGTTACCGGGGCCCCACCTTGGAGCCAGGCCTGGGGGAGGGGCTCGAAGGCTAGCGTCTGGTGGCCGGGTTTCCACCCATGGGACCTGGCCGGGCTCAGCCCGAAGGAGTTACATGGGTCCACCCTCCAGTGGGCTCACCACCTGCAGGAGGGATCATGGGAGTCCGGTGCTATGTGGATTAGGTGGCGGTCAAAGGCGGAGACCTTGGCGGAAAATCATATAGGTGTAGAAGTTATTTATTTGTTTGTGTCTTTCGTCTTTCTAACTTATTTATTTCTCATTAATTACAATTGTCTTACTGTATCTACAGATAATTTCTCTGGTATTAAGTCATTTCTTCTTAAATCAAGTGTTCATTGTTTCTGTTTTGGCTGATTCTTTTTGTGGATGCTGCTCCACCAGATGAAGATGCACGGGGTTACCGGTGAATGATGCAGCTCCAAAGGACAACACTAACTTAAATAAACAAATAAATAAAAAATACCACAATAAAAGTAAATAAATGACAAATAAAATTATATAGTGAAAGAATTTGATTTGAAACACTATCAGTTTTGTTCTTGTTCTTCTATTCTGACAGAGTAAAAGGTTGTTTGACATGTTTCGTCTGTCACCTGCAGTCTTCTTCAGAAAACATCATCTGACATCCATGCCGTGTCACATCAGCTGTTTGATATCAGTTTTATGACTAAGAAGACAAAATCAGCCGGTTTGAGATAATGTCACAACTTAGTTCATTTTTCATAACAGGCTAGAAATGGCATATGAAAATGAATGGTGTCTGAAGGTGGAAAGAAATATGTCTGATAAAACTATCACAAACAAAACAAAACCTGGGCACAAGCTGCTACACGAGATGCTGGGATTCCCCTTCTGTGCACATTGGAACATCGTTGCCTTCATTACGCATGGATTTAAAAATCAGCTGGGGACTGAAGTTCATACAATGTTTGGTATCGTTAGATTCAGCAGCTTCACCTCTTTCCAGTGACTATAAAAACGTCACTGCCCTGATTTAGTATGTTTTTATAGTAGCTAATTATACTGGTAATTTTTTCAATGTGCCAGCGCAAGCGTTGGGCTTATCACATTGTATTTCATGTCCAGTTGTGTAATAATGTGTATATACTTATCAAGCATCATATGACAAATTTGAACATAAATCCAGCGTTTCAACGCTGGGACTTAGAGATGTCTGTAGTTGCAGAAACACATGCTGCAGAAAACTGTGTAGAAACAATGATTGTTTACCTTTGTGCAAACGATGGTTTTCTGATCATTCACCCAGAATATTTGAGGTGGCTAGACCCATCACTGGTGAATTGAACATGAGCCTCTAATGATTTATAATTTTTAAATTGCTCGTGGGTGTACGCGCTCACCCACACACCAGATAGGCAAGCACATCTGACAGCATGACGTGAGGCAATTGGTCGAGATCCATGGTCCATTTTTTGTGTTCATATGGATCAATCCTGTTTGCTTCTTTAATTTTTTGGAAGTAGCGCTCAGTTGCTTCCTTATTCAGCTTCTCTGAATAAGGAATTTCAATTTTCTGCTTGCTCTGTTCCATCACACATTTGTCTGTCGCGAGACCATGAAAACGTGTGACGACGGCCCAGAATGCAGTGCGGCATGATGTCAATGGCCATTCTCTATACAGTACAGAATTTGTTAAACCACAAAAAAATGCCATTGTCTGTAGTAAACAAATGTAAATGGTACAATAAATGACTTGTGGGCACATATGTTGGTTACATATTGGTTACATATGCTCCACAAATATATTGCTGTGTGTTTATTGTGTGCTGCACGTCTCAGGGAACAAAGGGACTGAGCCTCCGAGAGGTAACGGGAGAGTGTGAAGTTTGGCCTTTGTTTCAAGGAGATGACCTGGAGAGATTTCCGGACCACCGGAGACTAAGGGACAATGGTGTGAAGATCAGAGGAGTTACATTGTGACTGGGATGAAGTACCATGTGACTGTATGTTTGATTAAACACCATGTGACTGCAGTTTTGATGTCCGGGGTATAAAAGACAGATGTGAGATAATTCATCCTCTTTTCCTGCTTTGAAATTGTTGGAGTATGTGATTGTGAATAAAGCTGAACCTGAGGAATAAAACTCAGTCTCATCCTTTCGCACATTCTCCACACTGGTGACATTACGACGAAGCATGAGCAGAGATAATTCTCCCGAGCGGGGCTCGGCAGAAGCCAGCCTGATAAATGCCGCCACGTTCCAGCTGCCGGACTTCTGGCAGCATAGTCCGCGCTCCTGGTTTAGCGTGATCGAGGCGCAGTTCAACCTCCGGAGAATCTCGAGAGACGACACGAAATTCTACCATGTGGTGGCGAAGCTGGACAGCCACACAGTCCAGAGGGTGGAGGATCTGGTCAATCACCCACCGGACAGCGACAAATACAGCGCAGTGAAGGCTGTGCTTGTCAGACACTTCACCCCCTCAGTGCAACAGCGAGCAGAGGGGCTCCTAGCGTTGATGGAGTCTGAGAACGACAGACCCGTAGACCTGATGGTGAAAATGCTGAGGCTGAGAGATTCCGAGGATGACAACTTCATCTTCGCCCACCTTCTCCTCAGGACCCTGCCGCCAGCGGTGAGAGTGACCGTGGCAGGCTCACCTCTGTTGGCCCGGCGAAACTACCATGAGCTGAGCAGGGAGGCGCAACGACCCGTCGACGCCCACAAACGGAGCGCGGTTTCGGCCGCGGCAGCAGAGCTAGGCGCAACATCCGGAGACGGCATGGGGCCAGGGGCTGCAGCACCAGACCCACCGACGACGGCAGCAGCAAGGGCCAGGCGACACGGAGCGGACGACGTCCTCTGCTTCTACCATCGCCGCTTTGCAGAGAGGGCGCACAAGTGCCTCCCACCGTGCCACTTCAAGCGCTCGGGAAACGCCAAGACCGGGGGTCGGTAGCGGCTGCGGCCCTCGGGGAGGAGAACAAGCTGCTCTACCTGACGGATGCACGCTCGGGGAAGCATTTCCTCGTGGACACAGGCTCCCAGCTGAGTTTCATCACGCCTTCCTACGCGGACCGGCTGACGCCATCTAAGGGTCCCCGGGTGTCAACAGCGAACGGCTCAGCGATTAAGACCTTCGGTGAGAGGACTCTGCTTCTGTCTTTGCAGGGCCGTGCATTTGAGTGGACTTTTGTTGTAGCGGCAGTCAATTTCAACATGTTAGGGGCTGATTTGTTGTGCTCACATGGTTTATTGGTTGATCTTGCTAACAGACGTCTGGTTAATGCACTCTCCTTTCACTCTATTCCCTGCACAGCTCGAGTGGTGCCGCCAACTGCACAAGCCAACGTCACAGCTGTGGGTGGTAAGTTCCACGCACTCCTCACTCAGTTCCCAGCACTCACAGTCCCAACGTTTTCGGCAACAGTGGCTAAACATGGGGTGGAGCATTATATCACTACCACCGGGCCGCCCGTTTTTGCAAAAGCTCGGCGCCTGGACTCAGCTAAACTGACCATAGCGCGCGAGGAGTTTGCCAACCTGGAAAAACTGGGCATCATCAGGCGTTCGAAAAGCCCCTGGGCTTCACCACTGCATGTGGTCCCAAAGGCTGATGGCTCGTGGCGACCTTGCGGTGATTTCCGCAGGTTGAATAACGCCACAGAACACGACCGCTACCCAATTCCGCATATCCAAGATTTTTCGGTGCATTTGGCGGGGGGGCGCATTTTTTCTAAAATAGATTTAGCACGCGGTTACCATCAGGTTCCAGTGCGCGCTCAGGACATACCCAAAACAGCGGTAATAACTCCTTTCGGGCTTTTTGAGTTTTTGCACATGCCTTTTGGACTCAAGGGAGTGGCGCAGACGTTCCAACGCATGATGGACGCGGTCCTGCGCGACCTCCCTTTCGTGTTCGTCTATTTGGACGACATTTTGGTAGCCAGCACGTCCGAAGATGAACACGAAAGCCACCTCACAGCAGTTTTCCGGAGGTTGGCAGAGCACGGGTTAATAATTAACCCAGCGAAGTGTCAGTTTGGGGTGGCGCAGATTGATTTTTTGGGGCATCGCGTTTCGCCAGAAGGAGCGGTCCCTCTGCCCGATAAAGTGCGCGCAATAACAAATTTTCCCCAACCTCAGATGGTCAAAGCGTTACAGGAGTTTTTGGGAATGGTTAATTTTTATAACCGTTTCCTCCCCAGCGCAGCGCAGCTCATGCAACCATTGTATGCTGCACTAAAAAAACAAAAACCCACGAATAAAATCGAATGGTCTCCTGAGCGGGAGCGCGCATTCTCTCAAGTCAAATCAGCCCTGACAAACGCTGCTTTGTTGGCACACCCAGTTCCAACGGCCCGCATGCCGCTCACCACTGACACGTCCGATTTAGCCGTGGGGGGCGGTCGTTGAACAGTATGTAGCTGGGGCCTGGCAACCGCTCACATTTTTCAGCAAAACCTTGCGCGATAGCGAGCGAAAATACAGTGCGTTCAACAGGGAGTTGTTGGCTCTACACTTGGCCATCCGCCACTTCCAGTTCTGGCTGGAAGGGCGCCGTTTCATCGCGTTCATGGACCACAAACCGCTGACTTTCGCGATGGCCAAGATTTTGGAACCTTGGTCGGGCCGGCAGCAGAGACAGCTGGCCGCGATATCGGAGTTTACCACCGATATCCAGCATGTGGCAGGTAAATATAATGTAGTGGCAGACTGCCTCTCACATGCTGTGGCGGCTCCAGGCCCCGTGGGGGCAGACTCTGCAGCCATGGCCGTGGGCCAGGGTAAGCGACGCGGAAGCGAGCGCAGCCCCGGTCCGCGTAGGGTTAGATTATGCAGCCATGGCCGTGGAGCAGGTTACCGATGCGGATGTGCGCGCGCTCCAGTCTGGACCAACAGGGTTAAGGCTGGAGGACAGGGTGCTGCAAGATGGTATGCCTCCCCTAATCTGCGATATCTCCACTGGACGGCCGCGTCCGGTGGTACCAGCTGCGTGGCGCCGCCACGTTTTTGACTCGATCCATTCTCTGGTGCACCCGGGGATGCGCGCATCGGTCAAAATGGTAGGAGAGAAATTTGTATGGCCGGGGTTGCGCAAACAGGTCAAGGAATGGGCGACAGCCTGCGTAGCTCGTCAGCGAGCCAAAATACACAAACACACTAGAGCTCCTTTGGAGCCTTTTCTCATCCCGGCTAAGCACTTTGATCATGTGCATGTCGACCTGGTAGGCCCCCTTCCGTCGTCACAGGGGTGCACACACCTTTTGACAATGGTGGACCGCACCACGCGTTGGCCGGAAGTGGTCCCACTGGCATCAACCACAGCCGAGGAGGTGGCGTGCACGTTTTTAACAGCGTGGGTAGCGCATTTTGGAGTTCTGTCGGACATAACGTCCGACAGAGGTCCTCAATTTGTTTCCGAGCTCTGGTCAGCGATGGCCCGCAGCCTGGGGGTAACGATCCACCGCACTACCGCGTACAACCCCTAGGCTAACGGTTTATGCTAACGTTTCCATAGGTCATTGAAAGCAGCCCTCAGAGCGTCGCTTACAGATACAAATTGGGTAGACAGGCTACCATGGGTCTTATTGGGGTTGCGTTCTGCACCTAAGGAGGATTTGCAAGCCTCCCCAGCTGAGTTAGTGTTTGCACAGCCTCTCAAGCTGCCCGGGGAATTTCTCCCAGATAATCCTGTGCCAAATTGCCCCCCCGCTCAGCGGTTGCAGAGCGACACGGGATCAAACATGCTTCCTGGCCCGGTTCATCACAGCTTCCCATGGGTTTTTGTGCCGAAAGCTTTAAAAAATGTGGAGTTTGTTTTTGTCAGACATGACGCCCTTCGCCCAAACTTGCGGCCGTCGTACGATGGACCGTTTAGGGTGCTGGAAACAGGAGAGAAGCATTTTTTGCTAGATTTGGGAGACAGAAAGGAGGTAATTGGTATAAACAGGCTCAAACCCGCTTTTGTTTTGGCGGATGAAGCTGTGCAGTTGGCGAGGGCCCCCCGTCGCAGCAGACCCCCTAGAAGGCATTCTCCAGAACACCCACAGAGATTGACTAACAGTTCTAATCCACAGGCAACAGTCCCACAGCAGGAGGACACTGCAGAGGCAGTAAAGCCGGCTTACAGGAAATACGGCAGAAGACTTAGGCCTAGGCAACGGGTGGATTGATATGTAGTAATGTTATTATGTCATGCATCTTTAGTTATGATTGTTCCATCTTAGACGTTTGGGGGGGTCATGTGGGCACATATGTTGGTTACATATTGGTTACATATGCTCCACAAATATATTGCTGTGTGTTTATTGTGTGCTGC
Organism: Pholidichthys leucotaenia; assembly: GCA_020510985.1. Classification (NCBI taxonomy): domain Eukaryota; kingdom Metazoa; phylum Chordata; class Actinopteri; order Cichliformes; family Pholidichthyidae; genus Pholidichthys; species Pholidichthys leucotaenia. The sequence continues at coordinate 313,229,959 of CM035836.1, forward strand.
ACGTCTCAGGGAACAAAGGGACTGAGCCTCCGAGAGGTAACGGGAGAGTGTGAAGTTTGGCCTTTGTTTCAAGGAGATGACCTGGAGAGATTTCCGGACCACCAGAGACTAAGGGACGATGGTGTGAAGATCAGAGGAGTTACATTGTGACTGGGATGAAGTACCATGTGACTGTATGTTTGATTAAACACCATGTGACTGCAGTTTTGATGTCCGGGGTATAAAAGACAGATGTGAGATAATTCATCCTCTTTTCCTGCTTTGAAATTGTTGGAGTATGTGATTGTGAATAAAGCTGAACCTGAGGAATAAAACTCAGTCTCATCCTTCCGCACATTCTCCACACACTAAGGAATATAGTGTGTGTTTTTTATTCAGTATATCGTAAACAATAATTAGCTTTTTATATTATCGATAGAAAGAATGTATTGTACCAAGGGAAATCAAGATTCTCGGGAAAATTGCCACTTATTAATTAATCATTAAACAATCATAGTTTGATTAAAGTAGCCATGAACCAGTACCATATTCCAGACCATATCAAGGGTTTGATCACCAGCTACTTAGCAGATATCAGATTACAATTTCAGACCTCGAAGTTCAAAGTTCCAGCCTATTGAAAAAGGTATTGAGATAGGGTGCACCATCTTGCCCATTTTGTTTGTCATGGGGATGAACTTGATCATTTCCGCAGCAAATAAAAAGGCAAGAGGCCCAGTGACTGCTGCAGGAAGCCAGCAGCCAGCAATCAGAAGATTCATGGATGATCTCACTATAACAACTCCAACCCATGTGCAGGCAAGATGGATTTTAGCTGAACTTGACAACATGGCAACCTGGGCAAAGATGACTTTTAAACCCAAGAAATCAAGGTGCCTGGTAATCCAAAGGGGAAACCCAACAGAGAAGTTCAAACTACTCATGCAAAAGGAAGTCATTCCAAGCATAAAAGAAAACCCTATCAAGTGCCTGGGAAAATGGTACGACAATAGCCTTACTGACAAAAACAACATCTGCAACACAGAACATCAAATAGAGGAGTGGTTGAAGAAAATCAATAGGTCTGGCCTGCCTGGAAAATACAAGTGCTGGATTTATGAGCGTGGCCTGCTTCCGAGACTTATGTGGCTGCTCACCGTGTATGAAGTGCCGTTAACATGGGTTGAAGGACTGGAAAGGAAATTCAACAAGCACCTTCATAGATGGTTAGGAATACCTCCAAGTTTTACATCTGTGGGCCTGTGGCTGTCCCGACCTACATTAGGTCGGGACAGCTTCAGCTCCCGCTGTCTTCTGTAGTGGAGGAATTTAAGGTAGCCAAGTGCAGACTTTCGCTGACATACCGGGACTCCAAGGACCATCTTATTCGAGAAGCGGGAATTCAAACAAGGTCAGGGCGAAAGTGGTCTGCCACTGAAGCCATCAGTCAAGCAGAAGGCTCCCTTATTAGTAGAGAGATCACTGGAAATCCCTGCATTGGACGTCAAGGCTTAGGAACATCTCATTTTCAACAGTGGTCAAAGTCTACCCCTCAGGAAAAAAAAGAACCTTAATCCAGGAAGAAGTCAGAAACCTTGAAGAGGAGAGGAGAAGAGCTAAAGCCATTGAGCTTGGAATTCAAGGATCCTGGAACAGGTGGGAACTGCCTACATGGAAAATCTCATGGACTGACCTATGGCGACTGGAGCCTTTCCGGATTTCCTTCCTGCTCAGAGCAGTATATGATACCCTTCCAACCCCAGTTAACCTGCACAAGTGGGGATTGAGGGAGAACCCCTTGTGTAGCTTGTGTGGAGCAAGAGGGATTATGGCACACACTCTGTCAGGGTGCAGCATTGCTCTAGTGCAGAGGAGATATAGGTGGCCCCATGATAGGGTGCTGACAATACTGGCGGAAATCTTGGAACAGGAACGAAGAAGGAAACATCCAGCCAAAGCACAACAACTGATTAACACCAGTGGTTTTGTGAAAGAGGGGCAGAAGACATTCAACCTGGGAGGTGAAAAACAAAACTTTTTGCAGTCCGCTAAGGGATGGGAAATGAAGGTGGATCTTGGGAGGAAACTCCACTTCCCAGAGGAGATACTTTCCACAACCCTAAGACCAGATATCGTCATGTGGTCTCGGGAAGGTAGGAAGGTTATCCTGGTGGAACTAACAGTCCCATGGGAGGAGAATTGTGAGGAGGCAGCAGAGAGGAAGAAGGCCAAATACCAACAGCTGGCCCGGGAATATCAAGATAAAGGGTGGATGACATGGTTATTTGCAGTGGAGGTGGGGTGTCGAGGGCTCCCAGCTCAATCTGTGTGGAACATGATGACAAAAGTAGGAGTCAGAGGGCACAAGTGGAAAATCGCTATTCGAAGGTTGGGAGAAGCGGCTGAGAGAGCCTCCTGTTGGCTCTGGCAGAAGAGGGAGGACACTAGCTGGAAGCTGGGAGGAGAGGGGCAGTGAACTGGCCACTCATTGCCGACCCACCAGTCGGAGAGTGTAGTGGTTAAGGGTCAACACACTCGAGGATGACTAGAAACCACCTGAAGACCTCTTTCTCCCAGCTAAGGCTATGTCCATTTAAAACAGATATTTGTATGGCATTTCTTATGTAATTTATAACTTTACTGAATTACTATAGTTGACAACTTGCATCCCTAGTTTCTGTTCTTTCCATGATCTGTTACCAGCTGATGTCACAGAGCTCCTGTCTATATCCCTCCAAATATCAGGACTCTATGTTCGGATCATTTTATAACAGGTAAATTCAGTGTAATTTTATTAAGAAAAATACCTGATTAAAAAGGAATGCATTTATTTAATTTGTGCACTCAGCCACTTATCTCTTTGTTCAGGCTCTAAATGTCTCTTTGGGAGCTCAAAAAAGGACACTGGTTTGTTCTTCTTCAAACTGTGGTTATGACAGCCTACAGTGATGCAGTTTCGTGGCATATTCCATGGCAAAAATATTAATTTCTGTGGCGCTCCCCTCTCACTCACAGTGTATGTGAATGGTTGCTAGGTTTTTGTTTTCATCGGCTCCACTATGGCCACCACGTTACTAAATGCGTATGACATCATGCTCACCCAAACTCAGCAGCAAAAAATCTGACTTAATGCCCTGAAGGGCAGACCCCCATTAGCACTGCTGTAAGGTTTCGGACGATTCCATAAAGCCACACAAAACTTCACACAGAAAGACTCCTACCAGGAACCGTTTAGCAGTGTAGCTGCTACCATACTGCCAAAGTTAAAGGAAAGACTTCAACATGTGAAAGTAACAATTTCACATCCAGGTAATGTTTAAATGGACCTGGATTATAGTGGTGTGTAGGGAATTACTGCCATGATTTAACAAGATTATTTCAAACATTTGTGTATATTCTTAATTTTTAATAATTCACCACAACAGTAATTATGATAAATGGTAATCAGCTGTATGTGTGTGTGTGTGTTTTTGTTTTTTTTTTTAAAGAGGATTGATCAAGAGAAGGTTCCTGTTCATCCTCTCAAAAAGCTGATTCTGTCTTTTGACTCAGCTTCCTGTCAGTCCATCAGCTAGTCCACACTTCAGCGAATCGACCAACCACAGATGTCCTGATTCAGAGCCCAGTTCTCACGGAGACACAAACACACACAGAGGCGTGGCGTGTGATTGGCTCTCCCCAGAGGAAACAACCAAACACTTCAGACCAATTAGCAGCAGCTGTGATGAAGTTAGCAGACACACACATACACACAGGAAACACGCTCACATCTCCGGCAGGTGTGTTTTTAGCAGGTGGAAAACCAGCTGGTCCCCACAAACATGGATATAAACATACTGGATAGCTGTCCATCACAGATTTGATAATGATAGTGAGTCTTCACTGTCACTGGTGAAGCTGAACAGGTTTTCTATCCCAGTAAGCTCTCATCTAGTGCCACCATCAGAATGAAATAAAGGGTCAGAGACAGTTCGGCTTTTTATAAGTGCGGTTCTGTGAAATCCTTGTGAGCAGCACCGTAATGACCTTAGATTGTGGGTGGTGCGTCTTCTGACTTTTAGAGAATGAGGGACGACAGCTGACCACAGAGTTAGGGCTGCAGTGAAGTGAATTGGATTCATGTTTAGAGACAACTTTCACCATTTGAAATTACTGGAACTTGAAAAACCTTGTGACAGTTCCAGAGAGTGCTATCTCTTACTGATTCATACCACTTCACCTCTGCACCAGAAACAGAATTACTTGAATGCTAGATTTTAAGAGGAGAGAAAACATAACACCCACTAATTTTTGTCATTATAGGACTGGTTAGAACGGTTTCACTGGACCCCGATGGGAAAAAAACAACAACTGAACTATTCCTTTAAGGCTGTATTCACACCAGGATAATCTGGGGGTCTCGGTTTGACTCAGTGGGGAATGGCAAGAATTTTCACACCTTTGTTTGGTTTGGTTTGCATTTACACAGCCCTTTACTCAAGCAGACCAAACTGCTTGGACAACGTCACACAGTTACAACAGCTCGTTTGTGGCGCTGTAGCCAAAGCCACCACCGACCAGGAAGAAAAAATCTCGACGAAGAAGAGAAATCCGGCTCATCGATTGGCAGGACTGTGCTATGCCAAGAATTGCTCTCTTGCCAAGAATTGCATCCCATCCACCAAAACTATAAAATATAGCACTACAAACAGGCTTGTAACCATCTGTGCATTTTTAGAAGTTCCCATTATACATTTTTAGAAGTAAAAATTGTTATTACCTCTTGTAAATTATCTTTAAATTATGTTTGTTCGATGATGGGATGCAATTCTCGGCAAGCGAGCAATTCTCAGCATACCACCATTCCCTTCAGCCAAGGCATTTGTCAGTCACAAACTAATAAAAATAAAGAGCTCCACTGTCTGTATAAACCCCCGTGCCACCATCATGTCGCTAAATGTTTTAAAAATATCGGTATTCTTGTGTGCAGCCACAAGCAGCTGAGAAATCTGGTTCTCAGACCAAATATCTATCAGAGCCTGCATTTCTTCTTCACTACTCCAAGAGACTTTTTTTTTTTTTTTTTTTACTTTTCTCCTTGGCTTTCTCCGGTAAAAGTATTTCTTGGATGTGCGCGGTTGTCTTTATTGTATTTCTACCCAAAATGGGACAGAAGGACTGGGAGCTCTTCAGCTGAATCAGGGTGTTGGATTTATTTACCCACGGATTCCTACCATGGATGTGAAACACATGTCAAGTTTTCAACTTTTTCAGGTGAGTGGGAACTTTGTCTGTCTGCTTCTCATCCAGACGGTGAATAATGTCTTTTCATGTATTTATATTGGGTTACAATATAATCGTGTTGCGTGAACAATTTGCCCGTTTGCATTTTGATGTGAAAGCACCTTTACAGTAAACGCCACTTTCTCTTCTCACTGTGTTGCTGTGGTTACACAAATGTCGAGGAGCACGTCCACCCTTTTGCCCGCTCGATACTCCATTTGCATTCACACAGCAAGCGAGGTGCACCAGACTGCGTTTGCAAGCAAACCGAGACACCCCCCCCCGCCCCCGCACGCTTTTCAGGGGGACCAGAACTTGCTTGTTTGGTGCGCACCAGAGTTGCAACGCGCATTCAGATGGCATGAAATGCACCGAACTATCCACGGAATACACACTTTGGTCCTTTAGTTCAGACCAAACAGTTGCCGTGTGAATGCGCCCTAATAGTCAAGAGGTCAGTTAACAAGGTTCTACCTTCATTTGTGGTAATAATCTTCAGGTAGTGATAGAAAGAACAAGCTCATCAGTGTTGGGAGTAACACATTACAAAATACTGTCAGAATTATGACAGTAACGCCATTACTTTTGCAGTAACGTGCTGTGTAACAAAATTACTGTTTAAAATTCAGTAATGTATTACAGTTACTGAAATTTGATCAGATGTGTTACTCATTTTATTAATATGGACAGATATTTTAGTGCAAATAAATGAATATACAAAGTGACTCTACCGTAGCTGATGCAGTCGTCAGTCGACATGACCTGTTGCAGAGAGCTGAGTCTTCACTACTGAGCGGAGGAAAAGATGACGCTTTGTTTTTGTTGAAATAGACAGATTATTTTTCCTTTGTTGTGATTAAGGACAAAAGCATATTGGTGGGTTGGAAGCTAAGTGCTAAGACCTACTGCAATCTTCAGAAGCGCTTGAAAACAGCAGCAAAGCTCCAACAAAGCTAGTGCTAAGTAATGGCTAGCTATGCTAACAACATCAAGTTAGTGGATCTACGCTATCTGAACAGCCATGGCTGGATGTAAAGTGGAAATGCTCTTCTCTCAACAGTCACCGCTGGATTTCAAGCACAGGTATGCATCTGGACAGTTTGTGACCCAGCAAGAATTAAGATAAGATAAGATAAGATAAGCCTTTATTAGTCCCACAATGGGGAAATTCCAGGATTGCAACAGCACAGGGATAGCAACACTCAGAGCAACAATCAGAAGGCAAGAAAAAAACAAGAACGGCTAGTATACATATGTACATATTACTATATATATATATATATATATATATATATATATATATATATATATATATATATATATATATATACAGTATATATATATATATATATATATATATATATATATATATATATATATATATATGTATATATATATATATAGATAGATAGATAGATAGAGAGAGAGAGAGAGAGAGAGAGAGAGAGACACACACAATTAAACAGACTGATTGACAGATACGTTGTTACAGATTGAAGACGTGATTAATCACTTTCCATCAGACAACTGAGAACAAGCCATCTCGACTGTCATTCTGTCCATACTGACAATCATGTACAGTAGAAGAAAATTACATTCCTCCTATCTACAATGTTAATCACATGTAGAATCAGAGGGGTCACTGCCATGCAAGGCACTGCCACAAACAATTTCTCCTTCCTCCATTCTATTATGCTGAGCACCAAACTAGAAGGCGGTAAGTACCATTTTTATATGGCCTTTGGTATGACCCGGCTGGGACTTGAACCTTCAACCTTCCGGTTGTGGGTCGGATGCTCTATCAACTAGGCCAACACTCCGTGGGCTAGTGAATCAGACTTTGATTCACTGAAGTTAAAACACATTTACTTGCTATGTGGATAAAGATTATTCAAAAATAGATTTTGATCTCCAAAAGGAATTTGAGGGACTGAATCATGTCTCTGTCACAGCAGACATTTGGACTGTGGATAATGGACATTTTCTTTGGATCACTGCACACTGGATTAAATCCATATCATAAAGGTAAGATAAACATGGACAGCTTTATGCAGTATTGCCAATTCTCACTCCAACATGAGGAAATCCCTGGCAATATCATGTTGATTTTCTTCAGATTTTTCCCACAATAAGAGCTCTCAAGGCAGGATAAAGCAGACTGAACATGTTTGAAAAGCTCTGTCTGAAACAGCTTGTTTTCAGCCTGACAATAAGCCTGTAATGTAATCCATTCATTAAATTATCTTGCTATGTGTGCAAGATGATTTAAGTATGCATTTAAAAGTAACGTGAAAGTTACTTTTCCAAGTAACTAGTTACTTTAATCATGCAGTAGTTGAAGTAACTCAATTACTTTTGAAGAGAAGTGATAGAAAAATTCCATATTATCTACATTATTATTGATATTAATAATGTATTATTATATTTGAGAAGTATCATACCTTTCATATGCCATGTTTAATGTTTACCTCCGCCAGGCCGCAGGCCAGGAGGTTATGTTTTTGCTGGCGTTTGTCTGTCTGTCTGTCTGTCTGTCTGTCTGTCTGTTGGTTAGCAAGATAACTCAAAAAGTTTTGGACGGATTTCGATGAAACTTTCAGACGTTGTTGGAAATGGTACAAGGAAGAACTGATTAAATTTTGGGGATGATCCGGATCACCATCTGGATCCAGGAATTTTTTTAAAGGATTCTTTAACATTGTGAGATAGGGCCCGGAGGTATATATAACTAGAAAAGCACTCGGAGAGCGCAGACCTCCGCCAAGAGCAACAGTCCCCCCCAGTATTGTGATTTATACCATAAATATTCTACACTAATTTTGTTACTGTTCTTTCCCTGTATCATGTGTTTCTGTATGTCATATGATTGGTCAAGAAAACAAAAAAAATGTTATTTGAACTACACAAATACAATTTATTTAATTTAACAAGAGATACAACATGTACAAGTCTTTAGTTGGAGAACACATTCATGAAATTTATTCCTAATTTATTCACACCCAACCAAGTTGCATCCCACCTACTGACTATCGCCAAAGCACCCCAAGACAAAGACACCAGAAGAGCAGTTACAACTGAGCTAAAAAAACACCAAAAAATGCCTGTAGAGGAAACGAACCCTGAACCCTTCGAGGCTGCTGAACTGGAGAAAGTCCTACAGGGCCTGAAATGTGGAAAGGCAGCAGGATACGATAACATCTTCCCAGAATTCATGAAAAATCTTGGCCCCCGAGCCCTAACCTGGTTGACACAATTCTACACAAGGATCACACAAACGAACTCGATCCCAAAGAAATGGCGGACAGCAAAGGTCATTGCCATCCCAAAACCTGGCAAAGACCACAAACTACCAGCAAGCTACCGCCCAATCTCCCTACTCAGCGTTCCTTACAAAATCATGGAGCGCCTAATACTGCAATGCATTTCCCCAGAAATAGAGGATATTCTAAGTGTGGATCGAGCAGGTTTCCGCAAGGACCGCAGTACAGGAGAACAAGTACTGGCCCTAACCACCTTCATTGAAAATGGCTTCGAGAGCAGACTGAAGACAGGGGCTGTGTTTCTCGATCTTACAGCCGCCTATGATACGGTCTGGCACAAAGGCCTCCTCCTGAAACTTATAAAGGCGATCCCTGCTTGGGCAACAGCAATTATAAAAACCCTGCTGACCAACCGAAGGTTCAGAGTCCACCTCAGTCAGAACACAAGTGCATGGAGAATGCAGAAAAACGGACTCCCACAAGGCTCAGTTCTAGCTCCAACTCTGTTCAACCTCTACATAAACGACCTGCCTACTACAAAATCCCGCAAATTCATCTATGCAGACGACATCTGTTTGGCATTCCAAGCACCAGACTTTGAACCACTGGAACGGGTGCTCACGGAAGATCTTGCTAAACTGGACCAGTTCTGCAAAATCTGGCGCCTAAAACCAAGCCCAGCAAAAACCGTCTCCAGTGTATTTCATCTCCACAATGCAAAAGCTGCCAGAGAACTAAACATCCACCTGAGCGGACTCAAGCTTAAGCATGCCCCAAATCCAACTTATCTTGGAGTGACCCTTGATAGGACCTTATCCTTCAAGGAACATCTAAAGGGGACGGCTGCTAAGGTGAAAGTACGAAACAACCTGCTCTGCAAGCTCGCTGGTGCAAAATGGGGGGCGGCAGTCTCCACCCTGCGCACCTCAGCACTGGCCCTTTCATACTCTGTAGCAGAATATTGTGCCCCTGTCTGGTCCAGGTCATCTTACACACACCATGTAGACACCCAGCTCAACTCAACCATGAGAACTATAACTGGAACAATCCGCTCAACACCACTCCCCTGGCTCTCTGTACTGTCAAACATAGCCCCTCCACACATCCGGCGAGCAGCATTAACTCAAAGGATGCTCCAAAAAGTTAAAGATTTTCCTCACTTACCAATCCATGCAGATATCTACACCCCACCCACTGCCCGACTTTCATCCAGACGGCCGATTTGGAAAAACCCTCCCCCAGCTGACTTTACCATCCAGACAGCTTGGCAAGAGGAATGGGAGACCAAGGAGGTCCCAAACAAACGGCTGGTGATAAACCCCAACCAACAGGTCCCGGGCACCAACCTCCCAAAGAGACAGTGGTCTACACTCAATCGCTTCAGGACTGGACATGGCCCCTGCTTGGCCAGCCTTCACAGATGGGGCAGTAGCCCTAGCCCACTGTGCGCATGTGGAGAGGAGCAAACTATAGAACACATCATAGAGGCTTGCCCGCTCCAAAGACTGGAAGGAGGATTACACACCCTCCATACAGCAAACCAGGAGGCAACTGCTTGGCTTAAGGACTTTGCATTCGCTAAATAAATAAATTCCTAATAATAAGTTCTGGATATTGAAAAGCTACCATTAACATAATTTTTCTAACTTCGTTTCTTTCCAGGAAATTAAAAATATGTACATATACGTAGTGTAGAATAGAACAACATTAACTCCAATCTTCTTTTTAAAAAAAAACATAACCTCCTGGCGGAGGTAATAAGAAAAAATCAATAAAATAAAACTAAGCTCGACCAGCTTCAATAGCATCTGGGGATAGCCCCTCATCCTGTCTATGCTGCCGTGTAGTGTCTCTGTCTTTAGCACGGCGAGAAGCAGCAGCCTGTGGGCTGTCACTCAGTCTATGCTGCATTTTAGCGGCTCTGTCATAAGCTCAACGAGCCTGTGGGTTCTCATTCTCATTCAGTGTATGCTGCATTTTAGCGGCTCTGTCACAAGCTCGACGAGCTTCAATATGTAGTTCAGTGCTTCCTGCTGGCAGAAGCACTGAACTACACATTACCTCCGGGCCCTATCTCACAATGTTAAAGAATCCTTTAAAAAATTCGTGGATCCAGACGGTGATCCGGATCATCCCCAAAATTTAATCAGTTCTTCCTTTCCAACAACGCCTGAAAGTTTCATTGAAATCTGTCCAAAACTTTTTGAGTTATCTTGCTAACCAACAGACAGACAGACAGACAAACAGACAGAAAAACGCCGGCAAAAACATAACCTCCTGGCCTGCGGCCTGGCGGAGGTAGTGATGAGCTCAATAAACATTATATGTTGAATCATGTTGGATTAATGTGTAACACTTTATAATACAACCCAAAGTTACAGGGTACTTTGTGTACTTTCCATGTACTTTCAGTGAAAGTACATGGAAAGGACCATGCAGTCATTTAAAAAAAGCACAGCTTGTTATTCCAATATTTTGTATTTAACCATTCTTACCAATTTATGCCTATAATTTCACTGAAAGTACATATAAAGTACCATAACTCTGTGCTGTATTATAAACTGTATAAAGTATAATGTTTTTAGTTGAGGCGCTAATGTCTACCACCCAGTGCTCCTCACATCTGCCGCTGTCCACAGACACACTGTCTTCAGTGGAGTGCATCTATTTACTGTAATTATATTCCTTCATATGATGGAAGTGTTAATGTCTTTAGGATGGAGACAGTTGGTTCCACTCCAGCTCCCCACGACCTGAAAAGGATTAAGCTGTTGAAGATGAATGAATGAATGAATAAATGAATGGTTGGATTGACCATATTAAAATCACACATGCTCGCACGCAACTCTCACAGTCCTTAAGTTTGATAACCTTGAACAATTTAAAACTTGCTTGCTAATCGTGCTTGTATTTCTGAATTGGTGTAAGGTCATTGTTGAAATTTGCAATGAGACACCCAGGAGCACCCAAAGGATCCAGACCCACAATCATCTACAGCAGATCTCAACACTCTGGAGCACAACTAGAGCCCTGATCTAGAACCATCCATCAGCAGTTCAGTTACAGGCAACATACGTACAGAACACAATAATTTACACTAGATGCATCTCAGTAAATCAGAATGTTACGATTTCTAATTACAAAAATGTATATATAAATATATGCATCAAAGTTAAATAAAAAAGGCTTAAAATATTTCACTGTATGTGTATTGCATTGACTATATGAAAGTTTATCTTTAAATTGTAAAAAATAACTTTTTCCATGATTTACACACTAGTATGTTATAGATTTCTACTGTTTATTTTGTTAAAGGGTGTACTCAGACTTTTTTCAGCCAGTTCTAACTAATTTCTTTGCAAAGTTTTATATGTCTTTTCTGTAGTGTGATTAATTTTAAGATCAGTAGCATTGATGGTGAAAATATGTTGCTTTGGTTTATTTACTGAAAGCTGTACTTGCATAAATTTGGGTATAGGCTGTTTATTTGTTCCTGTCGTCTATGTTGTTGTTGTAATATATTGAAAGCTTTCTTTCATTTTTAAGATTAGAGTAAAAACTATATGAGTGGTATTTTTTTTTGGGGGGGGGGGCAAACAAAAGTTATGCCTAGGGCACCCAAATAGCTAGCAGCACCTCTGCTGGGAATACCTTGATATCTTCCTGGAGGAAGTGACTAAAGAAAAGAAAGTCTGAAGATCTGCCTAGACCTGCTTTTACTTAAGACCAAACCCCTAGATAAGAGCCAGTGATGGATGTATTCATGTTTAAAAATAAAAAGTTAGGGCTTTTGTAGGGTTCAGGTTTAGAGTATTATGACACCCATCTGTAGGAGTGCCTTCCAGCTTTATTTCTTTAGTTTTGGAAGTAAAGGCTCCATTCCTGATCATATAATCTCACCCCTGCAGCGCTCTCTCTCCAAACCAGTCCCCTTTAACAAGCTCCCGCAGGTGTATGGCTTCCTGATTGGCCGAGTCCCCCTGGGTGACGTTGACCTAAGTAGGAGTAGGAGAGCAAAGCAGAAGATGAGAAGGAGGAGTCTCTAATGAAGTCCTTAGTGACAGACTGAGGTAGAGGATGAGCCTCACCGTCCCTTTGCTGATGATGAAGAAGGTGTCTCCTCGGGCTCCCTGCCTGATGATGTACTCGCCATCCTCATAGTGAGTCTAAACCCACAAGAGAGCGTCTGATTGGAGGATGTCCTCCACCACAGAAGAAGACAGTGATGATGGCGTCCACTCACCTCCTCCATGACGTCAGCCAGTTTACTGAGAGTCTCCTCTGGAAGGCCCTGGAAGGTGGGAACGCTGCAGAGAAATCACACATGTAGGGTTTTATTTCAGTGACTTTATCTTTGTGAAATTCTTAGTGGCTACAAGTTTTATTTTTTTTAATGTATTTACATATATAATAAATCAGGATCTACAACATGTGACTCCTGAGCCACACCATAACTAGTGGCTCCATGTGATGTTGATAAGAAAATTAAAAAGTTACAAATTTACAAGAAACAATTTCAAATTTATGAAGAAAGTCAAAATCACAGGAAACAGTCTCCAATTTTAAAAATATAGCCACAAGTTATGACCACTGAATTCCAAACAGCTGTAGACTTCAAGGTTTTGTACTGTTTATTTACCATCAGCATTTAAAACCTAAGTTGTACTACCCTTGGGTTTTAAAATGCACAGGAGAGGGATTTTAAACTTTAAGATGAGATAAGATAAGATAAGATAAGCCTTTATTAGTCCCACAATGGGGAAATTCCAGGATTGCAACAGCACAGGGATAGCAACACTCAGAGCAACAATCAGAAGGCAAGAAAAAAACAAGAACCGCTAGTATACATATGTACATATTACTATAAATATATATATATATATATATATATAGACACACAGTGCGGAGCATTGTGGTTGGTGAATGTGCAGCAGAAAGTCTAAGCTCTTTCTCCCTCCGCGGATGCGGCGGGCCAGCTGGATGTTTTTGGGCATGATGGTGACCCTCTTGGCGTGGATGGCGCACAGGTTGGTGTCCATGAAGAGACCAACCAGGTAGGCCTCGCTGGCCTCCTGCAGAGCCATGATGGCGGAGCTCTGGAAGCGCAGGTCGGTCTTGAAGTCCTGAGCGATCTCCCTCACCAGGCGCTGGAAGGGCAGCCTACGGATGAGCAGCTCCGTGGATTTCTGGTAGCGATGGATCTCTCTCAGAGCCACGGTACCGGGCCTGTAATGGTGAGGCTTCTTCACTCCGCCGGTGGCCGGAGCGCTTTTTTCGAGCAGCCTTGGTGGCTAGCTGCTTCCTGGGGGGCTTCTTCCTCCAGTAGATTTATGGGCGGTCTGCTTGGTTCTTGCCATCGCTCTTTATTATTCTGTCTTATATTTCTTGCACGCCGCCTAAACTCCAGCCCGGCACCCGCGTCGTTTTCACCACAGTTCCTCGGCATGTCGAGCTTCTCTGTTAGCACCGGGTGGCGGTTGGAGCTAGCTAGCCAGCTAGCTAGCTCTTCCCTGCTGTATCGTCCCCCGCTGCAAACAGTGGCTCCGTCCGCCGACTCGGGAGACCCTTGGGGCGATCTGTGTGTCCGTGATATATATATAGAGTGAAAGGTGTAGAAAGAAGAAGGAAGATAAGAAAAAGGCAGTTGCAAAGGGCAGCCAACTCATGTGGCGCTGCCGGTGCGGCGGAACCGGAAAAAAAAAAAAAAGTTTAGTTGTTGTTGTTGTTCAGAAGAATAAGACTTCCCTTGGACTTGAACCAAAGACTTCCGTCATAACAGATGAATGCCTTAACCCATTACACTGAAGGATTACTGCAGTTCATACTCTCAACTTTGTCAAAACAAAATGCTCCATTGACAAGACGCGTTTGGGGTCACAATTGGGATGAATAACTGTTGAAGAGTTCATTTAACTTTAATTTACATATTTTTGAAAATACGGTGGAGAAACTTTAATTTTTAGAGCACAAGAGCAGTGGAGAAGAGTGCAATATTACAGAGATTACATGCAGTGATGAAAGAATTTTGAGTCTATGCCCAGTTGCTCTTGAGATACACTATTCAAAAAAAGTTAGGGATATTTGGCTTTCGGGTGAAATTTACGGAAAACGTAAAAAGTTCACACTACAGGGATATTATATCATGAAAGTATGGCATTTAAGTAGAAGCATGCAATGGTAATTTCCTTATGTCAAACAATTTATTGAAACAAAAGCCAAAAACAGTGGTGGGTATACCACAACAAAAAATGTCAATGTCTCAATTCAAGTTCTGTGTCCTCCAAGTGGCACATTTCTAGACCAGATACATCACTGTGATGTGTCCAAGGCTGTTCCATTCTGTGGGCTCCTTCACATGCGGCCGACAAATGCAGCCTTCAAAACCCCGAAAACGGAGGACACATGAAGAGGATCCTTGTGGCCTTGACATATCCCAGCATTCAACACGTGGCTCAGCCTAGCTTCTTTTTCTCAGCTCAGGCAGAAGCAGAACAAAGTGAGAAACAGTTCAAAGTAAGTTTTGTGCTTGAATTATGCAGCGGTTTGAACATGAAAACACCAATAATCCAGAAAACAGCAACATCTGATTACACTGGTCAACATCAAATTTATTGTGTGGTTTTTTTTTTTAGGTGATTTAGGACAATTTTGATGTGCTGAATCCAAAAATCACATTGGTTTTGCTCAATCAGGTCAACTTTTTGAACTATGGCAACATGTTGTTTTTTTACATTTTTGTTTACATGTACGGGTATTTTCACTTTATATGATGAAAAAATTCTTTTTAATTTCTTGAAATTTCTCGAACTCTGAAGAGTTTGCATGTGCCAGTTTATGACATGATGTCATAAATTGCCATGATGGCTGATTACTGTTGGACTCTGAAGAGAGACATCCCTGCAGCTGACCATTCGAGAGGTACAAATAAACGGAAGTTGAAGCTCTGAATTTTGAACAATGATGACGTAACATTCAATTTACATGTACTTGCCTTTATCAGTGTCTACTATTCAATTTACAGTAATCGAAGTTTGTAACATTTAATCAATAAATTGTGTTAAAAAAATGATTTTTTTCTCTTAAAAATCTATTTCGGATGAGAAATATTGACAAAAATCAACCGATAACACTGGTCAACACCAAATTTATTGTCCAAGTTGGTTTTTTTTAGCTGATTTGGGACAATTCTGATGTGCTGAATCCAAAAATCACACTGGTTTTGCTCAATCAAGTCAACTTTTTGAATTATAGCCACATGTTGTTTTATACGTTTTTGTTTACATGCACGGGTATTTTCGCTTTATATGATGCAAAATTATTTTTTATGTCTTGAAATTGTCTGAATTTTGAACAATGATAACATAACATTCAATTTACATGTACTTACCTTTATATAAAGGTAAGTACATGCACAATACTAAGTAAGTACAGGTTTTTACTTAGCATCCGATCGAGAGAAACGGATGTCATTGTCGGATTCAACGGTGAAAAATTGTCTTAAATCAGTTGAAAAAACACAGACAACTTACAAAAAAATATATTTTTGTAATCCTGTGTTATTTAACCTCTTGCACTCCGGGATACCGCGGGCGGTCACGTCTCTGCGTCCTAGTGCGCCCTCGTGCGCACTGAAAAAAAAAAGCTGCATTTCCGTTCTTCTACTACAGACACAGCCGCAAACAGAAAGCCAAAGGAGTGCTTTGATTGGTTTAGATTTGATTGACCTCTCATTCGACTAATAAGAGCCTTGAATTGGGTTTCTGAAACCTTGAAGAACCAACCTAGCAAACCTAGCAAGAGGGACCTGCCTACCAACGGCTGCGAATACAGCGAGCCAATTGAAGCAGAGAAGTTTGACGATTGAAAGCGTGCGTCCCGTGCGTAAAATCTGTTTTGTGTAAGCCGCTGTGTGTAACGGTAGCGTTCGCCAGTGATTTTTTCTTACCACTGTTCTTATTTGTTTTGAAAAATCGTTCGCCAAAACCGCAATCATGGAAGCGCAAAACCGCAATAATGGAATCATGGTTTGACCGGGTCGCGTGACCAGAACCACAAGTCGTAACAAGCAGACCAGCGTCATGTTCGTCTGACAATGAGGAAGAGATGTTCACCAGCGACAATGCTGTTGTGGACAGGTAAGTGTTATAAGCTAAATTATTCTTTATCACTGAAAATAGGAATCAAAATGACTTTTGACTGATCGGTAAATTACAACTGTGCGTCATCGCCACATGATGGACCGCGAGAACGGGGGTGTGAGAACGGTCCTCCCCCCCCCCCCGCTACTTCTCTGTAGCGGATTGCAGATATATTGCAGATATTTTAGTACAACTGTGCGTAGTACCGTGCACCGCGGTCCGTCATGTGGCGATGGACGATGTCTGTCCTCTGTAGTGGGGGGTGGGGTGGGGGGGGATTGTTATCCTCTACATTACAGATATTTTAGTATAATTTTTATTGCACTGTAGGTTATTTTTTCTTGTAAAAAAAAAAAAGCCACACATTTTTTACGTGGCATGCTTCTTTGCGTGTGGGGGCTTGTTTGTTCATTCATTCATTCATGAATGAATAAACAACCCCCACACACACACACATACAGCCCTGAGTGTCACCTTTCATTAGAGCCCAACATCAAGCTTCTATATTGAATCATTCAGAAGTTACAGACGTTTTTCCAAACTGTGCCATTTGGCACAATTTGGCACAATTCAAAAACGCCTGGGAACAACCTGAGGAAAAAGCTGTGTAATATATTCATTTTTTTGTGGTATTGTTACCAAATTTTGACCTCAGCTGGATAACACTTGGTTCTACATTTCTGTTGCATTTTCCAGCCCGGATCTGACAGCTGTGTGTTATTTGCAAGCATTTGTATCCAAAAAAACACCCAGGCAAACTTTATTTTCTTCAAGTTCAGTATGTTTAGATGACTGTTACTCAGTGGCCGGAGCACTTAGAGAGATTATGACTCTTTTGCCAAAAAATTCAAAGTGTTTTCTTTTAAATGAGACCAACCCCATGAAGATGCTGCAAAGGGTTGAAGAACAGCTTTTGATTTACTTTGGGTAAGTTATTTTTCGGCGTTTTTAGGGAAATTGACCAGAGTGCAAGGGGTTAAGCTCATGTTAGGTGACAATACTTTTTCTGATGTGCTGTATGCTTCACTTAATGTGTTAAACATGTTGAACTGTTATTTTTTCTGAAGCCAAACCTTTGTTCCCATTAATGTCAGTTTATTAACTAATGTAGTAATATACTGCTCAAAAAAATAAAGGGAACACTTTGAAAACACATCAGATTTTAATGGGAAAAAATAAGATGGATATCGAAATTGTGGCAGGCTAGTCCAGCTTACTCAGATTAAAAAGTGTTCCTTTAATCTGAGTAAGCTGGACTAGCCTGCCACAATTTCGATATCCAGCTTATTTTTTCCCATTAAAATCTGATATGTTTTCAAAGTGTTCCCTTTATTTTTTTGAGCAGTATATAAAAATACAGTATGATGTGGTTGAAATAACTTTCTTTAAGATAGCTTTTAAAGTCCTGTAGAGACATTGGGAAGTTGATGCTATTTATTTACTTATGTGGTGTTGGAAAAAAAAACACCTAAGGTTACTTTTAGAGAAAACAGAGCAGTTAATGAAGCTGAGGAGGGACAGGACATCTGTATAATTTGATTATTCTGATCTTAAACATGTCCATCACATCTGAAGTGATAATCACATTTCTCTGATTTTTACCCTTTTTTTCTGGTTTATTTCTGAGGTCCATGGTGGAGAACCTGCAGGAACCAAGGGTCAGCTGTGGCGAGAACGGGCTGGACTCAAGATTTATAAAACAGATATTTGACTGAAATAACCACAATAAAAGCGATGTGATGAATTGTTTTATTGATTGTGATTTTTTTTTTAGCAGTTTACTTTGCAAACTGAAACAAGCTAAATAAAAATATTGCATGTTTATTGTTAATAGTTAGAAAAAACTCCATATCAATGAAGTAGTGTTTTGAAAAAGATAATATTTTGCAAGCTAATTCCAAAAGAGACTTTCATATATTTATTACACACAGAGTGAAACATTTTAAACTTGATTTAATATTGATGATAATGATTATAGTTTGTAAAATTCAATGACAAATCCTGATTTTCCAATTTGGTGAGATGGTCCAACTAAATGAAGCTGAAGATGGAATCTGTTCTACTGCTGCTGAACATCATCGAGGGTCATCATCCTACAGTCCAGGACGGTGGTCTGCTTTAGAACATTAAAAACTAAATGTCAGAGCTGATACAAGACAGAACATCTAATTATTTAGGTACATAATGATCATAAATGATAACGGTAAACCGTTTTATTTTCTACTGGTCATGTAATTAAGAATATATTTTAGAGTTCAATCTAACTGGTATACATATTTAAAGTAATAAAAATTAATTTATCTATTTTGTGGTTTTAATTTACCTTAATTTTACCTGCTGACTTTAACATGAGTTAAAGTCTTATTTTATTTTATCTGTCATGGACCTCTGTGTCTGGTGAAGATTCTCAAGTGAAAGGTAAAGAAAATACAATAATAAAAAAAGATTAAAAAAATAAAGTTTTATCAGTCAAAAATGTCAGCAAAAAAACCCAAAAAACTCAACTGACGCTGTCATGGTTGCTAGGCAACAGGGTAGTACATGGTCACACAAACATACGTCCTCCAAAGACTAGACCGTCTCATTTAACAGCCATAAATCAGTCTTTAGATGCAGCCTACCGACCTTTCAGTGCTCTGGCCTCCAGGGCCGCAGTCTGCGAGGCTGCAACACCTGAACTGAGACACAGCCAATAACTTGTCATGTGTCCTTGAGCATCAATTACAGCTTGACAATGACGTCTCATGCTGTTCACAAGTCGACTTATTGTCAGCTAAGGCATGGCATTCCACTCTTCTTGAAGGGCGGCCCTCAGGTTATTGAGGGTGTGGGGTGCAGGGTTACAAGCCTCTACACAGTGACTTGGCTGATCCCATAGGTTTTCTATGGGATTCAGGTCTGGTGAAAGTGCAGGTCACTCCATGTGAGGTACCCCAGCCTCCAGCAGCCGTCCCATAATGATGCAACCTTGATGAACTGGAGCACTGTCATCCATGAAGATGAAATTAGGCCTGTGTTGTTCAAGCAGGGGCACAATGACTGGATAAAAGATGTTACTCAGGTAGTATTGGCTTGTCACTGTACCATTCACAAGGTGTAGGGCAGTTAGTATTGACTAGACACACCTGCCCAGACTGTAACACCACCATCACCAAAGGCTCATCTGGTGACAACAGAGGTTGATGCATAGTGCTAATCCTCGATGTCTCCAACATCATTTGCGGCCATCATTTCTGCTCAGCGTGAATCGACTTTCATCAGAGAACAGCACTGAGGCCCACTGGTCCCTTGTTCAGCGTAAATGCTCCCTGGCCCATGCAAGACGATGAAGCCTGGGCCTGGCGGTGTGGCCAGGTACCCTTGCAGGCCAACTAGTATGCAAACCATGCTGATGTAAATGGTTTTGAATGGTCTGACATGACACTTGGGTGCCTCTCACCTCCCTTAAATGTACCTGGAGTTGAGTGGTATTCATCATCCAGTTCCGCAGGGCACTGTTCACAATGAAGTGGTTATCAGCATGCAATGTGGCCAAAGGACGTCCACTTCTATGCCTTTCTGTGACTCCCCCAGTCTCTCTGTATCTCTGTTGCAACCTGCTGATGACACTCTGTGACATTCTAAGCTCAGTGGCCACTTCTCTCTGAGAACATCCTGTTTGAAGTCTCGCAATGGCGAGGTGCTATTGATAAATTGTTAGGTGTTGTCTTGGTCTCATGATGTCAAAATGTGAACAGCATGATGAAGAAGACTGTCTAAATACCAATTCTAATAAAATCAGAAAATTTATTGGTCGATTCATGGATTCAGTAATGCACTGGTGTGAATTTTGCCATTAAGCACCTTGTTAGAGAACAAGTTATGCAAAAAGTACTGAAACGTTGAACAGTTGGACATGTGCATGTAAAAGGTTAGAGAAGATCAAATTAAGTTCAACTGGAAAGGTTACAGTGCATTTTAGGTGCATCTTGAAATTTCACCTGAAAGCCAAATATCCCTAACTTTTTGTGAGTAGTGTATTTCCCAAAATGTAAAACTGATTTTTGTAGTGCCACCTATGGATGCAGTGCCTTGATTTTTGGTCTCCGAGCAGTGGGGAGAATTTCTGGCCAGATTGTAAAATTTCATTTTTCTACATACAGTGGTGTGAAAAAGTGTTTGCCCCCTTCCTGATTTCTCATTTTTTTGTATGTTTGTCACACTTAAATGTTTCAGATCATCAAACAAACGTAAATATTAGACAAAGATAACACAAGTAAACACAAAATGCAGTTTTTAAATGAAGGTGTTTATTATGAAAGGGGGAAAAAATCCAAACCTACATGGCCCGGTATGAAAAAGTGATTGCTCCCTAAACCTAATAACTGGTTGGGCCACCCTTAGCAGCAACAACAGCAATCAAGCATTTGCGATAACTGGCAATGAGTCTTTTACAACGCTGTGGAGAAATTCTGGCTCACGCATCTTTGCAGAATTGTTGTAATTCAGCAACACTGGAGGGTTCTCGAGTATGAACTGCCTTTTTAAGGTCATGCCACAGCATCTCAATCCGATTCAGGTCAGGACTTTGACTAGGCCACTCCAAAGTCTTCATTTTGTTTTTGTTTTTTTTTAAGCCATTCAGAGGTAGACTTGCTGGTGTGTTCTGGATCATTGTCCTGCTGCAGAACCCAAGTGTGCTTCAGCTTGAGGTCATGAACAGATAGCTGGACATTCTCCTTGAGAATTTTTTGGTAGACAGCAGAATTCACGGTTCCATTTATCACAACAACCCTTCCAGGTCCTGAAGCAGCAAAACAGCCCCAGACCATCACACTACCACTACCATATTTTACTGTTGGAATGATGTTCCTTTTCTGAAATGCTGTGTTACTTTTATGCCAGACGTAATTAAATTTTTCAATTCAATTCAACTTTATTTATATAGCACCATTTCACAACAACAGTCATCTCATAGCACTTTCAACTGTAGGGGAAACCCCCACCATTGCAGAAGGACCCCAGCAATCAGGCGATCCCCTGTGAGCAAGCACTTGGCAACGGTGGAGAGGAAAAACTCCTTTTTAGAAGGAAGAAACCTCCAGCAGAACCAGGCTCATGGATGGGCAATCACCTGCTGCGACTGGCTGGGGGGTGAGGGGATAGAGAAGAAGAAGAAAAGAACAGACATGTAGAGAGCAAACAGCACGATGGGGACTCAATCTATGGGAGAGAACAAACAGATGTAAATGACCAGCAAAAATATTTCATTGAGATTGAAGAAAGGAGTGAAGCCCAGTGCACTGTTGGAGGTCCCCCGGCTGTCTAAACCTGTTAGCAGCATAACTAAGGGAGGGTTCAGGGACACCTGATCCCTCCCTAATTATAGGCTATATCAAAAAGGAAGGTTTTAATCCTATTCTTAAAAACAGAGATTGAGTCTGACTCCCGAATCCAGATTGGCAGCTGGTTCCACAGAAGAGGAACTTGATAACTGAAGGCTCTGCCTCCATTGTACTTATGGAGATTCTGGGTATTACAAGTAATCCTGCATTTTGGGAGTGTAGTGCTCTGTTAGGATAATAGGGTAGTATCAGATCTTTTAAATAAACAGGGGCCCGATTATTTAGAGCTTTGTAAGTGAGAAGAAGGATTTTAAACTTAATGCTAAACTCTATGGGAAGCCAATGAAGGGAGGCCAGAACCGGACAGATATGATCTCTCATTCTAGTACCTATTAAAACTCTTGCTGAGGCATTTTGCATCAGCTAAAGACTTTTCAAAGATGTTTTAGGACAACCTGATAATAAAGAGTTAGGATAATCTAATCTAGGGTGGACAAAAGCATGGATTAGTTTCTCAGCATTACTCTGAGACGAGATGTTCCTAATCTTGGCAATATTACACAAATGATAGAAGGCAGTCTTAGAAACAAGTTTAATATGTGAATTAAAAAAACAGATCTTGATCAAAAATAACTCCAAGGTTCCTCACAGAACTATTAAGAGAAAGAGTAACTGCATCCAAACTAAGAGTTTGATTTGGAAAGGTATTTTAAGGTTTTTTGGACCAACTAGAATGACTTCAGTCTTATCTGAATTTAACCCCTTGCACTCTGGTCAATTTCCCTAAAAACGCCAAAAAATAACATACCCAAAGTAAATCAAAAGCTGTTCTTCAACCCTTTGCAGCATCTTCATGGGGTTGGTCTCATTTAAAAGAAAACACTTTGAATTTTTTTGGCAAAATAGTTATAATCTCTCTAAGTGCTCCGGCCACTGAGTAACAGTCATCTAAACATATTGAACTTGAAAAAAATAAATTTCGCCTGGGTGTTTTTTTTGGATACAAATGCTTGCAAATAACACACAGCTTCAGATCCAGGCTGGAAAATGCAACAGAAATGTAGAACCAAGTGTTATCCAGCTGAGGTCAAAATTTTGTAACAATACCACAAAAAATGAATATATTACACAGCTTTGTTCTCAGGTTGTTCCCAGGCGTTTTTGAACTGTGACAAATTGTGCCAAATGGCACAGTTTGGAAAAACGTCTGTAACTTTTGAATGATTCAATATAGAAGCTTCATCTTGGGCTCTAATGAAAGGTGACACTCAGGGCTGTGTGTGTGTGTGTGGGGGGGGGGTTGTTTATTCATTCATTCTGAACAAACAAGCTCCCACACACAAAGAAGCATGCCACGTAAAAATGTGTGGCTTTTTTTTTTTACAAGAAAAAATAACCTACAGTGCACTAAAAATTATTCTAAAATATTTGTAATGTAAAAGATAACAACTCCCACCCCCCCGCTACAGAGGACGGACATCGGCCATCGCTACATGACTGAACAGTCATGTGGTGATGTGGCGACCGCAGCGCACAGTCCCCGTGGTCCCCGCGGGCCCCCCCGCCTCGCTACAGAAGAGTAGCGGGGGGGGGGGGCGTTCACGGTCCGGACGTGGCGCACGAACCGTGTACCGCGGCGCACGGACTTCGGACTTCGTGCGCCGCACAGTTGTAATTTACCGATCGGTCAAAAGTCATTTTTGATTACAATTTTCAGGGATAAAGAATAATTTAGCTTATAACACTTACCTGTTCACAACAGCATGTGGACGGTCTATGATGACCATGGAAGAGAATCCTAAATGTCTACTCTGCTGGGACAGCACCGCCTGTGGCTGAACAGGCCGATGCGCGAATGGCAGTCCCTGTCACACAGGTCGCACTTGTGGGTGGTCTCCGTGCTGCTGGGTCTGTGGTGGTTCTTCCTGCGGGTCCTTTTTTCATCTGCTGCAGCAGTCAGTCTCTCTTCACCCAGCCTTACACAAAACAGCTTTCGAACTGTGCTTCAATTGGCTCGCTGCATTCGCAGCCGTTGGTAGGCGGGTCCTTCTTGCTAGGTTTTCAGTCATTGGTTCTTCAAGGTTTCAGAAACCCAATTCAAGGCTCTTATTAGTCGAATGAGAGGTCAATCACATCTAAACCAATCAAAGCACTCCTTTGGCCTTCTGTTCGCGGCTGTGTCTGTAGTGGAAGAACGGAAATGCAGCTTTTTTTTTTCAGTACCTCCTAGGACGCAGCGCCCTCATGCGCACTCGTGCGCTCTAGGATGCAGAGACGTGCCCGCCCGCGGTACACAGAAGTGCAACAGGTTAATAGCAGGAAATTACAAGTCATCCAAGCTTTGATTTCCTTAAGACAGGCCTCTAACTTGGCTAATTGATTACTATCATCTGGTTTCACTGACAGGTATAATTGTGTGTCATCTGCATAACAATGGAAATGTATACAGCACTTTCTAATAATGTTTCCGAGCAGAAGCATATATAAATTAAAAAGAATAAGGCCTAGCACAGACCCCTGACTGAGCTTTGAGTTCGAAGAAAACTCATTATTGACATGAACAAACTGGAACCTATCAGATAAATAAGATCTAACCCACTGCAACAAAGTTCCATTAAGTTCAACATGGTGTTCTAATCTATCAAGTAAAATATTATGATTGATCGTATCAAAAGCTGCACTAAGGTCTAAAAAGACAAGAACAGAAACAAGTCCATTATCAGATGCGATAAGGAGGTCATTAGTGACCTTCACTAAAGATGTTAGTACTATGATGGATTCTAAACCCAGATTGAAACTCTTCAAGTAAACCATTTTCCTGCAAGTGGTCAAATAACTGTGTAGCAACAACTCTTTCTAAGATTTTTGAAATGAAAGGGAGATTAGAGATTGGTCTATAGTTAACTAAAACTCCTGGATCCATCATTGGCTTTCTGAGTAAGGGTTTTTAAAAGTGTGCAGTACATGGCCTAATGTTAATGAAGAATTGATTATTTGAAGAATAGAGCTACCAATAAATGGGAAGACTTCTTTAAATAACCTGGTAGGAATAGGTTATAAAAGACAAGTTGAAGGCTTGGATGAGGAAATTATTTTATCTAACCCTAAAAGGTCAATTGGTGTAAACTCATCCAAAAAGATGTCAATTGAAGGAGTTGTATTAGTTACTGTATTTAAGTTAACAGTGGGAAGAATCTGCCTGATTTTATCACTGATAGATTAAATTTTATTATTGAAAAAGTTCACAAAGTCCTGGCTAGTAAGCTCTAAGGGAATGCTAGGATTGACAGAGTCCTGACTCTTTGTCAGCCTGGCTATAGCCCTGAAAAGAAACCTGGGATTATTCTTGTTCTCTTCTATTAATGCAGAATAATAACTTGTTCTAGCTTTCTTAAGAAGATTTTTTATAAATTAGAAGATGATTTTTCCAAGCTAAATAGATTTCATCTAATTTAGTGGAGCGCCTTTTTTTCTAATTGATGAGTCTTCTGTTTTAACTTCAACTTCAACTTTATTTTATTTATATAGCGCCATTTCACAACAACAGTCATCTCATAGCACTTTCAACTGTAGGGGGAACCTCCACAGTTGCAGAAAGACCCCAGCAATCAGGCGATCCCCTGTGAGCAAGCACTTGGCAACGGTGGAGAGGAAAAACTCCCTTTTAACAGGAAGAAACTTCCAGCAGAACCAGGCTCAGGGAGGGGCAGTCATCTGCTGCGACTGGCTGGGGGGGTGAGGGGATAGAGAAGATAAGAACAGACATGTAGAGAGCAAACAGCACGATGGGGACTCAATCTATGGGAGAGAACAAACAGATGTTAATGACAAGCAAAAAAAAAAAAAAAAAATTCATTGAGAGTGAAGAAAGGAGTGAGGCCCAATGCATTATTGGAGGTCGCCTGGCTGACTAAACCTATTAGCAGCAAAACTAAGGGAGGGTTCAGAAACACATGATCCCTCCCTAATTGTAGGCTATATTAAAAAGGAAGGTTTTTACCCTATTCTTAAAAACAGAGATCGAGTCTGACTCCCGAATCCAGATTGGCAGCTGGTTCCACAGGAGAGGAGCTTGATAACTGAAGGCTCTGCCTCCCATTGTACTTTTGGAGATTCTAGGTATTACAAGTAATCCTGCATTTTGGGAGCGTAGTGCTCTGTTAGGATAATATGGTAGTATCAGATCTTTTAACCTGTTGCACTCCGGGATACCGCTGGCGGTCATGTCTCTGCGTCCCAGTGTGTCTCAGTGCGCACTGCGCACTGAGACGCACTGAAAAAAAAAAAGCTGCATTTCCGTTCTTCCAGTACAGACACAGACGCGAACAGAAAGCCAAAGGAGTGTTTTGATTGGTTTAGATTTGATTGACCTCTCATTTGACTAATAAGAGCCTTGAATTGGGTTTCTGAAACCTTGAAGAACCAATGACTGAAAACCTAGCAAGAAGGACCTGCCTACCAACGACTGCGAATACAACGAGCCAACTGAAGCAGAGAAGTTTGATGATTGAAACGCGTGCGTCCCGTGCGTAAGATCTGTTTTGTCTAAGCCGCTGGGTGACACACATTGAGACCTGTGTGTAACGGTGTTAGCCAGTCTTTTTTTATTACTACTGTTCTTATTTATTTTGAAAAATCGTTCGCCAAAACCGCAATCATGGAAGTGGAGATGGCTTGACCGGGTCGCGTGACCAGAACCACGAGTCCGTAACAAGC
The DNA here is from genome assembly GCA_020510985.1 of Pholidichthys leucotaenia. Lineage (NCBI taxonomy): Eukaryota > Metazoa > Chordata > Actinopteri > Cichliformes > Pholidichthyidae > Pholidichthys > Pholidichthys leucotaenia. Next base: position 313,256,638 of record CM035836.1, read on the forward strand.
GGACCAGCTTCATGTTCGTCTGACAATGAGGAACAGATGTTCGCCAGCGACACTACTGTTGTAGACAGGTAAGTGTTATAAGCTAAATTATTCTTTATCATTGAAAATAGTAATAAAAATGACTTTTGACTGATAGGTAATTACAATGGTGCGTCATGGCCACATGACGGACCGTTTTTGTGCGCCGAGCTCCTCTGTAGCGCGGGGGGGGGGGAGTTGTTATCCTCTACATTGCAGATATTTTAGTACAATTTTTATTGCACTGTAGGCTATTTTTTCTTGTAAAAAAAGGCCCACACATTTTTTATGTGGCATGCTTCTTTGTTCATTCATGAATGAACAAACAACCCCCCCCCACACACACACACACAGCCCTGAGTGTCACCTTTTATTAGAGCCCAAGATGGAGCTTCTATGTTTCAGCATTCAAAAGTTACAGACGTTTTTCCAAACTGTACCATTTGGCACAATTTGGCACAGTTCAAAAATGCCTGGGAACAACCTGAGAAAAAAGCTGTGTAATATATTCGTTTTTTGTGGTATTGTTACAAAATTTTGACCTCAGCTTGATAACACTTGGTTCTACATTTCTGTTGCATTTTCCAGCCAGTATCTGACAGCTGTGTGTTATTTGCAAGCATTTGTATCTAAAAAAACACCCAGGCGAACTTTATTTTCTTCAGATTCAGTATGTTTAGATGACTGTTACTCAGTGGCAGGAGCACTTAGAGAGATTATGACTATTTTGCCAAAAAATTCAAAGTGTTTTCTTTTAAATGAGACCAACCCCCTGAAGATGCTGCAAAGGGTTGAAGAACAGCTCTTGATTTACTTTGGGTATGTTATTTTTTGGCGTTTTTAGGGAAATTGACCAGAGTGCAAGGGATTAAATAAAAAGGGGCCTGATTGTTTAGAGCTTTGTAAGTAAGAAGAAGGATTTTAAACTTAATTCTAAACTCTATGGGAAGCCAATGAAGGGAGGCCAGAACCGGAGAGATATGATCTCTCTTTCTAGTACCTGTTAAAACTCTTGCTGCAGCATTTTGGATCAGCTGAAGACTTTTTAAAGATGTTTTAGGACAACCTGATAATAAAGAATTACAATAATCTAATCTCGAGCTAACAAAAGCGTGGATCAGTTTCTCAGCATCACTCTGAGACAAGATGCTCCTAATCTTGGCAATATTATGCAAATGATAGAAGGCAGTCTTAGAAACAAATTTAATATGTGAATTGAAAGACAGATCTTGATCAAAAATAATTGCAAGGTTCCTCACAGAGCTATTAAGAGAAAGAGTAACTGCATCCAAACTGAAAGTTTGATTTGGAAAGGTATTTCTAAGGTTTTTTGGACCAACAAGAATGACTTCAGTCTTATCTGAATTTAATAGCAGGAAATTACAAGTCATCCAAGCTTTGATTTCCTTAAGACAGGCTTCCAACTTGGCTAATTGATTACTATCATCTGGCTTCATTGACAGGTATAATTGTGTGTCATCTGCATAACAATGAAAATGTATAAAGTGCTTTCTAATAATGTTGCCTAACGGAAGCATATATAAACTAAAAAGAGTAGGGCCTAGCACAGATCACTGTGGAACTCCATGACTAAGCTTTGAGTTGAAAGAAAACTCATTATTGACATGAACAAACTGGAACCTATCAGATAAATAAGATCTAAACCACTGCAACGAAGTTCCATTAAGTCCAACATAGTATTCCAATCTATCAAGTAGAATATTATGATCGATAGTAGCAAAAGCTGCACTAAGGTCTAAAAGGACAAGTACAGAAACAAGTCCATTATCAGATGCGATGAGGAGGTCGTTAGTGACCCTCGCTAAAGGCTGTTTCAGTACTATGATGGATTCTAAACCCAGATTGAAACTCTTCAAGTAAACCATTTCCCTGCAGGTGGTCAAATAATTGCGTAGCAACAACTCTTTCTAAGATTTTTTGAAATGAAAGGGAGATTCGAGATTAGTCTATAGTTAGCTAAAGCTCCTGGATCTAGCGTTGTCTTTTTGAGTAAGGGTTTAATTAAAGCCGTTTTAAAAGCCTGCGGTACATGGCCTAAAGTTGAAGAAGAATTGATTATATGAAGAATAAAGCTACCAGTAAGTGGGAAGACTTCTTTAAATAACCTGGTAGGAGTAGGGTCTAAAAGACAAGTTGAAGACTTGGATGAGGAAACTATTTTGTCTAACTCTAAAAGGTCAATTGGAGTAAACTCAAGACAGATATCAGTTGAAGGAGTTGTAGAAGTTATAGTATTTAAGTTAACGGTGGGAAGAATCTGATTGATTTTATCTCTGATGGATGAAATTTTATTATTGAAAAAGTTCATAAAGTCCTGACTAGTAAGCTCTAAGGGAATGCTAGGATTGACAGAGTCCTGACCCTTTGTCAATATGGCTACAGTACTGAAAAGAAACCTGGGGTTATTCTTGTTCTCTTTTATTAATGCAGAATAATAACTCGTTCTAGCTTTTCTAAGAGATTTTTTTATAAATTAAAAGATGATTTCTCCAAGCTAAATAGATTTCATCTAAATTAATGGAGCACTATTTTCTTTCTAATTGACAAGTCTTCTGTTTTAAGCTACGAGTTTCTGTGTTGAACCAAGGAGTTAAAAATCTCTGATTAGACTTTTTCTTTTTTAAGGGGGCCACCAAGTCTAGAGTCTGATGCAGAGAAGCTGTAACACTATCTACCATGCTATCAATTGCAGAAGGAGCAAGCTGTCTATAGCTTATTTCCGTTGTGTTGACACATGGCATAGAGGAAACAATCTGCATAAATTTGGTAACAGCATCATCTGAGAGGCATCTACTGTAGTAATATTTTTCTTTAGGAGCCAAATAGTCAGAAATAGTAAAATCAAAGGTTAACAGACAATGGTCTGACAGTACAGGGTTATGAGGAGACACTACAAGATTTTCTATTTCTATGCCATATGTCAGAACAAGGTCCAACATATGGTGGAGATAATGAGTAGAATTTCCTACTTTCTGAGAAAACCCAATCAAGTCTAATATTGAATTAAATGCCACATTAAGGCAGTCACTATCTACATCTACAAATATATTAAAGTCCCCTACTATAATTATTCTATCTGATTTCCGCACTAAATCAGCTAAGAATTCAGCAAATTCGGATAAAAATTCTGAGTAGGTTGATGGAGGACGATAAACTATGGCAAATAAAATTTGGGTTTAGCCTAAAATTGCTAAGGTGCCCAATACTGAGGACCAGGCCCTCAAAGGAATTATAACATGTTTTTCGCTTTACATTAACTAGTAATTTGGAATGGTAAATTGTTGCTACTCCTCCTCCACGACCAGAACTTCTGGGATTTTGACAGTTTAAATAACCAGAGGGAGTTGATTCATTTAAACCAACTAATCCTCTTGTCCTAACCAAGTCTCTGTAAGGGATATTAAATCAATCTGATGATGAATTAACAGATCATGGACTAGCAGAGACTTGGGAGTTAGAGACCTAATATTTAACAAACCACATTTAATTTTTAAATTATGAGGAGGAACAGAGGCCAAGTCATTCAATTTAGAGGCTTCATGTTTAATTTGAGTTTTACCAACTTTTTGTTTAATCACTTTGGGATGCTTATATATTATATTTTTATGTACTTTGGAGGGAGCAGACAATGATTCTCTGATGGGGAAGACAGGGGCTAAGTTGAAGGGTGGCGGATGAAGAGGAGCTGCGGAGAGGCATGTAAGACTGCGACTCTGCTTCCTGGTCCCAACTCTGAGTTGTCAAGATTTTCGAAATCTGGGTAAAAAAGATGCCAGATTCATAGATAAATGAGACGCACCATCCAAAGTGGGATGGACACTGTCTCATCTCATAAGACCAGGTTTTCCCCAAAATGAGCTCCAATTGTCAATGTAGCCCACATTGTTTGCAGGACACCACACAGACAGCCAGCGGTTGAAGGATGATGAGCGGCTAAACATGTCATCACTGGTCAGATTGGGGAGGGGCCCAGAGAATACTACAGAGTCCGACATTGTTTTGGCAAAGTCACACACCGATTCTACATTAAGTTTTGTGACTTCCGACTGCCGAAGACGAATGTCATTAATGCCAGCGTAAATAACAATTGTGGAGTATTTACAGTTACTTTTAGCCAGCATTTTCAAATTTGACTCGATATTGCCTGCTCTGACCCCAAGAATGCATTTGACTATGGCCGCTGGAGTCTCTAGGTTCATGTTTCTGACTACAGAGTCGCCAATGATCAGAGTTTTTTCCTCAGCGGGTGTGTCGCTGAGCAGGGAAAAACGATTAGAAACGTGAACAGGTTGGTGGTGAACCGGGGCTTTGCGGTTAGTCTTCCTTCTCACCGTCACCCACCCAGTCTCCTCGCTGCTGAAGAGGACCGGAGGACTGCTAAAGGGTTGCCCTATGCTAGCGAGCTCTGCTGCAGCTAGGGGATGTCCGTCAAGAGTAACTGGCGCAGATGGTGTTTCAATGCAGCGGAGCCGGGATTCCAAGTAAGACAACCTCGCCTCGAGCACCTCAAAAACACAACATTTATTACAATTACCGTTATCACTAAAAGAGGCAAAGGTGTAGCTAAACATCTGACAGAGAGAGCACACCAGAGGAGGAGAGGAAGGAGAGCTAGTAGCCATAGCTAGTGGTTAACCCGATGTTAACAAAAACACCGATGAAAGGTGAACAGAAGGCTGAAGAGGGTGATTCGGTGACACTGAGAGCGCACACAGGTGCAAGAGGCTTGATAAACAGAAGTGAGAGCTGACGGCAGATGGAAAAAAGTGGTTAAAATACAATTAAAAGCAAAATCCTCAGGAGAGTGAGGAGAGCTAACCACACAGACAGATACCAATACAAGAAGTGACGATACGTTACCACAAGTGACGTGTCACGAGTTTCTGTGTTGAACCAAGCAGTTCGAAATCTCTGATTAGACTTTTTCTTTTTTAAAGGGGCCACCATGTCTAGAGTCTGATGCAGAGATGCTGTAACACTATCTACCATGCTATCAATTACAGAAGGAGCAAGCTCTCCATAGCTTATCTCCATTGTGTTGACACATGGCATAGAGGAAACAATCTGATTAAATTTGGTAATAGCATCATCTGAGAGGCATCTACTGTAGAAATATTTTTCTTTAGGAGCCAAATAGCCAGAAATAGTAAAATCAAAGGTTAACAATGAGTCTGACAGTACAAGGTTATGAGAAGACACTACCAGATTTTCTATTTCTATGCCATATGTCAGAACAAGGTCCAACGTGTGGTGGAGATAATGAGTAGAATTTCCTACTTTCTGAGAAAACCCCATCAAGTCTAATATTGAATTAAATGCCATATTAAGGTATTTAATAAATGACTTTCGCATTACAAGTGCACCAAACATTCCGGTAGCCGTCTTTATTTTGTATAGAGATAGTGCTGTCACACCTGAACAATTGCTGTTTAAAGTGCTTCAAGCTCTCAATCATCGTTATGCCAGGTGCACATTGTGCCGTACTTAAGTGTCCGAACAGCATGTATCATCTGGAGCGGTGGAAAAAGCAAACTTGCAGCATACATGTGTGTAACTTCGGGACCAGAGTGTGCACAAGTCCGCCACCATTCCCATTATATACATTCCCCACGGAGCTGAAGGATCCAGACGAATGTAACTGTTGGATTAAAGCAGTAAGTCTATATTATAACGTAATTAAATAGTGTTGTGTATTGTTCAAGTGTCTAAACTCTGAAGTAGTAGGTACGGACAGGCAGGCCTGGATCTAGGATATTGTTCTTTGTATATTGGTAATGAAGCTTGATCTACACAAACATGTACAGTGGGGTAAAAAAGTATTTAGTCAGCCACCAATTGTGCAAGTTCTCCCACTTAAAAGATGAGAGAGGCCTCCAATTTTCATCATAGGTATACCTCAACTATGAGAGACAAAATAAGAAAAAAAAAATCCATAAAATCACATTGAAGGATTTTTAATTAATTAATTGGTAAATTCCTCAGTAAAATAAGTATTTGGTCAGTAACAAAAGTTCATCTCGGTACTTTGTTATATACACTTTGTTGGCAATGACAGAGGTCAAACGTTTTCTGTAAGTCTTCACAAGGTTTTCACACACTGTTGCTGGTATTTTGGCCCATTCCTCCATGCAGATCTCCTCTAGAGCAGTGATGTTTTGGGGCTGTCGCTGGGCAACACAGACTTTCAACTCCCTCCAAAGATTTTCTATGGGGTTGAGATCTGGAGACTGGCTAGGCCACTCCAGAATCTTGAAATGCTTCTTACGAAGCCACTCCTTCGTTGCCCAGGGGGTGTGTTTGGGATCATTGTCATGCTGAAAGACCCAGCCACATTTCATCTTCAATGCCCTTGCTGATGGAAGGAGGTTTTCACTCAAAATCTCACGATACATGGCCCCATTCATTCTTTCCTTTACACGGATCAGTCGTCCTGGTCTCTTTGCAGAAAAACAGCCCCAAAGTATGATGTTTCCACCCCCATGCTTCACAGTAGGTATGGTGTTCTTTCTCCTCCAAACACGACAAGTTGAGTTTTTACCAAAAAGTTTTATTTTGGTTTCATCTGACCATATGACATTCTCCCAATCCTCTTCTGGATCATCCACATGCTCTCTAGCAAACTTCAGATGGGCCTGGACATGTACTGGCTCAAGCAGGGGGACACGTCTGGCACTGCAGGATTTGAGTCCCTGGCGGCGTAGTGTGTTTCTGATGTAGCCTTTGTTGCTTTGGTCCCAGCTCTCTGCAGGTCATTCACTAGGTCCCCCCATGTGGTTCTGGGATTTTTGCTCACCGTTCTCGTGATAATTTTGACCCCACGGGGTGAGATCTTGCGTGGAGCCCCAGATCGAGGGAGATTATCAGTGGTCTTGTATGTCTTCCATTTTCAAATAATTGCTCCCACAGTTGATTTCTTCACACCAAGCTGCTTACCTATTGCAGAGTCAGTCTTCCCAGCCTGGTGCAGGTCTACAGTTTTGTTTCTGGTGTCCTTTGACAGCTCTTTGGTCTTGGCCATAGTGGAGTTTGGAGTCTGACTGTTTGAGGTTGTGGACAGGTGTCTTTTATACTGATAACGAGTTCAAACAGGTGCCATTAATAGAGGTAATGAGTAGAGGACAGAGGAGTCTCTTAAAGAAGTTGTTACAGGTCTGTGAGAGCCAGAAATCTTGCTTGTTTATAGGTGACCAAATACTTATTTTACTGAGGAATTTACCAATTAATTCATTAAAAATCCTTCAATGTGATTTTCTGTATTTTTTTTTCTCATTTTGTCTCTCATAGTTGAGGTATACCTATGATGAAAATTGGAGACCTCTCTCATCTTTTAAGTGGGAGAACTTGCACAATTGGTGGCTGACTAAATACTTTTTTGCCCCACTGTAATTAAGGCCAGTGATAAGTAGGCTGGTATAAAATAAAATTGCAAATCCTTGAAAACATGTGGTACTTAAACTATAATAGTATCGACCTATAGATCTAAGTAAGCAGGCTATGCCTTGTAGTGAAATTTATTCAAAATGACAAAACTAAAGTTGAGCTGTCAAACCACTCGCTTACCTTCTTTGTAGTCGTTTCGGAGTCTCGCAAGTAAGGGTGCTTGGTCCTTTGACAACAAAAAACTTGCTATGTCAGCGTACATACGGGGGGCCATTTTGGCCAATTTCTGCAAGGTGGCCGCAAATATGCGCAACTAGTTGATCCTTGCGTTTGCGGGTACAACCGGGAAGACCCCTATGCATACAATATGCTTGTAGATCAGGAACTTTCCATAAATTAAATGTATCAATAGAGCATGCTTGGTAGCCACATTCCCATGACGCTTTGCATGAGCCGAGATGCAAAAGTCGCTTATTCAATGTGTAAATGAATGAATGAATGAATGTCATTTCAATGAATGTGTGTCCCATTCATGTGTAATGGAACATACACCTTCCAAAAAGGTCAACTTTTGTCTTGTCAGTCCACAGAGTATTTTCCCAAAAGTCTTGGGGCTCATCAAAATGTTTTCTGGCAAAATTGAGATGATCTTTTATGTTCTTTTTGCTCAGCAGTGGTTTTTGTCTTGGAACTCTGCCATGCAGGCCATTTTTGCCCAGTCTCTTATGGTGGAGTCATGAATACGGACCTTAACTGAGGCAAGTGAGGCCTGCAGTTCTTTGAATGTTGTTGTGGGGTCCTTTGTGACCTCTTGGATGAGTCATTGCTGCACTCTTGGGATAGTTTTGGTCAGCTAGCCACTCCTGGGAAGGTTCACCACTGTTCCATGTTTTCGCCATTTGTGGATAATGGCTCTCACTGTGGCTCGCTGGAGTCCCAAAGCTTTAGAAATGGCTTTATAACCTTTACCAGACTGATAGATCTCAATTACTTTGTTTCTCATTTGTTCCTGAATTTCTTTGGATCACAGGATGATGTCTAACTTTTGAGGATTTTTTTGGTCTACTTCACTTTGTCAGGCAGATCCTATTTAAGTGATTTCTTGATTGAGAACAGGTGTGGCAGTAATAAGGCCTCGGTGTGGCTAGAGAAACTGAACTCAGCTTTCCAAAGATGTGATAAACCACAGTTAATTTATGTTTTAACGGGGGGGGGCAATAATTTTTCACACAGGGCCATGTAGGTTTGGATTTTTTTTTACCCTTAATAATAAACACCTTCATTTAAAAACTGCATTTTGTGTTGTGTTATCTTTGTCTAATATTTAAATTTGTTCGAGGATCTGAAACATTTAAGTGTGACAAACATACAAGAAAGTGAGAAATCAGGAAGGGGGCAAACACTTTTTCACACCACGGTATTACTGTACTTGCTGCACATGGAATTTTAGTAGTGGAGGAGGAGGAGGAGGAGGAGAAGAGTCAAAGGGAAAAAAAAATCACACATATGTGGGGGTTTTGAAAAGTTCTAAGCCTAACAAGGAAGTTCCAAGGCCAGGTTAATAAAACTTGGCAGACTTGAAACGTCCTTTGGATGAGCACTGCCTTTTTTTTTTCCTTTTTTTTTTTTTTTTTTTTGCATATAGCTATTTATCTTTCTTTTTCCCCCAGATGCCCATAGTCTGGAGATGGCACCTGCTTGAAAATAAAAATAGATAAATTGGAACAGCATGCTGTTCTCAAATATGTGCACATAAAAGGATTAAAGGCCATCTATGATGATATGGTCAGAACCTTCAGTGATAATACTCCATTTGTGAAAGTCAAGAAATGTGCAGCTGAACTCAAGCAAGGAAGAGAGAGTATACGAGATTATCTCAGGTCAGGATGAGCTATAACAGCCACAGACCAACATGTTGGTATCAGACAGATAGCCAGTCAAGTTGATATATCCACAGAGAGTTTTGAGAATATTCTGACCAAGGAGCTTGTTTAGTTCCTCCTCACAGCTGTCATTTAAAAATGGCCAACACACGTCAATTTATGACATCCTTTTTCATGTAAATTAGAAACATTCTGTTGGAAATGTGAGCATTTTTCTCATAAATTTGCAGGATTTTTCTGCAGAGTTACAGCCATTTTACTCAGAAATGTGCAGTTTCTTACTTGAAAATTTGCAGCTTTTTATTATGCATAATTTTGCAGCTTTTTCCTCATGAATATAAAACTTTTCTTACTCTTGAATTTGCAGTTTAAAAAAAAAAAACACCCGCTTAAATTTGAAACATTTTACTTAAATCTTATATTTGCAGCGTTTTAGGTCATAAATAGTAATTTACACCTTTTTTGTCTTTTTGCATCTTTTTAAACCATGAAATTCCACTTTTTTGGGTCAGAAATTGGCAGCTTTTACCTGAGACTTACATCCCCCCTTTTTTGTTGTTGTTGTCAGGTCAAGCATTGGCTTGCTTGCTACCGGATAACCATGAAAACCGGTACTACCTGTGTCTTGGGTCGGGCCGTCGGTGACTCAACTGGCATCCCCGCCCTTCCAAGGGCATGGAGGGTGCAACTGGGCATCCTAGCAGAACTAAAAACAATATCTACCACAGGTCTATGGTGGACCACTCCCACTTACACGGGGTGAGACTGGAATTCCTGGCAGATGAACACATCTGTCGCAAGGTCTGTGGTGGACTGTGCCAGTCGATGCATCGTGACATGCACTACACAAAGAGCAGAGATAAACAAACCTATCATCTGGTCAGTCACTGCAACAGATACTGGAGTCAGTTTGTCTTGGCTTGTCCTTGCCACTGATAATACCTTTATCTGCCAAGAATGTGCTGCTAGTCCAGCAAAAGCTAGCGGTACTCATATACTTTGCAAGCAGTTTCATGAAATGGTCAGTCAGAAAGCAACTCATACCGGCTCGGACATCGCCAAGGCTAACAAGGTCTGCGCTGATCTGTTCACACTCCGACAGACAGCGAAAAGTAAGATAGGAGCAGGAAGACAAAAGAAGAGGAAAACAGCAGCCTTGTGTATAGTAGAATGGAATGTATACATTTTGTTGGGCAGAACAACATCACAGCACCCAGAAAGACAAACCGTGCTTGTGGCCCTGGAAATAAACAGGTACAATGTAGACATAGCTGCACTGAGTGAAACAAGATTGCCTGGATAGGACAGCTTGGAAGACCATGGGTACATCTTCTTTTGGATTGGGAAATCAACTCAAGGAGAAAGGAGAGAAGCAGGAGTGGGCTTTGCAGTTAGAAAGGAGATAGCAACAATGCTTGATGAGGAACCAATGCCAATCGACGACAGGATAATGACTATGAGACTCCCACTACAGCGGAAGATGTATGCCACAGTCATCAGTATATATGCCCCCACAATGACCAACACAGAGGAGATGAAGGAAAAGTTCTACAGTGATTTACGTGAGACTATCAGGTGTGTACCGACTGATGACAGGCTGATACTCAGAGATTTTAATGCCAGAGTTGGTTCAGACACTGAGAAATGGAAAGGAGTGCTAGGCAGTCATGGAGTAGACAAGTGCAATACTAATGGATAACTTCTACTTGCACTATGCTAAGAGTACAATCTTGTGATAACCAACACTCTATTTAAGCACAAGGACACACACAAGAAGACATGGATGCACCCAAGAGCCAAGCACTGGCACTTGTTACACTACATCATAGTAAGGCAGAGAGACATAAGGGATGCATTGGACACCGGAGCAATGAGAGGCGCGGACTGTGGTACTGATCATGTTATGCTGAGATCTAGATTAAGTATCTGCAGACGAAAACAGCACTGCAGGATGGGTACAAAGCCACCACGGAAGCTAAACACTAGTGCACTGAAAGGCCAAAAGAAGCAGGAAGAACTTACACAGGAAATGGATGAAAACTTGAAAGACTGGGACAGGAACAACTCAGAGAATGACATAGAATAGAAATGAGCAACACTGAAAGATCCGGTGTATCAGACTGCGAGTGATGTATTAGGCCACCCTGAGAAGAAACATCAAGATTAGTTTGATGAGCACGATGAACACCTGAAGAAACTACTAGAAGTGAGGAATACAGCTAGGCAGGAAAACCTACAGTGTAACACAAGGTTGAAGAAGAAGAAATACTCAGAGGCTCAGAGTGAGCTACAGAAGTACACCAGAGAGATGAAGTCCAACTGGTGGGATGAAAAAGCGGAGGAACTTCAAACTGCAGCAGACAGGAAGGGCATGAAAACATTCTTCACAGGTTTGAGAGAAATCTACGGCCCTAAACCAAGAGGATTGATCCAACTAAAGGCTATGGATGGTGAAACGGTTTTGCAGGAGAAAGACAAGATACTGGACAGGTTTGCAGACCACTTTGACCAACTACTAAACAACCATGGAGATCTCACTGAAGAGGCTAAAGAAGCTCTAGTGCAGCGACCAGCTGTATCAAGTCTGGATGAACCACCAAATCTTGATGAACTAATGGCAGCTAGCAGGACAACACAGGATGGTAAAGCTCCAGGAAGGGATGGAATTCCAGCAGAAGTGTGGAAATTTGGTGGTGCTCAGTTGACCAACTGCCTGCACAAGCTCACCCAAGAGATATGGGATGCCCAGAAAGTACCTCAAGACTGGAAGGATGCAAGCATTGTGCCTTTGTTCAAGAAAGGTGACAGGAAAGATTGTGGAAATTACCGAAGTATATCACTGCTAGCCACTGTTGGTAAGATTCTCTCACGTCTACTACTGAACAGACTCAATGAACACATCTCGCAGAATGTACTACCGGAAACCCAGTGCGGCTTTAGAAGTAGAAGAAGCACAATGGACATGATTTTCTGCTTGAAACAGGTTCAAGAAAAGTGTATCAAACAGAACATGCTGCTTTGATCCTGAAGGATCAAACCGATGATCCTGAAGGACAAGCTGCTATGCGCAGGGGTGGACCAGCACCTGTCATCATGGATCCGGGACTACCTCACAAACCGGCCACAGTTTGTGAGAACCCAGGACTGTGTGTCCGACACGATCATCGGTAGCACAGGGGCCCCCCCAGGGAACGGTTTTGGCTCCCTTCTTGTTCACCCTTTATACTGCGGACTTCTCACACAACACAATCTACAGAAGTTCTCTGACGACTCTGCGATCGTTGGCCTCATCTCCAAAGAAGATGAAGCTGAGTACAGAGGGCTTATCCAGGACTTTGTGGACTGGTGCCATCAGAACTACCTCCAGATCAACGCGAGGAAAACTAAGGAGCTGGTGGTGGACTGCCGCAGGCAAGGACAACCCCTCACAGCACCAGTAAATATACAGGGAACAGACATCGAGATGGTGACATCCTACAAGTACCTGGGTGTTCATGTGAACAATAAACTAGACTGGTCACACAATACTGACGCACTCTACAAGAAGGGACAGTGCAGGCTGTTCCTACTGAGGAGACTCAGGTCTTTTGGTGTACAAGGGGTGCTGCTGAAGTCATTCTACGACATGGTGGTGGCACCAGCCATCACTTTTGGAGTGGTCTGCTGGGGCAGTGGCATTACAGCAGCCGATAGGAAGAGACTGAACAAAGTGATCAAGAAAGCTAGCTCTGTCCTAGGGCAGCGCCTTGACCCAGTGGAGGAGATGGGAGAGAGAAGGATGGTGGCTAAACTGTCATCTCTGCTGGAGTCCGAGTTCCACCCTATGCAGGACATACTGAATGCTCTGAGGAGCTCATTTAGCAGCAGACTACATCATCCTAGGTGAACAACCGAGAGGTTTCGCAGGTCCTTCCTACCTACGGCTGACAGACTGTACAACCTAAGCAGGGCTGCTCACAGAGATAGCAAAAAGACGTGACAACCTAATAGTATTGAATGCAAAAGACGCAATAGACTTAGACAATGGTCCCCTCCAGTATACAACTAGGAAAATACCGGTCGCTATTGAGGGTGACAATATGTATGGGTGTGGCGTAACCCCCACAACAGACTGGGACAGGCAAAGCGCTCAACTAGAGCAACTAACAGAACAGTGAAATGTGTGTATTGTCAACAGGCAGCCCCGCTTCTTCTGGCTTTTTCCGGCTCAGTACTGTGATGTTAATGTGCCATTCATGCATTGTGTTCATGCTTCCTGCCCTTACTGTGTCTATACACTGATAACAATATGTAGATGTGCCTTGTAACCTCTTTTGTCCTGCAGTTCCGGAGCTGAGGCGAATTACGGCCAACAATCTCCTTATTGCTATGTGTGTCTCTCAAATGCAAATGTCCATACCTACTGCTGTGAATGCCTTTCATGTATTGTCTGTAGTTGGGTATATAAGCTGCATCACTCTGTAACTCACTCTCTCACTCTTACCACTGCTTGCTGACTAGAGGCACAGGGCTCGCTCCTGCGCGCGCTCACAGCGCAGGGGCGAGTTTCGCCGTGCCGCTCGGGGTCCCTTATTTCACCCTCGCTACTTATTTTACCATCCGCTGCAATGGGTACATAATCATACCATGTAGGATAACTAAGTAGAGGGTTATGCTGTTTCAATCCATCTAGCTACAATGCTGCGCACTGTGTGTGTTTATATATTTATTCCATCTAGCTACAATGCTCCGCACTGCGTTTGTTTATATATCTACATATTTATTCCATCTAGCTACAATGCTCCGCACTGTGTGTTTATATATCTACATATTTATTCCATCTAACTACAATGCTCTGCACTGTGTGTTTATATATTCATATATTTATTCCATCTAGCTACAATGCTCCGCACTGTGTTTATATATTTACATATTTATTCCATCTAGCTACAATGCTCCGCACTGTGTTTATATATTCATATATTTATTTCATCTAGTTACAATGCTCTGCACTGTTTATATATTTATATACTTATTCCATCTAGCTACAATGCTCCGCACTGTGTGTCTATATATTTATATTTATATGTACATATGTATACTTGCTGCTCTTGTTTTTTTTTTTCTTGCCTTCTGATTGTTGCTATCCCTGTGCTGTTGCAATCCTGGAATTTCCCCATTGTGGGACTAATAAAGGCTTATCTTAGCTTATCTTATCTTTATGTCGTCCTCATAGACTTCAGTAAAGCCTTCAATACTGTTTCGCAACAAGAACTTTGTCAGGTACTCAAGAAATATGGTTGTACAGAGACGTTTGTCAGCCTGATTGAGGCACTCCATACAGGTATGCAAGCAAACGTGGCAATGAGTGGTTCAGTATCTAAAGACTTTTCAGTAAGCAATGGGGTGAAACAAGGGTGTGTGCTGGCGCTTACAATCTTCTCGCTATATCTGGCAGCCATGCTTGAGGTGGCCTTCAAAGACACCTCAGAAGGAGTATACATTCAAACAAGGAAAGAAGCAGACTTGTTCAATGTGGCACAGTTTAAAGCCAAGAGTAAGACATGGATAAAGGTAGTAAGAGAAGTGCTCTTTGCTGACAACAGTGCTCTAGTTACACACAGTGTGGAAGATATGCAATCTTTAGTGGAGAAATTTGCAAGAGCAGCTAGCCAATTCAGCCTCAAAATCAACATCAAGAAGACAGAGTGCCTTTATCAACCACTGATAGAAAAATTCCATATTATCTACATTATTATTGATATTAATAGTGTATTATTATATTTGAGAAGTATCATACCTTTCATATGCCATGTTTAATGTTTATGTTCAGGTTCAGGTTCAGGTTACTTTATTTGTACCCGTAGGTAGATTTGTTTTGCAGTTGGTGACATCCATATTTACAAGCCACTAATTACATTCAACATAGACACAAACACAGGCACACATCTTACAAAATAGGTAAATATAGAGTATGTACAATATAATTTTATAGCTTGTTCAACTCTTTGACAGCAGCAGGGACAAAGCTGTTTTTGTAGCGCTGGGTTCTACTTTTTGGGACAGCAAACCTCCGTCTGGAGGGAAGAAGCTGAAAGTTGCAGTGCAAAGGGTGGGAGTCATCATTTAAAATCGAGTCGGCCATCCTCTGTACTTGTCTGGCGTACAGGGATGTCAGGCTCAGCTGTGACTCACCAAGCAAACAACTGGACCATCTGACTACCTGATCCAAGGATTTCCTCTGTTTCAGTTTTATCTGACCAAACCATGACATTAAAGAAAAGGATAAAACAGATTCAATAAAAGCCCGATAAAACATAGTCATTATGGTTCGGTCAATTTGGAAGCGTGCAAGTTTCCTCAAACAATGCAAATTTTGCTGACCCTTTGTGCACACCCTTTCACAGTTCACCTCAAAGTTCAATCCACTATCAATAATCGTCCCAAGATATTTGTACGATTGTACACATTCGGTGGTCTGGCCTTTTAGTATGGTGACTTTGTGCCTGGGAGTTTTCCTCCTAAAGTCAATAATCATATCTTTCGTTTTTGTTGTATTCAGCTGCAGGTAGGAATCCTCACACCAGTGAACAAAGTCATCAACTACTGGGCCGTGGCCACTCTCACCATCCTGGAGGAGACTGACAATGACTGAGTCATCAGCATACTTTATAATGTGTCTGTTGTCATGTCTACTCCGACACATGTTTGTGTACAGGATGAAGAGTAGTGGTGACAACACACACCCCTGAGGGGAGCCAGTAGAAGAGCACTTTAGGTCAGACAATGTGCCATTGACCCTTACTCTCTGCGTCCTGTTGGTTAAGAAATCCAGAATCCAACCCACCAGATTATTGCTTAAATCAAATTGTTGCAGGAGCCTTTCAACTAAAATATGAGGTTGGATTGTATTAAAGGCAGAAGAAAAGTCCACAAATAAAAGCCTGGCGTGTGTCCCATTAAAATCCAGATGTTTAAAAAGCATGTCAAACAGAGTGACAGTGGCATCCTCCACTCCTCTGTGAGGCCTATAGGCAAACTGCAGAGGATCCAATGCATGTTCAGTCTGCCTTAGGACCTCACATCTGACCAGTTTTTCAAAAATTTTCATTAAAATTGAAGTCAAAGCAACTGGTCTAAAGTCATTTACCGTTTTAGGACAGCTGGATTTTGGAACGGGAACAACCACGGCATCTTTCCAGATCTTAGGCACATGTTGTGTCTGTAAGGACTTATTGAAAATGTAATGAAATATAGGACTCAGTTCATGTGCACAGGACTTTACCAAGCGCCCACATATATTATCAGGGCCCTGACTTTTGTTCACTTTTACAGCGCGGAACTCCCTTTCAACATCCTGCATCTCAATATTAAAGTGCTGATTGTCTTTGAGTTTCTGTTTCAAATCTTGGATTTCTGTGCTAAAATCAAAGGAGTCAAAACGACCATAAAAACAATTAAGAGCATTAGCCAGCTCTGTGTCTGAACTAAAACCATCTAAAAACACACAATTACTGCGCTCTGTGCTCTGGAGGCCTGCAATAGTTTTCATACTGGCCCAGGCTGAACCAAGTTTCTTTGTTGCCATCTTGCTTTCCAATTCTGATTTATAATTCTGTTTTGCTCTTAAAATTTCAGCCTTCAGCTCCTTGGTGGCAACCTGTAGTTCAGAAACAGACCCCTGTTTAAAGGCAAGAGCTTTCCTCTGTAAGCAGGATTTAACTGATTTAGTAACCCATGGTTTGTTGTTGGGGTATATTTTGACACGTTTACGTGGAACAATCTTATTTTGACAGTAAGCCATGTATGAGCATGTGAGCTCAGCCAGAGAGTCCAAGTCATCCCCGCAGGCCATTATGAACATCTTCCAGTCTGTACAGTCAAAGCATTCCTGGAGGCTGTGCTCTGAATCTTCTGTCCACACATCAATGTCTCTCATCTCCACCTTGCCTCTTCTGAGAGCAGTTTTATATGTGGGCAGCAAATGAACACAGTTGTGATCTGATGATCCTAAAGGAGGAAGGGGGAGTGATTTATAGGCCCTCTCTATGGATCCATAGCACAGGTCCAATGTCTTTTTTCGCCTGGTTGGGCAGGAGACATACTGATGAAAGTTTTTAAGTGTCTTCTTTAAAGAAACATGGTTAAAATCCCCAAGAATGAAGTTTGGCGCCTCTGGAGAAATTGACTGCAGCCGCTGCACCACGTCAGAGATGGTGCTGGAGGCGGAGTCAGCGTCTGCCCTCGGATGAATATACACAACTGTGATGAAAAGTTGGGGAAACTCTCGAGGCAAATAAAAGGGGCGTAGTGACACAGACAGCAGTTCCACATCGGGTGTACAGATGCGCTCTCTGACCGTGACAGATGTGCAGTACTGCTTATTAATGTATAAACATACGCCGCCCCCCTGACGTTTCCCCGTTACCTCTTCCTGTCGATCCGAGCGCAGTGGAGCTCCAAAGCCGTCAATCCACAGGTCTGCATCTCGATCATGCGCAGTAAGCCAAGATTGTGCATGTGTGCATGCACGTGAAATAAGTTCATATACTGTATTCTTGACATGATTCTGTGAGCAGTTTCAGAGAGTTCAGACTGAAGATCAGTACAGGATCAGTACATGCGTAAGGAATGATCTAAGCCACTCTTATAATCTCTTTGACATGTCCTGTTTTGGGTCACAAGAATGCACAGGAACTCCTCAGCCTGTATAGATCAGTTCTATAGATTAGGTATATAGACATTCTGTTAGTTTTATGGACCTCATGTGCATGTCTCCATGACCCCATGTCTCCAGAGCGTCTGTGACATTTGCCTGGATAAGCTTTGATTATCAGGACTGTCCCATTCTGTCCCTTCCCTTATCCTCATCCTCCCTCTCCTTTCTCCTACCTATATATATCAGACCTAAAGAAATGAATCCTTTAGTGATTCTAGGTGTGTAATGCCATGCTTTGTAATCTCTCCCCCAAGTGGCCATTGGGGTGACACCTTATATATTTTTATAATAAATGTACATAATTCCAACTTTCCGCCTGATTTTTGACTTTGAATAATTTAAGCTCAAAATTATTCTAACAATCACCAAAGTTCCAGTTATCAATATCACTACCAGAAGAGATCAGTATTGGTACAGAGCCACTAGTCAAGTGCAAGACTTTCAAGTATCTAGGGAGTACTGTTTCAGAGAATGCTAGGCTGGAGGACGAACTATCTCTCAGAATGGGAAGAGCAAGCACTGTGTTTGCAAACTTGAGGGAGAGACTGTGGAACAATTGACATGTGTCTATCCATGTGAAATGCAAAGTGTACAGAGCGACAGTACTGGCTACTCTATTGTACGGTGCTGAAACTTGGACTGTCTACAGAGTGCAGGTAAAGAAACTCCACGTGCACATGATGAGACACCTTCGAGCCATAATGAACATCTCATGGAAAGACAAGATAACCAACATAGAAGTGTTGAAACAAGCTGGTCTACCATCAATGGAGGACACGCTAATACAGACAAACCTAAGATGGCTCGGCAGTTACTCTACTCACAGTTATGCGAGGGCAAACGCAATCAGGGTAGACCAAGGCTCAGATTTAAAGACACTGTAAAAAGAAGCTTTAAGAAGCTGGATATAGACAGGAGTTCCTGGCAGCGGAAGGCTAAGGACAGAGCTGCGTGGAGGAATCTGATCAGACCTAAATGAAACAGTCATTGTCGCCCATGACAAACTGCTATGATGATATGATGATGCTCAGTGACTACTGACACAGTGCACAAAGTTGCAGGTTTTCACCTGCAACATTTTCAAGGAGATTCAGCAGATTATGGGTAGTGGTGGCCTAAACCTGGGTTTATGTTCCACTTCCACTCTGTGGGTAGCTTGACTGCAAGGCTTGTGTGACGAAAATTACATTATCATTTTCAGTTCGCAAGACTCTGCGGTGTACCTCCACAGCTGAGTGAGTGCAGCCCTAATTTTTTGACTGTGTTGAATGTGCACATAGACTACGCATACCCAAGATCCATCCTCCCATTCATGAGGTGGTGCTACCGGCACAGCATACAAAGTCAAAGTAGATGAAGAAGATGATGAGGAAAATGAAAACTAGAAAAGCACTGAGAGAATGCATACCTCTGCCAAGACTCCTTACGTCCGTCATGAATCACCTCAAATTTAATGGGTTCGTGTAGAGTTCAAGAGCCACATCTGGTGAACATTGCATCAAACTCTGTCCTGTAGTTTTGGAGTATTCTTGCTAACACACTGTGAGAAGATAAGAGCCTTGGTGGAGGTATGCATTCTCAGATCATCACCAAAATCTAATGGGTTCCTCTCTAGATTAAGGACCACCTCTGGTGAAAATTTCATCCAAATCCATCCAGTAGTTTTTGTGTAATCTTGCTGCACAAATAAAAACAAGGTCCTTGGTGGAGGTAAGCACTCTCACATCATAACCAAAATGTAATGGGCTCATCCTCAGGCCAAATGCTGTTTCCACAACAAAACCACTCAAAGAAAAACCCTCTCTAAATGTGTTGCTGGATTATATATACACTGCTCAAAAAATAAAGGGAACACTTTGAAAACACATCAGATTTTAATGGGAAAAAATAAGCTGGATATCGAAATTGTGGCAGGCTAGTCCAGCTTACTCAGATTAAAGGAACACTTTTTCTTTTTTTTTTTTTATTTAAGTTTTTGTAAAGGGTATACAGGTCATTACAGCATTGCATTGTTTACATTTTCATCACATGTTCCCTTATTTTTTGCTATTTGACAACATTGGTAGGATAGTTATTACAACACCCCCTTTTTTCTTTTTTTTTTAAAGTGAAAGAAAAAGTGAAATTAAGGAGAATTAAATAAAAAAAAAACGAATAAACAAACAGAACAGCAAAAAACAAACAAACAGAAAATTAAGTAATTAAAAGTAAAAGAGCAACTGAGTAGCGTTGGAACAAAGAGCGGGACCATTATTGAAATGGTATTTGTCAAAGATTAGATCTAATGGAAGACACATATGCGATCCAGGGTTGCCAAAAGTTCATGAACCCATCCATGTCCTGTCTCAGTGCGAATGTCAACTTTTCCGTTGAGTAAATGTCTTGAATCACGTTAATCCAATCTTCAGGTGTAGGACAGTCCTTCAGCATCCATTTTTTAGTTAGGACTTTTTTACTTGCCAATATTAAAACATTGAATAAGTATTTATCTCCTCGTCTTTCCAGTGAGTCCGGTAGTAAACCCAAATACAAAGTTACAAAAGAAAAGGGAACTGTTATTTTGAATATTTTCCCCAATATTGTCTGTACGTTGGTCCAATATTGGTGGATAACTGGGCATGACCAAAACACATGAAAATGATATGCAGTCTTTTCACCATACAAGCGCCAACAGATCAACCCCTTATGGGTAAATTTGTTTTGT
The DNA here is from genome assembly GCA_020510985.1 of Pholidichthys leucotaenia. NCBI lineage: Eukaryota > Metazoa > Chordata > Actinopteri > Cichliformes > Pholidichthyidae > Pholidichthys > Pholidichthys leucotaenia. Next base: position 313,277,342 of record CM035836.1, read on the forward strand.
GCAGGTGTTCTGAAAAATCTTACCAAGTTTTTCCATCCAAATTCTCTCCACTGCAGGGATGAGGTACTTTTCCATTGCTGTCTATTTAGCTTTTCCCATATTTCCAATTGCAAAGTGAAATTCCCCTCTTTTTCCCATCTCTCTTTTATATATGATGTGTTGTCTCCTTTTAAGTCTTGAAGACCTTGGTATATTTTAGAGATGTATCTGATCCCTGGGATCCCTTTATATGCCATTAAGAAGACCTTCAGAACACCTGACTGGGCCCTTTCCAAATCCTCCTCTTTAAGTATATTGTTTATGTGGTGTCTAAGCTGAAAGAACCTGTAAAGATCTTGATTTATTATACCTTGTTTTTTCAAATCTTCAAAATTTCTTAAAGTTTGCCCCTTAAAAAAATCGTAATATTTTATCAGCCCTTTCTCTTTCCACTCTTTAAATCTAGTGTCTGTTTTATTGGGGGTAAAGTCTTGATCATAGGCAATCCATTGCAGAAGTCGATAGGGCTCTTTGGCTTGATTCTCTCTGACTATCTTAAACCAAATTTTTAGCGGGGTCTCTATCGACGGGTTAGTGTTATTCAAGAGTTTAGTTAAGGCATTGTTCCCTATTATCGCCTGTAGGGGGATGTCACTTGTTATTTGGCATTCCATCTCCTTCCATTGTGCAGTGTAGACTGGGTTACATATCTCTACTAAAGTTTTAATTTGTGCAGCTATAAAATAGTCCCTGATATTTGGCAGCGCGAGCCCACCTTTGTCTTTGTTTAGCTGTAGGGTTCTATATCTGATTCTAGGTCTCTTACCCTGCCATATGAATCTTGGGATCCTTCTGTCCAGCTCCTGCCATGTTTTTTTGGGAGGTTCTACAGGTATTGTTTGGAAAAGGTATAGAAGACGTGGAAGTATATTCATTTTGACTGCTTCAATTCTTTGTGCAGTACCTAAGAATGGTATCATATTCCATCTTGCTAGGTCAGATTTTATTTTTGTCACCAGTGGATCATAGTTTAGTGTTATAATTTTGTCGAGTTGTTTCGGGATATTGACCCCCAGATATTTCATAGATTCCAACTCCCAGTTAGTTTTGAGTTCACTTAGTGAAAAATGATTTGGGTCATAGTTGAATGTTAAAGCTTGGGTTTTATGCATGTTTAATTTGTACCCCGATAAATCTCCATAGTCTGAAAAAACTGAGATTAGTTCTGGTAGAGAAGTGTCTGGCTGCCCTAGGTATATTAAAATGTCATCAGCAAAGAGTGCTATTTTATGTTCCTTCTGACCAAGTGTAATACCTTGAATTTCTTGATTTTGTCTTATGCATTGGCTCAGAGGTTCTATGAAGATTGCAAAGAGCAGTGGAGACAGGGGGCAGCCTTGACGACATCCTCTTTCCAGCTCAAAAGATGATGATAAATTACCGTTAATCCTTATTTTAGCTGTTGGTTTTTTATATAATGCCTGTGTAGTTCTAATGAAGTTGTTATGAAAATTGAAACTGGATAAGATTCTATATAGGAAAGACCAGTCAACCGAATCGAATGCTTTTTCAGCATCTAATCCCAATATGACTGCATTTAAGTTATATTTTTTTATATGATGAATTATGTGTAAAGTGCGTCGAATGTTGTCTTGTGTCTGTCTTTGTCTTATAAAACCTGTTTGGTCTAAGTGAATTAAGTCTGTCAGTATGTTTTCTAACCTTTTGGCAAGGATAGTGGTAAAAAGCTTATAGTCCTGATTTAATACACTGATTGGTCTGTAGTTGGAGCATTCTAGTTTATCCTTTTCAGGTTTAGGTATAACTGCAATGACCCCTTCTCTCCAGGAGGGGGGGATTTCCCCTGTGTGGAGGACGTAGTTAAATGTTTTCAGGAGGAGAGGAGATAGTTGCTGTTTAAAGGTTTTGTACCATTCTGCTGTATAGCCATCTGCTCCTGGGGATTTGTTAGCTTTAAGTTTCATAATTGCTTTTTCCAATTCTTTAGGTTGTATTTCTGACAGTAGGGTTTTATTTTGTGATTCCGTAAGTTGGGGAAGGTTTAATGTGTTTAGGAATGTCTCGGATGCGTTTTTATGTTTTTTGTGGGAGTATAAGTTCTTGTAGTAATTCTCGAAGCTTTTAAGAATATCCTAAATTCTGAATTTTATTTCCTTTGATACTGGGTCTCTGATTTTGTAGATTGCTCTTTCTGTTTGTTGTTTCCTCAATTTATAGGCTAGTAATTTTGCCAATTTACTGCCTGCTTCATAGTGTTTTTGTTTCAGAAATGTGAGTTTCTTCTGGATTTCTATTGTGTAGATCTCATTTATTTGATTTTTAATTTCTTTAATCTTGAGCGAGCCATTAGAATGAGTGTTGTCTTTGTGTTCTTTTTCTAGGTTCTTGAGTTCTGACTCTAGTGTGATTAGTTTTTCTTGTCTCAGTTTCTTTTGGGTTGCCAGTTTTGCAATAATTTTTCCCCTTATTACAGCTTTGCACGCATCCCACAGTATTAAAGGGGATACTTCTCCATTATCGTTTTCTTCCAAATATCTGAGAATATCTGATTCCAATTCATCTTTCAGTGGTCCTTTCGGGACATTTGAATTCAACCTCCAGGAAAATGTATTATTTGTGTATTTTTGGATGTTTAAGTCCATATAGATCGGACTGTGGTCAGAGAGATCCATCAGTCCTATTTTACATGTTTTTACTCTTCCAATATCTCTATTAAACATAAAAAAGTAATCAATCCTTGAGTAAGATGAATGTGGCGTTGAATAAAAAGTATAATCTTTTACATTGGGGTTGAATTCCCTCCATACGTCACAGATTCCCATTTCTTTTAGTAGCATCCGAGTATTCCTATTTTGGGTGTTATTTTGATGTGAAGAATTACCTGTTGCATCCCAGTATGGATTCAGTCTTAGATTGAAGTCTCCACCACATATCACTAAACCTTGGGCTTTAGTTATCATTAGGTCGAATACATTTTTATAAAATTTCCATTTAGCCCCTGGTGATGCATATACATTCAGCAGGGTGATATCTTCTCCCTCTAGCCGCCCAGTTACCAAACTGTACCTCCCTTCTTTATCTTTGTGTTCTGATTTTTTTTCAAATGTAATTTTGGTTGATATCAATGTCACTACTCCCCTCCTCCTCCCTGATTTATATGAAGATGAAGAGATCATTTTAAACCCTTGTCTATTGAGTTTAGTGTGTTCCACGTCTGTTAGGTGGGTTTCTTGTAAAAATATTATTTCTGCTTTGTCTTTTTTCATTTTGCGTAGAATCTTGGATCTTTTAACTGGATTCAGGATCCCTTTTACATTATATGAGGCTATTTTGGTTACACCCTGTTTCTCCATTGTATTTTCTTATTTAGTATAACAGTGTGGTGGCCCTCTTTTTTGCTACTCAGAAACTGAAAGAACATTAAGAACATAAAAAACATTAAGAACATAGTGTACAAAACTTTAAAACAAAAAACTGTCAAAAAAACTTCCTGAGCTGGGGTCTCTTTAAAGACCCTGTAAGAGCCCTGATGGAGTGTAGGCTCTGAGGGAAATTCCTCAAACTCTGTTACGTGTTGAGGGCCCTCTCTTACCCCTGTAAGTTGTCCCATGTTTTTAACGTGAATTTTAGATCCCAATCCGAATTTGTAATGATTTATTTATTTATTTATTTTTTTATGCCTATACCCTATGAGATTGTGTGCACCCTCCCACCCCCATCACAGCAAGCATTCACTCTAATACAGTATTTGTTAGTGTGGAGAGAACATGTGGGTCATTGTTACGTTTCTATTTTAACATGATTTTTTTTTCCCCCCTTTAAATTAAGAAGACGTCTGTTTCTAATGCTAAAACTGCTCCATGAAAGGTTTTACCACATGCTGATTCTGCATCTCCTTTAATGTTTGTTACCTTGTAGGAGGGGGGGTGGAAGTGCAGAGTGGCTGAAAAGAAAAAAAAAAAAGACAAAAAGGTCGCTATTCCTTCCTGGAACTGGAAGGCTTATCTTTGTAGCTCTGGGGCTGGGTTTCCCGCTGCTGGCCCGTGGATTTTGAAGGTCTCTGAGTGGACCACGTTTGAGCTCTGATTTTCTCGCTCAGATTCGCTGCGGGTTTAAACACCGTTACCGGGAGTCCTCTTCTTGCCATGTCAGTTGTTGCTTCTTCCGCTGAATTGTAGAGACATGACTCTTCACCGTAAAAGACCCTTAACTTCGCCGGAAATGGCGTCTGAAAGTGTAGATTCTGTTCCCGTAGAACCTTTTTGGCATCGTTATATTCCCGTCGCTTTTTAAGAACCTCAGGGGCGTAATCGTGCTCCACGAAGACTTTTCTGTCATGATGCATAAATCCTTTTTTCTGCCAAGCCCGTCTTAAAACGTCTTGTTTTATTTTGAAATTGGCGAATCTCACCACCACAGAACGTGGGGGCGCTTCCGGCGCTGGCTTAGCGGCTAATGTACGATGGGCCTTTTCTATCTTCAAATCGGTGGTTTGTGGAATATCCAACTTCTCTCTCAATAAGGATTCCATGCATTCCGCCATTGTGTTGAAACTATCTTCAGCTCCTTCTTTCAGACCGTGAATTCTGATGTTATCTCGTCTCTGTTTTCCTTCTTGGTCGGTTAGCTTAGCCTCCAGCCTTGACTGTTTTCTGTGTAAATCCAGCACAGAATCTTCAAGCACTTTTACTCTTTCTTCAGCTTCCAAGATTCGGTTTTCAGCCTGGTCCATTCTGCTGTTCGTCCTTTTTAGATCCTCTCTGAATTCAAGAAATTCGGCCCGAAATCGTCGTAATTTGTCAAATAGCGATTTCAAGCTAATCCTTTTGTTAGCTAGGCCCAGGTCCTCGTCTTCTGAATGGAGGTCCTCCGGTTCAGATTCTGCGGTCGCTGTGCGTCCTGACCTGGGGAATGTCAGTTTCCTCTGCTTTTGGTTAGACATGGTGTTATTGTCTTTTGATTTTTAATCTTCCAAAAATCCGTTAGGTCTGATTTTGAAGATGTTTTCCTTGGATTGGGGTCTGGGAGTTTCAGCGTTAGGTTGCTATCACCATGGCGTCCAGACCGGAAGTCAAAGGAACACTTTTTCTGATGTGTTTTCAAAGTGTTCCCTTTATTTTTTTGAGCAGTATATATATATATATATATATATATATATATACAGTATATATACAGTATATATATATACAGCCCCCTCATGGATCGTCACCTTATCGTGGTGGGGGGGTTTGCGTGCCCCAGTGATCCCAGGAGCTATGTTGTCCGGGGCAATTTGCCTCTGATAGGGTCTCCCAAGACAAACTGGTCCTGGGTGAAGGGCCAGACGAAGAACGATCCAACAGACTCTCATGATAAATTGTATATCAAGGATTCAGTGTACCCCGCCCGGTATGGGGTTACCGGGGCCCCACCCTGGAGCCAGGCCTGGGGGAGGGGCTCGAAGGCTAGCGTCTGGTGGCCGGGTTTCCACCCATGGGACCCGGCCGGGCTCAGCCCGAAGGAGTTACATGGGTCCGCCCTCCAGTAGGTTCACCACCTGCAGGAGGGATCATGGAAGTCCGGTGCTATGTGGATTAGGTGGCAGTCAAAGGCGGAGACCTTGGCGGACTGATCCCAAGCTTTCTAAACTGGCTTTTGGTACGTGGAATGTCACCTCTCTGGTGGGGAAGGAGCCTGAGCTGGTGTACGAGATTGAGCGATACCGGCTAGATATAGTCGGCCTCACCTCAACACACAGCTCCGGTTCCGGAACCAGTCTCCTGGAGAGGGGCTGGAGCTTGGCCTTTTCTGGAGTTGCCCCGGGCGAGAGGCGACGAGCAGGGGTAGGTATTCTTGTATCGCCCCACCTTGCTGCCTCTATATTGGAGTTTTCCCCGGTGGACGAAAGGGTTGCTTCCCTGCGCCTTCGGGTTGGGAAACGGGTCCTGACCATCATTTGTGCCTATGCACCAAATGATGTTTCAGAGTACCCACCCTTTTTGGAGTCTGTGACTGGGGTGCTGGAGGGTGCTCCTCCTGGAGACTCCATTGTCCTACTGGGGGACTTCAATGCGCACGTGGGCAACGACAGTGAAACCTGGAGGGGGGTGATTGGGAGGAACGGCCTGCCCGATCTGAACCCGAGTGGTGTTCAGTTATTGGACTTCTGTGCTAACCACAGTCTGTCTATAACGAACACCATGTTCAAGCATAAGGGTGTCCATATGTGCACCTGGCACCAGGACACCCTAGGCCGCAGGTCGATGATCGATTTTGTTATCGTATCATCAGACCTGCGACCGTATGTCTTGGACACCCGAGTAAAGAGAGGTGCAGAGCTGTCAACTGATCACCACCTGGTGGTGAGTTGGATCCGATGGCAGGGGAGGAAGCCATTCAGACCTGGTAGACCCAAACGTATAGTGAGGGTGTGCTGGGAGCGTCTGGCTGAGGCCCCTGTCCGGGAGGTCTTCAACTCCCACCTCCGGAAGAACTTCAACCACATTCCGAGGGAGTCTAGAGACATGGAGTCTGAATGGGCCATGTTCTCCACCTCTGTTGTTGAAGCGGCAGCCCAGAGCTGCGGCCGCAAGGTGGTCGGTGCATCTCGTGGTGGCAACCCCCGAACCAAGTGGTGGACACCAGTGGTGAGGGGGGCCATTAAGCTGAAGAAGGAGTCCTATCAAGCTTGGTTGGCTTGTGGGACTCCCGAAGCAGCTGAGGTGTACCGGCAGGCCAAGCGGAGTGCAGCTCGGGTGGTTGCTGAAGCAAAAACCCGGGTATGGGAGGAGTTCGGTGAGGCCATGGAACAAGACTTTCGGTCGGCTTCAAAGAGATTCTGGCAAACTGTTCGGCGGCTCAGGAGGGGAAAGCAGCTCCCCGTCCACACTGTGTATGGTGCGGATGGGACACTGTTGACTTCAACTGGGGATATCGTCGGGCGGTGGAAGGAATACTTCGAGGATCTCCTCAATCCCACTGATACGCCTTCCACAGAAGAAGCAGGGTTTGGGGACGAGGGGGATGACTCGCCTATCACAGGGGCTGAGGTCGCCAAGGTGGTTAAAAATCTCCTTGGTGGCCGGGCCCCGGGGGTGGACGAGATTCGCCCCGAGTACCTCAAGGCCCTGGATGTTGTTGGGTTGTCATGGTTGACACGCCTCTGCAACATTGCGTGGAGGTCGGGGGCAGTGCCTTTGGCATGGCAAACCGGGGTGGTGGTTCCTCTCTTCAAAAAAGGGGACCGGAGGGTGTGCTCCAACTTTAGAGGGATCACACTCCTCAGCCTCCCTGGGAAGGTCTATGCCAAGGTACTGGAGAGGAGAGTCCGGCCGTTGGTCGAACCTCGGATTCAGGAGGAGCAATGTGGTTTTCGTCCTGGCCGTGGCACATCGGACCAGCTCTTTACCCTCTCGAGAATTCTTGAGGGTTCGTGGGAGTTTGCCCAACCAGTTTACATGTGCTTTGTGGACTTGGAGAAGGCATTTGACCGCGTCCCTCGTGGATTTTTGTGGGGGGTGCTTCGGGAGTATGGGGTATCGGGCTTGTTGTTACGAGCTATTCGGTCTCTGTACGACCGTTGTGAGAGTTTAGTTCGCATTGCCAACACTCGGTCGGAGTCATTCCCAGTGAGAGTTGGACTCCGCCAGGGCTGCCCTTTGTCACCGGTCCTGTTCATAATTTTTATGGACAGGATTTCTAGGCGCAGCCAGGGAATGGAGGGTGTCATGCTTGGTGACCACAGGATCTCATCTCTGTTGTTTGCAGATGATGTTGTCCTGTTGGCTTCATCCAGCAATGACCTACAGCTCTTGCTGGGACGGTTTGCCGCTGAGTGTGAAGCGGCTGGGATGAGAATCAGCACCTCCAAGTCCGAGTCCATGGTACTCAGCCGGAAAAAGGTGGATTGTCCTCTCCGGGTTGGGGACAGGCTCCTGCCCCAAGTGGAGGAGTTTAAGTATCTTGGGGTCTTGTTCACGAGTGAGGGGAAAATGGAGCGAGAGATCGACAGACGGATTGGAGCAGCATCTGCAGTGATGCGGACGTTGTACCGGTCTGTTGTGGTGAAGAGGGAGCTTAGTTCTAAGGCAAAGCTGTCGATTTACCAGTCAATCTACGTTCCTACTCTCACCTATGGTCACGAGCTTTGGGTAATGACCGAAAGAACGAGATCGCGGATACAAGCGGCTGAAATGAGCTTTCTCCGTAGGATTGCTGGACTCACCCTCAGAGATAGGGTGAGGAGCTCAGTCATCCGGGAGAGGCTCAGAGTAGAACCGCTGCTCCTCCACATTGAAAGGAGTCAGTTGAGGTGGTATGGGCATCTGATTAGGATGCCTCCTGGACGCCTCCCACTTGAGGTGTTTCAGGCACGTCCCACTGGGAGGAGACCCCGGGGCAGACCCAGGACTCGGTGGAGAGACTATGTCTCCCAGCTAGTCTGGGAACGCCTTGGTATCCCCTCTGAAGAGCTGGAGCAGGTGGCTGGGGCGAGGGAAGTCTGGGCTTCTCTGCTTGAACTGCTGCCTCCGCGACCCGGACCTCCGGAAAAGCGGTAGAAGATGGATGGATATACAGTATATATCATCCTCGTCTTGAAGAGGCGATGGTTAGCGTGTCAAGGGTTGGAGCAGCACATGGAATGACTATACAGCCCAATCCTTGACTGGCAGTCTTTGGAGAAGTTGGCACAGATGAAGATTGATGGTGCACGTGATGATGCTGCCTGTTCTTTCCTTGTCGCACGCTTCGTCGCCATCTGGACTCTCGTGTTCTCTTCCATCTTGAGAACACCCTCTTTGACACTGTGGCGCCAGGCGGCTCGATCTTTGGCAATAACCTCCCAGTTATTGGTGTTGATCTGCGCACACCGCATGTTGCGTTTGCAGACATCTTTAAAACGCAACAGTGGTCGGCCCACACGGCAGACGCCCACCCGCAATTCTCCGTAAAGGATTTCTCTCGGCAGACGGTCAGGCTTCATGTGGTGCACATGGCCAAGCCACCGGAGTCGTCTCTGGCTGAGAAATGCAGGGATGCTTGGCAAGTCAGCGCGCTTGAGGACCTTGGTGTTGGGGACTCTGTCCTGCCACTTGATGTGCATAAGGCGCCGAAGACAGCGGAGGTGGAACCCGTTTAACCGCTTCTCCTGCCTGGCATAGGCTGTCCAGGACTCACTGCCGTACAGGAGAGTGGACTGGACGCAAGCTTGATATACGAGTAACTTGGTCTTCAACACTCAGCAGATTGTTGTTCCACACACGCTTGTTTAATTTGGCCGTGACAACAACTGCTTTGGCGATTCTGGATGTGATCTCGCTGTCAAGCAAGAGCGTGTTTGAAACAGTGGACCCTAGGTAGGTGAAGGTGTCCACAACCCCCAGCTGTGTGTTGTCAATGGTAATGACAGGAGAGGAGACAGCATCTTGTGCCATGATGTTGGTTTTCTTAAGGCTGATCATGAGCCCAAACTCCTTGCAGGTGTGGGACAGTTTGTCGACCAGGTGCTGCAGGCTCTCCTCACTGTGCGATGCTAGAGCAGCGTCATCTGCAAACAGCAGCTCACGTATGAGGACCTCGTAGACTTTGGTTTTAGCACAAAGTCTTGCAATGTTGAGGAGTTTTCCATCTGATCTCGTGCGGACGTAGACACCTTCAGGACAGTTGGCGAAGGCGTAGTGGAGGAGCATTGAGAAAAAAATCCCAAAGAGAGTCGGTGCTAGAACGCAAGCCTGCTTCACTCCACTGCTGAATGGGAAGGCATCTGAGGAGGCGCCATCAAAGCAAACAGTACCATGCCTGTCCATGTGGAAGGAGGAGATGATTGCAAGGAGCTTTGGGGGACAACCGATCTTTCACAGGATCTGGAAGAGCCCGCTTCGACTAACTAAGTCAAAGGCTTTGGTCATGTCCACGAACACAAGGAACAATGGCTGCTGCTGCTCTCGACACTTCTCCTGCAGCTGACGGAGGGAGAAGATCATATCCACTGTGGACCTTCCGGCTCTGAAGCCACACTGGGACTCAGGATAGAGTCACAAAGCGAGGCTCTGCAGGCGGAGCAGGGTGACCCGGGTGAACACTTTGCCAACTATGCTCAGAAGAGAGATGCCGCGGTAATTGTTGCAGTCACTGCGGTCGCCTTTGTTCTTATACAGCGTGACTATGTTGGCATCTCTCATATCTTGGGGAATGTGACCTTGCTCCCAGCAAAGGCAGAGGAGATCATATAGTGGTTGTAAGATGGCTGTTTTCCCATATTTCAGAACTTCTGGGGGGATATTGTCTTTCCCTGGAGACTTGCCACAGGCGAGGTAGTCTACGGCTTTGCTGAGCTCTTCCAGCGTGGGCATTTTGTCAAGCTCTTCCATGACTGGTAGACCAGGCAAGGCATCGAGGGCAACGTCTGTCACGATGTTCTGGGTCGAGCACAATTCAAGATAATGTTCGACCCAATGCTGAAGTTGCTTGCTCTTGTTGGTGATGGCTTTGCCTGTCTTGGCTTTGAGCGGTGCTGTTTTGATGCTTGTGGGGCCGATAGCTGTTTTGATGCCCTCATTCCTTTGGCATATCCGCAATCGGCAGCTACCTGGGTGTTGGTGCACAGGTTCTGCCAGTACTCACTGACGCAACGGCGGGCAATCTGCTGTGCCTTGCTCCTTGCTGCTCGAAGGGCGTCACGTGTGCCAGGGCAAGGGTTCTACTTGTGAGCCAGCAGTGCTTCTCTTTTGGCCTCTGTGACTGGCTGCATTTCATCCCAGTGAGCCTCAAACCAGTCAGCATTCTTGTGTTCTTTCTTTCCGAATGCGGTCATGGCTGAGTCATAGATGGCGTCGCGAAGGTGGTTCCATTTGGCGTCCACGTCGCCTGGGATATCGGACTGGAGGTGAACTTCAAGTTTCCTCTGAAAGCTGTCAGTGAAGGTCTGAGCCTTGATCGGATTGGAAATTCTGTAGGTGTTGATGCGGGGGCGACGCTTAGTCTTGGCATGGTGGATCTTCCTTGTCTTCAGTCTGATCTTGCTGGCAACAAGGAAATGATCTGTATCATAATCAGCACTGTGATAGCTTCTCGTGTGAAGAACACTGCTGAGGTCCGCCCTTCTGGTGATGACAAGATCTAGCTGGTGCCAGTGACGGAAGCGGGGGTGTCTCCAAGATTACATTTGGTAGTATCATACCAAATGTAATCTTGGTATGATGCTACCAAGATTGGTAGCACGCACACACACACACATACAGTACATATATATATATATATATATATATATATATATATACACACACACTACCATCCAAAAGTTTGGGGTCACCCAGACAATAATTGTGTTTTCCATGAAAAGTCACACTTATTTACCACCATGAGTTGTAAAATGAATCGAAAATATAGTCAAGACATTGACAAGGTTAGAAATAATGATTTGTATTTGAAATAATAATTTTTTCCTTCAAACTTTGCTTTGGTCAAAGAATCCTCCATTTGCAGCAATTACAGCATTGCAGACCTAACATGATTGCACAAGGGTTTTCTAATCATCCATTAGCCTTCTGACGCAATGAGCAAACACATTGTACCATTAGAACACTGGAGTGATAGTTGCTGGAAATGGGCCTTATACACCTATCTAGATATTGCACCAAAAACCAGACATTTGCAGCTAGAATAGTCATTTACCACATTAGCAATGTATAGAGTGTATTTCTGATTAGTTTAAAGTTATCTTCATTGAAAAAAAGTGCTTTTCTTTCAAAAATAAGGAAATTTCTAAGTGACCCCAAACTTTTGAACGGTAGTGTATATATGAGGCTACCAACATGCTTCACTGTAGGTATGGTGTTCTTTTAGTGATGAGCAGTATTGTGTTTGCGCCAAATACACCTTTTGGAATTACGGCCAAAAAGTTCAACCTTGGTTTCATCGGACCATAACACATTTTCCCACGTGTTTGGGAAATTTCAAATGGGTTTTTTCAAAATGTAGCTGGGCTTGGATGTAAGATAAGGCTGTCTTGCCAACCTACCCCATAGCCCAGACATATGAAGAAGGTGGGAGATTGTTGTCACATGTACTAAAACAGCCAGTACTTGCCAGAAATTCCTGCAGCTCCTTCAGTTTTGCTGTTGACCTCTTGGCAGCCTCTCTGACCAGTTTTCTTCTCGTTTTTTCATCAATTCTGGAGGGACGCTCAGATCTTGGTAATGTCACTGTAATGTCACTTGGTAATGTCACTGTTGTGCCATATTTTCTCCACTTGGTGATGACTGTCTTCACTGTGTTCCATGGTACATTTAATGCCTTGGAAATTCTTTTGTACCCTTGTCCTGACTGATACCTTTGAACAATGAGATCCCTCTGATGCTTTGGAAGCTCTCTGCGGGCTATGGCTTGTGCTGTAAGATGTGACTACAAAAATGTCAGGAAAAGCCTACAAGAACAGCTGAACTTTATTTGAGGTTAATCAGAGGCACTTTAAATTGTGGTAGGCGTGCGATGACTCCCATTTAACATGAGTTTGAATGTGATTGGTTAATTCTGAACACAGCCACATCCCCAGTTATAACAGGGTGTACATGTTTATGCAACCAGGTTATTGTACATTTGGTTTTTTTTTTCCCTCTTAAAATATTTCAGTTTGTTTTTCAATTGGGTTGTACTGGTTATATGTCACATTAATGGTGGAAAAAGTTTTGAAATGAATTATCTTAGTCTCATTTTTTTACATCACAAAAACCTGGCATTTGTATAGGGGTGTGTAGAATTTTTTATATCCACTGTATGTTTAAAAGAACAAACGGTGAAGAATGGTCTCAAAAAATCAGCTGAATTGTTTAATGTGTGTATGGATGCAACACAGACATGAAGAAAAGAGCATGATGCCTGTGTAAATTTTCATAAACTTTCATTAACAATGGTGTGGAAGTCACTCACAGCTGTGGGGAGATTGCTCCCTCTTCTGTTGCTTTTAGCTGACCGAGGTTCTCTCCCTGTCCATCCAGGGTAGGAGGGAAGGAAGTGATCTGCCACCTCCGGCCCCCACCATGAAGTGAGCCCGCTCTCAGCAGCCTCCGCCGGGGGCTGACAGGTGGCTTTTGGGGAGCGTGCTGGGCTGGAAACCCAGAGCGCATGGCTGACACAGATGTGGACACATCTCTTATCTCTCTGGGGAATTAGAGAAAAGTAAAACGCTGCACACTCTTTGTTCATTCATTTATTCCCCTAAAAATAAACACATTAATGCCTAATACGGCGTCACTCAAACAACAAACCCTGGATCAACCCTGAGATAAAAACACTTCTGAGAGAGAAGAAGAGGATCTTCAGGTCGGGGAACAGGGAGATGCTGAAGTCCGTACAGAGGGAGCTGAGGAGAAAGATCAGAGAAGGCAAGGACAGCTTCAGGAAGAAGATGGAGGACAAGCTGCAACAGAGCGACATCAGCGGGGTCTGGAGAAACTTCAAAACCATCTCGGGGCTCCAGAATACCTCCCCCCAGGCCACGGGGGGCAGGGAGTGGGCGAACAACCTGAATCTGTTTTTCAATAGATTTGACCAACCGCCCTCCCCCCTGTATGCACAACAACCACTGCTGCCTCTAAGAAATCAAGTCCTGCTGCCCACTCCCCACTCCACCGACACCCCCCCCACTCCCAACACACAGCCCCCCATCCTGACCCTGACCAAGACCCAGGTGAGGACGGAGCTGAGGAAGATCAAGGCGAGGAAGGCGTCGGGACCGGACGGCATCAGCGCAAAGCTCCTCAAGTCCTGTGCAGACCAGCTGTGTGGGATTGTGACGTATATCTTCAACATGAGCCTGAAACTGGGGAGGGTACCACAGCTGTGGAAAACATCTTGTGTGGTACCTGTACCAAAAACTTCCCACCCCAAAGACCTGAACAGCTACAGACCGGTGGCCTTGACGTCCCACTTGATGAAGACCCTGGAGAGACTGCTCCTTGCTCATCTCCGCCCCCTGGTGGAACCAGCGATGGATCCACTCCAGTTCGCCTACCAGCATGGCATTGGGGTGGAGGATGCGGTGATCTTCCTCCTTCACCGTTCTCTGTCCCACCTGGAGAAGCCCGGGAATATGGTGAGGATCATGTTCTTTGACTTCTCCAGTGCTTTCAACACCATCCAACCGATGATCCTGAAGGACAAGCTGCTGCGCGCAGGGGTGGACCAGCACCTGTCATCATGGATCCTGGACTACCTCACGAACCGGCCTCAGTTTGTGAGAACCCGGGACTGTGTTTCCAACACGATCATCAGTAGCACGGGGGCCCCCCAGGGAACGGTGCTGGCTCCCTTCCTGTTCACTCTTTATACTGCGGACTTCTCACACAACACAACACATTGCCATCTACAGAAGTTCTCTGATGACTCTGCGATCGTTGGTCTCATCTCCAACGGAGATGAAGCTGAGTACAGAGGGCTTATCCAGGACTTTGTGGACTGGTGCCATCGGAACTGCCTCCAGATCAACGCGAGGAAAACTAAGGAGCTGGTGGTGGACTGCCGCAGGCATGGGCAGCCCCTCACAGCACCAGTAAATATACAGGGAACAGACATCGAGATGGTGACATCCTATAAGTACCTGGGTATTCATCTGAACAATAAACTAGACTGGTCACACAATACTGACGCACTCTACAAGAAGGGACAGCGCAGGCTGTTCCTGCTGAGGAGACTCAGGTCTTTTGGTGTACAAGGGGCGCTGCTGAAGTCATTCTATGACACGGTGGTGGCATCAGCCATCACTTTTGGAGTGGTCTGCTGGGGCAGTGGCATTACTGCAGCCGATAGGAAGAGACTGAACAAACTGATTAAGAAAGCTAGCTCTGTCCTGGGGCAGCGCCTTGATCCGATGGAGGAGATAGGAGAGAGAAGAACGGTGGCTAAACTGTCATCTCTGCTGGAGTCCGAGTTCCACCCTATGCAGGACATACTGGATGCACTGAGGAGCTCATTTAGCAGCAGACTACATCATCCCAGGTGCACAACCGAGAGGTTTCGTAGGTCCTTCCTACCAACGGCTGTCAGACTGTACAACCTAAGCAGGGCATGATTGCACAAGGGTTTTCTAATCATCCATTAGCCTTCTGACGCAATGAGCAAACACATTGTACCATTAGAACACTGGAGTGATAGTTGCTGGAAATGGGCCTTATACACCTATCTAGATATTGCACCAAAAACCAGACATTTGCAGCTAGAATAGTCATTTACCACATTAGCAATGTATAGAGTGTATTTCTGATTAGTTTAAAGTTATCTTCATTGAAAAAAAGTGCTTTTCTTTCAAAAATAAGGAAATTTCTAAGTGACCCCAAACTTTTGAACGGTAGTGTATATATGAGGCTACCAACATGCTTCACTGTAGGTATGGTGTTCTTTTAGTGATGAGCAGTATTGTGTTTGCGCCAAATACACCTTTTGGAATTACGGCCAAAAAGTTCAACCTTGGTTTCATCGGACCATAACACATTTTCCCACGTGTTTGGGAAATTTCAAATGGGTTTTTTCAAAATGTAGCTGGGCTTGGATGTAAGATAAGGCTGTCTTGCCAACCTACCCCATAGCCCAGACATATGAAGAAGGTGGGAGATTGTTGTCACATGTACTAAAACAGCCAGTACTTGCCAGAAATTCCTGCAGCTCCTTCAGTTTTGCTGTTGACCTCTTGGCAGCCTCTCTGACCAGTTTTCTTCTCGTTTTTTCATCAATTCTGGAGGGACGCTCAGATCTTGGTAATGTCACTGTTGTGCCATATTTTCTCCACTTGGTGATGACTGTCTTCACTGTGTTCCATGGTACATTTAATGCCTTGGAAATTCTTTTGTACCCTTGTCCTGACTGATACCTTTGAACAATGAGATCCCTCTGATGCTTTGGAAGCTCTCTGCGGGCTATGGCTTGTGCTGTAAGATGTGACTACAAAAATGTCAGGAAAAGCCTACAAGAACAGCTGAACTTTATTTGAGGTTAATCAGAGGCACTTTAAATTGTGGTAGGCGTGCGATGACTCCCATTTAACATGAGTTTGAATGTGATTGGTTAATTCTGAACACAGCCACATCCCCAGTTATAACAGGGTGTACATGTTTATGCAACCAGGTTATTGTACATTTGGTTTTTTTTTTCCCTCTTAAAATATTTCAGTTTGTTTTTCAATTGGGTTGTACTGGTTATATGTCACATTAATGGTGGAAAAAGTTTTGAAATGAATTATCTTAGTCTCATTTTTTTACATCACAAAAACCTGGCATTTGTATAGGGGTGTGTAGAATTTTTTATATCCACTGTATGTTTAAAAGAACAAACGGTGAAGAATGGTCTCAAAAAATCAGCTGAATTGTTTAATGTGTGTATGGATGCAACACAGACATGAAGAAAAGAGCATGATGCCTGTGTAAATTTTCATAAACTTTCATTAACAATGGTGTGGAAGTCACTCACAGCTGTGGGGAGATTGCTCCCTCTTCTGTTGCTTTTAGCTGACCGAGGTTCTCTCCCTGTCCATCCAGGGTAGGAGGGAAGGAAGTGATCTGCCACCTCCGGCCCCCACCATGAAGTGAGCCCGCTCTCAGCAGCCTCCGCCGGGGGCTGACAGGTGGCTTTTGGGGAGCGTGCTGGGCTGGAAACCCAGAGCGCATGGCTGACACAGATGTGGACACATCTCTTATCTCTCTGGGGAATTAGAGAAAAGTAAAACGCTGCACACTCTTTGTTCATTCATTTATTCCCCTAAAAATAAACACATTAATGCCTAATACGGCGTCACTCAAACAACAAACCCTGGATCAACCCTGAGATAAAAACACTTCTGAGAGAGAAGAAGAGGATCTTCAGGTCGGGGAACAGGGAGATGCTGAAGTCCGTACAGAGGGAGCTGAGGAGAAAGATCAGAGAAGGCAAGGACAGCTTCAGGAAGAAGATGGAGGACAAGCTGCAACAGAGCGACATCAGCGGGGTCTGGAGAAACCTCAAAACCATCTCGGGGCTCCAGAATACCTCCCCCCAGGCCACGGGGGGCAGGGAGTGGGCGAACAACCTGAATCTGTTTTTCAATAGATTTGACCAACCGCCCTCCCCCCTGTATGCACAACAACCACTGCTGCCTCTAAGAAATCAAGTCCTGCTGCCCACTCCCCACTCCACCGACACCCCCCCCACTCCCAACACACAGCCCCCCATCCTGACCCTGACCAAGACCCAGGTGAGGACGGAGCTGAGGAAGATCAAGGCGAGGAAGGCGTCGGGACCGGACGGCATCAGCGCAAAGCTCCTCAAGTCCTGTGCAGACCAGCTGTGTGGGATTGTGACGTATATCTTCAACATGAGCCTGAAACTGGGGAGGGTACCACAGCTGTGGAAAACATCTTGTGTGGTACCTGTACCAAAAACTTCCCACCCCAAAGACCTGAACAGCTACAGACCGGTGGCCTTGACGTCCCACTTGATGAAGACCCTGGAGAGACTGCTCCTTGCTCATCTCCGCCCCCTGGTGGAACCAGCGATGGATCCACTCCAGTTCGCCTACCAGCATGGCATTGGGGTGGAGGATGCGGTGATCTTCCTCCTTCACCGTTCTCTGTCCCACCTGGAGAAGCCCGGGAATATGGTGAGGATCATGTTCTTTGACTTCTCCAGTGCTTTCAACACCATCCAACCGATGATCCTGAAGGACAAGCTGCTGCGCGCAGGGGTGGACCAGCACCTGTCATCATGGATCCTGGACTACCTCACGAACCGGCCTCAGTTTGTGAGAACCCGGGACTGTGTTTCCAACACGATCATCAGTAGCACGGGGGCCCCCCAGGGAACGGTGCTGGCTCCCTTCCTGTTCACTCTTTATACTGCGGACTTCTCACACAACACAACACATTGCCATCTACAGAAGTTCTCTGATGACTCTGCGATCGTTGGTCTCATCTCCAACGGAGATGAAGCTGAGTACAGAGGGCTTATCCAGGACTTTGTGGACTGGTGCCATCGGAACTGCCTCCAGATCAACGCGAGGAAAACTAAGGAGCTGGTGGTGGACTGCCGCAGGCATGGGCAGCCCCTCACAGCACCAGTAAATATACAGGGAACAGACATCGAGATGGTGACATCCTATAAGTACCTGGGTATTCATCTGAACAATAAACTAGACTGGTCACACAATACTGACGCACTCTACAAGAAGGGACAGCGCAGGCTGTTCCTGCTGAGGAGACTCAGGTCTTTTGGTGTACAAGGGGCGCTGCTGAAGTCATTCTATGACACGGTGGTGGCATCAGCCATCACTTTTGGAGTGGTCTGCTGGGGCAGTGGCATTACTGCAGCCGATAGGAAGAGACTGAACAAACTGATTAAGAAAGCTAGCTCTGTCCTGGGGCAGCGCCTTGATCCGATGGAGGAGATAGGAGAGAGAAGAACGGTGGCTAAACTGTCATCTCTGCTGGAGTCCGAGTTCCACCCTATGCAGGACATACTGAATGCACTGAGGAGCTCATTTAGCAGCAGACTACATCATCCCAGGTGCACAACCGAGAGGTTTCGTAGGTCCTTCCTACCAACGGCTGTCAGACTGTACAACCTAAGCAGGGCTGCTCGCAGAGATAGCAAAAAGACGTAACAAACTAATAGTTTTTTTGAATGCAAAAGATGCAATAGACTTACACAATGGTCCTCTCCGGCATACAACTAGGAACATACCGGTCGCTGTGGAGGGTGAGAATATGTATGGGCACATAATCATACCATGTAGGATAACTAAATAGACGGTTATGCTGTTTCATCCCACCTAGCAACAATGCTCTGCACTGTGTGTGTTTATATATTTACATATTTATTCCATCTAGCTACAATGCTCTGCACTGGGTGTGTTTATATTTATATATCTATATATTTATTCCATCTAGCTACAATGCTCCGCACTGTGTTTTTATATATCTACATATTATTCCATCTAGCTACATTGCTCCGCACTGTGTGTGTTTATATACTTGCATATTTATTCCACCTAGCTGCAATGCTCCGTACTGTGGGTGTTTATATATTTACATATTTATTCCATCTAGCTACAATGCTCTGCACTGTGTGTTCATATATTCATATATTTATTCCATCCAGCTACAATGCTCTGCACTGTGTGTCTGTGTGTGTGTGTGTATATATATTTTATAGTAATATGTACATATGTATATTAGCTGCTCTTGCTTGCTTGTTTTTTTTTTTTTGTTTTTTTTTTTCTTGCCTTCTGATTGTTGCTCTGAGTGTTGCTATCCCTGTGCTGTTGCAATCCTGGAATTTCCCCGTTGTGGGACTAATAAAGGCTTATCTTATCTTATCTTATCTTAATGGGCTGCACGGTGGCGCAGTGGTTAGCACTGCGGCAGCACAGTTTACCCTTGGCCGGGGGATTGTGGGGATCGTGGGATCGTGGGTTCGATCCCAGCCCCTGACCAACAGTGATTTGTGTGGAGTTTGCATGTTCTCCCCGTGTTGCGTGGGTTTACTTCGGGATTTCTCCGGTTTCCTCCCACATGCCAAAAACATGCATGTTAGGTTAATTGGCTGTTCTAAATTGTCCCTAGATATCTGTTTCCTATAGGCCCTTAGAATAGAGGGTTGGTATTAATGAAAGCGCTTTGAGTGGTCTTTGTGACTAGAAAAGCGCTATATAAGTGCAGGTTAGTTAGTTAGTTAGTAATAAGTCTGTGACAAAAACAAAAATCCCCCTTCCCCCGTGCACCGCGCATCACACTGGAACACATTGGCACACATACATTTATACCTAATCTATACAGTAGACTCCAATGGTAAGTCCACAATTGAAATCAGAGTGTGGATGGAATAAAAAAAAAACTAGTGTGTGATCATCATATAATTAAAATGGCGGCCGATTCTGACTGTTACAAGATCCCAGCGCATGCCGTTTCTTGAGTTCCAGAACTGCGCGATGTCAAAACACGCCACTGAAACATCAATAAACAATGCACTACTGATGATAGACCTACTTTTTCCTGATCAAAAGTGGATTCTCATGAAATGCACTATAATAGTAATGCACATCAGATTACGCGCCGCCACACCTCTTTGAAATGAGGCGCCTCTCCGAGCACATAGCGGGCATACTGTCTACTGGTAATTTAATGGTGTGACACAAGGCATAAAAAAAGACAATGCACCGACAGAAAAACACTGGCGCACGGTGGAAAGTCTGTCTGAAAAGTATGCGGATGACTGTCTGTGTGCATTCAACTGATTTTTCAGCCCATTCTTCAACCTTTGTTCTTTATAACATAACTAACTGGGCATCAACTGTGGTTGATTTCTTCCTTATTACCAAGCAGCATTACTATCGCGTGCGTTTTGACTCACATGCATGGGCTTTGGTCAGCGCAAAACCCGTCTTAAACCGTCATGATCCCATTTCACTGTAGATAATTCGCCTCTTTCACCTGTGAATGTGTGATGCACAGAATCGCATGAGATGGGAAATTTTTATGCTCTAAGTGAACTGTGCTCATCTGGCCTTGATTCGGCGTCCTTGGGAGACTCATTCCTCCAGGATAAGAGATAAAGCAGAAGGGAGTTTGGCTTCTCCCTAACCCAAACACTGATGTGCAGCAAACTGAACTCTCTAAGGACAGCGTTATCACGTGACTTGCATGGAATTTTACCATCTGACATGAACGAAGAGAGATGAACTCTTGTGGACATGTTATCTATGTTTAGGACACTTAAAGACATAACATCTAGCCGTCGCCGAGGAGAGAGGATTTGTTGTCCACCAGTAACTGATATTTCACACACTGCATTCACACTGATATCACTACCACTGACATACACACACTGGTCTCTCTCTTGCTTTGTTAATGTGTGATCTGTATTGTCTGCTAATTGTGCAATTAGAGGGTTTTTTTCTATGTGATCACAATCTTGCTCATTCGAACGAGCTTTATTTTGATAAACTATGTTTTTTCTCTCTGCCCAATGTGTCATCCCCTCCCCCTCTTTACCCCTCACTGTATGAGGCGCCTTGTATGGCTGCCGCGTCATTAGGGAGCGCTTAACATGAGCGCACCTTAGTGATAAGTGGAATTCCTGGTATGTGCAAGCATACTTGGCAATAAAGTTGTTTCTGATTCTGATTCTTTGCATTAAAGGGATGGGGAGGAGTGCTTTGGATTGGATTATCCAAAACACACCTCTGAAAGATTAGACTGGCCTCTTTGCATCCTGTGCTGGTGGAAGGTTTGTTTTTGTGACGTTGTGATAAGGAAATGAACTTGGACATGCCCATAAACGCATTCTGTGTCAGTGACAAGTGATCATCCGACCCCATCATTGTAATTCGGCCCCAAGCCCCGTCATCTCCTATTTAACCATCAAATGTAAGTCATTTTTGGACTGTAAAGTCTATTTCGTGCGCGTTATACAGTATCTCACAAAAGTGAGTACACCACTCACATTTTTGTAAATATTTTAATATATCTTTTCATGGGACAACACTGAAGATATGGCACTTTGATACAATGTAAAGTAGTCAGTGTACAGGTTGTATAACAGTGTAAATTTGCTGTCCCCTCAAAATAACTCAGCACACAGCCATTAATGTCTAAACTGCTGGCAACAAAAGTGAGTATACCCCTAAGTGAAAATGTCCAAATTGTGTCCAAAGTGTCAGTATTTTGTATGGCCACCATTAATTTCCAGCACTGTCTTAACTCTCTTGGGCATGGAGTTCACTAGAGCTTCACAGGTTGCCACAGGAATCTTCTTCCACTCCTCCATGATGACATCACAGAGCTGGTGGATGTTAGAGACCTTGCTCTCCTCCACTTTCTGTTTGAGGATGCCCCACAGATGCTCAATAGGGTTTAGGTCTGGAGACATGCTTGGCCAACCCATCACCTTTACCCTCAGTTTCTTTAGCAAGGCAGTGCTCGTCTTGGAGGTGCGTTTGGGGTCATTATGTTGGAATACTGCCCTGCGGCCCAGTTTCCAAAGGGAGGGAATCATGCTGTGCTTCAGTATGTCACAGTACATGTTGGAATTCATGGTTCCCTCAATGAACTGTAGCTCCCCAGTGCCGGCAGCACTCATGCAGCCCCAAACCATGACACTCCTACCAGCATGCTTGACTGTAGGCAAGACACACTTGTCTTTGTACTCCTCACCTTGTTGCTGTCACACACGCTTGACACCATCTGAACCAAATAGGTTTATCTTGGTCTCATCAGACCACAGGACATGGTTCCCCACCCCTTCAACCTATGCAGCAATGCTGACAGCACTCATACGTCTATTTTCAAAAGACAACCTCTGGATATGACACTGAGCATGTGCACTCACCTTCTTTGGCTGACCATGTTGAGGCCTGTTCTGAGTGGAACCTGTCCTCTTAAACCACTGTATGGTCTTGGCCACCATGCTGCTGCTCAGTTTCAGGGTATTGGCAATCTTCTTATAACCTAGGCCATCTTTACTTAGAGCAACAACTCTTTTTTTCAGATCCTCAAAGAGTTCTTTTCCATGAGGTGCCATGTTGAACTTCCAGTGACCAGTATGAGAGGGTGTGAGAGCGATAACACCAAATTTAACACACCTGCTTCTCATACACACCTGAGACCTTGTAACACTAACAAGTCAGATGACACCGGGGAAGGAAAATGGGTAATTGGGCACAATTTGGACATCTTCACTTAGGGGTGTACTCACTTTTGTTGTTTTGGTTTAGACATTAATGGCTGTGTGTTGAGTTATTTTGAGGGAACAGCAAATTTACACTGTTATACAAGCTGTACATTGAAAAGTCCCATGAAAAGATATAATAAAATATCTGCAAAAATGTGAGGGGTATACTCACTTTTGTGAGATACTGTATAAGGTCACAGATCCAGCTTTACCAAAGATATTTCTTTTTTTGTGGATTGTTAAATATTTTCCTTCATGTTTGGTTAATTGAGCCCAGGATATATTGAAGTATTTTTCTTTTGCATAAGCTGTTGAGCAGCATGTACAGTCCCCTCTGCCGACAGAGGAAATGCACGACAAGTAAGCACACAACCTATATCAAGCTACACTCCCTTCTAAAGGTATTGGAGTAGTGACATAAGTTTTGTTATTTTAGCTGTTCACCAAAACATATTCAAGATACAGTTATATAATCAATATGGGCTGGAAGAGCAGACTCAGGTTTAATTTGAGGGTATTCACATCCAAATTGGAGTTATGGTTTAAGAATTACAACCATTTTTTATACAAAGTGTCATTATTTCATGTGCTCAAAAGTAATGGAACAGTTGACTTAAAAGCTATTTCATGGGCTATTCCCCCATTAATCCATCATCAGTCAAGCAGGTAAAAGGTCTGGAGTTGGTTTTAGGGGTGGCATTTACTTTTGGAAGCTGTTGCTATGAACCCACAACATGTGGTCAAATGAGCTCTCAATGGAAGAAAAACAGACCATCCTTAGGCTGAAAAAAAGGCAAAGCCCATCAGAGAGATAGTGGAAATGTTAGGAGTGGCCAAATCAACAGTTTGGTAAATTCTGAGGGAAAAAAAAGAGTGCATTGGTGATCTCGGGGAACTCAAAAAGGCCTGGTCATCCACAGAAGACAATAGTGGTGTATGATTGCAGGATCCTTTCCATGGTGAAGAAAAACCCCTTCACAACATCCACCCAAGTGAAGAACACTCTCCAGGAAATAGGTATATCAGTATCTAAGTCTATCATAAAGAGAAGATTTTATGAGAGCAAATAAAGAGGGTTCACCACAAAGTGCAAACCACAAATCAGCTTCAAAAAGATAAAGGGCAAATTAGACCCCCCAAAACAAACAAACAAACAAACAAACAAAAACATCTCAATAAGCCAGCCCAGTTCTGGAACAGCATTCTTTGGACAGAGGAAACCAAGATCAACCTGCACCAGAATGATGGGCAGAAGAAAGTATGGAGAAAGCTTGGAATGGCTCATGATCCAAAGAACACCACATCTGTAAAAAACATAGTGGAGGCAGTGTAATGCATGGGCATGCATGGCTTCCAGTGGCACTGGGTCACTAGTGTTTATTGAAAACGTGACAGAAGACAGAAGCAGCTCGATGAAATCTGAAGTGTACAGGGCTATGCTGTCTGCTCAGATTCAGCCAAAAGTGGTGGTGCATTCAAGCAGGTATAGCTGGCTGAACTGATCATCTGTTATGAGTCCAGGCCCACCTGATTTTCTCTGGGCCCACCTACTTTTTCCATTTCTGGCTACGCCCCAGGTCTCATCTAACCGAACTGAGGCTGTTTTAATTTTGACAACTGCATCATACCCTGACAAACTACCACTGTTTTCTGTTGTTGCTTCATGTTAAACCTTCTTTTTCACAATACCTCTGTCATAAATGCTTTATTTGTTTCTTTCTGAACTTGGAACTTTTTCTGTCACCTCTTGAGGAAGTCCATGTACTCGGCATGTTTGATGAGTCCAGTCCTCATCATGATGGTCTGGAAGCACTGACGGTCGATGGCCCACAGCTTCACATGGGTCAGAGCTGAAAAACAGACCAAATATCACAAACACACACTGAAACAACTAAATCTGAGTTTGTTGAAGTTACAGAATAAATATAGTAAGTGGGGACAGGGGTGAAAAATGAATCAAAGAGAAAATGAGTATGGTTCTTTGCATACCCGAAAATGTCCTTCACAGAACTGTTATTCACAAAACTGTCCATTTGTACTGAAGTTGTATGAAGGCAGAATATTGGGCATTTCTCAAAAAAAGGGTTCTTCAAAATGGCTCTTCTATGGCATCTCTTTGAAGAACCCTCTGGTTCCCAGTGGATACCTTTATTTTTCTATGTGTAGGTAACTGGACTGGGAGTCATGATTTGGGTTTTTATAACTGAACTATAGAGGGCCTGATTAGATTTGGTGGTTTTAATTTGAACTTTAACTTGATTATTGTTGTGCTCGGTGAGTACAGATAGACAGTGGGGCAAAAAAGTATTTAGTCAGCCACCAATTGTGCAAGTTCTCCCACTTAAAAGATGAGAGGGGTCTCCAATTTTCATCATAGGTATACCTCAACTATGACAGACAAAATGAGAAAAAAAAATCCAGAAAATCACATTGAAGGATTTTTAATGAATTAATTGGTAAATTCCTCGGTAAAAATAAGTATTTGGTCAATAACAAAAGTTCATCTCAATACTTTGTTATATACCATTTGTTGGCAATGACAGAGGTCAAACGTTTTCTGTAAGTCTTCACAAGGTTTTCACACACTGTTGCTGGTATTTTGGCCCATTCCTCCATGCAGATCTCCTCTAGAGCAGTGATGTTTTGGGGCTGTCACTGGGCAACACGGACTTTCAACTCCCTCCAAAGATTTTCTATGGGGTTGAGATCTGGAGACTGGCTAGGCCACTCCAGGACCTTGAAATGCTTCTTACGAAGCCACTCCTTCGTTGCCCAGGGGGTGTGTTTGGGATCATTGTCATGCTGAAAGACCCAGCCACGTTTCATCTTCAATGCCCTTGCTGATGGAAGGAGGTTTTCACTCAAAATATCATGACACATGGCCCCATTCATTCTTTCCTTTACATGGATCAGTCGTCCTGGTCCCTTTGCAGAAAAACAGCCCCAAAGCATAATGTTTCCACCCCCGTGCTTCACAGTAGGTATGGTGTTCTTTCTCCTCCAAACACGACAAGTTGAGTTTTTACAGTAAAGTTCTATTTTGGTTTCATCTGACCATATGACATTCTCCCAATCCTCTTCTGGATCATCCAAATGCTCTCTAGCAAACTTCAGATGGGCCTGGACATGTACTGGCTTAAGCAGGGGGACACGTCTGGCACTGCAGGATATGAGTCCCTGGCGGCGTAGTGTGTTACTGATGGTAGCCTTTGTTACTTTGGTCCCAGCTCTCTGCAGGTCATTCACTAGGTCCCCCCATGTGGTTCTGGGATTTTTGCTCACCGTTCCTGTGATCATTTTGACCCCACGGGGTGAGATCTTGTGTGGAGCCCCAGATCGAGGGAGATTATCAGTGGTCTTGTATGTCTTCCATTTTCTAATAATTGCTCCCACAGTTGATTTCTTCATACCAAGCTGCTTACCTATTGCAGATTCAGTCTTCCCAGCCTGATGCAGGTCTACAATTTTGTTTCTGGTGTCCTTTGACAGCTCTTTGGTCTTGGCCATAGTGGAGTTTGGAGTCTGACTGTTTGAGGTTGTGGACAGGTGTCTTTTATACTGATAAAGAGTTCAAACAGGTGCCATTAATACTGATAACGAGTGGAAGAAAGAGGAGCCTCTTAAAGAAGAAGTTACAGGTCTGTGAGAGCCAGAAATCTTGCTTGTTTGTAGGTGACCAAATACTTATTTTACAGAGGAATTTATCAATTAATTCATTAAAAATCCTTCAATGTGATTTTCTGGATTTTTTTTCTCATTTTGTCTCTCATAGTTGAGGTATACCTATGATGAAAATTGGAGACCTCTCTCATCTTTTAAGTGCGAGAACTTGCACAATTGGTGGCTGACTAAATACTTTTTTCCCCACTGTATGTGGACACGCTCTGTGCTTGGCTGTTGCCTAACCTCCTTAGCAGGTAACCAGCTGCAGTTGATGACATTCCTGCGCTCAGCTGATGAAGGTAGTCGTGTAATTAAAAGGACTTTGCAGTTGTTAAACCGATGTGGGATCATGAAGTTCACGAGACATTTCCTGGAGACATCGATCAGTAAGCTTCACAGTCTATCTGTTCTGTTCCTGTTCCTTATATAAAAGTCTCTACCTTGTGAAATCCAGGTTACTCTTTGCCTTGCCACCTTGCTTCCATGTTTCTCCTGACCAACCCCCTATTGTGCTTCTGTGCGCTGGAAACCATCACTGCTACTTTAAGTAAACTCTCAGCACATCCCACATTGTTCCAAACCCTCTCTGCTCCAGGATCTTTGGCTCAGTCTCTCCAGGTGTTGGATCATGTACCATCTCCTCAGTCTCTGTTAGAAAGTGCTCTAAGTAAGCATCCATTCCGCAGAACATTATCATAACCCCTTGTGCCTCAGGATATCTGGATCCATATTCTGTATGTAGTTATACCCCCTTTACACAGCCCAAAGATCACTGGGAGACCACTGAGAGCTCAAAAATTGACCTGATCTCTCAACAATCTCCAGCTATGTAAATGTTTGGGAGATCATTGTGAGATTTTCATAGCGATCTATAGAGATCTTTGAAAGATCGCTGAAAGACCAGAAGAGATCATTGAGAGACCAGGACAGATTGCTGAGGGATCATTGAGAATTTGTTTGGCAGTCTAAGGTTTCTACTGCTCTTTGCTCCATTTACACAGGGGTGGAGATCATTGAGCTCTCACTGATAGATGGAAAAAATGGCTAGAGATCTCAGTAATCTTTCAGTGATCTCTCTGCAATTACCAAGCTATCTCAATGATCTTTCAATGATCTTCCAGTATCTCCAGGGTCTCTACAGTTGAGAGATTGTTTTGGACAGAAAAATCCCATTTTTCACTACATGCCCCGAAAGAAAAAAAAAAATTAAACAATATTCAGTATTTTAACGGGTTTACCTAAAGTTATTTAACATTATCTACTACATTGACTGCTCATTAGAACAGGAAGGAAGGTAAAGCTGGGTTCACACTGTAGCGTTTGGACCGACTTTTACTGACGTTTTGAAAAATCAGAGAAATTAGTCCAAACGTTGGTGAAATTACGGTCATGAGCAGGTTTTTTTTTAATCCAGCACACACCAACTTTTATGAACTTTTACAAACTTTTGCTAGCATTTGCCAGCATTCCATTCAGCATTGCAAACTTTTGTTAACTTAGGCTAATATATGTGTAGCTGTTGCCAACTTATGTTAACTTAAGCAAACGAATACTCATCGCAGGTCACCTGACATCACTGTCAGATGATGCTCATATAAAGATCAGCATTTGTGGAGTCTTCCTGCCATCCTGGACCTGCTTTTTTGAGTGGATTCACACTACGTTTGGACCAACTTTTACTGACGTTTTGGCAAACGTCTGGCTCTGCTGATCCAAGATGGCGCCCACAGCGGTCGACATGGTGCTTCGCTGCGCTCTTTGTTTGTTTTTGTTTGTCAATTGTGTGTCTGCTTGCACTTATACCCGTGAAGAACTTTTAAATATCAGGACTTTGACCCCCACGGACCTCCTCCCAGTTTTTCTAGCCCCTGCCGCCGATCTGGTTTATTGTTTGGCTCGGAAAGTGAGACGGCGGAAGAGAGGAAGACGAGCGGGCGCTCTCGTACGACTTCGCAGGAGAGGCTCGCGAACGGCGCTGCCTGGCATATTTCTGTCCAATACCAACTCTCTCTCTAACAAGGTGGATGAACTGAGACTGCTGATGCGTTTTAAGGACCTCGCCTCCTCAGCTGTCCTCTGCTTTACTGAGACCTGGCTCTGGGAAAATATACCGGACAGCGCGCTGCGCCTCGACGGCTTTCAGCTCTTCCGTGCTGATCGTGACACAGAGCTTTCCGGCAAGACCACAGGAGGCGGTGTCTGCTTCTACATCAACTGTAGCTGGTGCTCTGATGTAACGGTAATTTCCAAACACTGTTCTCCTGCCTTGGAATTTCTTGTTATCAATTGCAAGCCCTTCTATTCCCCGCGGGAGTTTGCTTCTTTCATAATGATCGCTGTGTACGCCCCTCCCGACGCGGACACGCGCGAAGCTCAGCGCGTGCTCGCGGATCACATTCAACACACAGAGCGGAGTTTTCCAGACTCGCTGATTATTGTGGCTGGCGACTTTAATCAGTGCAATCTGAGCCACGATCTCCCCCGCTACAAACAGTTTATTAAATGCCCCACCAGAGGATTAAACACACTGGATCACTGTTACACCACAGTGAAAGACGCATATCGCGCTGTCCCTCGAGCTGCGCTGGGATTATCTGATCACGTGATGGTTCACCTCATTCCCACATACAGACAGAGATTGAAGCTCACTAAACCTGTTGTGAGCACTACGAAGATACGGACCAGTGATGCTGAGGAGAAGCTGGAAACGTGCATGGAAATATCTGACTGGGGCATGCTTAAAGGAGCCACGCATGATCTGGATGAGTATACGGACACTGTGAACTCATATATCCACTTTTGTGAAGAGAACATTCTTCCATCACGCACCAGGGTGAGTTACTCTAATGACAAACCCTGGTTCACAGCTAAGCTCAGACAGATCAGGAAGGAGAAGGAAGCAGTGCTGAAAAGTGGAGACAGGGACTGCTACAGGGAGGTTAAATACCGGTTTAACAGAGAGCTGAAGAGGGCTAAATCTGTGTACTCAGAGAGACTCCAGCAGCAGTTCACTGCTAATGATTCGGCTTCCGTGTGGAGAGGACTGAGGCAAATCACCAACTATCGACCTAAGGCTCCTAAAGGTCAGGATGACAAAGCCCTTTGTCAGAGACTGTCCCAACACTATGCCCGTTTTGACACCTCGTCATCTGTGTCCAACTCCCCCCCTCCCTCCAGCTCCACAGCCTCCACATTCCCTACTTCATTTAAGGCACCCCCCCCCTCCTCCCCCCTCCCCTTATCATCAGTGAGCAGGATGTGCTCAAACAGTTCTCCAGACTGAACCCGCGCAAGGCCCCCGGCCCAGACGGCGTGTCTCCCTCCACCCTGAGACTCTGTGCGAAACAGCTGGCTCCTGTATTCACAGACATTTTTAACACCTCCCTTAAGTTATGCCACGTGCCATCCTGCCTCAAATCCTCCACCATCATCCCTGTCCCCAAGAAGCCACGGATCACTGGACTTGATGACTACAGACCTGTAGCGCTCACCTCTGTAGTCATGAAGTCCTTTGAGCGCCTGGTCCTGTCCCACCTCAAGTCCATCACCACCCCTCTCCTGGACCCGCTGCAGTTTGCCTACCGAGCCAACAGGTCTGTAGACGATGCAGTCAACCTGGCCCTCCACTCCATCCTGCAGCACCTGGACTCCCCGGGAACCTACGCCAGGATCCTGTTTGTGGACTTCAGCTCCGCATTCAACACCATCCGCCCCGCTCTGCTCCGGGACAAGCTGTCCCTGCTCAACGTGCCTGACTCCCTCTGCAGGTGGATCATCGACTTCCTGACGGACCGGAGGCAGCATGTGCGGCTGGGAAAGACTGTCTCAGACTATACTAGCATCAGCACCGGATCACCCCAGGGCTGTGTACTTCCCCCCCTACTCTTCTCCCTTTACACCAACTCCTGCACCTCCAGCCACCAGTCTGTCAAGTTGATCAAGTTTGCGGACGACACCACCCTCATCGGGCTCATCTCCAACGGCGACGAGTCCGCCTACAGGAGAGAGGTGGCCCAGCTGGCGTCCTGGTGCAGCAATAACAACCTGCAGCTGAACGCTCTGAAGACAGTGGAGATGATTGTAGACTTCAGGAAAGTCACTACTCCTCTGCCCCCCCTCACCCTCTCAGGCTCTCCCATCACCACTGCTGATTCCTTCCGCTTCCTAGGCACTACCATCACCAGGGACCTCAAATGGGAGCTGACCATCAGCTCACTCATCAAAAAAGCCCAGCAGAGGATGTTCTTCCTGCGGCAGCTGAGGAAGCTCAAGCTACCCACCAAGATGTTAGTGCAGTTCTACACAGCCATCATCGAGTCCATCCTCACCACCTCCATAACCGTGTGGTACGCAGGAGCCACTGCCAGGGACAGACTAAGGCTGCAGCGCGTCGTGCGCACTGCTGAGAAGGTGATCGGCTGCAAGCTCCCATCTCTCCAGGATCTGTACATCTCCAGGACCCGGAGGCGTGCTGGCTGGATCATAGCCGATCCCTCACACCCTGGTCACGTACTGTTTGCCCCCCTCCCCTCTGGTAGAAGACTTCGGTCCATCCAGACTAAAACCTCCCGTCACATGAACAGCTTCTTCCCCTCTGCCATTAGACTGCTGAACACTAAGTGACTCTCGTGCACCATGTACAGCAGCTCAACCAGACTCATGTCAATCATCACTGTTTTCTTCCTGCATTACCGACTGCACTATATAGTTCTCCACAGTATCTGCTGCTGGCTAATATATATTTTAACTGTTGACCAGTATCACTTAATCTTATCCTACACTTTATTACATGTATAGTTTATTTCTCTTATCTTATCATGTTTAATGTTGCAGCATTGTACTGAGACAAATTCCTAGTTTGTGTACTACATGAACAATGGCAATAAACCTGATTCTGATTCTGATTCTGAAAAGTTGATAAAAGTTGGTGGTTGGTGCTTGTTGGCAAACGCTGGCAAAAGTCGCGCTTTTTGAAAAATTTCAACATGCTGAAAATTTGCTGACATTTGGAAATAAACATTGGTGAAAGTTGTGCTTAGTTTGTAAAAGTTCCTGAGCACTGGGCTAAGTTATGCAGAGTTTACATAAGTTGGCCTAAGTTAAGCTCCATTGGCAAAGGTTGACTGAAATGCCGGTAGAAGCAGATGTTTTTAGACCAAAACTCACTTCAGACATACACGGACGCAAGAGAAATGGAGAGAAGGAGGAAGTTAAAAAAGAAAAATATACATATATATAATCCAAAAATGTGAGAGCCCAAAAGAAAAAAAATCTCCTCAATGAGAAATTTACTGTTCTTATTTTCTGCTGCATGCCTAATCATTCTCCAAGATTTATTGGTTCGGCTTCCATTGAGGGAATCAAACAGCGCTGATGTGGTGTCAAAAAGTAAATGACATTTAATGGGATTTTATGTTATTTTAATGGAGAGAGGTGTAACAGTCAAAATATAATCACCTGTGGGGGACCCATGCTGTAGAGCAGGGGTGTCCAACCATGTGCCATGGAGAGCCAAGACCCTGCAGGTTTTACCTCCAACCAGTGTCTTCAACAGCAGATTTCTGTGAACTTCTTCCCACTGATTGCTGATAAGTGAAAACACCTGCTGAAGAGACTGGGTAGAAGAGAAAACCTGCAGGGTCTTGGCTCTCCATGGCACATGGTTGGACACCCCTGCTGTAGAGTTCAGTAGTTTTCCTCTCAGACTGAGAGAGCATGGAGATCAAAGGGCTGGGGGGTAAGGGGAATTGTCTGAGGAGAGTGAATGGTGAATGCAGGACCTCAGGTAGCAGGGAGGTGTGAGTTTTGGGATATAAAAGAGAGAGTCCCTGCTTCACGAGTTTAAGGTTCTGATTCTGGAAGATGTGAGAGTGAAATAAAGTTCAGCTGCTCGGAAAGTTTGGTCGGGTTATTTCATCTCCACACTGGTGACCCTTGACGCAGAATGGAACACGAGGCGAACACCCCGGAGGCGACCCGGACAGGAAACCCCAGCAATGTGTGCGCCGTTTCAGTCAAACTACCAGACTTTTGGCTGCACGACCCGAAGTCTTGGTTCCTCCACACCGAGGCCCAGTTCGCACTCCGGGGAATAACGGCAGATGACACCAGGTATTACTACGTGGTTGCAGCGCTGGACGCTCGCACGACTCAGCAAGTAGCGAGCCTGCTCCAAAAGCCCCCAGCCCACGACAAATACGGGGCTCTCAAAGTCGTGCTGACCCGGCGCTACACGCTCTCGGACTGCAAGAGAGTGGAGAGGCTCCTGACGCACTCCGAGTTGGGAGACGGGTCGGCGGTCAAACGGATGGAGAAGATGTTGGCATTGATGGGCATGGATGACGGGCATTTTCTATTTGCCCACCTTTTCCTCCGGAACCTCCCAACAGTGGCCAGAGCGGTCCTTGCCAACTCGCCGTTGCTGGCCGCGCGTGACTACCATGCGCTATTCCAGGAGGCAGATCGGATCATCCTCACCACCAGAGCCCTCACAGTGAACGCAGCAGCATCGGAACCCAGCGAGGCGACCAGCGGAAGCGAAGAGCCAGCGATGGTAGCGGCAGCGGGGACCAGGAAGCACCAGAGTGACACGCTCTGTTCCTACCACCGCCGTTTTGGAGAGGACGCACGCTGATGCGTGCCACCGTGCCAATTCAAGCGTTCGGGAAACGCCAAAGACCGGCAGTCGATAGCAGCTGCGACCGCCGGTGAAGAAAGCAAGCTGCTCTACATGACAGACTCACGCTCGGGGAGACGATTCCTCGTGAACTCTGGCTCCCAAAAGAGCATCATCCTGCCATCCTATGCCAACCGGCTAGTGGGAACTAGCGGGCCCGAGCTGACAGCCGCAAACGGCTCAGACATTAAGACTTTTGGTGAGAGGACACTGACTGTAACCCTGCACAGCCGTACGTACCAGTAGACATTCGTCATAGCGGCATGCAATTTCCCAATCTTAGGCACTGATTTTTTGTGTGCACACGGACTACTAGTCGATGTTACTAACAGACGCCTGATTAATGCAATGTCTTTTGATTCTCTCCCCTGTACAGCTCGAGGAGCCGGGCCAACAATGCTAGCCAACGTCACAGCTCCAGGTGGTAAGTTCCACACACTGCTCACCCAGTTCCCAGCACTCATGGTCCCGACGTTTTCGGCGGCCTTCACTAAACACCAGGTGGAGCACTTTATTACCACCACCGGGCCGCCCGTTTTTGCACAACCTTGGTGCCTGGACACAGCTAAACTGGCCATAGCGCGCGAGGAGTTTGCCAACTTGGAAAAGTTGGGCATCATCAGGCGCTCAAACAGCCCATGGGCATCCCCGCTACATATGGTTCCTAAGGCCGAGGGATCGTAGCGACCTTGCGGAGATTTCTGCAGATTAAACAACGCCACAGTGCACGACCGCTACCCGATCCCCCATATTCAGGATTTTTCCGTTCACCTCCCCGGGGCACGTATTTTTTCTAAGATAGACCTGGTCCGTGGTTACCACCAGGTCCTGGTGTGCGCGGAGGACATACCTAAAATGGCAGTAATAACCCCGTTTGGTCTGTTTGAGCTTTTACGCATGCCTTTCGGGTTAAAAGGCGCGGCACAGACATTCCAACGCATGATGGATGGGGTGTTGTGCGATCTGCCATTTGTGTTCGTCTACCTGGATGACATCCTGGTGGCCAGCGCATCCGAGGACGAATACGTAGCCCACCTCAGGACGGTTTTCTGAAGGTTGGAGGAGCACGGGTTAATAATCAACCCGGCAAAATGCCAGTTCGGCGTGACGGGCATCGATTTTTAGGGACACCGCATCTCACAGGAGGGAGCGATACCCTTGCCGGACAAGGTGCGCGCAGTGGCAAATTTTCCCCGGCCTCAGACGGTGAGGACGCTGCAGGAGTTTTTGGGGATGGTGAACTTCTACAATCGTTTCCCCCCCCCCCCCCCCCCCCGCGCAACCCAGCTCATGTGGCCGTTGTACGCCGCGCTTAAGAAACGGAAGCCAGCGGATAGAGTTGACTGGACTCCTGAGGGGGAGCAAGCATTTTCCGAGGTTAAAAAAGCTCTGGCGAATGCTGCACTGCTGACACACCCAGACCCGGCGGCTCAGATTGCGCTCACTACCGACGCATCAGACGTGGCCATAGGGGCTGTCATGTAGCAGTGTGTCACTGGTTCTTGGCAGCTGCTCGCCTTTTTTAGCAGGTCTTTGCACTAAAATGAGCGTAAATACAGCACGTCTGACAGAGGGTTGCTGACTCTCCACCTGGCCATACGCCACTTCCAGTTCTGGCTGGAAGGGCGCACCTTCACTGCGTTCATGGACCACAAGCCGCTAACGTATGCAATGGCCAAGGTTTCGGAACCATGGTTGGGCCGGCAGCAGAGAGAGCTGGCCGCGATCTCGGAGTTCGTCATGTGGCTGGTAAACTCAACGTGGTGGCTTGACTGTCTCTTGCGCGCCTTAGTGGCCCCAGTCTACGTGGGGATAGATTACACAGCCATGGCCGCAGAGCAGATCGGCAATGCCAACGTTTGCGTGCTCCAGTCTGGACCAACAGGGTTAAGGCTGGAGAGCAGAGTTATGCAAGACGCCCCCCCCCCCAATCTGTGACGTCTCCACGGGCCGCCCACGCCCGGTGGTACCACGCACTTGGTGACGCGGTGTTTTTGAGTCGGTTCACTCCCTGGCGCACCCAGGCGTACGCGCGTCAGTCAAAATGTTGGCAGCAAAGTTTATCTGGCCGAGCCTGCGCAAACAGGTGAAAGAGTGGGCTGCAGCCTGTGTAGGGTGCCAACGAGCCAAAGTGCACAGGCACACAAAGGCCCCCCTTGAGCCATTCCATATCCCAGCTAAGAGGTTCGACCACGTTCACGTGGACCTCGTCAGCCCCCTCCCACCATCGCAGGGGTTCACGCACCTCCTGACAGTGGTGGACCGCACCACGCAATGGCCCGAAGCGGTCCCACTAGCTTCCACCGCATCCGCAGATGTGGCACGCACCTTTTTAACAACATGGGCGGCATGTTTTGGCAGCCCTTCGGACATCACGTCTGATCGGGGCCCGCAGTTTGTTTCCGATCTCTGGCCCACGATGGCCCGGAGCCTGGGCGTCTCAATACATCGCACGACCACGTACAACCCACAGGCCAGTGGGGTTATGCGAGTGTTTCCATAGGTCACTGAAAGCAGCGCTCAGGGCTTCGCTTACGGATGCAATTTGGTTGGACCAGTTGCCGTGGGTTCTATTAGGGTTGCGTTCCGCACTGAAGGAGGATTTAGCGGCTTCCCCAGCACAGCTGGTTTTTACACAGCCCCTGCAGCTCCCCGGGGAATTTTTACCAGATAACCCCGTGCCAAACACCCATCCGTCCCCGCATTTGCAGCATAGTGCAGACGCACGGACGCTCCCTGGCCCGGCCCACCACTGTTTTCCCCGCGCGTTTGTGTCAAAAACCTTGAAGGATGCGGCATTCGTGTTTGTCAGGCACGATGCCCACCGGACCCCATTGCACCCACCCTACGATGGCCCGTTCAGAGTGCTGGAAACCGGGGACAAACATTTTGTGTTAGACCTGGGGGGTCGCTGGGAGAGAATCTGTATAGACAAGCTTAAGCCCGCCTTTGTTGTGGCAGACAAGCAGCTGGTGTTGGCTCGAGCTCCTCAGCGAGGAAGACCCCCACTGAGAGCTCCCCAGGTAAATGATTCAGCACAGCAGTCACACGAGCATGTTGAATGTTTCTCCCCCCCTCCATTGTCCCCCCACAGACGGACACACCCCCAGGAACCCCCCATCGGTACAGCAGCGTTGCGGAGCCGAAGACTTCCCATTACAGCAGCTATGGGCGGAGGCTGAAGCCGCGAGGACGGGAGAGTTAACACCCAGTCTGAGACTCTGGGGGGGGGGGGCGGTGTGGGGGACCCATGCTGTAGAGTTCAGTAGTTTTCCTCTCAGACTGAGAGAGCATGGAGATCAACGGGCTGGTGGGTAAGAGGAATTGTCTGGGGAGAGTTAATGGTGAATGCAGGACCTCAGGTAGCAGAGAGGTGTGAGTTTTGGGATATAAAAGAGAGAGTCCCTGCTTCACGAGTTTAAGGTTCTGATTCTGGAAGATGTGAGAGTGAAATAAAATTAATCTGCTCGGAAAGTTCGGTCTGGTTATTTCATCTCCACACACCCACCATTTTATTTACATGATGATACACTAAATAGTTTTTTTTTTTAAACCTGTTGAACTCTGTTCAACTTCCCTAAAAACGCCTAAAAATAACATGCCCAAAGTAAATCAAAAGCTGTTCTTCAACCCTTTGCAGCATCTTCATGGGGTTAGTCTCATTTAAAAGAAAACACGCTGAATTTTTTGGCAAAACAGTCATAATCTCTCTAAGTGCTCCTGCCACTGAGTAACAAGAAAGTTCGCCTGGGTGTTTTTTTAGATACAAATGCTTGCAAATAACATACAGCTGTCAGATACTGGCTGGAAAACACAACAGAAATGTAGAACCAAGTGTTTTCAAGCTCATGTCAAAATTTTGTAAAAATACCACAAAAAATGAATTAATTACACAGCTTTTTTCTCAGGTTGTAACAAGGCTGTGTCTGTACTGGAAGACCGGAAATACAGCTTTTTTTTTTTTTTTTCAGTGCGCACTGAGACGCACTAAGATGCAGAGACGTGACCGCCCGCGGAATTCACAGAGTTCAAGGGGTTAAATTCCATACACATTCATATTTTAATTGTGGACTTAGTGTTGGAGTCTATAGATCGGCATTATTGTATTGTTTTTTAAATGAACAAATGAATGAATGAATAAACAAACAGGGGAAAAGGGTATGCAGAAGAAATTACATAGGAGGATAAAACAAAAATAAACACTGAAACATATGCTCAAGGGAGATGTGTTCACTCCAGAAGCAGGTTCAGAATGGCAGGAAGCCTCCACAAATGCTGATCTTTACATGAGAGTTGCCTGATGCTGATGTCAGCTGACCTATGCTCAGTATTTGTTTGCTTAAGTTAACCTAAGTTGGCAGCAGCTACACATACGCTAGCCTAAGTTGACAAAAGTTTGCCAACACTGAATGCAGCACTGCCAAATGTTAGCAAAAGTTTGTAAAAGTTCATAAAAGCTGGTGTGCACTGGATTAAAAAAAACTGCTCATGAACATAATTTCACCGATGTTTGGACTAATTTCTCAGATTTTTGAAAAAGTCTGTAAAAGCTGGTCCAAACACTATAGTGTGAACCCAGCTTTAACTTAGGCTGACTTAGGTAAACTCTGCAAAACTCAGCTCAGCGCTCAGGAACTTTTATAAACTGAGCACAACTTTCACCAACTTGTATTTCCAAACATCGGCAAATTTTCAGAATGCTGAAAATTTTCAAAGAACACAACTTTCACCAGCTTTTGCCAACAAACACCAGCTATCATTAACTTTTGCCAGCAGAGCCAGACATTTGCCAAAACTTCAGTAAAAGTCAGTCCAAACGTTGTAGTGTGAATCCACCTTAAGATAGCACTTGCTGACCTTGACTGGTGTATTGCATTGTGGGATTTGTTGTATCATTGGTGTGCATGCTATGCAGTGGTGGTGCCAGTTATTACAGAGATTTAGATTTTATTTCTTGCGTCAGATGTGCTGGTGCCAATGGCCAGATGTAACCTTTATAATTTAAATATTAAAAATCAAGTTGAGAACATGTCAAAATTATGTCATACATACACAGTGGTCTTGGCCTCGACCTTTTAAAGTCTTGGTCTTGGTACACCCTGGTCTCAGTCTGGACCTGTCAACACTATCATGTGATTTGGGACTTGATAATTGGACTTGGTGGTCTTGCTTTCTGGACTTTTAAGGCATCTGTGAGCAAAAGTACTTCAGTGTTTAAGCTTTAGAGAAACTTTCACGTTTTTTGCTCCCTAACTTTATCTTTGTTGTGAGCAGTTGAGGTTGTTGCTCAGTAACATGAGTGCCTGGTTAAAGTCCAGCTCATTAAAGCTCCACACTTCATTTGTTTTACAGATTTCACCTCTTTAAAAAAGTCACATATTTGACTTCTGTCTCGCGTTTGAACAGGAAGTCTTTCAGCTCATTAACCACTGGTTTGCCTGCTGTTAACATTTCAGAACAACTCAACTCTGGACCTTTAATTAGCAGAGATGGATTGATGAGGTTCTTAAATACTGAATAACTGGAGTCAGTGCAGCCTCAGAAAGATATCGGAACAAAAAATAATCAGCACAGAGACAGGGGAAGGAATCCAAAGGCATAAAGAAAGAAAATAAAAGAGAACAAGAGAAGTTACTGAGGAAAAAAAGCAATAAGAACTTTTAACAAATGAGGAAGTAGACTGGCATCTGGCACAAGTGAGAACTGACATAAGCACAGAAATGCTCCATCCAGCTGAAACCAGCTGTCAGACATCCCATAAACTCCAACACTGACATCCTGCTAAGACTGAGCCTGTCACCATGGTTACCAGACATCCACCTGAAGCTGCTGGCAGTTACTGTAGCAATGCAGAGAACTGTACAAACTTGGTATAGTCTAATGAGCGGCGGTGTGAGGATGGATGGATGGATTGGCTGAAAACATAGTTTTCAAAAATATTCACAAGTCCAGGAGGGAGAAAGCCTTTGAGAATTCTTCTGCTTCACATGCCAGAGGAAAACACGTCTGCTGCTGCGAGTCTGTGACAGCTGTTCAATATACCATCAGCTGGGGGGAAATGAGGAGTAAAGAGATTTTAATGTGTAGTTTAACATTTGTTATCCTGACTAAACATTCAAACCAGACATGATTTGTAATGAAGAATAACATGAAAACTGTCAACTGTCTTATGTGGACTTTCTGTTTGTGGTCCTAGACATGACCTGAGACTTGATGGTCCTGACCGCAGAATTTACAGAAGATATGTTGGTGTTTGAGTTTAAGGGTCATTCTAGAATGGGAGGACAATTGAGGCTCCAAAAGTGGTAAAATATCGACCTTTTACTTTATACTTTTCTGTTATGTATTTAAGAAAAACAAATAATAAACCATCAAAAAATTAGATTGGTCCAGCTCGGGGATCAAAAGTACACTTTTTATGATGCATGTTAGTCATAGTGCGCTCAGTTTGGTGCAACCCTGTTACCAATACTCTGGGACCTAAAAAAAAAATAGATTTTAAAAATATTGTTAAATCAATCTTTGACTGTTATGTTAAAAGTTAAAATCATTAACTAATAATTCAATTTTATAAGACAATATATTAATTTAAACAACTTTTAGAACCTTTCAACAGTCACATAAGGTGTTTTTAGTAATTTTATTATTTAGTTTAAAATCTTTGCTCAAATAAACTATGCATAATAGAAAAGCACTCAGAGAGTGCACACCTCTGCCAAGACTCCTTACGTCCCTCATGGATCACCTCCAAAATGTAATGGGTTTGTGTGTTGGCCTAGAGCCACTTCTAATGAAAATTTCATCCAACTCCATCCAGTAGTTTTGGAGTATTGTTGCTAACACACTGTGAGAAGATAAGAGCCTTGGCTGAGGTAGACACTCTCAGTTCATCACCAAAATCTAATTATCTGGTCCTTGTGCCATTACACACCTTTCCTCAAAATTTCATCAAAATCCGTTCACTAACAGACAGACAGACAAACCAGTGACGGCAAAAACATAACCTCCTTGGCGGAGGTAAAAATAGATTAAACTAGAAAAGCACTCGGAGAGCGCAGACCTCCGCCAAGCGCCACAGTTCCCCCCATACAGTGTTTATGTATACGTTTTCAGATTCCTTGACCATGAAAACATATGACTAGCAATTGGATTCACAATGATAGGATTAGTGGTTGAGTAGTTGAAAATCGCATTTTCCGTAATGGCGGTTTTCTTCTGGACGGTGATCCGGATCACCACCAAAATCTAATCATCTGTAGGATACCCCATTTCTGACAATCTCTGAAAATTTCATGAAAATCCGTCCATAACTTTTTGAGTTATCTTGCTAACAAACAAACAAACAAACAGACAGACAGACAGACAGACAAACTGTGATATCCTACCGTGTAGCAATGATCACACTTGAGTTGATTTCTTTGGCTAACTCTTGCCATTTATTCTTGCATCACACACGATGACTGAACATGCATTCTGCACGGGGTTTTCATACTCTTATTCTAATGTGTCCCCTTAAAGTAGTGCTAAACAATACAGGTAGTTCCCCCTAGAGGCATGTGCCAGTAATGTTTTAATTTAGACTTGCAGTCTACCACATCCCTCCCCTCTAGATTAAACTACTCTTAATTACACTAGCCAATTATACTAGACATCCTGGAACTCCCATTTAACCCTAAACTATCACAGTTACTTTTTAACTTCTTAAAACACATGTGCCATACACATAATTTCTTTCTCTTTTTTTTTTTTTTTTTATACATGTATAACACACATAAAAGTTTAACTAGGGATTTGGGTTGACTACCGCATCCCAGTGAGGTTCCAGGACGCATTCTTGTCCTGTGGCTGGGGAACTCACTACTGACTAAGTATAGTCCTTCAAATAGTCTGGAGCTTTCCTAGCTCGCTGAGATCTTCTCACGGCTGGTGAGCCAACTGCAGGTGAAGACTCAGACTGCTCCACTGTTTCGGCTGCTGCAGTGCTGCCAGTAGAATCTGCAGAGACGGGTACCTCAGGTATCACCTGAAGTGGTGGTTCGTTGATGCTCTCCTCAGAATGGGTGTCAGACAACACCTCTGGTGCCATCGGCAGGGGAATGGAGCTCCTACCACGAACTTGGTCGATGTGTCGCCTCACCACTTGTCCATGGCCTAATGTCACCTTGAATGACACAGGACCTGTCTTTTCTGTTATTTCTCCTGGTACCCAGGCTGGTCCTGAGCCAAAGTTGTGGGTGTAGACCAAGTCTCCTTCTCTCAGTATTCTCTCTCTAGCATGCATGTCATGATAACCTTTTTGTTTCTCTTGTTTGTCATGCACTTTGTTTCTGAAGTCTGGATGTATTAAGTCAAATGTTGACCTCAACTTCCTTCCACACAACAGCTCAGCTGGTGACTTGCCAGTTGTAGATTGGGGTGTTATTCGATAGCTGAACAGAGCTCGCGACATTCGGGTTTCAATAGAGTCTCCTGCCATCTTTTTCATGAGTGACTTGAACGTCTGCACAGCCCTCTCGGCTAAGCCATTAGAAGAAGGATGGTATGGCGCAGTCGTGATGTGACGTATGCCATTCTTTTCAGAAAACTCTTGGAACTGTTCACTCGTAAAACATGTACCGTTATCTGATACTATGATTTCAGGTATGCCATGTTGGCTGAAACTCTTTCTAAGACATTCAATGGTAACAGTAGAAGTAGCGCTACTCACAGAATATGCATCGATCCACTTTGAGTATGCGTCAACTATGATCAGGAACATTCTTCCCATCCATGGACCTGCGTAGTCAATGTGAATTCTTCTCCATGGTTTATCTGGAACTTCCCAGGGATGTAGTGGGGCTGCTGGAGGACTGTTCCTGTTCTCCTGGCATGCCGCACATGACTTCACAAGCGCCTCCACCTCTGCATCCATGTTGGGCCACCACATGTAACTCCTCGCCAACGCTTTCATGCGAGTGATGCCAGGGTGTGCTTGGTGTAGTTGTTGCAGTAAGGCATTCCGACCAGGTGGTGGAACAACCACGCGTCCTCCCCACAGGATACAACCTTCCTGGGTGCTCATCCTGTCGTCGGGCATAGGGAATGAACTCAGGACTGTTCATCTTCGGCCATCCTCGCAAGATGTATTCTCGCACTCTTGCTAGAACAGGGTCTTTGTCTGTCCACTTCTTTATTTGTTGTGCGTTCACCAGGGGCACGCCGATATCTTCAAACAATAGCACTCTCTCCTCCTCCTCAGGCGTGCTGTCTCTTCCTCCATCCAAGGGTAGCCTACTCATCGCGTCAGCATTCGTATGGTCCCGTCTGGCTTTGTAAACGATGGTATACTCATACGCTGCTAATGTAACGGCCCATCTCTGAATTCTCTGAGATGTCATCTGGGGTATGGCTCTCATTTCACTGAACAGTGAAATTAGTGGCTTGTGGTCAGTCACTATAGCGAACTGTCTCCCGTACAGGTATTTGTGGAACTTTTTTACACCAAATACTACTGCAAGGCCCTCCTTGTCTAGCTGGGAGTAGTTTTTCTCAGCTGCACTAAGAGTTCTTGAGACGAACCCTATGGGTCTCTCTGAGCCATCCTCCATACGATGAGAGAGTACAGCTCCCACACCGTAGGGTGATGCGTCACACGCCAGGATGAGTGGTTTGTTTGAATCATAGTGCACTAACACACTACAGGACTGAAGTAGCGCTTTGGACTCTTCAAACGCCTTCTGCTGCTTGACCCCCCATGACCATTTTTCTTCCTTCTTAAGTAAGGTATGTAGTGGTGCCAGCAGCGTGGAGAGCTTTGGGAGGAACCTATGGTAATAGTTCAACAAGCCCAGGTAGGCTTTTAACTCAGTAACATTTTGTGGCTCAGGCGCCTCCGCAATGGCTTCCACTTTGTCTGTCAGAGGGTGTAGACCACTGGCGTTGATCTTGTGGCCAAGGAACACCACCTCTTTTCCCATGAACTCACACTTGCTTCTTTTCAACCTCAGACTGCTTTTCTCCAACCGTTGAAGCACTTCCTCCAGCGTTTTCAGATGTTCTTGTTCATTTGGTCCTGTACAAAGGATGTCATCCAAATAAATGGCAACATTCGGAATTCCACCTAGGATGCCCTCCATAGTTCTCTGGAATATAGCAGGACTGGAAGCTACTCCAAATGGTAAGCGTGTGTAGGTATATAAGCCTTTGTGTGTATTGATGGTTACATACTTTCTTGATTCTTCTTCCAGGACTACCTGTTGGTAAGCGTGACTCATGTCTAATTTCGTGAAGTGTCGACCGCCATTCAGCTGTGCGAAGAGGTCCTCCACTTTAGGAATTGGATACTGATCCACCCGTGATGCTCGATTGACAGTGAGTTTGTAATCTCCACATATTCTAATGGAGCCATCCGGCTTTCGCACTGGGACTATGGGCGCCGCCCATTCTGCAACCTGCACTGGCTCAATGATCTTGTCATCCAGCAGCCTCTGTAGCTCGCTTTCGACCAGTGGCTTGACTGCATAGGGCACCGGTTGGGGTTTGCAGAATCGTGGTTGGGCCTCCTTGTCCACATTAATCTTTGCAGTGACACCTTTTAGCTGTCCTAAGCCTTCTTTGAACACCTCAGCGTGTCTTTCGAGGATCTCCTCCAGCTGCAATTTGGGCTGAGATTCCACCTTATTCACTAACTGATCAATCATGGCCAGTTCTTGTAGCCAACTTCGCCCTAGTAGATTTGGTCCTTCGCCCCCAACTACTACTACAGGTAAGTCCTTTTCTTTGTTTTCGTGTTGCACCTTCACTTGTGCCATGCCTAGCACGTCTAGCTTCTCTCCTGTGTATGTTTCTAATTTTAATGAACAGGGATTTAATTCTGCTGTGTCTGTTTTCTTCCACAGTTGTGTATATTGCTGTTTACTTAATATGGTTACTCCACAGCCTGTATCAACTTCAAATGTTACTTTCATTCCATTAACATTCATGGTACGCGTGATGGGCGCTACCTTGGTCAGCTCATCTGACATGTTGTAAATTGTGTGAAAACCCATGTCTTCTGTATCGCTTTCTCCTTCCCCTCTAAGTTGATTCGCTCGCTGTTCCTTTCCTGGGCCCTTGTTTTCATTCTTTTGCCCTTTTACTGTTGCCTTCTGCACCTGTGCATTGCCCACCTTT
The DNA here is from genome assembly GCA_020510985.1 of Pholidichthys leucotaenia. NCBI lineage: Eukaryota > Metazoa > Chordata > Actinopteri > Cichliformes > Pholidichthyidae > Pholidichthys > Pholidichthys leucotaenia. The sequence continues at coordinate 313,321,500 of CM035836.1, forward strand.
GTTCTACATGCTTTCTTAATGTGCCCTCGCTTGCCACAATTATGACACAGCTCAGTGGCAAATTTGCACTCGGTGGCATTGTGCTGGCCTTTGCAGCGATAACAACTGGGGAATTTGCGCTGAGTTTTGTCAGTCGACACTTTGTGGACACCTACTTGGGTCTTAGGCACACGAGCATGCGTTGCTGTGTCCTCTGCTAGCTTCCCTTGCATTTCTCTCACATCTTTAGATGCTGTTTCCATCGCTTGGCATAATTCCAAAGCCTTCGCAAAAGTGAGTCTTGTTTCAGATAAAAGTCGCCGTTGCATTCGGTCATCATTCACTCCACACACAAGTCTGTCTCTTAACATTTCTTCCAATGAGTCTTTGTAATCACAGTGCAGTGCTAATTTCCTCAATTCTGCCACATACTCTGCTATGGACTCAGTGTTCCTCCTTATGCGTGAATTAAATTTGAATCGTTGCACGATTTCACTCGGTTTGGGGCTGAAGTGCTTCTGAAGCTCAGCAGTAAGCTGGTCGTACGTTTTATCTTTCGGTAATGCAGGGCTTACTAAATTTCTCAACAAGCTGTAAGTAGTTGCACCAACTCAACTCAACAGTACAGCCTTCCATTTGTCTGGCTCCTCAATATCATTAGCTTCGAAGAAAAAGTCCAACATTTCACTATATTCTTCCCATGACTGAGTCGAGTTATCAAAAGGGGTTACCGTTCAGATTACAGCCGCCATTGCTCGTCGTGGTGGGGAAACCTCGTTTTCCTCCCCTGAACTTGCACCCGAACTGCTGGATTCACTTGAGTTCGCCACACTTGCAATGTTCTCTGTTTCTCGTTGATAACTTTTAAATCCTCGTCGCCAATTGTGTGATATCCTACCGTGTAGCAATGATCACACTTGAGTTGATTTCTTTGGCTAACTCTTGCCATTTATTCTTGCATCACACACGATGACTGAACATGCATTCTGCACGGGGTTTTCATACTCTTATTCTAATGTGTCCCCTTAAAGTAGTGCTAAACAATACAGGTAGTTCCCCCTAGAGGCATGTGCCAGTAATGTTTTAATTTAGACTTGCAGTCTACCACACAAACCAACGCTGATGAAAACATAACCTCCTTGGCAGTGGTAATTATTGTGAGCTGATGAAACCATGTATGATTATTTTGATTAAAAAAAAACAATTTGGTTAACAGGACTGAAATTAGGGTAACAGGGTTGAATAAATTCACTACTTTTAATTGCAGATCATGACATAAATGTGAAAAATAAATACTCATGGCAACAGAAATGAAACAAAAAAACAAAAACAGAAATTTACTGTTTTTAAGAAGAATTGCTAGAATAAGTCAGGATGATAAAACAAACTTTTGAGGGGTAAGTCACACCACTCAAAGCGCTTCACTGGTAGCTAAACTAACCCTCTATTCTCAGGGCTTCTCAGAGACAGATACTAGAGTCATTAATCAACCTAACATGCATGTCTCTGAATTGTGGGAAGAAACCGGACGTCCTTTCAAAGAGCACCAAACTTATTTTATCAACATTTGAATTGAAATTAGTGTTGTAGTTCTCGAGATCGGGCTTGGTCTCGAGACCGGTCTAGAGACCAGTTTTTCAAGTTCTTGGTCTCAGAGTCATTTTCACTCGGTCTTGGACAAAACGGTCTCGGGATTTTAAATCAAGACCATTACTGATTTATTGTCCACACAGTTATTATGATTCCAAATGGATATCAATAATGTAGTAAATAATGTAATAACGGATACCTTAAATGTATCAACAAAGTAATTTGTAAGTTTAATTTTATGTCACCGCTATTAGTCGCAACCTTGTCCCTTCACACAAGCGGGAGAAGACGAGAGGAAATGGAGAATGGAGGCTGTGTGGTCGGAGCAGAAATATCGGAAAACTCTTCCGTTATTAAGTTCGGTTTTCAACACCACAAAGAATTTGTAAAAGGACACGCAAACGTAAACAGCAGTGTGCAGATTCTGCAGTACCCAGCTAACAGAAACAGCTGGAACGACATCTACCTTCTACTGGCACCTTGAAAGGAAACATAAAGAAAGGTAAGCTAATGTTAAGTATAGGCTGACATTAGCAAAGCTAGCTCCCTGTGCTACAACTCTTAAGAAAGTTCCTCACCCAAAATACATTTAGCATAAATTAGCTTATCGACCCCACAATATATTAGCTAACGTGTAGTTTTATGACACATCCTGTGTTTCAGGGTGTGCTAGTACTTGCAAACAGTAATTTGCCCCCTCGTTAAATGCTTAAACTAACCTAACTAACCCCAGTTTAAACTGACATTAGACATCTTGATGACTGTGACTGATGTTAGTGGTTTATTGATGTGTCGTTAGTGACCGAGCCGGGGCTCGGCTCTTGTCTGTAATTTTATTTATTTAATTTTTTTGGTTAATAAAACGTATAATGGTAGAATGATATATTGTGCCAGCATCAGGCACTCCACTGATCAAGAAAACATATTTTTCACTTAAGCTTTACTGTTATTTTTCTGTGCAGGTTATTTTGGTACCAAAAGCCCGTTTAGAAAGCTTGGGATCAGTCCGCCAGGTCTCCGCCTTTGACCGCCACCTGATCCACACAGCACCGGACCCCATGATCCCTCCTGCAGGTGGTGAGCCCACTGGAGGGCGGACCCATGTAACGCTTTTGGGCTGAGCCTGGCTGGGTCCCATGGGTGGAAACCCGGCCACCAGACGCTAGCCATTGAGCCCCAACCCCAGGCCTGGCTCCAGGGTGGGGCCCTGCTAACCCCATACCAGGCGGGGTACACTGAATCCTTGATCTAGTATTTATCAATTTTCCTACTCTCACCTATGGTCACGAGCTTTGGGTAATGATCGAAAGAAGGAGATCGCGGGTACAAGCAGCTGAAATGAGCTTTCTTCGTAGGATTGCTGGGCTCACCCTCAGAGATAGGGTGAGGAGCTCAGTCATCCAGGAGAGGCTCAGGGTAGATCCATCCATCTTCTACCGCTTTTCCGGAGGTCCGGGTCGCGGAGGCAGCAGTTCAAGCAGAGAAGCCCAGACTTCCCTCTCCCCAGCCACCTGCTCCAGCTCTTCAGAGGGGATACCAAGGCGTTCCCAGACCAGCTGGGAGACATAGTCTCTCCACCGAGTCCTGGGTCTGCCCCGGGGTCTCCTCCCAGTGGGACGTGCCTGAAACACCTTAAGTGGGAGGCGTCCAGGAGGCATCCTAATCAGATGCCCATACCACCTCAACTGACTCCTTTCAATGTGGAGGAGCAGCGGTTCTACTCTGAGCCTCTCCCGGATAACTGAGCTCCTCACCCTATCTCTGAGGGTGAGTCCAGCAATCCTACGGAGAAAGCTCATTTCAGCCGCTTGTATCCGCGATCTCGTTCTTTCGGTCATTACCCAAAGCTCGTGACCATAGGTGAGAGTAGGAACATAGATTGACTGGTAAATCGTCAGCTTTGCCTTAGAACTAAGCTCCCTCTTCACCACAACAGACCGGTACAACGTCCGCATCACTGCAGATGCTGCTCCAATTCGTCTGTCGATCTCTCGCTCCATTTTCCCCTCACTCGTGAACAAGACCCCAAGATACTTAAACTCCTCCACTTGGGGCAGGAGCCTGTCCCCAACCCAGAGAGGACAATCCGCCTTTTTCCGGCTGAGGACCATGGACTCGGACTTGGAGGTGCTGATTCTCATTCCAGCCGCTTCACACTCAGCGGCAAACCGTCCCAGCAAGAGCTGTAGGTCATTGCTGGATGAAGCCAACAGGACAACATCATCTGCAAACAACAGAGATGAGATCGTGTGGTCACCAAGCATGACACCCTCCATTCCCTGGATGCGCCTAGAAATCCTGTCCATAAAAATTATGAACAGGATCGGTGACAAAGGGCAGCCCTGGCGGAGTCCAACTCTCACTGGGAATGACTCCGACCGAGAGTTGGCAATACGAACCAAATTCTCACAACGGTCGTACAGAGACCGACTAGCTCGTAACAACAAGCCCGATACCCCATACTCCCGAAGCACCCCCCACAAAAATCCACGAGGGACGCGGTCAAACGCCTTCTCCAAGTCCACAAAACACAAGTAAACTGGTTGGGCAAACTCCCACGAACCCTCAAGAATTCTCGAGAGGGTAAAGAGCTGGTCCAATGTGCCACGGCCAGGACGAAAACCACATTGCTCCTCCTGAATCCGAGGTTCGACCAACGGCCGGACTCTCCTCTCCAGTACCTTGGCATAGACCTTCCCAGGGAGGCTGAGGAGTGTGATCCCTCTAAAGTTGGAGCACACCCTCCGGTCCCCTTTTTTGAAGAGAGGAACCACCACCCCGGTTTGCCATGCCAAAGGCACTGCCCCCGACCTCCACGCAATGTTGCAGAGGCGTGTCAACCATGACAACCCAACAACATCCAGGGCCTTGAGGTACTCAGGGCGAATCTCGTCCACCCCCGGGGCCCGGCCACCAAGGAGATTTTTAACCACCTTGGCGACCTCAGCCCCTGTGATAGGCGAGTCATCCCCCTCGTCCCCAAACCCTGCTTCCTCTGTGGAAGGCGTATCAGTGGGATTGAGGAGATCCTCGAAGTATTCTTTCCACCGCCCAACGATATCCCCAGTTGAAGTCAACAGTGTCCCATCCGCACTATACACAGTGTGGACGGGGAGCTGCTTTCCCCTCCTGAGCCGCCGAACAGTTTGCCAGAATCTCTTTGAAGCCGACCGAAAGTCTTGTTCCATGGCCTCACCGAACTCCTCCCATACCCGGGTTTTTGCTTCAGCAACCACCCGAGCTGCACTCCGCTTGGCCTGCCGGTACACCTCAGCTGCTTCGGGAGTCCCACAAGCCAACCAAGCTTGATAGGACTCCTTCTTCAGCTTAATGGCCCCCTCACCACTGGTGTCCACCACTTGGTTCGGGGGTTGCCACCACGAGATGCACCGACCACCTTGCGGCCGCAGCTCTGGGCCGCCGCTTCAACAACAGAGGTGGAGAACATGGCCCATTCAGACTCCATGTCTCCAGACTCCCTCGGAATGTGGTTGAAGTTCTTCCGGAGGTGGGAGTTGAAGGCCTCCCGGACAGGGGCCTCAGCCAGACGCTCCCAGCACACCCTCACTATACGTTTGGGTCTACCAGGTCTGAATGGCTTCCTCCCCTGCCATCGGATCCAACTCACCACCAGGTGGTGATCAGTTGACAGCTCTGCACCTCTCTTTACTCGGGTGTCCAAGACATACGGTCGCAGGTCTGATGATACGATAACAAAATCGATCATCGACCTGCGACCTAGGGTGTCCTGGTGCCAAGTGCACATATGGACACCCTTATGCTTGAACATGAAAATGAACATGATAAATCTTTTTTAATATAAACTAATATAGTAAATATCGTGGCAGGACGACATTTAAAGTGACACTCCGCCAAAAATCAAGTATTTTTCTGTTGTTAACATGTCTGTAACATGGTTTTTTGGGACTTACAAGATATATCAAGAGCAAAATCAGTCCCAAATCTGTGTTTTTTTGCTGTGAATGTCCAGTTAAGCCCCCCCCCCCAAAAAAAAAAACAGGTGACTTTGGACAGAGCGTTTCTAGCTGCGTAAGCATTTGTGCTTAGCCTGACTGGTTAAAACATTAACCGATAAGGTTAAGCACTAGGCATGGCTACAGACCTAAGTTCACTCCCTCGGGGGAAGAGGGAGGAGCCAAGGAGCAAGCAGGATTCAGGAAAGCTAGTGGTAGCTGAGGTGCGTGCTGAGGTTGTGGTTCCACGGCGGTGAACGGGTGCACCGGACTGCCGGTGTTGTGCCGAGAAAAGCATGTCTGCCACGGAAACCATCCCCCTTCACCGGAGCACGTATCTGACAAGCGGAGCTGTAAAAACACACAAAAGAGAAATATAATACTGCAGCCAGTGTTGTAACCCTTTATACGGTTTTAGAAGTTAAAAAAAAAAAAGTGTGGGGAGAAGGGGAATGCTTTTCGTGGCAGACATGCATTTCTCGGCACAACACCGGTCACTTCCTTCACTCCCACACAGGAGAGACTCGGACAGCAAGCCGGGGACACCCTCAGTGAGTGGACAACCAGAGACTGGCAGGGACCCCTCCAGTCTCCACATGGGGCCGGGCAGCGACTCTCTGCTCCACCATGAATGATCCTACCACAGGTACACCAACGGAAGCCTTGTTACGACGTTTACTTCCTCTAGGTAATCAAGTTGGATCACCTTCTTGGAGCCTTGTACAATGTCTTCTTCTTCCTGTTCTTCTTGTGAGTTGCTTTCGGGTTCAAGCATGTACAGCTGAATCTCTCCGATGTTTTGACTAGCCATTGTTTATCGAGGCAGTCTTCAGTGTTCTCAGGTCAGAGGACACTGAAGGGCTGGCCTGGTAGCATCCGCTACTGGTGGGTGGGAGTACGGGTGGAGCTACTTTGAATATTCATAGATCCGTGCTTATTTAAGTAGGTGGAAGATGTAAAAGTTCTTTCCAAGCAATTCAAAGGCAATGAAAGGTTTTTTTGTGTGTGTGTATAAAAAGCCACAATATACTATTTTGGGCAATACACATTTGTTTTTGAGGTGGTTCTAGAGCCGCCAGAGTGCATCTTTAACATTAAAATAGTAGACTAAAAACCTGGCAATGAAATAAATCTGTCTATTGAAAAAACACTTATGAACTGATTGCTTCTGATGTTTCAGTGTTGTCATTTATCTTTCATGGCTAACCAGAGCAGTCCACACTTCTGTTTCTTTAAATACTGCTGCCTCCTGTCTGGATCTGTCTCACATCTGGCACAGTAGTGCCTCAGCTTTTCAGCAGCGCTTAATGGTGTCTACAGCTCTGTATAAATTAAATATTTCAAAAATATGCATTAACCAACTAAAAATGATTTGAATGTGATTAAACACAAGCTTGAGAGCATTTCAGTTTTTACAGCCTTAATAGTCTTAGGGCTCCTGGAGGCAACAAAACAAAATAATGGTCATTTATATTCTGGAAAATAAAGTAAACCCTTTAAAACATGTAGAGCATTATAAATAATAATAAGCACACATTTGAATTTACTACAGACAGTATATTATCCCTTCTGGGTAAAGTAAAGTAAATGCAACCCTGTCACTGTAGTGCAATCCTAATTATGGTAACAGGGTTGAAAATCAGTGCTTGCATTAGCCTTTTTTCACAGAAAGAAATGCTGTTTGTGCATTGTAATAGTTTATGAAAATAAAGGATAAATGTAGTTATGTAAATAAAAGAAAGAAACAGAAAATAATTTATCTTCTTTTGGTAATATGAATGACAGGGTTGAGTTGGTTAAAGTGACACAGTTTAGTCAGAAATGATTTGAAAAATACAAACTATATCAAAGAGGACAAACCTTTGGTCTACCCATGGTGTTAGCACACGGTTTGGTGATGCCACTTCCTCTTTGGTTTAATGTTTATTTGAAAGGGACATTACATACTAATGAACATTAATACAAATGTAAGTATGCCAGATTTAGCAATACTGCTAATTTGCGTCTGTAGTCCCCTGGCGGGTCACAAAAACACACAAACAAGCAATCATACACGAGCAGAACATCGGCAATGAAACTGTAAAAAGTGGATATGCAAAAGTCCAAAAGTTAAGGTGTTACAAAACAAAACATTCAAATGTCACGAGTGAAGTGCTGTGTATGCATACACACATATGCACCCAAGCACCTCACAACAACAACAACAAACAACAGCGACAAATAAGAGGCGCACAGTGTGTGACGCACAGGCACATATATACATGTGTATGCTGCAGAGCAAACACTAGTTATGGGTACAGTTTTGACTGTTTAAAAGCCAATTTTCAAGTCTTTCAAGTGTTTAGTGTGGTACGTTCTCTGATTGCCGGTGGCATATTATTCCAGATCTTGTTGCCTCTCACTGATAGCACAGATTGAGCATATGTGGTGCGTGTGTGGGGGACCTCCTCTAGTGATTGCTCTGGTTGTTGTACCGGTGACAGTTCTCAATTTAAAATATTCTCTCTGGGGAAGCAGGGGATGCATAGCCATTGAATATTTTATAGATTGAACAAGCAAATTTGAAAGTTTTATCATTTTCAAAAGACAGAAAATTGCATTTATTGTAAATGTGACAACAATGATGTGGGATCTTTCTTATCAAAGATTTTTTATGGCTTTTTTGTATAAAAATTCAATGGGTTTGACTATGGCTACACCAGCTGGTAAAACAGTAATCGATGTGTGAGAAGATCAGTGCATGCAGAAACATTTTGTCCGCATTAACTGTCAACGATGGTCTAGTTTTTTAAAAAATTTCTCAGTTTGAATTTGATTATGTTTGAAATTTTTAAAATGTTTTTTATGAAAGTTAATGATGAATCTAAAATCACACCGAGGTACTTAAATTCCTCGACTAGTTGCAGCTCCTCCCCTTTTAAGAAAATGTTTGAGTTTGTAATACTTGACCGTTGTTTGGTGAACATTATGCAAATAGTTTTTTTTTTAATGTTTAGTAGGAGACATGAATTATTAAGCCAGTTATGGATTTGGGTCATCGCTGTTGTAAGAATACAGGCAGCTTCTTGTGTGTTTTTTGCAGGTGTGAATATTACCGTGTCATCTGCATACATTTGTAGATGAATGTTTCTGCATGCATTTGGTAAATCATTTATGTATAAGGAGAATAATACTGGTTCAAGTATGGAGTCTTGTGGGACACCCATTTGACATTTCAAATATGGCGATTTGACACTGTTGACCATTACCTTTGTGAGAACCCGGGACTGTGTGTCCGACACGATCATCAGTAGCACGGGGGCCCCCCAGGGAACGGTGCTGGCTCCCTTCCTGTTCACTCTTTATACTGCGGACTTCTCACACAACACAACACACTGCCATCTACAGAAGTTCTCTGATGACTCTGCGATCGTTGGCCTCATCTCCAATGGAGATGAAGCTGAGTACAGAGGGCTTATCCAGGACTTCGTGGACTGGTGCCATCGGAACTGCCTCCAGATCAACGCGAGGAAAACTAAGGAGCTGGTGGTGGACTGCCGCAGGCATGGGCAGCCCCTCACAGTACCAGTAAATATACAGGGAACAGACATCGAGATGGTGACATCCTATAAGTACCTGGGTATTCATCTGAACAATAAACTAGACTGGTCACACAATACTGATGCACTCTACAAGAAGGGACAGCGCAGGCTGTTCCTGCTGAGGAGACTCAGGTCTTTTGGTGTACAAGGGGCGCTGCTGAAGTCATTCTATGACACGGTGGTGGCATCAGCCATCACTTTTGGAGTGGTCTGCTGGGGCAGTGGCATTACTGCAGCCGATAGGAAGAGACTGAACAAACTGATTAAGAAAGCTAGCTCTGTCCTGGGGCAGCGCCTTGATCCGATGGAGGAGATAGGAGAGAGAAGGATGGTGGCTAAACTGTCATCTCTGCTGGAGTCCGAGTTCCACCCTATGCAGGACATACTGAATGCACTGAGGAGCTCATTTAGCAGCAGACTACATCATCCCAGGTGCACAACCGAGAGGTTTCGTAGGTCCTTCCTACCAACGGCTGTCAGACTGTACAACCTAAGCAGGGCTGCTCGCAGAGATAGCAAAAAGACGTAACAAACTAATAGTTTTTTGAATGCAAAAGATGCAATAGACTTACACAATGGTCCCCTCCGGCATACAACTAGGAACATACCGGTCGCTATGGAGGGTGAGAATATGTATGGGCACATAATCATACCATGTAGGATAACTAAGTAGACGGTTATGCTGTTTCATTCCATCTAGCAACAATGCTCTGCACTGTGTGTGTTTATATATTTACATATTTATTCCATCTAGCTACAATGCTCAGCACTGGGTGTGTTTATATATTTATATATCTACATATTATTCCATCTAGCTACATTGCTCCGCACTGTGTGTGTTTATATACTTGCATATTTATTCCACCTAGCTGCAATGCTCCGTACTGTGGGTGTTTATATATTTACATATTTATTCCATCTAGCTACAATGCTCTGCACTGTGTGTTCATATATTCATATATTTATTCCATCCAGCTACAATGCTCTGCACTGTGTGTCTGTGTGTGTGTATATATATATATATTTTATAGTAATACGTACATATGTATATTAGCTGCTCTTGCTTGCTTGTTTTTTTCTTGCCTTCTGATTGTTGCTCTGAGTGTTGCTATCCCTGTGCTGTTGCAATCCTGGAATTTCCCCGTTGTGGGACTAATAAAGGCTTATCTTATCTTATCTTATCTTATTACACATTGCTGTCTGTTGGTTAGATAAGATTTCATCCATTTGATAGCGTGTTCTGAAAAATTAAACTGAGTAAGTTTGGTTAAAAGGATGTTGTGGTCAACAGTGTCAAACGCCTTCTTCAGATCTAAGAAGCACCTACACAATTGCACTTATCTAAAAAAGATTTAGTTTTCTCTAAAAACAAGCTTATTGCAGACTCTGTTGAATGGTGGGCACAGAACCCAAACTGTGCTTGATGCAGGGGGTGTTCCCATAATTCAGATGTTCACATAATAGTGTAGCCACCCATTTTTCAATTATTTTGGAGATGACAGGTAAAATGCTGATTGGTCTGTAACTGTTTATATCAGTTTTAATCCCCGTTTTGAAAATTGATCTAACCACTCCTACCTTCCAAGCAGTTGGGACAACAGCATGTTTGACTGACAGATTAAATGAGTAATTGGACAAATGAGAGATTCTTAATATTCTTTAAAAAATTGGTGTTAAGTAAATCACTGCTTTGCGCTTCCTGTGCCAGGCTAAATAGGCTTCAGTAACAGGGTTGAACTTACTGTATGTTGTGGACACCACTTCGGGAGCTTCTTCTTCTGGCTGTTCTCTTTAGGTGTCTCCCCAGTGGATCATCTGCCTCCATCTCACCCTGACCCTTGCATCTTCCTCTGTAACACCAACCCTCTCCATGTCCTCCACTGCATCCATGGATCTTCTCTGTGGTCTTCCTCTTTTCCTCCTGCTGGCAGCTCCATCTTCAACATCCTTTGTCCAATCTATCCACTATCCCTCCTCTGCACATGTCCAAACCATCTCAGCCTTGCCTCTCTTACTTTGTCTCCAAACCGCTCAACCTGACCTGTCTCTCTGATATACTCAATTCTAATCCTGTTCCTCCTAGTCACTCCCAATGAAAATCTTAGCATCTTCAACTCTGCCATCTCCAGCTCCACCTCCTGTCTTTTTATCAGCACCACTGTCTCTAAACCATACAACATAGCAGGTCTCACTACCATCTTGTAAATCTTCCCTTTCACTCTTGCTGCTATCCTTCTGTCACAAATTACCCCGACACTCATCTTCACACACTCCACCCTGCCTGCCCTCTCTTCTTTACCTCTCTTGTGCATTTTCCATTGCTTTGGATGGTTGACCCCAGGTATTTAAACTTATCTACCTTCACTACCTTTAATCCTTGCATCTTCACCATTACACCTGCCTCCATCTCATTCACACTCATGTATGTCTTGTCTCTATGACTTTCAGTCCTCTTCTCTCCAGAACATACCGCCACCTCTCCAGGTTCTCTTCCACATGCTCCCTACTTTCTCTACAATTTACAATGTTGTCTGCAAACATCATGGTCCAGGGAGACTTCTGCCTGACCTCGTCTGTCAGCCTGTCCATCACCATGGCAAACAAGAAGCGGCTCAGAGCTGATCCCTGATGTAATCCCACCTCCACCTTGAATCCATCTGTCACTCCTACAGCACACCTCACCACCGTCTCGCTGTCCTCATACATCTCCTGCACCACCCTCACATACTTCTTCGCCACTCCTGACTTTCTTATACAGTACCACACTTCCTCTCTTGGCACCCTATCATATGCTTTCTCTAGATCCACAAAGACAGTGCAACTCCTTCTGACATTCTCTATACTTCTCCATCAACACTCTAAAAGCAAATATTGCATCTGTAGTACTGCTACCATACTGCTGCTCACTGATTGTCACCTCTGCTCTTAACTGTTCATAGGACACTCATTAATATACTTGAAAATGCAAAATTTCAACCCTAGACCATTATTGACAGATATTAGGAGATTATTTCAATGATTGTTATTACTATTATTATTATTGTAGTATTATAATATCTTATGCCTCCTGAAGTTACCAAATATGGTTCTTCGCCCAATAAAGGGTTAACCATGTCACGGGGGGCATGTTTGGCAAACATGTCCCACTCCTTTAGTTGTTTTTTTTTTTTCATTGCCATCATTGTTATTTTAGCTTTCTTGTGATTTGCCACTTACTTGGTTCTTTAGTCCACTCTTGTTTTGTAGTACTTCCTGTTTTGCTCCCCTCCGGCCTGGTGTGTCATTTCCCAATTTCTTGTTTGCCGTTATGATTCTCTGCTTTACTTTTAGTTATGTAACCCTGTCCAGCTGTCTTGTGTTTTATTAATTATTTGCTCCCTATATCAGTTGCCACTTTTTGTTTCTTTGTCATGACATTGTAGATTGATGCCCCTGTCAACCCTATGTGAATGAGTTTACCTTTTTTCGTGAGTTTATTTAGCCACTTCAGCTCTCTTTATTTTTCGCAGCTCGCGAGCTGTATTCATAATTAATGAATACCATCAACTGGAGCAGTTTGCTTGCATTTGAGTCTTATTTCTGCCTGCGAGGGGAATTCATGACAAACCTGGCTTCAACAACTCTTTTCCAGATCTTCATAGTGAGGCCGATCAACTTTATACCTCTGTAGTTCAACAGTTCTAAGCATCACCCTTGTTCTTGAAAACTGGTACCAAAACACTTCTTCTCCACTCCTCAAGCATCTTCTCAATCTCCAAAATTTTGTTAAGCAATCTGGTTAAAAAGTCTACTGCCATCTACGGTGGTGTGAAAAAGTGTTTGCCCCCTTCCTCTGTTTGTCACACTTAAATGTTTCAGATCATCAAACAAATTTAAATATTAGACAAAGGTAGCACAAATAAACACAAAATGCAGTTTTTAAATGAAGGTGTTTATTATTAAGGGGAAAAAAATCCAAACCTACATGGCCCTGTGTGAAAAAGCGATTGCCCCCTAAACCTAATAACTGGTTGGGCTGCCCTTAGCAGCAACAACTGCAATCAGGCATTAGTGACAAGTGGCAATGAGTCTTTTACAGCGCTGTGGAGGAATTTTGGCCCACTCATCTTTGCAGAATTGTTGTAATTCAGCCACATTGGAGGGTTTTCAAGCATGAACCGCCTTTTTAAGGTCATGCCACAGCATCTCAATCAGATTCAGGTCAGGACTTTGACTAGGCCACTCCAAAGTCTTCATTTTGCTTTTCTTAAGCCAGTCAGAGGTGGACTTGCTGGTGTGTTTTGGATCATTGTCCTGCTGCAGAACCCAAGTGTGCTTCAGCTTGAGGTCACGGACAGATGGCCGGACATTCTCCTTCAGGATTTTTTGGTAGACAGCAGAATTCATGGTTCCATTTACCACAGCAAGTCTTCCAGGTCCTGAAACAGCAAAACAGCCCCAGACCATCACACTACCACCACCATATTTTACTGCAGGTATGATGTTCCTTTTCTGAATTGCTGCGTTACTTTTATGCCGGATGTAATGGGACACACACCTTCCAAAAAGTTCAACTTTTGTCTCTTCAGTCCACAGAGTATTTTCCCAAAAGTCTTGGGGATCATCAAGATGTTTTCTGGCAAAACTGAGATAAGCCTTTATGTTCTTTTTGCTCAGCAGTGGTTTTCTGCCATGCAGGCCATTTTTGACCAGTCTCTTTCTTATGATGGAATCATGAACACTGACCTTAACAGAGGCAAGTGAGGCCTACAGTTCCTTGGATGTTTTTGTAGGGTCTTTTGCAACCTCTTGGATGAGTTGTCACTGCACTCTTGGGGTAATTTTGGTCAACCGGCCACTCCTGGGAAGGTTCACCACTGTTCCATGTTTTCACCATTTGTGGATAATGGCTCTCACTGTGGTTTGCTGGAGTCCCAACGCTTTAGAAATGGCTTTATAACCTTTTCCAGACTGATAGATCTCAATTACTTTGTTTCTCATTTGTTTCTGAATTTCTTTGAATCGCAGCATGATGTCTTGCTTTTGAGGATCCATTGGTCTACGGTACTTCACTTTGTCAGGCAGGTCCTATTTAAATGATTTTTTGATTGAGAACAGGTGTGGCAGTAATCAGGCCTGGGTGTGGCTAGAGAACTCAGCTTTCTAAAGATGTGATAAACCACAGTTAAATTATGTTTTAACGGGGGGGGGCAATCACTTTTTCACACAGGTCCATGTAGGTTTGGATTTTTTTTTTTACCCTTAATAATAAACACCTTCATTTAAAAACTGCATTTTGTGTTTACTTGTGTTATCTTTGTCTAATATTTAAATTTGTTTGATGATCTGAAACGTTTAAGTGTGACAAACAGAGGGAAGGGCGCAAGCACTTTTTCACACTCCAGAATTCCTCTTTCTCTTCTACCTGACAGCCAACTTGTGGGGCATATGCACTGACAACATTCAACATCACACCTTTGACTTCTAGCTTAAAACTCACAATTCTGACTCCCTTTTTACCTCCTGAACATTCTTCACATACTCTTCCTTCAAGATTACCCCTACTCCATTTCTCTTCCAATCTACACCATTGTAGAACAGTTTAAATCCACCTCCAATGCTCCTAGCCTTGCTTGCCTTCCATCTGGTTTCTTGAATACACAGTATATCTACCTTTCTTCTCTCCATCATATCAGCCAACTCTCTGCCTCTACCAGTCATAGTCCCTACATTTAAAGTCCCTACTCTCACCTCCACACTTCTACCTTTCCTTTTCTCTCTCCCTCCTAACATGCCTTCCCCCTTTCCTCCGCCTCGATCTTCGACCACTTCTGAAGCTTCATTAATATTATTTAAAATATGCTTATTTTAAATAATGATTTTAACAGTTACAAGACGTATGTATTAACACCACCAAAACAAAACAAAAGTGGATTTATAACTTATTTTAACGGTCTTATTTGATATACAATTTGGTTAGAAGGGACCTGGGACAAGAGAAAAATGCTATTTTAGGGGGTGCTTAATAAATACTTCAGCTCTTCAATAATATTTTGGGACTAGTTTTTCAGCATCTTTGTTTACAGTTTATGTCAGTATAAGTATAAATTACAGAATAAATATATGATTTAGTATTTTTTGCATGAAATATTTTCAATTTAATGGGTGGGACAGAAAATGTCCCACAATTTTAGAATGGCCCTTAAATTTGTGTGTTTTTTTAATCTTAATAAGGGGGTGCACAAGCCAATATATTCCCTGTGCACTGCCCCGGTTTATCAAGAGGGTTTACCAGGGTAGGGGCCCCGATAGAAATGCTATTTTTTAAAATTTATTTTATTTTATTTTTGCTAATTTTGCCATGCCCAACATTTATTGGAGGGTTTGTTTTGGCGTATCAACTTTTTATTTGTTGAGGTGTACATCTGTCCCTCCTGCTTAATTTAATTGACTAAGAGTTGACATTTGACCTGATTAATGTTGGATGCGAGCCAGTAGAATCATATGGTGGACGAATGAATAAATAAGTGATGGCGGACGTTTGGAAATACGATAGCAGAGCCCAAAAAAGAAAAAAGGAAAGAAAAAGTGGGACGTGAAAATGAGGTTTTGAAAAAGACTCCTAAATTGACTGTTTTTTTGTTTTTTTTAAACAAAGTAGCGACACAGCTGGACAGACGGCAATTGTACAGTCAAAGCTAGATGTTTGTCAAACTGTTAGCATTGGAAATGCTAACACGGACGTACTGGTGGAGCCACTGTCAGAAGATCTGTCAGAGGACATCACTTTTCCGGCCACAGAAGCTCCAGGCCATCAAAGTTACAAAATACCCGTTGAAAGGGTTAATTCCTACAGCAATGATCCTGCTCTCTGGGGAAATGTCACTGATGCTGTCTGGGAATACTGGACCAAAAAAGGACCAGAGAGCTGCCAGAATAAGGATGCAGATTTCAGAGCATCTGAACATTCATACAAACCACAGAAACGCTTTTTCTCAAAGTGCCACTTCGATCGCAAACTTGCAGATGATGAGTCTGTTTCAAGTAAATGGCTTCTCTATTCTCCTTCCACTGGCTGTTTATATTGTTATGCCTGCCACATATACAGCGATGGCAACTGTCAATCATGCTTTGAAACCGGCTTTAGTGACTGGAAACATGCAACTGAGCGCATTCGAGACCACGAGAACAGTCCATCCATCCATCCATCCATCTTCTACCGCTTTTCCGGAGGTCCGGGTCGCGGAGGCAGCAGTTCAAGCAGAGAAGCCCAGACTTCCCTCTCCCCAGCCACCTGCTCCAGCTCTTCAGAGAGGATACCAAGGCGTTCCCAGACAAGCTGGGAGACATAGTCTCTCCAGCGATTCTACTCTGAGTCTCTCCCGGATGACTGAGCTCCTCACCCTATCTCTGAGGGTGAGTCCAGCAATCCTACGGAGAAAGCTCATTTCAGCCGCTTGTATCCGCGACCTTGTTCTTTCGGTCATTACCCAAAGCTCGTGACCATAGGTGATAGTAGGAATGTAGATTGACTGGTAAATCGACAGCTTTGCCTTAGAACTAAGTTCCCTCTTCACCACAACAGACCGGTACAATGTCCGCATCACTGCAGATGCTGCTCCGATCCGTCTGTCAATCTCTCGCTCCATTTTCCCGTGTCCCATATTCACTCGTGAATAAAACCCCAAGATACTTAAACTCCTCCACTTGGGGCAGGAGCCTGTCCCCAACCCAGAGAGGACAATCCGCCTTTTTCCGGCTGAGGACCATGGACTCGGACTTGGAGGTGCTGATTCTCATCCCAGCCGCTTCACACTCAGCAGCTAACCATCACAGCAAGAGCTGTAGGTCATTGTTGGATGAAGCCAACAGGACAACATCATCTGCAAACAACAGAGATGAGATCGTGTGGTCACCAAGCATGACACCCTCCATCCCCTGGCTGCGCCTAGAAATCCTGTCCATAAAAATTATGAACAGGATCGGTGACAAAGGGCAGCCCTGGCGGAGTCCAACTCTAACTGGGAATGAGTCCGACCGAGTGTTGGCAATATGAACCAAACTCTCACAACGGTCATACAGAGACCGAATAGCTCGTAACAACAAGCCCGATACCCCATACTCCCGAAGCACCCCCCACAAAAAACCACGAGGGACGCGGTCAAATGCCTTCTCCAAGTCCACAAAACATATGTAAACTGGTTGGGCAAACTCCCATGAACCCTCGAGAATTCTCGAGAGGATATAGAGCTGTTCCGATGTGCCACGGCCAGGACGAAAACCACATTGCTCCTCCTGAATCCGAGGTTCGACCAACGGCCAGACTCTCCTCTCCAGTACCTTGGCATAGACCTTCACAGGGAGGCTGAGGAGTGTGATCCCTCTAAAGTTGGAGCACACCCTCCGGTCCCCTTTTTTGAAGAGAGGAACCACCACCCCGGTTTGCCATGCCAAAGGCACTGCCTCCGACCTCCATGCAATGTTGCAGAGGCATGTCAACCATGACAGCCCTACAACATCCAGGGCCTTGAGGTACTCAGGGCAAATCTCGTCCACCCCCGGGGCCCGGCCACCAAGGAGATTTTTAACCACCTTGGCGACCTCAGCCCCCTGTGATAGGCAAATCATCCCCCTCATCCACAAACCCTGCTTCCTCTGTGGAAGGTGTATCAGTGGGATTGAGGAGATCCTCAAAGTATTCCTTCCACCGCCCGACGATATCCCCAGTTGAAGTTAACTGCGCCCCATCCGCACCACCCGAGCTGCACTCCGTTTGGCCTGCCGGTACACCTCAGCTGCTTCGGGAGTCCCACAAGCCAACCAAGCTTGATAGGACTCCTTCAGCTTAATGGCCCCCCTCACCACTGGTGTCCACCACTTGGTTCGGGGGTTGCCATCACGAGATGCACCGACCACCTTGTGGCCGCAGCTCTGGGCCACCGCTTCAACAACAGAGGTGGAGAACGTGGCCCATTCAGACTCCACGTCTCCAGACTCCCTCGGAATGTGGTCAAAGTTCTTCCGGAGGTGAGAGTTGAAGACCTCCCAGACAGGGGCCTCAGCCAGACATTCCCAGCACACCCTCACTATATGTTTGGGTCTACCAGGTCTGAATGGCTTCCTCCCCTGGCATCGGATCCAACTCACCACCAGATGGTGATCAGTTGACAGCTCTGCACCTCTCTTTACCCGAGTGTCCAAGACATACGGTCGCAAGTCTGATGACACGATAACAAAATCAATCATCGACCTGCGACCTAGGGTGTCCTGGTGCCAGGTGCACATATGGACACCCTTGTGCTTGAACATGGTGTTCGTTATGGACAAACTGTGGTTAGCACAGAAGTCCAGTAACTGAACACCACTCAGGTTCAGATCGGGCAGGCCGTTCCTCCCAATCACCCCCCTCCAGGTTTCACTGTCGTTGTCCACGTTCGCATTGAAGTCCCCCAGTAGGACAATGGAGTCTCCAAGAGGAGCACCCTCCAGCACCAGCACCCCAGTCACAGACTCCAAAAAGGGTGGGTACTCTGAAACATCATTTGGTGCATAGGCACAAATGATGGTCAGGACCCGTTTCCCAACCCGAAGGCGCAGGGAAGCAACCCTTTCATCCACAGGGGAAAACTCCAATATAGAGGTAGCAAGGTGGGGGGATACAAGAATACCCACCCCTGCTCGTCGCCTCTCTCCCGGGGCAACTCCAGAAAAGGCCAAGCTCCAGCCCCTCTCTGGGAGACTGGTTCCTGAACCAGAGCTGTGTGTTCACGAGCACAGTGAGCATCATAAAAAGGGAATTTTGACCTACAGTATGGCACCCTTGCATCCAGTAAAGGAAGAACAGACACTGAATTACAAAAACAGTTTGAGTTTGAATGTGGTTACTGGAATGAAGTTCTGAGAAGAGTGGTGGCTGTTGTCAACTTTTTGGCAGTGAGGGGGTTAGCAGTTCGTGGCTCCAGTGATATTTTTGGCAGAAGCAATAATGGTAACTACATGGACATTCTGGAAGTGGTAAGTGAGTTTGATCTGCTTTTGAAATCTCACATTGAGAAATATGGAAATGAAGGAAGATGGATCCCTTCATCTCTCATCTCTCCACAAAAACATGTGAGGAATGTGTTCAGCTGATGGAAGACTGTGTTTTGACAGAGATTGCCAGTGAAGTAAAAATGGCCAAATACTTTTCAGTCGGTGTTGATTCAACACCAGATGTCTCACATATGAATCAGCTGACATTCATTTCACGTTATGTCTCACCTGATGGACAAATTCAGGAACGCTTCCTAAAATTTCTGCCTTTTGAGAGCCACACAGGAGAAGCGTTACGCGAGCCTGTGCTGCATAACGAGTTGAATATTGAAAGAGTTGAATATTGACATCAGCAACTGCAGGGAACAGTGCTACAACAATGCTGCTAAAATGTCTGGGGCATATGGTCTTACAGGCCCATATAAAAGAGATCAATCCACTGGTTGAGTGGGTTCCCTGTGCTGCACATACTGTACATTGAATCTAGTTGGAGTCAACAGTGTGAGCTGATGTTTTGAGACTACAGATTTTTCCAGTTTGTGCAAAATATCTCTATCTTCTGCTCTAAGCAAACTACAAGGTGGAGAGTAGTGACTGCAGGACTCCAACCCAATGCACACAAGTGTATTGAAACTTTAAAGTCCCTCTGCAACACAAGATGGGCAGCAGCCACACAGGCATTATTTTTTCTTTTTTCTTTATTTAACCAGACAGGACAGATTAAGAACACATTCTTAATTACAACTGTGGCCTGGGGGGAAGAGGGAAGGGACAACTCACATTTATACCTCCCTAGTTGATGCTAGTTAACCTAACCTGCATGTTTTTGGCCCCTGTGGGAGGAAACCAGAGAAATGTAATTTCCCAGTTTGGGATCAATGAAGTGCATCTTTCTATCTATCTATCTATCTATCTATCTAAATCCCAGAGTAAACCCATGCAGACACGGGTAGAACATACAAACTCCACAAAGATCACCGGTGGTCAGGGGGGTGGGATCAAACGTGAGATCCCATGGCCAAGGGCGAGTTGCTGTGCTCCCAGAGTGTTAACCACTGCACCACCATGCTGCCATTATGCATGAATTATGCTAATATTCAAAATTCACTGAAGTGCATTGCTGATGATACTAATCATAATGTTGAAAGTAGAAATGAAGCGAAGTCTCTCTTTAAAAAAAATGGACAAGCTTGAAATTGCTTTCCTGTGCAAAATGTGGCACTGTATTCTCCAGCACTTGAAAAGGCAAGTGTTGCACTGCAGGCTGTGGATCTGGACCTGTGTAATGCTGTGGATGTTGTTAAATCCTTGAGGGAATACATTGCAAACTTGTGGAATGAGTTTGAAACATTTGAGGCCGAAGCTAAAATGATGTCTCCAACAGTTTCACATGTCTACAAAGAGACCAGCCAAAGACAAAGAAAGCACAAAACATTACCTGAAGAACCTAGAACTGCTTTGGCGGAAGCTAATGGGGCTCCTAAAAAATAAACAATAAACCTGCAGCTCCTGAGGCTATATTGTCAGCCAGGGAAAACTTCTCTGCAAATGTTGTTTTGGTTGTTGTGGACAGGCTGCTTGCAGAAATTGACCGCAGGTATGCTTCATATGATGAACTTAATAACACCTTTGGTGTTTTAAGCAACATATCTGCTGTCTCCATACAACACCTACGTGAGAGAATGTTTGATCTTCAGAGTAGCTATTCAGCTGACCTGGAGCTGGATTTTGTGGAGGAGATATTGCTTTTCAGAGAGCTCATAAGTAAAAAAAGGCATTTCATCTGCCCCTCTCCTTTTGCAATTTTTGAGAGAGAAAAACTTGTAGGACATCTTTCCAAATGTGGACACTGTTTACAGGCTGTATATGACATTGCCTGTAACAAATGCAAGTGGTGAGTGATCCTTTCCTAAACTCAAACTGGTGAAGAACAGTCTCAGACCCACAATGGGACAGGACAGACATTTGACTCCGATGTCAATTGAAAGTGATCTGGATCGAAAATTGGACTTTAGTGATCTGATCAAGGACTTTGCTGCATTGATGGTGTTTTTGGTCTGTAAGCAAACAGCACTGATGTAGAGACTGATGAATGGCATTTACATTAATGCTTTAAAAAGATTGCTGCTTTATTCTCTGGATGTGTTTTTTCTATGTTATAGATTCACTCCCCAAATGCATAGTTAAAGGGGCCATTGACTGCACTTTTTCCACATTTTAACAGCTCATACATGTACTAATGAAATGTTTGTGACATATTTTGTTCATATTTTCAGTATTTTTTTTAATTATTGAAGCAAATTTATTTATTATTGGGCTGCATGGCGCAGTGGTTTAGCACTGTGGCAGCACAGTTTACCCTCGGCCGGGGGATTGCGGGGATCGTGAGATCGTGGGTTCGATCCCAGCCCCCGGCCAACAGTGAGCTGTGTGGAGTTTGCATGTTCTCCCCGTGTTGCGTGGGTTTACTCCGGGATTTCTCCGGTTTCCTCCCGCATACCAAAAACATGTAGGTTTAGGGCGCTCGCGCATGCAGCGACCGGCAGCCGGTGGCTTGTCACCAGACTGCAAACCAAATCTACCTACGGGTACAAATAAGTAACAAAAAAAAAAAAAAAATTAAAAAAAAAAAATTGTTTTTGTTTTTTTTATTTTTCCTGGCTTTCTTTAAACGCTCTGATTTAAAGCCTGTCACTTTAAGAACCATCCTTCACCATTTCAACTCCACCTTCCCTCTTACATCAGTTAGCCATTATAGCTGACTAGCTTCTAGCCTCCCAGCTTGGTTGAGCAGCGCTCTGGTTCACTGATCCACAGTCAATGGTGTATCTCGTGTCAGTCCGGTCTATCTCCCAATAATTTTGCTGTGATTCCACAACAAATCGCTAGCACCGTGCTAACACCGCGTACTGGATGATCGTCAAAACCCGAGCCAAGCTACCGAGCCAAGGGATCTCAAAGGGCAGAGTGGCTCTGTGGGACTCCACTCTGCCCTTACACCCAGTTGAAAGCTGGAGCGACTATGCTGCCCATGAGAGCAGAGCGGATCCATGGATGACGATGTGGTTGCTGGGCGTTAGAGCCAGCAGCATCTGGCCCCAGGACATATTGACTGAAGGGAGTCGGAGGCTTCATTGTGATTCCAATGCTAATCTAACCGGTGCTGCTCATAGAGGCCGTACTAAACGTCACAACTTTGCACAACAGAGATCGTCCCCTCCAATACACAACTAAGACAATTACAATTATTATCGAGGGTGGCAACAACACTGTTCATTCAAATGTGAAATATACTGTCTGGGCCCATATTTATATTTTGCCAGGTAATTTAACAAACTAATGCTGTTGATACCATCTAGCTGCAATGCTCCTGCACTGTGTGTATAACTGTACACCTATGTATATTTATTTAGTACTTTGGCTAACCAAGTCTTATCTTATTATCTTATTTGCTATTGCTCTGAGTGCTGCTACCCCTGTGCTACTGCAATCCTGAAATTTCCCCATCGTGAGACTAATAAAGCCTCCCTTACCTTATTCCGCGGCCGACTGCCTGTACTGGCTTGTGGCTCACATGGCCAGCTAAAGGCTAAAGGTAGCCTACTAGCCCTGAGCTATTAGCCCATGAGCTAACACTGGTTCCAGGATGCTAGCTGTAAGCGTAGCTTATATTGTTATTTTCTTTAGATCTTAGTCACCCTAATAGCCATTCCTCTAATCACCTGGTTCAGTGGTGTGCCTTGTGTCACTGCAGCCCATCTCTCAGTGGTTTCGTCCCGATTCCGCGGTGGATCGTACGTACTGGTGTTATGCCGAGAACTCCCCTGCTAATCCAGGGGAGCTCTTGGTATAACACCAGCCAGTAGCCCTGATCCCGGTCCATAAAAGCAACCGGTGTGCTGAGTCGGGCAATCCGCTGTGGAATCATGATGAAACCATTCAGAGATTGGACGGAGTGAACCTGTTGGTAACAGGGATGGCTATTAGGACGACTAAGATCTGAAGAAAATAACAATATAAGCCATGCTTAGTCAGCATCCTGGTACCTGTGTTAACTTGTGGGTTAATAGCTCAGGGGCTAATAGGCTACCTTTAGCCACCGCTTCGATCTACATGACGGACAGCTAGGCGGGCCAATAATAGAGCAGTGGGTGGGTCATTAGGACGGCACTGGGTGGGCTTTTTCAAGACTTGACATTGGAAGCTTACCTGGAAGTGTCAAAAAAAAGTCTTTGGGAGATTCTCTGACAGAAAAACGAGATAAAGACAGTGTGCTTTTTTCAGATCTTTGACTGTATGGGAAATTTTTTGGCTAATTATGTGACCACTTAACACATTTGAGACAAAAACCTACAAACACACTGTTCTGCCCACAGTAAAAGTGTGTTTCATAAAAGGTTAAAAATGGTTCATAATAAGTTCATCTGTAATAATTCATGCCAAAAAACGGTCATTGGGTTAAAAGTAATTTCTATACAGTCAGTATTGGTTTACCTGTATTTTATTTTGAAGGCGTAGTCAGCAGTCGCAATGCATTATGGGTAGCAGAAGCAGTAGTCATGGAGAAAAAAACGTGGTACAAAAAAAAAAGGAAAACCTGCCTGTGAATGTCCAAGATGCTCCTCCTGTGTGCTAAATCTTTTTTTTACACCCTCAAAAGCAATGGCTGTGAGTTTAAGAAGCGTTTTGTTAACTTTATAAGTTTTAGAAGATGTGGTTTTGAGATCGTTATGTAAATATGTTGTTAGCAGGAATTAGCGTTATCCCAGGAGCTTACTAGCTTGCCTTAGACTTAGAGCAATGTGTATTAGCATAGTAATGCTGCTATTAACGATCAAATTAGCATATGAAAAGCTAGCGAAAATGTCTTGCTTGCCTTTAGTAACAGCTAAGGTTAACTTCTGCACAAGTTTTCTGGCACTAGCTATTTTCTGGTGCATTTATTTTTCACTTGACAAAGAGCTAAAACACATTTTATTTTCTGTTTATGTTTTTCAGTTTCACTCTGAAAAATATAAACAGAAAATAAAACCACTCCGCCACCGTGCCGCCCTAAACTATAATTAGCCTTCCCCAGTGAAATCATTGGGGAAGGCTAATTATAGTTTAGCCTTCCCCAATGATTTAACAGAACTGAAATTGCTAAAACATTTCTGTGAATCAATCTCGCTCATATTAAATTTGGACTTCACCAGGAAGTCTGAGGCAGTGCAGTGGGTGGTTAGCACTGCAGCAGCACAGCAACTCACCCTTGGCCGGGGGATCCTGGGTTCGATCCCAGCCCCCGACCAACAGTGATCTGTGTGAAGTTTGCATGTTCTCCCCGTGTCTGCGTGGGTTTACTCCGGGATTTCTCCGGTTTCCTCTCACATGCCAAAAACATGCAAGTTAGGTTAATTGGCATCAAACTGGGGATTCTAAATTGTCCTTAGGTATGACTGTGAGAGTGAATGGTTGTCTGTCTCTCTGTGTTGGCCCTGCGATGGACTGGCGATCTGTCCAGGGTGTACCCTGCCTCTCGCCCAATGATACTGGGATAGGCTCCAGTCCCCCCGCGACCCGAAAAGGATTAAGCGGAAGAAGATGGATGGATGGAGTTTCACTCGAGCTTTTCATCAAGCTTTTCAGCCACAATTGTAAAGAATTGTAAGCTGTCAAGAAGACTGTAATAAAGGAGCAAGACGCTCAGTTTCCTGGCTCATGAAAAACGAGTCTGGCTTGCTGCTGAGCTGCATTCACATACATAGTGTATACAACACATAGTGATAACAGTAGACACACCATTTTTCAATCAATGACTCCTTTAAACAAACAAATTCTACAAAATTGCATTTTGTAGCTGAAAGCTATACAACATATTTGCAGTAATTTCAACTTGAGGATCTTGTTTTTAAATTGTTCTTTAGTCAGTACTGCAGAGGTGGTAATTTTTATTTTGTGTAATGTTCAGTAATTGATGCTAATGTGTGCATGGTGTTTAAGGCAAAGCATTGTTTTTCTGTTTTATGCTGTAATTCCAGCTTAGTTCAGCTGTTACCATGTTCTGAGGTTTCCCAACTCAAAGGTGCAGGGAAACTACCCTTTCATCCACCGGGGAGAGCTTTAATGTCGAGGCAGCAAGGCAGGGAGATACAAGAATACACACCCCTGCCCACCGCCTCTCACCCGGGGCAATTCCAGAGAAGGCCAAGCTTCAGTCCCTCTCCAGGAAACTGGTTCCAGAACCGGAGCTGTGCATTGAGGTGAGCCCAACTATATCTAGCTGGTATCGCTCAACCTCGTGCACCAGCTCCAGCTCCTTCCCCACCAGAGAGATGACATTCCACGTCCCAAAAGCCCGTTTTGAAAGCCGTGGATCAGACCGCAAAGGTCTCTGCCTTCACCTGCCACCTCAGCCGCATAGCACCGGACCCCCATGGTCCCTCCTGCAGGCGGTGAGCCCACTGGAGGGCAGGCCCATGTAACTCATTTGGGCTGAGCCTGGCCAGGTCCCATGGGCAGAAACCCAGCCACCAGGCGCTAGCCATCGAGCCCCTCCCCCATGCCTGGATCCAGGATGGGGCCCCGGTAACCCCATACCGGGTGGGGTACATTGAATCCTTGATTTTTTTTTATTTATCATGGAAGTCTGTTGGATGACTACTTTAATAATCAGATAAGCCTAGAAATACAGTTATAAACGGTTTATTACCGTGCATGTAAACATAGCTATTTTGCATATCATACTCATAAATTATATGTGGGAGGGCCCCAAAAAATTGCTCTAGCCCAGGGGCCCCCAACCGCCTCAATCCGGCCCTGCCTGTGCTGGTCCCTAGCCTGGATAAAATGGGCAGGGTTGCGATATAAGGTGATGATATGCTGTGGCGACCCTGAAAGGAAGCAGTCAAAAGACAAAAAAAAAAAACAAAACAAAACAAAAAACATAATAAATGTATAATTTAGTATTTTTTGCATTAATTATTTTCAATTTAATGGGTGGGACAGAAAATGTCCTGCAATTCTGGAATGGCCCTTAAATTTGTGTTTTTTTATCTTAATATTTGTCATTGGCTTGTGATAGAAATTCATCATATTATCATAACACTTTGTCTGTTCATTCTGTCCCTTGTAGTTTATCAACATATGATAATCATAAATGACTTCACATTCAGTACTTTTTCTCCCAACTATGTTATGATTGCATGAGACATAGAGCCTGCAGCTGCACCAGCAATAGCCTTGAAGAGACTGTGACTTACAGCTTTCTTAAAACAAATCCTTATTTGTTGTTTGTCTTACTGCTTAAGTTCCGCAGCACTCTGCTAGAACTTTGAACTTCTATCTATACCGCCTGTATGCAGTGTTGTGACATTTTCCTCTTGGTCAAGAAATAAATCCTCAAAAGGCATCAGTGACTCCAGTAATTTTACAGCCGTGGACAAAATTGTTGGTACCCCTCTTTTAATGAAAGAAAAATCCACAATGGTCACACAAATAACTTGAATCTGACAAAAGTGGTAATAAATAAAAATTCTATGAAAATTAACCAATGAAAATCAGACAATGTTTTTGAATTGTGCTGATTCTCATCCCAGCTGCTTCACACTCAGTGGCAAGCCGTCCCAGCAAGGCCTTTTGGTCAATGGTCGATGAAGCCAACAGCACAACATCATCTGCAAACAGAAGAGATGAGATCCTGTGGTAACCGAGCATGACACCCTCCGATCCTTGGCTGCACCTAGAAATCCTGTCCATAAAAATTATGAACAGGATCGGTGACAAAGGGCAGCCCTGGTGGAGTCCAACTCTCACTGGAAATGAGTTTCACTGGGCGTTGGCAATACAAACCAAACTCTTGCAATGGTCGTAGAGGGACCAGATAGCTCGAAACAACGAGCCCGATACCCCATACTTCCGAAGCACCCCCCACAAGACAGCATGAGGGACGTGGTCAAATGCTTTCTCCAAGTCCACAAAGCACATTTGGACTGGTTGGGCAAACTCTCACAAACACTCAAGGATTCTCAAGAGGGTAAAGAGTTGGTGCGATGTGCCACGTCAGTTACAGTAAGTTAATCCTTTCCACGACATGTGGGACACCATGTGGTGTATGGGGCGGCACCTATCTCCATTTCACTGACCCTAGGCCACACAGTTACTGTGAGTAGTGAAAGCTGCAGGTGGGGGTCAGTCCTCTGGTAGCTCTGTGCGTTAACTTTCCTTTCCCCTTTTCTATTATGCTGCGCACTAAGCTACAAGGCGGAAAGCACCATTTTTATATGGTCTTTGGTATGACCTAGCCAGGATTTGAACCCACAGCCTCTCGGTTGTGGGGTGGATGCTCTGCCAACTAGGCAACCACTCCAGTCCGATATGCCATGGCCAGGATGAAAACCACATTGCTCCTCCTGAATCCGAGGTTCGACCAGCTTTCGGACTCTCCTCCCCAGTACCCTAGCATAGACCTTCCCAGTGAGGCTGAGGAGTGTGATCCCCCTAAAGATGGAACACACCCTCCGGCCCCCCTTTTTAAAAAGAGGAACCACCACCCTGGTTTGCCATGCCAAAGGCACTGTCCCTGGCCTCCACGCAACAGTGCAGAGGAGTGTTAACCATGATAGCTCTACAGCATCCAGGGCCTTGAGGTAGTCAGGGCAAATCTCGTCCACCCCCGGGGCCCAGCCTCCAAAGAGTTTTTTTAACCACTTCGGCGACCTCAGTTCCTGTTGTTCCCCTCATCCTCAAGCCCTGTGTCCTCTGTGGAAGGCATGTCAGTGGGATTGAGGAGATCCTCGACGTATTCCTTCCACCACCCAATGATATCCCCAGTCGAAGTCAGCGGCACCCCATCTGCACCATACACAATGTGGACAGAGAGCTGCTTCCCCCTCCTGAGTCACCGGACAGTTTGCCAGAATCTCTTTGAGGCCAACCAAAAGTCTTGTTCCATGACCTCACTGAACTCCTCCCACACCCAAGTTTTTGCTTCAGCAACCATCCGAGCTGCACTCCATTTGGCTTGCCGGTACACCTCAACTGCTTCAGTAGCCCCACAAGCCAACCAGGCTCGATAGGATTCCTTCTTCAGCTTGATGGCCCGCTCACCACTGGTGTCCACCACTTGGTTTGGGGGCGTTTGGATCTCTGCGGTTGAAGAAATTTTTTTTTTCCAACCATTTGGATCCCTGTGGTTGAAAAATAAACCACATTTGGTCAAATTTGACCACTCTGAACTTTGTGCCTATGAACTTTTCAGCCCCCCCCCCCCCCGGTCCCTCATAACTTGAGCATTGTTGATTGGTTTTGGTGCCTTTAATTTTGAACTTGCTCATTTTTGTTGTAGACACAATTTAGGCTTATCACTCAAATAAATTTCCGATCTTGACATGTACAGTCATGTGAAAAAATTAGGACACCCCATTAAATATTCAGTTCTTAATAAATGTTCACATAGCTATGTCTAACCTTGTTTTTGCTTTTATATGCATTTTTTAACATTTATTTTAGCCATTTTAAGTGGGAATGAATGTGCGGGTGTCCTAATTTATTCCTCACTATTTGTTTAGAATTACATCTTACAGAAAATTTGAAAAAAGTCTTTAATTCATTTTTAATTGTTTAGTTGTATTACATGAATCTCCCAGTATTTTTAACATTGATATTAAATATCCATATGTCCAGATATGTTGAAAAATACACAGGCTTATACAGAGTGTCCTAATTTTTTCACATGACAATATTTGTTCACTGCTGTTGACCTGGGATTTAATGATAAGGCTAAGCGTGGTATCCGACGATGCAGCAAATGCTCACAAACATGGTGATTTTTGGATTTGCCAGCTTTTCTGACAAATGTTGGCAAAAATCAAGTGAGAATCAAGCCTGTATCTCATGGAGCCACGAATGCAGAGGAATGCACTTTTTGAGTTTCGCCAAGGTTTGTAAAAGGTTGCAAAACAGTTCATAGATAATTTTTAAGATCACCAACAGTTTTGTCATAAAGGGTCTTAAACAATTGCTAGTGTTCACTACTATAGATAAACCGAAAGGAACTTTAGCAACACATTACAACTATTTGCAAATATGTTACAGCCATTTGCAAATGCTTACAACTATTTTGCGACTGTGGAAAAATACCAGAAAGTGTTCAGAATTTTTTGGTGACAAGAAAAACTGGTGGAGAACTGTTTGGCAACCTTTTACAAACCCTGGCAAAATCCAAAAAGTGTGACATTCATGAACATTCCTTGCCATTTGCTGCTCTGTGAGATACAAGGGTAAGGCTGGGTAATATATCGAGTTTTGAGGACATTTCCAGATTGTTACCATCTGAGGTACAGGATGGACCATATCTCATTTGTTGAGATAACTACCTGCATGGCCTGATGCTGCAGAGTCTGAAAAAAGTCTCTGCTGTCACAAGCAAACATTCAAAATAAAAGTATGTAGCTAGTCTGAGCAAACAATCAAAATAAGAGCGAGTGGGTAATCAGATGATTGTCTTGTTGTCTTAGTCACATGAAAAGGAAAAATAAAACAATGAATTCTACCTATGGCAGCTGGTACTGGACCTAAATGACCCATCCGATTACTTGTCAAGATATGCAACAGTTATACTGTAATATCATTTTTGACACATATGGCCCAGTCCTAGACTGGAATTATATTTAGACTTAGAGAGACTTGATTGTTATTCAACTAAACAGTACACCAAGTGCACTTATGAGATTCCATTGCATTCGTCTCAGGGTAGTAGAAACAAGGAGTCTATGCAACCACAGCCGAGTGAGGCGCCATGATGGTTTCCAGCAAAATTAGGCAATAGGCACAGAAATTTTTAATTGGACTTGTTTGCCTTAACTTGAAACTTGCTGATGGAACCTTTTAGTCTTGAAGCAGGACTGTCCACTGGCTCTGATACAAACTCAGGTTTTATTTGCTGAAGTTGTTTTGTCTTTGGTTTTTTACTTTAGTCCTTTAGTTTGGACTAGTCTTGACCAAATGACTCAGATTAATCACCAGTTCACAGCAGTTTGGCAAAACCAGAACAAAAATGCATGTGGCTTCTGAATAATGGAAGAACTTTACATCTGTTGTTTTCCAGACTTGAGTAAAGTCAGTGGGGTTGACCTCCGACTTGACGAACAGGTGTGACAGACCAATCCAGCCACGGGCTTGCAGTAGCTGAACCTGCAGTAATAATTGGTCATTACTCCTTATTGCATATTTCCACTACTCTGGGACCAGCCATCTGTTGCCATGGAGATAGATAGTGTCTGTGTAACCATGGAAACAACAGGAGGCACTCTGAGCTGACTTTATTATTTACATGTGGTGATGAGTATCTGTGTGTGTGTAGTAGAGGTCTAAGGTCACAGAAACAGAGGCAACAGATATTTTCAGATTATCATTTTCATATTCACAAGCAGCTGTGCAGCTTCCACAGTGAGGAGGAGGGCGGGTCCCCATCTGTCCCACGATTCTGTCCTCTAGAGGCTCCCGTGTGACACCCTAATGCGGGGCTTACCTGGGCTCAGATAAGGCAATCATCCGATTCACTGAAAGGCTGTTTGAGACATTCACGAGGAACTTCAAAGTATCTCATATTCATTGATCTCCGGTCCCTTGCCAAAATAAAACATTTATTTATATTTTTTAATCATCTTTATCTTAACGCTTTTTATTTGTTGCTGGAGTTCACAGTAGACTGATATGATCTGCTGTAGTAATGCATGTTGATGTAAAAGTCAGAATGATGTATATGTCAGAATAAAGTCATCATTTCCTTAGGACATTATATAACAAACAGTCTCTCTGATGATGAGCACATTCATGGGCAGGCATGTAAATTGTATGCACAAGCTAATATGTTGGTTCTTAAATGTAATATGTGTACTGTGCCCATAATGACGTCTCTTTTTAAAAATCCTCTGGATCCAGATGGAGGACGGATGGAGGACTCTAGGGGATCTCTGGGTGGCCCAAGTCATTGTTGGATTTGTATATGGTTTTTCCTGGCAGAATATTTTCCTGTCCGATCCCTAATTTTTTGGTTATGTTTAAGTTAATTTTCTCCTAATAAAACCACTTTCTTTTAGCAATTCTCCACTTGGGTTCCCTTCATTTGTCACGATCCCTGAGCTGGACAATAAAAAACTGGGGGCTTGTCCAACTTATATTTTGTCTTTGGTAATTGGTTGACATTGCTGAAACAAGAACTGGTCAGGTACTTCCTTGTTAGTGTTTGAACCAGTTTGTTTAAGGTAGAATCAGTTGATAACTTATTCCTTATATTTTATTAAGAAAGTGTTTCATAAAGGTGGGTTCACGCTATGATGTTTGGACCGACTTTTACTGACGTTTTGGCAAATGTCTGGCTCTGCTGGCAAAAGTTAATGATAGTTGGTGTTTGTAGGCAAACACTGGTGAAAGTTGTATTCTATGAAAATTTTCAGCTTGCTGAAAATTTGTCAACATTTCAAAATAAACGGTGAAAGTTGTGCTCAGTTTGTAAAAGTTCCTGAGCACTGGGCTAAGTTATACAGCATTTACCTAAGTCAGCCTAAGTGAAAGCTGGGTTCATACTGTAGTGTTTGGACTGACTTTTACAGACGTTTTGAAAAATCTGAGAAATTAGTCCAAACATCAGTGAAATCACGTTTGTGAGCAGGTTTTTTTTTTTTTAAATCCAGCGCACAGCAACTTTTATGAACTTTTGCTAGCATTTGCCAGTGTTGTATTCAGTGTTGACAAACTTTTGCCAACTCAGGTTAGTGTATGTGTAGCTGTTGCCAATTTAGGTTAACTTAAGCAAACAAATACTCAGCGCAGGTCAGATGACATCAGCATCAGGCGACGCTCATATAAAGGTCAGCATTTATGGAGGCTTCCTGCCATTCTGGACCTGCTTCTGGAGTGAACACATCTCCCTTGGGCATACGTTTCAGTATTTATTTTCATTTTATATTCATATGTAGTTACTTTTGCAAGACCTTTTACCCTGTTTGTTCATTCATTCATTCATTCATTCATTCCTCTAAAAAACAATACAATAATGCCTATAGATTCCAACCGTAAGTCCGCAATTAAAATGTGAATGTGGATGGAATGAAAAAAACTAGTGTATCATAGAAATAAAATGATGGGTAATTATATTTTGACTGTTACAACTCTCTCCATTAAAGTAGCATCATGTCATTTACTTTTTGACACGACATCAGTGCTGTTTGATTCCCCACAATGGAAGCTGAACCAATATGATCCAGAACCAGAATGATTACTCACAGAGCAGAAAATTAAGAACAGTAAATTTCTCAGTGAGGAGATTTTTTTTTCTTTTGGGCTCTTACATTTTTGGGAGATCATATATATATATATATATATATATATATATATATATATACTGTATATATATGTGTGTGTGTGTGTGTGTATATCACCCCCCCCCCCCCCACCACCGGTATTTTTTTTAAGTTCCTCTACAGTTTCTGTAAAGTTAAATTTGAAAATATGTTGAAGGTTCTTAGTCTAAGCCCTAAATAGGTGAAACATTCCTTCATCACTCTAAGAGGCAGTTTTGTCAAGAAGTCATCAGTGAGTTGGTCTGTTAAGGGCATGAATTCACTCTTTCCCCAGTTTGTAGCCATAAACCTATACTATATGCCTGACCTGACTTATTTGGTTTGCTTGGTATTGGATAACCATGAAAACCGGTACTACTGGTCTCATGGGTGGGGCCGTCGGCGAACCAACTGGCAACCCCGCCCTTCCGAGAGCGTGGAGGGTGAAACTGGGCATCCTGCCAGAACTAAAAACAATATCTGTCACAGGTCTGTGGTGGACCACTCCCAGTTACACGGGGTGAGACTGGACATCCTGGCAGATGAGCACATCTGTCGCAAGGTCTGTAGTGGACTTTTTGCCAGTCGGTGCATCGTGACATGCACGAAACAAAGAGCAGAGATAAACAAACCTATCATTTGGTCAGTCACTACAACAGATACAGGAGTCAGTTTGTCTTGGCCTGTCCTTGCCACTGGCAATATATATATATAATCAAACAAATTTAAATATTAAACAAAGATAACACAAGTAAACTTTTTTGGAGTCTGTGACTGGGGTGCTGGAGGGTGCTCCTCCTGGAGACTCCATTGTCCTACTGGGGGACTTCAATGCGCACGTGGGCAACGACAGTGAAACCTGGAGGGGGGTGATTGGGAGGAACGGCCTGCCCGATCTGAACCCGAGTGGTGTTCAGTTATTGGACTTCTGTGCTAACCACAGTCTGTCTATAACGAACACCATGTTCAAGCATAAGGGTGTCCATATGTGCACCTGGCACCAGGACACCCTAGGCCGCAGGTCGATGATCGATTTTGTTATCGTATCATCAGACCTGCGACCGTATGTCTTGGACACCCGAGTAAAGAGAGGTGCAGAGCTGTCAACTGATCACCACCTGGTGGTGAGTTGGATCCGATGGCAGGGGAGGAAGCCATTCAGACCTGGTAGACCCAAACGTATAGTGAGGGTGTGCTGGGAGCGTCTGGCTGAGGCCCCTGTCCGGGAGGTCTTCAACTCCCACCTCCGGAAGAACTTCAACCACATTCCGAGGGAGTCTGGAGACATGGAGTCTGAATGGGCCATGTTCTCCACCTCTGTTGTTGAAGCGGCAGCCCAGAGCTGCGGCCGCAAGGTGGTCGGTGCATCTCGTGGTGGCAACCCCCGAACCAAGTGGTGGACACCAGTGGTGAGGGGGGCCATTAAGCTGAAGAAGGAGTCCTATCAAGCTTGGTTGGCTTGTGGGACTCCCGAAGCAGCTGAGGTGTACCGGCAGGCCAAGCGGAGTGCAGCTCGGGTGGTTGCTGAAGCAAAAACCCGGGTATGGGAGGAGTTCGGTGAGGCCATGGAACAAGACTTTCGGTCGGCTTCAAAGAGATTCTGGCAAACTGTTCGGCGGCTCAGGAGGGGAAAGCAGCTCCCCGTCCACACTGTGTATGGTGCGGATGGGACACTGTTGACTTCAACTGGGGATATCGTCGGGCGGTGGAAGGAATACTTCGAGGATCTCCTCAATCCCACTGATACGCCTTCCACAGAGGAAGCAGGGTTTGGGGACGAGGGGGATGACTCGCCTATCACAGGGGCTGAGGTCGCCAAGGTGGTTAAAAATCTCCTTGGTGGCCGGGCCCCGGGGGTGGACGAGATTCGCCCCGAGTACCTCAAGGCCCTGGATGTTGTTGGGTTGTCATGGTTGACACGCCTCTGCAACATTGCGTGGAGGTCGGGGGCAGTGCCTTTGGCATGGCAAACCGGGGTGGTGGTTCCTCTCTTCAAAAAAGGGGACCGGAGGGTGTGCTCCAACTTTAGAGGGATCACACTCCTCAGCCTCCCTGGGAAGGTTTATGCCAAGGTATTGGAGAGGAGAGTCCGGCCGTTGGTCGAACCTCGGATTCAGGAGGAGCAATGTGGTTTTCGTCCTGGCCGTGGCACATCGGACCAGCTCTTTACCCTCTCGAGAATTCTTGAGGGTTCGTGGGAGTTTGCCCAACCAGTTTACATGTGTTTTGTG
Organism: Pholidichthys leucotaenia; assembly: GCA_020510985.1. Lineage (NCBI taxonomy): Eukaryota > Metazoa > Chordata > Actinopteri > Cichliformes > Pholidichthyidae > Pholidichthys > Pholidichthys leucotaenia. Next base: position 313,356,188 of record CM035836.1, read on the forward strand.
GACTTGGAGAAGGCATTTGACCGCGTCCCTCGTGGATTTTTGTGGGGGGTGCTTCGGGAGTATGGGGTATCGGGCTTGTTGTTACGAGCTATTCGGTCTCTGTACGACCGTTGTGAGAGTTTAGTTCGCATTGCCAACACTCGGTCGGAGTCATTCCCAGTGAGAGTTGGACTCCGCCAGGGCTGCCCTTTGTCACCGGTCCTGTTCATAATTTTTATGGACAGGATTTCTAGGCGCAGCCAGGGAATGGAGGGTGTCATGCTTGGTGACCACAGGATCTCATCTCTGTTGTTTGCAGATGATGTTGTCCTGTTGGCTTCATCCAGCAATGACCTACAGCTCTTGCTGGGACGGTTTGCCGCTGAGTGTGAAGCGGCTGGGATGAGAATCAGCACCTCCAAGTCCGAGTCCATGGTCCTCAGCCGGAAAAAGGTGGATTGTCCTCTCCGGGTTGGGGACAGGCTCCTGCCCCAAGTGGAGGAGTTTAAGTATCTTGGGGTCTTGTTCACGAGTGAGGGGAAAATGGAGCGAGAGATCGACAGACGGATTGGAGCAGCATCTGCAGTGATGCGGACGTTGTACCGGTCTGTTGTGGTGAAGAGGGAGCTTAGTTCTAAGGCAAAGCTGTCGATTTACCAGTCAATCTACGTTCCTACTCTCACCTATGGTCACGAGCTTTGGGTAATGACCGAAAGAACGAGATCGCGGATACAAGCGGCTGAAATGAGCTTTCTCCGTAGGATTGCTGGACTCACCCTCAGAGATAGGGTGAGGAGCTCAGTCATCCGGGAGAGGCTCAGAGTAGAACCGCTGCTCCTCCACATTGAAAGGAGTCAGTTGAGGTGGTATGGGCATCTGATTAGGATGCCTCCTGGACGCCTCCCACTTGAGGTGTTTCAGGCACGTCCCACTGGGAGGAGACCCCGGGGCAGACCCAGGACTCGGTGGAGAGACTATGTCTCCCAGCTAGTCTGGGAACGCCTTGGTATCCCCTCTGAAGAGCTGGAGCAGGTGGCTGGGGAGAGGGAAGTCTGGGCTTCTCTGCTTGAACTGCTGCCTCCGCGACCCGGACCTCCGGAAAAGCGGTAGAAGATGGATGGATGGATGGATGGAACACAAGTAAACACAAAATGCAGTTTTTAAATGAAGGTGGGGTTTTTTATTATTAAGGGTAAAAAAAATCTAAACCTACATGGCCCTGTGTGAAAAACTGATTACCCCCACCACCACCACCGTTTAACATGAATTAACTGTGGTTTATCACATCTTTGGAAAGCTGAGTTCAATTTATCTAGCCACACCAAGGCTTGATTACTGCCACACCTGTTCTCAATCAAGAAATCACTTAAATAGGACCTGCCTGACAAAGTGAAGTCGACCAAAAGATCCTCAAAAGGTCAACATTATGCTGCAATCCAAAGAAATTCAGGAACAAATGAGAAACAAAGTAATTGAGATCTGTCAGTCTGGAAAAGGCTATAAAGCCATTTTTAAAGTTTTGGGAGTCCAGCAAACCACAGTGAGAGCCATTATCCACAAATGGCGAAAACATGGAACAGTGGTGAACCTTCCCAGAAGTGGCCAACCGACCACAATTACCCCAAGAGCACAGCGACGACTCATCCAAGAGGTCACAAAAGACACCACAACAACATCCAAAGAACTGTAGGCCTCACTTGCCTCAGTTAAGGTCAGTGTTCATGACTCCACCATAAGAAAGAGACTGGGCAAAAATGGCCTGCATGCCATTTTGTTCCAAGACAAAAACCACTGCTGAGCAAAAAGAATATAAAGGCTCATCTCAGTTTTGTCAGAAAACATCTTGATGATTCTCAAAACTTTTGGGAAAATACTCTGTGGACTGAGGAGACAAAAGTTGAACTTTTTGGAAGGTGTATGTCTCGTTACATCCGGGGTAAAAGTAACGCAGCGTTTCAGAAAAGGAACATCAGTTACCAACAGTAAAATATGGTGGTCGTTGTGTGATGGTCTGAGGCTGTTTTGCTGCTTCAGAACCTGGAAGACTTGCTGTGGTAAATGGAACCATGAATTCTGCTGTCTACCAAAAAATCCTGAAGGAGAATGTCTGGCCATCTGTTCGTGACCTCAAGCTGAAGCACACTTGGGGTCTGCAGCAGGACAATGATCCAAAACACACCAGCAAGTCCACCTCTGAATGGCTTAAGAAAAACAAAATGAAGACTTTGGAGTGGCCTAGTCAAAGTCCTGACCTGAATCTGATTGAGATGCTGTGGCATGACCTTAAGAAGGTGGTTCATGCTCCCTCCAAAGTCGCTGGATTACAACAATTCTGCAAAGATGAGTGGGCCAACATTCCTCCGCAGCGCTGTAAAAGACTCATTGCCTCTTTTCACAAATGCTTGATTGCGATAACAGACATAAGATAAGGCTTTACTAGTCCCACAATGGGGAAATTCCAGGATTGCAACAGCACAGGGATAGCAACACTCAGAGCAATAATTAAGAAGATAAGAAAATAAGAGCAGTGAATATACATACAGTATGTACACATAAATATATAAATATATATACACAGTGTGGAGCATTGTAGCTAGATGGAATAAACAGCATAACCGTCTATTTAGTTGCCCTTCATGGTATGAATATGTACCCATACATATTGTCACCCTCCGTAGCGACTGATATTGTACTAGTTGTATATTGGAGGGGTCCATTTGTGTAAGTCTATTGTGTCTTTTGCATTCAATACTATTAGGTCGTCACGTTTTTTTTTTTTGCTATCTTTGCGAGCAGCCCTGCTTAGATTATACAGTCTGACAGCCGTAGGTAGGAAGGACCTGCAAAACCTCTTGGTCGCGCACCTAGGATGATGTGGTCTACTGCTAAATGAGCTCCTCAGTGCGTTTAGTATGTCCTGCATAGGGTGGGACTTGGACTCCAGCAGAGATGACAGTTTAGCTACCATCCTTCTCTCTCCTATCTCCTCCACTGGGTCAAGGCTTTGCCCCAGGACAGAGCTAGCTTTCTTGATTAGTTTGTTCAGTCTCTTCCTATCGGCTGCTGTAATGCCACTGCCCCAGCAGACCACTCCAAAAGTGATGGCTGATGCCACCATCGTGTCGTAGAATGTCTTCAGCAGCGCCCCTTGTACACCAAAAGACCTGAGCCTCCTCAGTAGGGACAGCCTACACTGTCCTTTCTTGTAGAGTGCATCAGTATTGTGTGACCAGTCTAGTTTATTGTTCAGATGAACACCCAGGTACTTGTAGGGTGTCACCATCTCAGTGTCTGTTCCCTGTATGTTTACTGGTGCTGTGAGGGGTTGTCCTTGCTTGTGGCAGTCCACCACCAGCTCCTTAGTTTTCCTCGCGTTGATCTGGAGGTAGTTCCGATGGCACCAGTCCACGAAGTCCTGGATAAGTCCTCTGTACTCAGCTTCATCTCCGTTGGAGATGAGGCCGACAATCGCAGAGTCATCAGAGAACTTCTGTACATGGCAGTGTGTTGTGTGAGAAGTCCGCAGTATAAAGGGTGAACAGGAAGGAAGCCAAAACCGTTCCCTGGGGGGCCCCTGTGCTACCAATGATCGTGTCGGACACACAATCCCGGGTTCTCACAAACTGTGGCCGGTTAGTGAGGTAGTCCAGGATCCATGATGACAGGTGCTGGTCCACCCCTGCGCACAGCAGCTTGTACTTCAGGATCATCGGTTGGATGGTGTTGAAGGCACAAGAGAAGTCAAAGAACATGATCCTCACCGCGTTCCCAGGCTTCTCCAGGTGGGACAGGGAACGGTGAAGGAGGAAGATCACTGCATCCTCCACCCCAATGCCATGCTGGTAGGCGAACTGGAGTGGATCCATCACTGGTCCCACCAGGGGGCGGAGGTGAGCAAGGAGCAGTCTCTCCAGGGTCTTCATCATGTGAGATGTCAGGGCCACTGGTCTGTAGCTGTTCAGGTCTTTGGGGTGGGAAGTCTTTGGTACAAGGACCACACAAGATGTTTTCCACAACTGTGGTACCCTCCCCAGCTTCAGGCTCAGGTTGAAGATGTGCTCCACAATCCCACACAGCTGGTCTGCGCAGGACTTGAGGAGCTTCACGCTGATGCCGTCCGGTCCCGAGGCCTTCCTTGCCTTGATCTTCCTCAGCTCCATCCTCACCTGGGTCTTAGTGAGAGTCAGGTTGGGGGGCTGTGTGCTGGGAGTGTGTGGGGGGGTGTTGGTGGAGTGGGGTGTGGACAGCAGGTCTCGATGACTTTAGAGGCAGCAGTGGTTGTTGTGCAGTTAGGGGGGAGGGCGGTTGGTCAAACCTATAAAAAACAGGTTCAGATTGTTCGCTCACTCCCTGCCCCCCGTGGCCTGAGAGGAGGTGTTCTGGAGCCCAGAGATGGTTTTGAGGTTTCTCCAGACCCCGCCGATGTCGCTCTGTTGCAGCTTGTCCTCCATCTTCTTCTTCCTGAAGCTGTCCTTGCCTTCTCTGATCTTCCTCCTCAGCTCCCTCTGTACGGACTTCAGCATCTCCCTGTTCCCCGACCTGAAGATCCTCTTCTTCTCTCTCAGAAGTGTTTTTATCTCAGGGTTGATCCAGGGTTTGTTGTTCGAGCAACACCGTATGGACTTGGTGGGTACGGTGTTGTCCACACAGAAGCTGATGTAGTCTGTGATGGTGTGAGTGAGGCCATCGATGTCCTCACCATGTGGATTGCAGAGCTGCTCCCAGGCAGTGGTTTCAAAACAGTCCTTTAGAGCGTCCATTGCCTCCTCAGACCATAACTTCACCGTGCGCATGACCGGAGGTTGTCTGTGTACTAGGGGTTTGTACACCGGCAGGAGATGAACCAAGTTGTGATCCGATCTCCCGAGTGGGGGGAGTGGTGATGAGGTGCACGCCTCCTTAGTGTTTGCATAGAATAAGTCCAGTGTTTTATTGTCTCTAGTGTGGCATGTGACATACTGGGTGAACGTGGGCAGAATGGGGGACAGTGAAATATGATTGAAATCACCTGAGATGAGTAGGAGAGCATCTGGGTGTTCTGTCAGCAGCCTGCCAGTTACTAAGTGAATGGCGTCACGCGCTGTCCCCGCGTTCACCGTCGGATTTGCATAAATAACAATGCAGATCATGTGTAAGTATTCCCTCGGGAGATAGGTAGGCCACATTCTAACAGCTAGCAACTCAATGTCTTTGTTGCAGTGTTGTCCTTTAACCGTGATATGTCCCGGTCTGCACCAGCTGTTATTGACATACATTATCACTCCTCCGCCCCTTGCCTTCCCACTGTCTGGTGTCCGGTCTGCCCGTATTGTGTGGAAACCCTCCAGTTCAATGTTAGCATCTGTTGCTAGTTCTGTTAGCCACGTCTCAGTAAACAACATTAAGCTAATCTCTCTGAACTATCTGAATATCTGAATAACTGACAATAACTGACATGGAATATAGCAAAGAAGAAGAAATCCTCATTATTATTCTTCCTTTTTTTGCTTTGAGCTCACACACCAGTGTGGATGCCGCCATATTTGGTCATCGCTGCCGCGATGATCACTGAAACTGCATGAAACGGAGAAAATAGCCATCCAATACAAACGAAATTCATGTGGGATAATCATAAGAGTTTGTAGATGTGGTACACGGGTGTAAATTGCTAAGTAAATGTGTTATATCGATTACGATGGACAAAAAACTGAGCTACTAGTACCAAGATGGCGGTGCCCACGGGCGGCATGGATTCCCACAGGAATAATGCACCAAACAGAAAAATAGGCACGTTGTGGAGTGTGTAAATGATGAGGCAGATTTGTCTCAGGCAGTTTATTACACGTCTCACACATGAGCATAGTAGAAAGAGAACATCTCAGAAAAAACTCTTCTCTTAAATACTCAGGTCTTCTTACAGCCGCTTCTGCACATCAAAGTTTACATTGCATTCACATCAAAGGTCACATTGCATTCACTTCCTTAATCCCTTAACATCCCCCTCGCAGTCTTTGACTCACAAAGGATCCTCCAAGCAGTCTCTGACACACAAAAGATCACACTTTCACAACTTCCTGTTATCTCCAAGGAAACTCTGCTCTTTGTTCTTATCTAAGATGCTAGTCATTATGTTTTCCCCATAGGCAGCTACAACGTAATACAAACGAAATTCATGTGGGATAATCATAAGGGTTTGTAGATGTGTAAGCGGGTGTAAATTACTAAGTAAATGCGAAACATCGGCAACGATGGATGAAAGCGGACTGGTCACATGGGCGAGCGAGCACCTCCACCCGGCAACAGGTAAGAGAAATAGATGTTTTTTTTTGACATTTTATTGATTTTCTGGTTCCTATATTTTGAAGATGACTCTGCGATCACTGGCCTCATCTCCAATGGAGATGAAGCTGAGTACAGAGGGCTTATCCAGGACTTCGTGGACTGGTGCCATCGGAATTGCCTCCAGATCAACGCGAGGAAAACTAAGGAGCTGGTGGTGGACTGCCGCAGGCAAGGACAACCCTTCACAGCACCAGTAAATATACAGGGAACAGACATCGAGATGGTGACATCCTATAAGTACCTGGGTGTTCATCTGAACAATAAACTAGACTGGTCACACAATACTGACGCACTCTACAAGAAGGGACAGCGCAGGCTGTTCCTACTGAGGAGATTCAGGTCTTTTGGTGTACAAGGGGCGCTGCTGAAGACATTCTATGACACGGTGGTGGCATCAGCCATCACTTTTGGAGTGGTCTGCTGGGGCAGTGGCATTACGGCAGCCGATAGGAAGAGACTGAACAAACTGATTAAGAAAGCTAGCTCTGTCCTGGGGCAGCGCCTTGACCCAATGGAGGAGATGGGAGAGAGAAGGACGGTGGCTAAACTGTCATCGCTGCTGGAGTCCGAGTTCCACCCTATGCAGGACATACTGAATGCACTGAGGAGCTCATTTAGCAGCAGACTACATCATCCTTGGTGCACAACCGAGAGGTTTTGCAGGTCCTTCCTACCTACGGCTGTCAGACTGTACAACCTAAGCAGGGCTGCTCGCAGAGATAGCAAAAAGACGTGACAACCTAATAGTTTTGAATGCAAAAGATGCAATAGACTTATACAATGGTCCCCTCCGGCATACAACTAGGAAAATACCAGTCGCTATGGAGGGTGAGAATATGTATGGGTACATAATCATACCATGTAGGATAACTAAGTAGACGGTTATGCTGTTTCATCCCATCTAGCAACAATGCTCCGCACTGTGTGTGTTTATATATTTACATATTTATTCCATCTAGCTACAATGCTCCGCACTGGGTGTGTTTATATATCTACATATTTATTCCATCTAGCTACAATGCTCCGCACTGTGTGTTTATATATCTACATATTATTCCATCTAGCTACAATGGTCCGCACTGTGTGTGTTTATATATTTACATATTTATTCCATCTAGCTACAATGCTCCGCACTGTGTGTCTATATATATATACACTACCGTTCAAAAGTTTGGGGTCACTTAGAAATTTCCTTATTTTTGAAAGAAAAGCACTTTTTTCAATGAAGATAACTTTAAACTAATCAGAAATACACTCTATACATTGCTAATGTGGTAAATGACTATTATAGCTGCAAATGTCTGGTTTTTGGTGCAATATCTACATAGGTGTATAGAGGCCCATTTCCAGCAACTATCACTCCAGTGTTCTAATGGTACAGTGTGTTTGCTCATTGCGTCAGAAGGCTAATGGATGATTAGAAAACCCTTGTGCAATCATGTTAGGTCTGCAATGCTGTAATTGCTGCAAATGGAGGATTCTTTGACGAAAGCAAAGTTTGAAGGAAAAAATTATTATTTCAAATACAAATCATTATTTCTAACCTTGTCAATGTCTTGACTACATTTTCTATTCATTTTACAACTCATGGTGGTAAATAAGTGTGACTTTTCATGGAAAACGCAAAATAATTGTCTGGGTGACCCCAAACTTTTCAACGGTAGTGTATATATATATATATATATATATATATATATATATATATTTATATTTATATTTATATGTATATATGTATACTTGCTGCTCTTGTTTTTTTTTTTCTTGCCTTCTGATTATTGCTCTGAGTGTTGCTATCCCTGTGCTGTTGCAATCCTGGAATTTCCCCATTGTGGGACTAATAAGGGCTTGTCTTATCTTAAGATTAGATAAAAACATACCCCTGTAGACAAACTGGCGTAAAAAACACCAGACCATTCTTTATGTAAATGTGTCCAAAGTCCACTTTTGACTGAGTTATGTAATTTATATAGCTGCCGGGACATTATGCAAATTAGATGCATAAATTTATTCCATTCTGAAACTTTGGATCATATTCTACATCGGGGTGTCCAATCATGTGCCATGGAGGGCCAAGACCCTGCAGGTTTTCTCTTCTACCCAGTCTGTTCAGCAGGAGTTTTCACTGATCAGCAATCAGTGGGAAGAAATTCAGTGAAATTTACTGTTGAGGACACTGGTTGGAGGTAAAGCCTGCAGGGTCTTGGCCCTCCATGACACATGATTGGACACCCCTGTTCTACATCTTTCGAATTGACAGTATGCCATTATGTCTTGTTACTTTCAAGTTATAGCCTTGGAAATCTGAACTATTTTCTTGAGAAATTTTTTTACCACTCTTGACCACTAGGGGGGGACCTTGAGTTGCCTTGCTTTTCCCCAGGCGCCACATGGCACCTAGGGCAGTTAAAGGGTTAAAAAGGCAGTTCATGCTCGAAAACCCTCCAATGTGGCTGAATTACAACAATTCTGCAAAGATGAGTGGGCCAAAATTCCTCCACAGCGCTGTAAAAGACTCATTGCCAATTATTGCAAACGCTTGATTGCAGTTGTTGCTAAGGGTGGCCCAACCAGTTATTAGGTTTAGGGGGCAATCACTTTTTCACACAGGGCCATGTAGGTTTGGATTTTTTTCCCCCTTAATAGTAAACACCTTCATTTAAAAACTGCATTTTGTGTTTACTTGTGTTATAATACGCAAGATGGCGGCGCGTGCACAACGCGAGGCTCAGCGTCCTACCAGATTCTGGGGACTAGCAGTGTTATTTCTGCTCATTTCGGGTATGTTCGTTCAGAACAGCTCTGCTTTTACATCTCACACCCGAGATGAGCTTTTGAATATTGGACTACAAAACAACGATAACGACCTTTTTATCAGCAACCTACGTCTGAATCTACATCTCATCCCAGAGCTCTGGAGAACTCCCGACGCTCGGCAGGCTTCCCGGCCGACCGGAAATGCTCGCAGGCGGCGTAAAGATCGTAAACAAAGGAGGGGTAAGCGCGGTGGGCTAAGAGCTAAGCTAAAGCTAACACCGCACCGGCTATCGCTACCCAGTATTTTCCTTGCTAATGTATGGTCTCTGGCGAGCAAAATGAGTGAACTACGGCTTCGGATCACCAACAATAAGAGACTTATGAACTGCAATATCATGATTTTTATGGAAACATGGCTTCACAGTGGAATACCCGACAATGCTATCGAGCTAGCCGGCCTACACACGCTCCGGGCAGACAGAGCAGCAGTTGACTCCGGTAAGACAAGGGGGGGGGGAGTGTGCATTTATATTAACAGGCTTGGTGCACGAACTCTGCCACTGTTGAGAAACACTGCTCAGCTAACCTGGAGTTTCTCATGGTTAAATGTAGACCTTTCTATCTGCCACGCGAGTTCACTTGTACCATCATAACAGCCTCTTACATTTCTCCGGATGCTAATGCTAAGCTTGCTATGAAAGAACTGGATGCAGCTATTAGCAAACAACAAACTGCACACCCAGAGGCAGCATTTATTGTGGCGGGTGATTTTAACCACTCTAACCTCAAGACAGTGCTTCCTAAATTCTACCAGCATGTCTCCTGTCACACAAGAGGGGACAAAACATTGGACCATGTCTACACCAATATTGTGGGAGCCTACACAGCAACTCCCCTCCCCCACCTAGGTCAGTCTGATCACTTATCCTTGTTCCTTACCCCCAAGTATGTACCGCTCATCAACCGGGTGAAGCCATCAGTGAGGACCATCAAAGTGTGGCCAGAGGGGGTTGACTCTGTACTCCAGGAGAAGTTTCGGAACACAGACTGGAGTATATTCACCTCTCAGGCTACCTGTGGCTCCCACATAAACATCAACTCTTACAGCCACTCAGTCCTGGACCATATCAACACCACTATTGACAGTGTCACCACGGAAAGACAGATCACCATGTACCCAAATCAGAAGCCGTGGATGAACAGAGAAGTGCGGCTTCTGCTAAAAGCACGTAACAATGCCTTTAGATCTGGTGATGCACAGGCCTACAGTTCATCCAGGGCAGATCTGAAGAGGGGCATCAAAAAGGCCAAGCACAGCTACAAGCTGAAGGTGGAGGAATATTTTGGGGACTCTGACCCCCGACGTATGTGGCAGGGCATTCAAGCTATCTCTGATTATAAGCCCAGCAACTCCATACCTATAGCCATGACTGTGCCCTTTCTCAATGAGCTAAATGACTTCTATGCTTGTTTTGACAAGGACAACAAGGAAAAGAACATCAATTTCCCACCCTCTGATGACCACCACCACCTCACACTCACCCACACCGACGTCCGTAACGCACTGAGTCATGTCAACGTACGTAAGGCTGCTGGCCCTGATGGCATTCCTGGGCGTGTGCTGAGGGCATGCGCTGAGCAGCTGGCAGGGGTCTTCACAGACATCTTCAATCTGTCCCTGGCCCAGGCCGTGGTACCAGCGTGCTTCAAGACCACTTCAATAGTACCAGTGCCGAAACATTCAACACCATCGTGCCTAAATGACTATCGCCCATAGTCATGAAGTGCTTTGAGCGACTGGTCTTGGCACAGCTCAAAAAAAGGCCTGCCCCCTACACTGGACCCTCATCAGTTCGCCTACCGGAGCAACAGGAGCACAGAGGATACGGTTTCTACAGCGCTGCACTATGTACTCTCACACCTGGATGACAAGAACACCTACGCAAGAATGCTGTTTGTTGACTTCAGCTCAGCATTCAACACAGTTATCCCCTCCAAGTTGCTCACTAAACTTGGGGACCTGGGAATCAGTACCTCCACCTGCAACTGGATCATGGATTTTCTGACCAACAGACCCCAGCATGTTAGGTCAGGCCCCAACCGTTCTTCCGTCATCACACTCAACACTGATGTACCACAGGGCTGTGTGCTCAGCCCATTCCTCTACTCCCTCTACACCCATGACTGCAGGCTTATGTATGGATCCAATTCCATCATAAAGTTCACAGATGACACCACGGTGATTGGACTCATCAGGGACAACGACGAGTCAGATTACAGGGCAGAGGTTGAGCACTTGGCTACTTGGTGCGCTGACAATAACCTGCTCCTTAACACCAGCAAAACCAAGGAGCTCATAGTGGACTACAGGAAGGAGAGGGAAGAGACACATGACCCCATCCATATCAATGGCATAGCTGTTGAACGTGTCCCCAGCTTCAAATTCCTGGGGACCCACATCTTGGAGGACCTGTCCTGGTCAGTTAACACCACCAGCCTGATCAAGAAGGCCCATCAGTGCCTCTTCTTCTTGAGGACACTGAAGAAGAACCATCTGTCAACTGACATCCTGGGCAACTTCTACCGCTGTGTGATAGAGAGCACCCTGACCAACTGTATCACAGTCTGGTATGGGAGCTGCTCTGTCGCTGACCGCAAGGCGCTGCAGCGGGTGGTGAAAACCGCCCAACGCATCACAGGGACTCCACTTCCAGTTATAGAGGACGTCTACAGGAAAAGATGTCTGCGCCGGGCACGCAGCATTCTTAGGGACTCCAACCATCCTGCTCATGGACTGTTCCAGCTTCTCCCCTCCAGAAGACATTTCAGAAGCCTTCGGACTAGAACCAGCAGGTTTAGGAACAGTTTCTTTCCAACAGCTGTCACGTTATTGAACTTAGTTCCCCGCTGACTCTCTTACCATCATCTCTTACCATCCTCACCTGTACATAACTGCATAACTACATAACTACATCTAACTTATTGCACATTATTTGCACATAACAGTACTCTTAACTTTCTGCACTGCTGCATATATTTGCATATATTTGCTTAAATTGCACATACTGTTAATTACCGTATATACTGCACTGCTGTCCTTTGCACTTCTGATTGGATGCTTAACTGTGTTTCGTTACCTTGTATTCATACATGTGTAATGACAATAAAGTTGAATCTAATCTAATCTAATCTTATCTTTGTCTAATATTTAAATTTGCTTGATAAGATAAGATAAGATAAACTTTATTGTCCCTCAAGGGGAAATTTGTCTTGGGCTTGACACCCGTGCTGCAACCACACAATCCACACATACACAATGGATGTAGTACATAATAAATGAAATAAAACCCAATAAATAATACATAATAATGATGATAGGAAACATTTAAGTGTGACAAACATACAAAAAAATGAGAAACCAGGAAGTGGGCAAACACTTTTTCACACCCCTGTATATTCCTTTTTTTAAATTTTCCCCTCTCTCCATTTCTCTTTCCTCCGTGCAGGTCTGAAATGAGTTTCAGTTTAAAAACATTTTCTTCCACCAGCATTTCATTTAACGTTTGCCAACAGAGTTTAACTTAGGCCGACTTAGGCAAACTCTGCATAACTTAGCCCTGCGCTCAGGAACTTTTACAAACTCAGCACAACTTTCACCACCGTTTATTTCCAAACATCAGCATATTTTCAGCAAGCTGAAAATTTTCAAAGAGCACAACTTTCGCCAGCGTTTGCCAACAAACACCAACTATCATTAGCTTTTATCAACTTTTGCCAACAGAGCCAGACATTTGCCAAAACATCAGTAAAAGTTGGCCCAAATGTTGTAGTGTGAATCCACCCAAAAAAGCAGGTCCAGAATGGCAGGAAGCCTCCACAAATGCTGATCTTAATATGAGCATCGCCTGATGCTGATGTCAGCTGGCCTGCACTGAGTATTGGTTTGCTTAAGTTAACCTAAGTTGGCAACAGCTACACATACACTAGCCTTAGTTGGCAAAAGTTTGCCAACGCTGAATGCAACACTGGCAGATGCTAGCAAAAGTCTGTAAAAGTTTGTAAAAGTTCTTAAAAGTTGGTGTGCGCTGGATTAAAACAAACCTGCTCATGACCTTAATTTCACCAAAGTTTGGACAAATTTCTCTGATTTTTCAAAACGTCTATAAAAATCGGTCCAAATGCTACAGTGTGAACCCAGCTTCAGGGTTTTTCTCTGATTAATGACAGTGTTTCCTCTGGCTTAAAGACCTTGGCGTGGTGGCAACATATGTATTTTGGTAAACATACCGGAATATGTTAATTTTATACTATTTATTTCTTTTTAAAATTTTACACCGTAACGTTGCATATGGAACTTACCATTTGAAGTATTGTACAACTGAGGTTTGAATATTGGGCCAGTTGGGGTCCCACCCAGACATCCTGTGTTTAGACCTTTTAGTGGTGTTACCCTTCTCTCCTTCCTCTGCCTGAACACTTTCCTCTCCTTGGCTCCTCTCTTCTGTCTCATCTTGCCCTCTCTGAGCTCTGTCTAATTCAGGTTCTCTCTCTGTCTATGGTGGTATACAAACAGGTTAGAAAATATCAAGTGTCATGTTTTGTCTTGTAGGATTTTTTTGTCATGGTTTACGTAAATGACAAAAATATGTGTATTTTTTGTATTTTTATTCTAGTGTTTCTTTTTTTCCATTGAGAGAGTAGGGAAAGGAAAAAAAAAAACCATTCATAATAGTAATGTACTCATGCATACTTAAATTACATGATCAGGTGGGTATAGTAACCAGAAATATCTGCTCATGTAAAAGCAGTGCTTTGAAATTAATAATTAAAAGTAGGCAACCAAAAATTTCTAATTGAGTTAAGGGTACAAAGTGCACCCACTTAAAAACTTGAGTAATGACTTCAGTCTTGAAGGTTTGAGGTTTTTCTCAAAAATTTACAACAATTTTCTTATAGTTTTCTACTTTTCTCTGTAAATCTAAAGTTGAAACCATTTTCTTCAAATTTGTAATTTCCTCCTGTAAAATTGACTTTACTTGTACATTTGAAACTTTATTATAAATTTGTGGATTATTTTATGACCAATTTTTGTCTGTTTTTTAAAATAAAATTACTGTTTTTTTTTTTTTTTTAGATAAATTTGAAACATTCATTCATTCATCTTCTTCTGCTTAATCCTTTTCGGGTCTGTGGTAATTTTTTTTTACTTTTTCCTTATAACAATTTACATTTTTGACCATAATTTTGCAGTCAGAACAATAATTTAACTCTGATTACAAAGAAAAAATATTAATACAATTGTATTTAATGAAATAAATTAACTTAAATGACCAAGGATGCCGTTATTTCTGTTTTTTCTTTATATTTATAGTTTGTTTTTTTTTAAGAAATCTCCTCACCACCCAGACAGCAGGAAAAATCTCCCTCACTTTAAAATCAAATGTTGACACGTTTAGTTTGTCTGAAGGCTGCTGACAGATTAAAGACATTGACTTCGTGAATTTTGGTCATCTTAACCTGCCAGGTACATAATAGGGAACTGTAGCGGACTCTAAAGACATAATTCACCACAATATGTGTTCATGTGCAGAATGATCTGTTTAGGCAGTTATAAGTTGCGAAGTGACTACACGGCCGGGAGCTCCTAGTATCACAATATCTGGCTGGGAAGCGCTTACAATTCGATTGTTTTTTTTTTATTCAATAGTAGAAAATACACACAATTCACACAAATTACAAATATGCTAATAATACAAGTAAATACCTCCTAATTTGGTTATTAGGTTAAAAAAATGCACATATTTATTTATTTTCCATCAGCCGCATCAGGGAGCCCTTTGGGTCCGACAGCTCGGGCACTCAGCAGCTTGGGTGTTTCACACACATACACATTTCATTCATTCCCATTAACGTGTTTTGGGGTTTTGTTCAATACAACGCACGAAACTGTCACGCCGCGCCGCTCATCAGCGGCGCCACCTGCACGCACACCTGCACATCATCAGCGGCGAGGGATTTAAGCCGCCTTGCCCTGAGCTTCGGCCTGAAGCCGTCAGACTTCCCTACGCATCGCTGTGAGTTTCCTTTCATTCTCAGCTGATCATTCTGGTAAGAAGTTCTTACCTTTTTCTCCTCCAAGTCTGCTCCCCTGTGCACAGGTGGATTTCCCGGCGGCGGACTACTCCTTTCCATCGCCTGTTCCTCGCTGCTGCACCGGGCTCTCCAGGTGGCTGTCTACCGGACCTCGTCCCTTGCTGTGCCAGTCATCCGTCCTATCCAAGTAAGCTCCTCTCTCGCTCATTTATCTCCTGTGTTGGTGTGTGCCCGTCACCCTTCTCCCTGTGCTTTTCCCATAGGGTTGTCCAGCTGTACGGCCCCTGCCTCTGTGCCCGAAGCAGACGCCGCCACCAACACATTCACATCCCGCAGACACACATTCATACACTCCTGTTGTTAATAAAGCTATTTGAACTACTCTGAGCCTGTGTGTGTGCGTCTCCTGAGCCGTGCGTTATGTCAGTACGGCTTCAGCAGAGCGGCTCGGCAGACGGCGGGCTCGCACACCAGCTTACCACTCTTGAGGCTCGAGTGGATCAGATAGCTTATCAGCAACAGGTGATCCTCAATCAATTGATAAATATAACTAACCGATTGGACCGCTTGGACCCCCAACAGCCGTTCCTCCCGGCTCGTCAGGGTGGCGCGGCTCCTGCTGCTCCAGTGGCCGTCCAGCAGGCTCCGGCGGCGCCGACTCAGCTCAAGCCCATCCCGACCCCCGCCCGCTTTAGCGGAAAGCTCGGCGGAGCGCGGGGGTTCATAATGCAATGTGAGTCCGTGTTCCATCGTGTGCCCGGAGACTTTCCCTCGGATCATAGCCGAATTGGTTATATCGGGAATCTCCTGGAGGGGCGAGCATTAACCTGGACCTACGCTGTAATGTCGAGGCCCAGTTATGCCACCCTCACATATGACCAATTCGTGAGACGCTTCCTGGAAGTCTTTGACCATTCTTGTACCGAGACGGTCCAGGTCGATCGGCTTCTCGCCCTCCAGCAGGGAAGCCGGTTGGCAGCGGACTACGCGGTCGACTTCCGGGTAGCGGCGGAGGAATTAGGCTGGGAGGAACGCTCCCTCTGTGGCCTTTTCCTCCGCAGTCTCAATGATGATCTGAGGGATGAACTGGCTGGGCGGGATATCCCTGAGACGCTAGCGGAGCTAACTTCCCTAGCGATCAGTTTGGACAACAGGCTGCGCGAGCGCTCCTCGGGACGGAAGTCGTCTTCTTCTCGCCCTCGTGGAGCCTCGTCGCGCCTGCCCCAAGCTCGCCCCCTGGCGACGCCACCACCATCGCGCCCCGAGGAGTCGGAGCCGATGGTAACGGGCTGGACCAAAGCTCTCCCCGGCGGAGAGACAACGCCGCCGTGAGTTAAATCTCTGTATGTATTGCGGAGATAGTCAACACACGGTAGAGCTTTGTCCACAGAAGCCAAACGGCGGGGTCCGCGAGTCACTGTAGGGGGCCTCGCGGACGTCAATCGGTTAAGTCCCCTCACACAATTGAAACTGCCCATCCGTTTCTGTCACAACTCCACTGGGCATCTCACCCACGCACTGGTGGATTCGGGCGCGGAAGGCAGCTTTATTTCTCAAAGCCTGGCAACCCGATTGGGCATCCGCTGTCAGGCACTAAGGAACCCTATCTCCCTGGTCAACCTCTCTCGTGCCTCCCTTGGGAGAGTTACACACCAGACCATCCCCGTCCCGGTTATTATCTCTGGAAACCACCGGGAGGAGATAACCTTTTACGTCTTGCCCAACTCTGTGTCGCCCGTCATCCTGGGGTATCCCTGGCTACGCCTCCATAACCCCGTTTTGGATTGGAAGTCCGCCGGGGTGTCGGCATGGAGCACGTTCTGCATGAGCACCTGTCTACAGTCCGCTGCCTGCTCTCCGTCCGCTTCTCCCTCACCTACGGACGCTGCGCCCCCGGACCTGTCCCTGGTGCCATTGGAATTTCACAACCTGGGTATGGTATTCAGCAAATCCAAGGCGATGTCTCTCCCTCCTCATAGGCCCTATGACTGTGCAATCAACCTCCGCCATGGGGCACCCTTACCCTCTGGACGACTCTACAGTCTATCGGCGCCGGAGAAGGAGACCATGAACTCTTACCTCA
Organism: Pholidichthys leucotaenia; assembly: GCA_020510985.1. Lineage (NCBI taxonomy): Eukaryota > Metazoa > Chordata > Actinopteri > Cichliformes > Pholidichthyidae > Pholidichthys > Pholidichthys leucotaenia. Next base: position 313,373,418 of record CM035836.1, read on the forward strand.
AGGAGTCGCTGAGTGCTGGGATAATCCGCCCATCGTCATCACCTGTGGGGGCAGGATTCTTCTTCGTCGGTAAGAAGGACGGATCCCTCCGTCCTTGCATTGACTATCGTGCCCTTAACGACATTACGGAGAAGGATCGCTACACCCTGCCCCTCATGGACACTGCTTTCCACTCCCTCCAGGGGGTGACTTGGTTCACCAAGCTGGATCTACGCAGCGCATACCACCTCGTCCGGATCCGGGAGGGAGATGAGTGGAAGACAGCCTTCCGTACCCCGAACGGCCACTTCGAATACCTGGTGATGCCGTTCGGGTTGACCAACGCTCCAGCCGTCTTTCAGCGCCTCATCAATGACGTCCTCCGGGATTTCATCGGCCTTTTTGTGTTCGTCTACCTGGATGACATTCTCATCTTCTCCAAGTCCAGGGACGAGCACCAGGTCCACGTGAGGCGGGTCCTCCAAAGGCTGCTGGAGAACCGGTTGTACGTGAAGGCCGAGAAATGCGAGTTTTACGCGAAGACAACATCCTTCCTCGGGTTCATCATCTCCCACGACCAGGTGCTTCCGGACCCAGAGAAGGTGAAGGCGGTGGTGGAATGGCCCACACCTGCGTCAAGAAAGCAGGTGCAGCAGTTCGTTGGGTTTGCGAACTTCTACCGCCGCTTCGTCCCAAATTTTGGCACCATCGTCGGCCCGCTGACCCGCCTCACGTCCCCTAAGGTCCCGTTCCGGTGGACCGAAGAGGCCGCGGCTGCCTTTCAGGCACTGAAGGCGGAGTTCTCCTCCTCCCGGGTCCTTAGCCAAGTCAACCCTGCGCTGCAGTGCATCGTGAAAGTGGACACTTCGGACACAGGAGTGGGGGCGGTGCTATCCCAGCGGTCGCCAGATGACGGAATCAAACGGCCCTGCGCCTTCTTCTCCCGGCGCTTGTCCCCGGCGGAGAGGAATTACGACGTGAGTGACAGAGAGCTCCTCGCCATCAAGCTCGCGCTACAGGAGTGGCGTCACTGGCTAGAGGGGGCAGACCTGCCGTTCGTGGTCCTGACGGACCACAAGAACTTGGAGTACCTTAGATCTGCCAAGCGCCTGAACGCCCGCCAGGCGCGCTGGTCCTTGTTCTTCGCCAGGTTCCAATTTACCATCACCTTCAGGCCTGGATCCAAGAACGGCCTGCCCGACGCCCTCTCTAGGCAATTCGCCCCTGAGGAGTCGGAAGACACGGTCCACACCATCCTACCCAGGTCGTGCGTCGTGGGAGCCATCACCTGGGACATTGAGAGCAAGATCCGGAAGGCGCAGGAAGTGGAACCTGACCCTGGCGGCGGACCGGAGGGGAGGCTGTTCGTGCCATCCACGGTTCGGGGGGAGGTCATCCACTGGTTGCACACATCCAACCTCACCTGTCACCCTGGCTCCTCCCGGATGATTGACCTCCTCCAGCGGTCCTTCTGGTGGCCGGGCCTGCGGAGGGACGCTGCCCGCTACGCCCGGGCCTGTCCAGTGTGTGCCACCAACAAATCGCGTAATGCCCCTCCAGCGGGTTTGCTCCAGCCCCTGCCCGTCCCTGGCAGGCCCTGGTCGCATATCGCCCTGGATTTCGTCACCGGACTCCCAGTCTCGAACACCTACGACACCGTCCTGACCATCGTGGACCGCTTCTCCAAGGCGGCACACTTCGTCCCCCTACGAGGTCTCCCAACTGCCCTGGAGACGGCGGACCTCCTAATCCAGCACGTGGTCAGGCTGCATGGGATTCCGGTGGACGTGGTCTCGGACCGAGGGCCCCAATTTTCTTCAGAAGTTTGGAGGTCGTTCTGCAACGCCTTAGGAGCCAAGGTGAGCCTCTCCTCCGGCCATCACCCCCAATCCAACGGGCAGTGTGAACGGACCAACCAGGAGCTGGAGGCTGCGCTCCGCTGTGTAACGGCGTCCAAACCAACGTCCTGGAGTAACCACCTCGCCTGGGTTGAATACGCCCACAACACCGCTCGCTCTTCTGCTACAGGGATGTCCCCCTTTAAGGCGTCCCTGGGTTACGACCCCCCGCTGTTCCCGGCGCAGGAGAGTGAGGTAACTGTCCCCTCAGTATGGGCGCATCTCAGGCAGTTCCGCTCCATCTGGGCGTCAGCGCGCAATGCGCTTTTACGCACGGCGGAGCGCAACAGAGCCGTGGCGGACTGGCACAGAAGACCTGCCCCGGCGTACAGAGTTGGTCAGCAAGTCTACGTGTCGACCCAGGATGTGATTTTAAAGGGCGAGAGGAGGAAGCTGGCACAGCGCTTTATGGGCCCATACCCCATCACCAGGATCATCAACCCGGTGGCTGTGCGTGTAGCTATTCCCCCCTCCCTCCGCATCTATCCCACCTTCCACGTGTCCAAGGTGAAGCTGGCAGTCTCCGACCCCCTTTGCCCTCCTCCTGCTGTGCAACCCGCGCCCCGGATGATTGATGGCCATCCGGCCTGGCCCGTCTCCTCCATCCTGGACTCCCGGCGCCGGGGTCGTGGGTTGCAGTACTTGGTGGACTGGGAGGGCTATGGGCCTGAACATCGGCAGTGGGTACCCTCGTCGTTTGTGTTGGACCCATCGCTCATCGCTGATTTCCACCGAGCGCACCCAGAGAAGCCATCGCCAGGAGGCGCTGCTAGAGGGGGGAGTACTGTCACGCCGCGCCGCTCATCAGCGGCGCCACCTGCACGCACACCTGCACATCATCAGCGGCGAGGGATTTAAGCCGCCTCGCCCTGAGCTTCGGCCTGAAGCTGTCAGACTTCCCTACGCATCGCTGTGAGTTTCCTTTCATTCTCAGCTGATCATTCCGGTAAGAAGTTCTTACCCTTTTCTCCTCCAAGTCTGCTCCCCTGTGCACAGGTGGATTTCCCGTCTGCGGATTACTCCTTTCCATCGCCTGTTCCTCGCAGCTGCACCGGGCTCTCCAGGTGGCTGTCTACCGGACCTCGTCCCTTGCTGTGCCAGTCATCCGTCCTATCCAAGTAAGCTCCTCTCTCGCTCATTTATCTCCTGTGTTGGTGTGTGCCCGTCACCCTTCTCCCTGTGCTTTTCCCATAGGGTTGTCCGGCTGTACGGCCCCTGCCTCTGTGCCCGAAGCAGACGCCGCCACCAACACATTCACATCCCGCAGACACACATTCATACACTCCTGTTGTTAATAAAGCTATTTGAACTACTCTGAGCCTGTGTGTGTGCGTCTCCTGAGCCGTGCGTTATGTCAGAAACCACTCCTGCACATGGGTTTTTCATTCACTAAGTGGCTCCTGGCCACATAGTGCAGACATAAATGGCCGGTTCTCGGTCGTTTAGCAACGGCTGTTATATTTATACGCTCAAGCTTTCTCATCAGGCACCTCTCTAGACAGTAGTGATGGGAATTCCGGCTCTTTTTAGAGAACCGGCTCTTTTGGCTCGGCTCACTAAAAAGAGCCGGCTCTTTCGGCTCCCAAGCGGCTCTTCAGGTTGTTTTGTTGCTTTAATTTATTTATTTAATTTATTATCAACAACAATATAAAATTATGCACAAAATGAATAACTAATGTAAAAAAATGTGTTTTTTATTTATATATGTTTATTATACAGTATAAATATGCTTCTATTTATTCACTCCACATAAAATGTAAAAAGTAAATTATAAAATACAAAAACCAACTACAGTATTTACAATTCAACTTTTAGCTCTTTAAATTTTCAGCTTTTTCCTTTTAAACAAATTTAAAGTGAAACAACACAAAACACTGCAAACCACAACACAATAAAATATAAATTAAAATATGCAAAACAAAAAGAAAAAAATGAACACCCAGATCTTTAATTAAGGTAAAGGTTGGCATTTAGAAATACCAAGTGCCTCAGCTTTGAGGAGCTGATCCGGTTTCTTCTTTCAGTAATTATCTGCCCTGTTTTGGAGAAGATTCTCTCAGAGGGGACTGATGCTGCCACAATGCACAGTCTCCGTGTCATCACCTGGGTAAGATGTGGATAAATTGAAGCCTTGGTCTCCCACCAGCTCAGTGGGTTTGCACTTCTCTGGCAAAGGGGCTCATCAATGTAGGATCTCACTTCCAGTACTGCATCTGCTGAGGGATTTTCTGGCAGATTCTACACTCTGCCTTTGTATTGTCAATAAAATTAAAATGGTTCCAGATTTTGCTTCTTTTCCTGGTGTCACTCATTTTCTTTACTATACCTTTCTAATGTGTCGATGTCATCTCTTCCCCGGCTCTCTCTCCCTCCTGCTCTGTTCCTGTGCTACTGCTGCTGTGAGTGTAACTACCGCCCCTCCCCCCTCAGTGCAAACACAAGGCAGAAACAAACACATATTGACCAATCACGTGCGGCTTGAAGAGAAAAAAGTGAGAGAGAGAGAGGGTGAGAGAAAGGGGTGGGGGGGGGGATAAACACGGCTCCCAATAAAGAGCCGGCTCCCGTCGTTCACTTCAAAGAGCCGACTCTAAGAGCCATTTCATTCGCGACCGACCCATCACCACTAGACAGCCGCTGAAGGACCTCAGTTTAGAGCTAGCGTTTTTAGCTGTTGCTTTGTCATTGCCTCTGGAGAATAAAAACGGCACGCCTGCTCGTGCGAGAAAAGAGAGAAATTGCCAGTCTCATAACTTAATATTGTAGTGGCTGGTGAAATATATCCTCAGCAATTCATCAGTCCCCTGCCTTTCCCTTCATATAAAGCCTGCTGCATTTGAATTCTAACCACATCCCTTAGCTAAGCAGCTCTTCCATTATGGCTCCCGTTTCCAGCGGGTTAAAATCATGATAAACGCCAGTGCTTACATACCTCTTATGATTTTTTTTCCACATTTAAAGTATTTTAATAAACTATTGTTTCTGTCAGACAGAATCAGAATCAGATTTATTGCCATTGTTCATGTAGTACACAAACTAGGAATTTGTCTCGGTACAATGCTGCAACATTAAACATGGAGTAGCACTAAAGATAAAAATAAAAAACTATGCATGCAATAAAATGTAGAATATGAGTAATACTAATCTATGCAATTTTAAATATATTAACAAGCAGCAGATACTGTGGAGTTCCACATAGTGCAGTCGGTAGTGCAAAAAGAAAACAGTGATAATTGTCATGAGACCGGTTGAGCTGCTGTACATAGTGCACGAGAGTCTAATAAGTCACTTAAGGGCCTTTTCCACTAGCCTCACTTAGCCCTACACCGCACCACTCAGCCCGCGTTTGAGCATTTTCTATTAGCCCCAGTACCGGTTAGCAGGTGCTTTTTTAGTACCTGATCCAGGGCAGGGTCTAACCGAGCTGAGTAGGGCTGAGTATGGCTGTGATATGACTTTAAGAGACTGGTCGCCGCTGATTGGTCAGGTCGTAACGTCACGAAAGCGACTTTTTCTGCTGAATCTACTCCACGACCGCCATTTGTAGTTGTTCAGCCAGTGAACACAGTGCGCCCCTTTAATACAGTATATTATATTAATATACTGTATAATATACTTATATAATAATATACTCCTTATATTATAAATTAGGAGGTGCGCAATTTTCTTTCTATATTAGCCGACGATCGCATCCAGCGCGAGTTGGACAGATCTACTCGAAATGAAAAAATATACCAGCAGGTGTCCGAGCAGATGGGTTCCCAAGGGCACATCCGTACTGCCAAACAGTGTCGGGAGAAGCTGAAAAAGCTGAAAAGCGATTACCGAGCAGTGAAGGACCACAATGCTTGAAGTGCAGCGGATCTGAAGGAGTGGAAGTGGTTTGCTGAGATGGACGCGATCTATGGACATAGGCCCTCGACACGGCCACAGTCACGGCCACGGCCTTGGAAACCGTGGATGGTGAGTGTTGTTTTGATATTGCACGTCTTTTCGCCACTTTATCCTTTCTGTGCCAAGCTCACTGTTTTTAAGAAATAGGAAGGTTGTTAGATTGTGGGTAATGGTTGTTACTGAGGCTTTCCTATTGTTTTGCAGCCAACTGCAGATTCACGCTTGCTTTGTGTTAAGTATTAGCGCAAACAAAACGCTGAATTACGCTTATTGTATTCCGGTTAAAAACTTGAGTGTTGTGTACATGTTGGTGTTAAGTTTTAAATTGCGTGCATTTTCTTTCTAGAATCGCAGTTCATATCACAGGGGTCCACCTCAGTGGACATGGACACACTGGACTCTCCTGCCTCTGCGTCTGCGTCTGGCGGAGCGCCAGCTGGATCGACTCCGATGTCAGCCACATCACCAGCTCCATCTGGATCTCGTTCAAGTGCCGGTAAGGCACAATAACCACGATTTTTTTTTTTGGTGAAACAGGTCCAGCGGAAACCAGGGTCGAAAATCCATCCATCCATCCATCCATCTTCTACCGCTTAATCCTTTACAGGTCGCGGGGGGGCTGGAGCCTAACAAGTTATGTACCAAATTGATTAATGCAATTTCCTGTAGCTGCATATTAATTAATTGAAAATGTCTTTTTAAATGTACAAAAAGGTTATTCTTTTTTCACTTACCGGTGTTCCACAACCCGGTCCCATTTTTAGGTGTGGTGATTGAAGTGCTGTTGTAACTCCTGTTTTAGAAAAACAAATAAAGCTCATGAACTGCCGTTGAACTCAACATACTTCATTGAAATGCTTCGCGTCAGCTGACTGTATTAACCCATTCAGATTTCTGCAGCCACACTACAAGCAACTATTTTAAACATTACCCATCCATCCATCCATATTCTTAATCTTAATCCTTTTTAGTTTTGCAGGGGGGGTGCAGCCGAAGACAGCACACTGCGTGTTGCAAAATCTGCTCTACTGAGGGGCAGCAACATGACAGTTCAGCTTATATACAGCAATGAAGCATAATATAATAGTGACATTCCACCACAGACTTTCACCTGTGTAATTCCATAATATATGTAGCGATCCAGCTTTAACGACCATGCCTTTCTATCTTTCCATCTAGGCAAGAGGAAAACGGACAACTCCATCGCTGACCTTACATCAGCGATGGTCAACATGCATGACGAAGAGATGCGGCTCTTGGAACGGCAACATGACCAGCGGCAAGAACACCATCAGGAGTACATGCAGCATTTGCGACAGGTGGCCGCAGATGTGCGGGCAGATGCGCATGAAGCCCTGGAGCAGGACGCTGTGTTACGAAGGGAAGAGCTCGCAGAGATGTCATCATTCAACAGAGATTTCCTGACCCTATTTGGCAGGCTTGTGGACGCATTTAGCAGTCGGCGTGTCTAACCATGTCTCCCCATGTCCAGTCTGTTTTTTTGTTTGTAAATTTTGCTTCTGGAATAAAATTGTATTGTTTGCATCAAAAGTCTGGTTTATGTTATGACACTGTATGAGAAAAGCCAATAATTACATACACATTCCATTCTCTGTTCACTCCACATGCTGCTGTTCATCAGGTCAGGTGTATAGCCTTCTAATGGTAATTTAATTTTTAACAACACAACGAAACGTAATGTCTTGGTAGTTTTTTTTTTTAATTTTAAACAAATGTGAAATACTGAATCCATTTCTCTTGAACGGGTAGATTTTTTATGTTATAAGCAGTTGTACAGGTGTGCTTTAACTTGTACAGCAGACACTGATAAAGGTAAGTACATGTAAATTGAATGTTGCATCACCAGTCAAAATTTAATAAATTAAGAAGGAATCTAGCAAAAATTGGGCACTAATAACATTAGACACAACTGTGTTTTTGTGGCACACAACTGGTTGTGCAAAATTTATATTCCCTTTTCCCAAAAATTAAAAATCAATTTGTAAGTAAAAGTGGGAGATCTTTACATGGGAATATGACAATGTATCAGCACATGATTTATAGTTCAATTTGCATTTCCACCTAAGCAAAAGTGGCTTGTCGAGCTGGATTTTTGTGAAGATGGCCTGTGCGGTGTTTCTGCATGTAATTACATACCTGTCAAGTGATACGGTTTCGCCGTATTTTAATATGGGGAAAATGCAATTTTAGCAAATACGGGCGTATTGCCATTTCTGTACGCCAAAAAGAAAAATATATGGGAAAAAAAATGATTGAGAGTGTGGAGGAACACGTCGTGTGTGTGACCCCCACAGCGTACTGGGCTGGCAGAGCGCTCAGCATGAGCAATTATCACAACAGTGAGAAGTGTGGACTCATCATTAGGCTGATGGCTTCGCACCTTCTTAACAGATAAGCGTTATGAACAACAGAGGACAGGTAGATGGAACATGCACAACATTTTATTTACAAAAACATTTTTGAAATATGTATGCATATAAATGTGGGCGAAATTACATTTCTACCTATTGCTAGACAAGTACTGCATTCACAGCATCTCGTATATCGGCACTCTGCTCCTCTGCTCCCTGTGCCGCTGCCACCACTGGTTCATCTACTGCAGGGATGGGCAGTGAGAGCCATTCCACTGCAGGTTTTCTGTTCCACCCAGTGTTTTCTGCAGGTATTTGCTCTGATCAGCTTCAAGGATTGCTAATCATTAAAAACACCTGCTGAAGAGACTGAGTGGAACAGAAAACCTGCAGTAGAATGGCCCTCCATGGCACATGATTGCCCACCCCTGATCTACTGCATCATCCAATGTAGTGTCATACGTCTCTCCATGACTCTTACACAGATTGTGCAGAGCACAACAAGTCAGCACCATAGATTTCACCAGTTTCATGTCACAGTCATTCCTCTCTCCTTCCTCCTTCCTTCTCTCCTCGTCATCAGCCATTTTCTTTGTTGTGGAGGATTCGGTCGCGTGTTTCACGTCACGAGAGTGTGGCGTCGCCTCGGCACCGCCTGCTGTTCAAGAAATCCCACCCACCGCAGGTGTGCCAGCAGTAATGTTGAAAAGCAACCGAGGCAGAACCGAACCGAAGTGAGTCGAGTCGGGTTTTCTAATCGGGGCTAGTGGAAAAGCGCCTTTAGTGTTCAGCAGTCTGATGGCAGAGGGGAAGAAGCTGTTCATGTAGCGGGAGGTTTTAGTCTGAATGGACCGACGTCTCCTACCTGAGGGGAGGGGGGCAAACAGTACGTGTCCAGGGTGTGAAGGGTCAGCTATGATCCATCCTGCACGCCTCCGGGACCTGGAGATGTACAGGTCCTGGAGGGATGGGAGCTTGCAGCTGATCACCTTCTCAGCAGCGCGCACGACGCGCTGCAGTCTTAGTCTGTCCCTGGCAGTGGCTCCTGCGTACCACACGGTTATGGAGGTGGTGAGGATGGACTCGATGATGGCCGTGTAGAACTGCACCAGCATCTTGGTGGGTAGCTTGAGCTTCCTCAGCTGCCGCAGGAAGAACAGCCTCTGCTGGGCCTTTTTGATGAGGGCGCTGATGGTCGGCTCCCACTTGAGGTCCCGGGTGATGGTGGTGCCCAGGAAGCGGAAGGAATCTGCAGTTGGGATGGGAGAGTCTGTGAGGGTAAGGGGGGGCAGGGGGGTTGTGACTTTTCTGAAGTCCACGATCATCTCCACTGTCTTCAGAGCGTTCAGCTGCAGGTTGTTGTGGCTGCACCAGGACGCCAGCTGGGCCACCTCTCTCCTGTAGACGGACTCGTCGCCGTTGGAGATGAGCCCGATGAGGGTGGTGTCATCCGCAAACTTGATCAGCTTGACAGACTGGTGGCTGGAGGTGCAGGAATTGGTGTATAGGGAGAAGAGTAGGGGGGAAGTACACAGCCCTGGGGTGATCCGGTGCTGATGCTAACAGAGTCCGAGACGGTCTTTCCCAGCCGCACATGCTGCCTCCGGTCCGTCAGGAAGTCGGTGATCCACCTGCAGAGGGAGTCAGGCACGTTGAGCAGGGACAGCTTGTCCTGGAGCAGAGCGGGGCAGATGGTGTTGAATGCAGAGCTGAAGTCCACAAACAGGATCCTGGCGTAGGTTCCCGGGGAGTCCAGGTGCTGCAGGATGGAGTGGAGGGCCAGGTTGACTGCGTCGTCCACAGACCTGTTGGCTCTGTAGGAAAACTGCAGCGGGTCCAGGAGGGGAGTGGTGATGGTCTTGAGGTGGGGCAGGACCAGGCGCTCAAAGGACTTCATGACTACAGAGGTGAGCGCTACAGGTCTGTAGTCGTTAAGTCCAGTGATCCGTGGCTTCTTGGGGACAGGAATGATGGTAGAGGTTTTGAGGCAAGTCGGCACGTGGCATAACTTCAGGGAGGTGTTAAAAATGTCTGTGAAGACAGGAGTCAGCTCTTCCGCACAGTGTCTCAGGGTGGAGGGAGACACCGTCTGGACCGGGGGCCTTGCGCGGGTTCAGTCTGGAGAACTGTCTGTGCACGTCCTGCTCACTGATGGCAAGGGCAGGGGGGGAGAAGGGGGGGGGGCGCCTTTGATGAAGTGGGGACCGTGGAGGCAGTGGTGCTGGGGGGAGGGGGGAGTTGGGCACAGCTGATGAGGTGTCAAAACGGGCATAATGTTGGGACAGTCTTTGACAAAGGGCTTTGTCATCCTGACCTTTAGAAGCCTGAGGCCGATAGTTGGTGATTTGCCTCAGTCCTCTCCACACAGGAGCAGAGTCGTTAGCAGTGAACTGTTGCTGGAGTCTCTCAGAATACACAGATTTAGCTCTCCTCAGCTCTCTGCTAAACCGGTATTTGACCTCCCTGTAGCAGTCCCTGTCTCCACTTTTCAACGCTGCTTCCTTCTCCTTCCTGATCTGTCTGAGCTTAGCTGTAAACCAGGGCTTGTCATTGGAGTAACCCACCGTGGTGCACGATGGAAGAATGCTCTCCTCACAAAAGTGGATATATGAGTTCACAGTGTCCGTGTACTCATCCAGATCATGCGTGGCTCCTTTAAACATGCCCCAGTCAGTTATTTCCATGCACGTGCGCAGCTTCTCCCCAGCTTCACTGGTCCATTTCCTCGTAGTGCTCACAACAGGTTTTGTGAGCTTCAGTCTCTGTCTGTATGTGGGAATCAGGTGGACCATCACGTGATCAGATAGTCCGAGCGCAGCGCGGGAAACAGCGCGATACGCGCTCTTCACTGTAGTGTAACAGTGATCCAGCGTGTTCTTTCCTCTGGTGGGGCATTTAATAAACTGTTTGTATCGGGGGAGATCGTGGCTCAGGTTGCTCTGGTTAAAGTCGCCAACCACAATAACCAGAGAGTCCGGAAAAGTCCACTCCACTTGTTGAATGTGATCCGCGAGCGCGCGCTGAGCCTCGCGCACGTCCGTGTCGGGCGGGACGTAAACAGCGGCCAGGATGAATGAAGCGAACTCACGCGGGGAATAAAATGGCTTGCAGTTGATGAATAGATATTCCAGAGCGGGAGAACAGTGTTGGGAGATCACAGTTACATCGGAGCACCAGCTGCTGTTGATGTAAAAGCAGACTCCTCCTCCTGTGGTCTTACCGGAGAGCTCTTTGTCTCGGTCTGCACGAAACAGCTGAAATCCCTTGAGGAGGAGCGCGCTGTCCGGAGTTGATTCCTTAAGCCAGGTCTCAGTAAAGCAGAGAGCGCACGAGGTGGAGAGGTCCTTAAAACGCATCAGCAGTCTCAGTTCATCTACCTTGTTATAGAGAGAATTAACATTGGACAGAAATATCCCAGGCAAAGCCGTGCGTGTGCCTCTCCTGCGAAGCCGCACGAGGGCGCCCGCTCGTCTTCCTCTCTTTCGCCGTCTCACTTTTTGGGCTAAAAAGTGAACCAGATCGGCAGCAGGAGCCAAAAAAACTGGGAGTAGGTCCGTGGGAGTGAAAGTCCTGATATTTAGTAGCTCTTCACGGGTGTAAGAGCTGGCAGACACACAATTGACGAACAAAAACATACAAAGAAAAGCGCAGCGAAGCACCATGGCGACCACTGTGGGTGCCATCTTGGATCATCTTAGCAACAGTCATGCTTAGCGAGACACTGCTGACTGACTGGAAAGTTGTGTGAGCGGGGCGCTTCTAAACTCCGCGCGGATGACGGCCACACACGTTGTTTGTGTGCGCGCTTGCGGAAAGTAATTGCTTCATATAATTTTATTAATAAAATCATATCGGCTTGGCGTGGCGGTACGATTTCTGGCGAGGCGGGCCACCACGGAGAAATGTTACCAGAATGACATTGACCCAGGGAATTCATCTTTTGAGTGGAATTTTGAGTGGCTCATCAGTTCATTGGGGAATTGGTTTGTTTTGTGTCAGGGCTAGCTTCCACCAGAACAAGTTAACTTTGTAAACACAGCGGTAAGTTTTGAGTCTCTGCAGCAGCAAGTAGTCTACACCTATTGAACTGTCTCCATTGAAGGCTTGGCAGATCTCTCGTTTATGAATTTGTGCAATAATAAAAGTAGTGTGTGGTGAAAGTGAGTGGAGCAGTTGTATTGGGTGCACTTCCATAGCTCTGGCAGCATTTCCATCTTGTTGGTCATGTTGCCATACTATGGGGCTAAGTGCTTCAAAACCCCTCGTGTATCTCTAATCATGGCAAAAGTGGAGAACTTCTTTAAAGCACCATCAGAACAGCTTTTGGATCCATGTACAAGGGAGCAATTAATCAGGATCACTGACCACTATGAAATAGAAGTCGGCGATAAAAGACTAAAAAAGTGTTTTTTCAAAAGTGCAATTTTGAAAGAAATTTTGTATGGAATTGGAGTTTTGGATGAATCTCAAAAGGTCATCTTCTGGTTCAACTGGGATTAGTGGAGCTCAAATATCAGTGAGTACTGCACCTTTAAATTTTGAGGAGCAAAAAGAACTACAGAAACAGATTGGATCTTGAAAAGGAGAAAGAACTGGCATTAGAAAAGATTTGGCAACAAACCGAGTATGATAAAGTAAAGATAAAACAAACAGAAATTGTCATAAAGTTCCCTGTGCGCTTTTCCACAGTGCACGGGGGAAGAGAAGGATAGGTGAGGATTTACACGCAGGGTTCACCAAACACACATTTATTTACAAACAGTTCAAAAAGTAACGACTTCCAGAAACGAAACAGATGTACACATAAAGGCTGACACAAATAGCATACAGCAAGCAGACCACTGTGCACCGTGGCCACAAAAACCAACAGGACAAAGTGCTCGTGTAAATTTGGAGTTCTCAAGGACGCTCGACTGGCACAGTAGAAGAGCCGGGCAGCAGTGCCCGAGCGTAGCAGTTATGCTGCCAGAGGAAATGCTACAGACAAGCGTCGCAGCACAACTGCAAACAGAAACGCGGAAAAGCTCTTACTCATCGTGCAGGAACAGTCCGAGTCATCCAAGGCTGACAGCGAGCACAAACACGAGCAATCCTTCGGGACATGACGGTCAGACGGCGGAGAATAACAGTCTAACCTGTACAATGGTCGAGCGGTGTTTGTCTAGTGAAGAGCTGCTTAAATACAAACACTGCTGGCCACACAAATTGGGCACACCTGGGCGAGGCGTGGGAAAGATAATTACCGGGACTGGGAACAGCTGATGGAACCAGAGGGAGAGCGAGGGGGTGTGGCTGGACCGACAGACTGTCAACAGCGTGGGAGGAAGTAGGTCACCGAGGCTGACTAACAGCTGCGGGTCAGGGAGTGGTTATGGATATGGAATAAGTACAAACTACACAAAATGCACATAAACAGTAAAATCAAAACCCACAGAGAGATTGAGGCCGAACTGGGGAAAGCCAAGCCAGCTCGGCTCGTGACAGAAATGGTGAAACTTCAATTGGAAAATGAAAAACACCAACTGATAAAACAAGGAAAGTGGTTTGACATGTCTCAGTATGGAGTGCCTGGTAGGTGGCGCAGTGGTTAGCACTGCGGCAGCACAGTTTACCCTTGGCCGGGGGATTGTGGGGATCGTGGGATCGTGGGTTCGATCCCAGCCCCCGACCAACAGTGATCTGTGTGGAGTTTGCATGTTCTCCCCGTGTCGCGTGGGTTTACTCCAGGATTTCTCCGGTTTCCTCCCACATGCCAAAAACATGCATGTTAGGTTAATTGGCTGTTCTAAATTGTCCCTAGATATCTGTTTCCTATAGGCCCTTAGAATAGAGGGTTAGTATTAATGAAAGCGCTTTGAGTGGTCTTTGTGACTAGAAAAGCGCTATATAAGTGCAGGTTAGTTAGTTAGTAGTTAGTTAAATGTGATAACTGCTGATATTGCACGATCTCTGTGTTTGGTCCCAAAATTTAATGAAAAAGGTGTGGACTTGTATTTTCCATTGATTGGACGGGTTGCTGATCCACGTGGCTGGACTGATTTAGATCAAATACTTTTGCTTCAGACTGTGGTTTCAGGTCAGGCACAGGAGGTCATTACTTCCTTTAGTGTAAGTGATAGCCAGAGTACGCAATCATTAAAAATGCAGTGCTTAAAGCATATGAGATGGTCCCCAAGGTGTATCAGCAGCATTTTTGCTTTACCCTTTTCTGAGGAAATGGACACAGAGCATTTATGCCAGTGCTGGGCATGGGTATGCCTGTCTCCATGTGCTTGTCCACAAATTGGTGCTACATTTTGAGATATTGAGGGAGTGTCCTGCTTTGTCTCTAGATGGTGTTAATCATTTTAGGAAATGGAGTGGCTGCAGCCTGAATTTGGGCTGATCAGCCAGAAGGCCCCTGCATCTCTTCAGCAATGGTCCAAAAGACAATGAGAAGTTACATCCTGGTGTTTTCAGACCTTTTGCTATGAGTACAGCTGATCATAGTACCAAGAATCACAGGAACCATGAAGATGCAGCTATATTATTATCTTTGTGATGTCTAACATCCCTTTACCTATCTCACAGAATGAATTGGTGAATGAATGCAGACTGATCGGACACTGCAGCAGCTTTTCCGCTTTGTTCTTCCAGCGCATGAGGTAGAAAAGGTACATGGGGGTATTTTGTTCAAAGCCATGTACTTTTGAGGAAATTGGTACCACACAATAGAGGCTTTACTAAAAGTCCTGTGTCAGGTACTTGTACAAAATTTCCTCAACTTGTCTAGCACGTCTCCCCATGATGTGTGAAAAACATTGCATTGCATTTTGAGGAATTTCTTTTGGTCTGGTTTAAAAAAGGATGCGACAGTCTTGAGATGTCACACTTCAAACTCATCCAAGACTTTTCTTAGACACAACTATGGTATTGATTTGAAAAGCCTACATCATTTCTTTCTCGAGTTATTGCATTCAAGAATAAAGATTTAGCAGGTGTTCATCTTGACTGGGGACAATTGATTTGGTGACTTGATCTCTGACTTTTTGGTTGGACTTCATAGTCAGACTAGTTTACTGGTCTTGGTGATCCTGATTTGGGACTTGTGGGTTCTAACTGGGGACATGACAAGACTTGGTGGTCTGTGGGAATATAGCCCAGTTTTGACATCAGGACCAGGATTGATGGACCCTACAGACTATGTTATTGTGTGTGTAAATGCTGTACTGTTGTATTTGTGTGCTAACATCTTTGTCTGTTATTTCATCTTTGAGTGTGTTGTGGTATGTGCATCCATGGACCTCCAACATTTTGTCAGGATTTTCCGAGCGGAACACCCCCTAAGCAGCAGTTGCTAGGCAACACCACCAGCTTTGGCATGCGGCGTCTCCTAGCAACAGCACTGGGTTCGAGGGAATCCGTGTTCTCCGTCATCACCACACAAACACAGCTCTGCATTGGTGTGATGTAACTCTGCTGATCCTGAATTATTAACATTATTTCAACAACAAAAGACTGCACTCAAAGGGAAAATTAGTTATTTAAAAATTAATCTGCCACCAAACGTGAAGCTGACAGATGAACTGAGATGTCATCAAAGTTCAGCTCCTAACTCAGGGGTTTGAAACTGCAGCTTCAGAGCTGATATCTCCGTCTTGACCATAGCTCTCAGTGATTGTACCTGATTCAGACTGCATTAATGAGCACTGACGTATCTGAGTACTCACCACTGACTGGACCCACATATGAATCTGATGGTCTTTAAAGAGCTCCTATTCTGCTTTTTGAAGTTTCCCCTTTATTCTAGTGTATTCTATAGGGTTTGTGTGACGTTTTAGGGTCTGCAAAGGTCTAAATTTATAACAGAAACTTACACTGTGTTTTTATTGAATTTCATCAGCCTGTTTAAAGTAATGATGTCCAGCTGCTGACCAGTTGTTATTAAATACAAGGATAACATTTTTAAATTCCTTAGATATTACAACCATAAAGTGACTTAAGACTTGATCTGGACTTGGGACTTGACTTGAAGTTGCAAACAATGACTTGTGAAAATCTCTGACCATATAAGATCAACTAGTTAATTAATCCAGTTGATTGCATATTTCATGCCAGTCCGGCTGTCCACAATCTGGGTACAAACACAGTCTACTAGGCCAGCTGTTGAACACACACACACACACACACACACACACACACACACACACACACACACACACACACACACACACACACACACACACACAGAGTGGTGTGAAAAAGTGTTTGCCCCCTTCCTGATTTCTCATTTTTTTGTATGTTTGTCACATTTAAATGTTTCAGATCATCAAACAAATTTAAATACAGTATCAAACAAAGATAACAAGTAAACACAAAAGGCAGTTTTTAAATGAAGGTGTTTATTATTAAGGAAAAATAAAACCTACATGGCCCTGTGTGAAAAAGTGATTGCCCCCTAAACCTAATAACTGGTTGGGCCACCCTTAGCAGCAACAACTGCAATCAAGCGTTTGGGATAACTGGCAAGGAGTCTTTTACAGTGCTGTGGAGGAATTTTGGCCCACTCATCTTTGTAGAATTGTTGTAATTCAGCCACATTGGAGGGTTTTTGAGCATGAACCGCCTTTTTAAGGTCAT
The DNA here is from genome assembly GCA_020510985.1 of Pholidichthys leucotaenia. Taxonomy (NCBI): domain Eukaryota; kingdom Metazoa; phylum Chordata; class Actinopteri; order Cichliformes; family Pholidichthyidae; genus Pholidichthys; species Pholidichthys leucotaenia. Next base: position 313,390,180 of record CM035836.1, read on the forward strand.
GCCACAGCATCTTAATCAGATTCAGGTCAATACTTTGACTAGGCCACTCCAAAGTCTTCATTTAAAACATAAAACATACAAAAAACATACAAAAATAAGTTAATATATAATGAGATGTAGTAAAAGAGACTATTATAGTAAAGAACTGGAGAAAAACAGAGGTAACATTAAAAATACATGGACAACACTTAACAATATTCTTGGAAATAAAAATAGAAATACAAGCTACCTAACCAATCTTTCAAAAAAATTTAAAAAAAAACGACTCACAGTGTGAATGCAGTCTCACCTGCAGATGAATTTAATAAATTTTTTGTTAACATTGGTCCTAATTTGGCATGAGAAATACCCATTACGGCACCTACAGGTGACACAATAAGCAAAAATATTGCTATAAAAGACTCCATTTTCATAAAGAACACAGACGAGAGAGAGGTCATTGAAATTGTTAAATCGTTTAAAAGTAAAACATCTATGGATTGTGATGGTATTGACATGTTTTTAGTCAAAACTATCACTGAATGCTTAGTAAAGCTACTGACGTATATCTGTAACCTGTCTCTCCAAACAGGTATATTTCCCAGTGCGATGAAAATAGCTAAAGCAATTCCGATATACAAGACGGGTGACAGAGGGGAACTTTCAAACTATAGACCAATTTCACTATTGCCGCAATTTTCCAAGATACTTGAAAAAATATTCTATGAGAGAACTGACAACTTCATAATGAAGAAAAACTTATTGTGTGAGCAGCAATATGGGTTCAGACACAAGAAGACAACTGCATTTGCTCTAACGGAATTTATAGAAAAAATATCAACTGCCATTGAAAATAAAGAGTATTCAGTTGAGGTATTCCTGGATCTTAAAAAAGCATTTGATACAGTGGATCATAAATTATTATTAAAGAAACTACAAAATTATGGTATTGGGGTGTAGCACTGTCCTGGTTATGTAGTTACGTAAAGAACAGATATCATTACGTATGTGTTGGTTGCAAAAACTCACAGTTACTGAAGGTTACTTGCGGAGTCCCACAGGGTTCAGTTTTGGGGCCAATGTTATTCAATATGTATATAAATGACATATGTAAAGTTTCGGAAAAAATGGATTTAATATTGTTTGCAGATGACACTAATTTATTATGCAGCGGAAGCAATTTGGAACAACTTTTGGATACACTCGGAAAGGAATTGGGAAAGCTTAAACTGTGGTTTGATTCAAACAAATTAACACTCAATTTAAGTAAGACAAAATTTATAATTTTTAACAATCATCACAACAACTCAGTATCTAAACTCAGTGTAAATGGTGTAGCGATTGAAAGGTATTCAAAATTAAATTTCTTGGAATAATAATTGATAAACTGTGTTGAAAGTCACATATTAATTATGTTAAAGGTAAAATATCCAAATCAATCGCAATACTACACAGAGTGAAATATTTGCTGAATCAACCTACACTATATACTTTGTATCATTCATTAATACTCCCATACATGACATATTAAGATAAGATAAGATAAGATAAGATAAGCCTTTATTAGTCCCACAACGGGGAAATTCCAGGATTGCAACAGCACAGGGATAGCAACACTCAGAGCAACAATCAGAAGGCAAGAAAAAAACAAGCAAGCAAGAGCAGCTAATAAACATATGTACGTATTACTATAAAATATATATATATACACACACACACAGACACACAGTGCAGAGCATTGTAGCTGGATGGAATAAATATATGAATATATGAACACACAGTGCAGAGCATTGTAGCTAGATGGAATAAATATGTAAATATATAAACACCCACAGTACGGAGCATTGCAGCTAGGTGGAATAAATATGCAAGTATATAAACACACACAGTGCGGAGCAATGTAGCTAGATGGAATAATATGTAGATATATAAATATATAAACACACCCAGTGCTGAGCATTGTAGCTAGATGGAATAAATATGCAAATATATAAACACACACAGTGCAGAGCATTGTTGCTAGATGGAATGAAACAGCATAACCGTCTACTTAGTTATCCTACATGGTATGATTATGTGCCCATACATATTCTCACCCTCCATAGCGACCGGTATGTTCCTAGTTGTATGCCGGAGGGGACCATTGTGTAAGTCTATTGCATCTTTTGCATTCAAAAAACTATTAGTTTGTTACGTCTTTTTGCTATCTCTGCGAGCAGCCCTGCTTAGGTTGTACAGTCTGACAGCCGTTGGTAGGAAGGACCTACGAAACCTCTCGGTTGTGCACCTGGGATGATGTAGTCTGCTGCTAAATGAGCTCCTCAGTGCATTCAGTATGTCCTGCATAGGGTGGAACTCGGACTCCAGCAGAGATGACAGTTTAGCCACCGTCCTTCTCTCTCCTATCTCCTCCATCGGATCAAGGCGCTGCCCCAGGACAGAGCTAGCTTTCTTAATCAGTTTGTTCAGTCTCTTCCTATCGGCTGCAGTAATGCCACTGCCCCAGCAGACCACTCCAAAAGTGATGGCTGATGCCACCACCGTGTCATAGAATGACTTCAGCAGCGCCCCTTGTACACCAAAAGACCTGAGTCTCCTCAGCAGGAACAGCCTGCGCTGTCCCTTCTTGTAGAGTGCATCAGTATTGTGTGACCAGTCTAGTTTATTGTTCAGATGAATACCCAGGTACTTATAGGATGTCACCATCTCGATGTCTGTTCCCTGTATATTTACTGGTACTGTGAGGGGCTGCCCATGCCTGCGGCAGTCCACCACCAGCTCCTTAGTTTTCCTCGCGTTGATCTGGAGGCAGTTCCGATGGCACCAGTCCACGAAGTCCTGGATAAGCCCTCTGTACTCAGCTTCATCTCCATTGGAGATGAGGCCAACGATCGCAGAGTCATCAGAGAACTTCTGTAGATGGCAGTGTGTTGTGTTGTGTGAGAAGTCCGCAGTATAAAGAGTGAACAGGAAGGGAGCCAGCACCGTTCCCTGGGGGGCCCCCGTGCTACTGATGATCGTGTCGGACACACAGTCCCGGGTTCTCACAAACTGAGGCCGGTTCGTGAGGTAGTCCAGGATCCATGATGACAGGTGCTGGTCCACCCCTGCGCGCAGCAGCTTGTCCTTCAGGATCATCGGTTGGATGGTGTTGAAAGCACTGGAGAAGTCAAAGAACATGATCCTCACCATATTCCCGGGCTTCTCCAGGTGGGACAGAGAACGGTGAAGGAGGAAGATCACCGCATCCTCCACCCCAATGCCATGCTGGTAGGCGAACTGGAGTGGATCCATCGCTGGTTCCACCAGGGGGCGGAGGTGAGCAAGGAGCAGTCTCTCCAGGGTCTTCATCAAGTGGGACGTCAAGGCCACCGGTCTGTAGCTGTTCAGGTCTTTGGGGTGGGAAGTTTTTGGTACAGGTACCACACAAGATGTTTTCCACAGCTGTGGTACCCTCCCCAGTTTCAGGCTCATGTTGAAGATATACGTCACAATCCCACACAGCTGGTCTGCACAGGACTTGAGGAGCTTTGCGCTGATGCCGTCCGGTCCCGGCGCCTTCCTCGCCTTGATCTTCCTCAGCTCCGTCCTCACCTGGGTCCTGGTCAGGGTCAGGATGGGGGGCTGTGTGTTGGGAGTGGGGGGGTGTTGGTGGAGTGGGGAGTGGGCAGCAGGACTTGATTTCTTTAGAGGCAGCAGTGGTTGTTGTGCAGTCAGGGGGGAGGGCGGTTGGTCAAATCTATTGAAAAACAGATTCAGGTTGTTCGCCCACTCCCTGCCCCCTGTGGCCTGGGGGGAGGTATTCTGGAGCCCCGAGATGGTTTTGAGGTTTCTCCAGACCCCGCTGATGTCGCTCTGTTGCAGCTTGTCCTCCATCTTCTTCCTGAAGCTGTCCTTGCCTTCTCTGATCTTTCTCCTCAGCTCCCTCTGTACGGACTTCAGCATCTCCCTGTTCCCTGACCTGAAGATCCTCTTCTTCTCTCTCAGAAGTGTTTTTATCTCAGGGTTGATCCAGGGTTTGTTGTTTGAGTGACGCCGTATGGTCTTGGTGGGAACGGATTTGTCCACACAGAAGCTGAGGTAGCCCGTGAAGGTGTGAATGAGGCCATCGATGTCCTCACCATGTGGATCGCAGAGCTGCTTCCAGGCGGTGGCTTCAAAACAGCCCTTTAGGGTGTCCATTGTCTCCTCAGACCATAACTCCACAGTGTGCATGGCCGGAGGTTGTCTGTGCACTAGGGGTTTGTACACCGGCCGGAGATGAACCAAGTTGTGATCCGATCTCCCGAGTGGGGGGAGTTGTGATGAGGTGTACACCTCCTTAGTGTTTGCGTAGAATAAATCCAGTGTTTTATTGTCTCTAGTGTGGCATGTGACATACTGGGTGAACGTGGGTAGAATGGGAGACAGTGAAACATGGTTGAAATCGCCTGAGATGAGGAGAAGAGCATCTGGGTGTTCTGTCTGCAGCCTGCTGGTTACTGAATGGATGACGTCACGTGCTGTCCCAGCGTTCGCCGTCGGATTTGCATAAACAACAATGCAGATCACGTGTGAGTGTTCTCTCGGGAGATATGTAGGCCTCATGCTAACAGCTAGCAACTCAATGTCTTTGCTGCAGTGTCGTTGTTTAACAGTGATATGTCCCGGTCTGCACCAGTTGTTGTTAACATACATTATCACTCCACCGCCCCTAGCCTTGCCACTGTCTGGTGTTCGGTCAGCTCGTATCATGTGAAAACCCTCCAGCTCAATGTTAGCATCTGCTGCTAGTTCAGTTAGCCACGTCTCAGTAAACAAAAGGAGAGAGCACTCCCGGTATGTGCTATCATAACGGGAGATAGCCGCTAGCTCATCTAACTTTCCCAGTATCGACCGTACATTTCCCATGACAACAGATGGAAGGGAGGGTCTGTACCTTATATTTTTTGTCCTCCGCCTTACTCCAGCCCGGCAGCCGCGGCGTTTTCGTCTCAGTTCTCTCGGTATGTCGAGTTTTTCCAATGGGACCGGGTGGCGGTTGAATGCTAGCAGCTGTTCTCTGCTGTATCGTATCCTGCTATAGACAGTGGCTCCGTCCACCGGCTCAGGAGACATTTAGGACGATCTGTGTGTCCGTGATATAAGTGGGGTGAAAAAAAAAGACGGATCAAAAGAGAGAGGAAGGGAAAAAGACTCGGAATCGAGCCGCTGTTGCAAAAGGCAGCCGACTCGTGTGGCGCCGAGAAAAAAAAAAAAAAATTGTACTGAAGTATGGGGAAATACATATAAAACAAACATATATCCAATATTTATGCTTCAGAAGATAGCTATTAGAATAATAAAGCTGCTTACAGGGAACCAATAAACCCACTTTTTCTTAAATTAAAAGCTCTCAGGTTGAAAGATCTGGTTGACTTTAAAACTGCAGTAATAATGTTTAAAGTGAAGAATCTATCACTGCCCGCAAATATCCAAAAGTTGTTTTAAATAAGGGAGAAACAATATCATTTCAGAGGAACATGTATATTTCAAAAACCTTCAGTGAGAACTACCACCAAGCAAAACTGTGTCTCAGTGCATGGAGTCAGATTATGGAACAATTTTGGACCTGAATTAAAATCATGTACAATGCTTGGACAATTTAAACAAAAACTAAAGGAAGAAATACTCCAAACATGTATACAAGATGACATGTAAAATCACATAAGAATTATCATATTCAGTCTGTGTTGTGCTGTTGCATAGTTTTTTGTTTTTTGTTTTTTTTTTGTCACATTTTGTCTTAGTTTTGTTCTGAATTGTAATTGCTCCCGTTTTGTTTTTCTTTTGAATTCTTGGATGGAATATGGGTGGGCAATATAAGCTGCAGCTTCAGCCATCACCCATTTCAGATAACTTATGTTCAACTGTATAATCAGATGAGTTATTGTTTAATTTGACCTTGTTAGATTTTTTCCCCCCTTTGTTATATTTTTCTGTTCTTTTCTTTTAATCTTTACTTTTAATCTATCCGAAATAAAGATTCATTCATTCATTTTGTTTTTCTTAAGCTATTCAGAGGTGGACTTGCTGGTGTGTTTTGGATCATTGTCCTGATGCAGACCCCAAGTGTGCTTCAGCTTGAGGTCATGAACAGATGGCCGGACATTCTTCTTCGGGATTTTTTGGTAGACAGCTGGATTCATGGTTCCATTTACCACAGAAAGTCTTCCAGGTCCTGAAGCAGCAAAACAGCCCCAGACCATCACACTACCACCACCATATTTTACTGTTGATATGATGTTCCTTTTCTGAAATGCTGTTACTTTTATGCCAAATGTAATGGGACATGCAGCGTCAACCCCTATGGCTCCAATCTATAAAATCACTCTTTAAAGAAATTGTTTCACCCAAAAGTCTGGTCAAGAATTGTTTCCTTCACCTAAACACCACAGTTTGAAAGCACATTCCATGGTAAAAGGGATGATAAGGATCCCATTTCATGCCAGGAACGGATTAGTCGGCAATCATAAATCCAGGAACTTCCTCCCCAACCAGGCAGTTTTATGCTTCAAGAACTGTTTGAAACATTCCAGATATATTGGCCACATTCCACAGGTCTCTAGGAATTATCCACAGCTCTACATTGCCCCTTTGGACAGCTCAGGAATGTTTGCATTTCTCCTGTCAACTGCTAGATTGTTTTGTTTTGTTGTTTTTTTTTATTTTGACTGAACATTAACTCTTCAAGTTTTCATTCCTCAGGATAATTCTCAGGACACAATTTGAAGAGATGACCAACTCTGTGATGAACAATCATGGTTTAAAATGTTTCATTAATCACTGGTTTAAATGTATTGCATGTTTGAAAATGCTTAAACAAACCTTATTCTAATGCATGTTAATTATAGAAGGACGAGTTTATGAAAGTGCATGTTTAATGTAGCAAGAATGAAAATTAGTCATGAAACACTGAAGTTAGTTTAGCTTACACACAAAGTGAATTTTCATTTTAATCAATATGTGTTTCATCCTATATGAAAAACTTACTCAAGTCATCTGACTGGCTCAGCCAATCACCAGCCAGTCTCTGTTTGACAATGCCTCCTTTCATTCTATTGGTTGGTTACAGACAAAGGACTGCTTTCTTACTGGACCAGAGTTCATTCAATTTTCCCGCGATGGGAGACAATTGGTTCCCTTTCATGTCAGTTAAGTTTTTATCCTTTGAATGTGCTCAGTTTAAGGAAGAAACACCCAGTTTGTCTAAGTTTTGCAAAAGTTGTCTTTGTGTCCTGTTCAGTTAAGTTCCTGTCTTAAATTCTCTCTTTCCTTTAAACGTCTGGGAAAAATACTTTTTCTTCTGTTTGAGCTCAACCTTCTCTTTTATATGGAGTGAAACTCAGTGTTCTCAGACATTTTTTTCCTATTTCATTGTTAAACTTTTTCTATTGATTTTTCTTAACTCAGTGTTTTAAAGTGGACTGATCTCTTTTTTTTTCCTTGCAGTGGAAGCTGTTTTCACCAATCCCTACGACATCTGAAGAACTCGGATTTCGTGGCTTGAATAATTTTTTAAATTATTTTTGTCTCTTGAATTCTGTGACTTTGATCAGACTTTGAACTATTTCCAATTTATTTGGACCTGGGAGAGCCGCTGAAAAAACCCTCTCGTGTTGTCCGCATGACATTCTGCTTCAGTGGCCAGCAGCCTATCATCATCGTCGCCAGATCTCAGCTCCTGGGCCTCGGGGAAGAAATGTCTGCTGGCAGATATTTTTCCAGTATCGTCAAATAAAGCTTCAGTGAAGGATCTAGCTGAAAGCCAACGCAAAGGCCACGTGAGCAAGATCCCTTTGTTTCATCTGCTGGGTTAATGTGTTCATCACCTTAAAGTATGTCATAATTTGTCTCAGGTTTATAACGAGTTCATAACTCTGATCGTAGTTATAGAATTAAAGAGAAATAGTATCCCTCTTCTCATTAAATTCCATTTTCCCTTTTTAGAGTAACCCAGATTTTTTCCCCATATAATCAGCTTTTATTATTTTCTTCATAAAATTTGTGTCCAATTTTCTTCATATTTTGGTTACAGTTATTTCAGTCTCCATTTTCATCACAGTTACAAATTCACCCTAAGGTTTTCTTGGTTCCACAAATGTGATTACACTCTTTTGCTCAATAATCAGTTACAAGTTGAATGTGATGCTTGATACTTGATCATTTCACCTTATCAACAAGTCCGTAGAATGTAATGTCATTTAATCTGAGTCTGATCATTAAAACTGTAAATGGTATATGGAAGTTTCTGTTGATTTCTTTTTCCTGTGTCTGTTTCTGAAGTCACCCAGGAGAATCACAAATATTTAAGACTGATTGATTGAAGGTATAAAGATTAGTTATTAATAAATTGTCCAGGTTTTGGACTGGTGCCCCAAAAATGAGTTTTCGTTGTGTGCGTGGACCTGAAGCAAACCTTTGTTTCCACACACCCCTATAGGTATAAATTAAATAATCTTTGTACCTTATAACCAATTTCCCCTACACACACCTTCAAAAAAGTTCAACTTTTGTCTCCTCAGTCCACAGAGTATTTTCCCAAAAGTCATGGGGATCATCAAGATGTTCTCTGGCAAAACTGAGATGAGTCTTTATGGTCTTTTTGTTCAGCAGTGGTTTTCGTCTTGGAACTCTGCCATGCAGGCCATTTTTGCCCAGTCTCTTTCTTATGGTGGAGTCATGAACACCGACCTTAACTGAGGCAAGTGAGGCCTACAGTTCTTTGGATGTTGTTGTGGGGTCTTTTGTGACCTCTTGGATGAGTCGTCGTTGTGCTCTTGGGGTAATTTTGGTCGGCCGGTCACTTCTGGGAAGGTTCACCACTGTTCCATGTTTTTGCCATTTGTGGAAAATATCTCTCACTGTGGTTCGCTGGAGTCTTAAAGCTTTAGAAATGGTTTTATGACCTTTTCCAGACTGATAGATCTCAATTACTTTGTTTCTCATTTGTTCCTGAATTTCTTTGGCTCGCAGCATGATGTCTAGCTTTTGAGGATCTTTTGCTCTACTTCACTTTGTCAGGCAGGTCCTATTTAAGTGATTTCTTGATTGAGAACAGGTGTGGCAGTAATCAGGCCTGGGTGTGGCTAGAGAAATTGAACTCAACTTTCCAAAGATGTGATAACCCACAGTTAATTTATGTTTTAATGGGGGGAAGGGGGGGCAATCACTTTTTCCACACAGGGCCATGTAGGTTTGGATTTATTTTTTACCCTTAATAATAAACGCCTTCATTTAAAAACTGCATTTTGTGTTTACTTGTGTTATCTTTGTCTAATATTTAAATTTGTTTGATGATCTGAAACATTTAAGTGTGCCAAACATAGAAAAAAATGATAAATCAGGAAGGGGGCAAACACTTTTTCACACCACTGTATATATCAGATCCATTCCTACTAGACGCCTGTTTTTCCAGCCTGTCCGTCTATCAAGTCTTGGATATCCTTCATAGACATTATTTTAACTTTTTTTAGCATAGTTTATTATCCTCTGGACCGTACACCTCCTACATTAGCAGTGGCTAGGTGCCTTTAGCAAAGTTAACCTTAAGACAGTCTGTGGTGCTTCGCTGCGCCGTTTCCTCCACTCCCTCTGGTGGTCAAGACTTTTTTCAAGAAACTATTAAGTCCAGATGTTAGAGATTTCCAAAGCTGTAACTTGGAAGTGATAAAAGATAATGGCTTACTGTCAATTAGAAAGATGCAGAATATGATCCAAAGTTTGAGATAGGAGTAAATTTATGCATCTAATTTGCATAATGCCACGGCAGCCATATCGAATTACATAACTTTCAGTCAAAAGCGGACTTTGGACATACAGTATTTTCACAAAGGATGGTTTTGTTTTTTTGTCACCGTTTTTTGTTTTGGGTTTTTTGTTATCTTATCTTCAAAGTATATGAACCAGAAAGTCAGTACAATGTAAACAAAGAAATTCGTCAGACTTACCCTGCTAGCCAGGCGGCTCGTTTTCATCTATTTTCGTCGCTATTTTGTCTTCTCTCGGTCATTTTCGCTTTCTCTCCCACATCCAGAAACTCTTAGGATTATTCCACCTCAATTTCACTTTTATTCTGCCGCAATTTATCTTATATGACGACACGGAACCAGTGCGATTGTTCTGTCCAGTCACATGGCAATGGGATCGATGGCAGGTGAAAATTAACCAGCTTCGACCACCCTCTGTTATAACAAAATGTAGATATTTACCTTCATAAGCTAAATTCAATTCAGTTCAATTCAACTTTATTTATATAGCGCCATTTCACAACAACAGTCATCTCATAGCACTTTCAACTGTAGGGGGAACCCCCACAATTGAAAGTGCTATGAATAATCTATATAATCTCTTTTTAGAATCATAGTTGGCAAATTTGGGAGCAAATGTCTCCTCCATGTCACGATGGTGAACATCAACATCTGTTTATAAACTCTTCTTCTGTGGTGTCCAGAAGTGAGGTTTTTGGATGGTTTTGGAAGACATTAGTCCTCCAAGGCAAGAGCAGTAAGTTATACGTATCTGCCACCTTGTGAGGTGGAATACTTAGTACAACTGGGGATTTTTTATGGTTTACGGCCACGTCACATGACAGGCGCAGTACTGTGACACAGACAGTGAGGGCGCTTTCTGTCCATGAAACCAAGACACAAAAGGAGTTAACCATTCATAGCTTCAGAGTTGTTTCTGTGCGTATCAACCATGTGATATCAACCACTCACACCACACACCCATGTTTCTGACAATGTTTAATTTGGGCCTTTAAATTCTCATACTCAGCCAGTATTTGTTAGTATGCTACTTAGTCAGACAGCCAAAGCTACTAGTTAATCTCAAGCACAGTGTAGCCATCAAAACAAAAATCTCAGAGAAATTCTGAAAGAGGGAGGGTGGGGTGACCTGGGGCTCATAAGCATTTAAAACTATGTGCCAAAAATCAGCTGGTTTGGAAGAGTTCACCTTCTCTGTGTGTAAAATGGTATTGCAATAATTAAACCTTGAGGTGTTCTGACCAATGTGTGTCATAGACATTTCATTAACACCTCAGAGGTGTTTCAACATTTGGAGAAAAACAAGAAAAATAGGGGCTCTTTAAATGTACTGAAGAATTATGAAAGTATATGAATACTCACTCCTGACAGTAGCCGTGCGGGTGCAGTTGTAGAGAATAGCCAGCTCTCCGAAAACTTTTCCAGGTCCCATGGTGCACAGCTTCATTTCTTCTTTGGTCACCTCCACCTTCCCCTCTGACACAGGCACAGACATGAGGAAAGTACAATGAACCCTCCGGGTGCATGACTGGAAATGTAGGCTACACAGTTATTGGGCTAGAATGACTAATCTGAAGTTTAAAACTAGTTTAAAACTAGCTTTGAAAAAAAAAAAAAAAACACGCATTTATGAGAAAAAGAAAGGCAAATAAAAAAATATGGGAAACTTCTCAGAAAAAAACAGTACATTTCCAAGAATAAAGCTACCAAATTAATGACCCAAAAAAATAAATAAAAAAAAACGATTTACATCACTACTAAAAAAAAGAAAACAATTTATTGTGAAGATTCCACACTGCAGAGTGGAGAAAATTCTGTTAGAAAACTGAACAAAACTGATGACAAAGACTGTTTTTGTGCTTCACAGAGTGTAATCAGGGGGTTAATTTCTGCAGAAACACACAATAACAATGACAGCACCGACTCAGCAGGATTTCCACATCAAATAGTTTCGATCATTAGATTGAACACACATCATGGATTACTGAATTCAATTTAGTCCAGTCAGAAGACAGATCTCACCATCATTTTCATTCCAAAACTGCATTCTTTTTGTTTTGTTTTAATTCACTCCGACTCCAGCATGAATAGATGATTATTATTCCTTCACTGATTGGCTTTAACTGACATACTTTTATACAATAGTTCTTTCCAGTCAAGAAATCTGATTGGACAACAGCAATTCCAGAAGTTCCTATGTTTGCTGAAAACTGCCCTTGAATGTTTCAACAGATGTATCACTCACATCAGTGGTGCTGTGATAATCTTTCGTTACAGTAACTGTTGGTGGATTATTATAAGATGTGAAAATTGTAATGTGTTGTGTACCTGATGTAATTTCCACAATGAGGCACTGTTTGAAAAAGTCATAAAAAGCCAACCCTCTGTAATACAGATGCGCCCCCAGTGGCTTGTAAACATCTGAGTTTAAAGAAAGAGGTGCCATGTCGGCAATTTTCAAATGTCACGTCTGTTCCCAACAGTAGACGAGCTGGAGTTGGATTTATCATCCCGATTGGAGACTCTTAATACCTATGTGGTGATAACATAATAGTCTTGATCCAGGACTTCCTCAGTGCAGCTAACAAGCTAACTAGCAGCTGGCTAGACAGTGCAAGTCATGTGACCTACAAATCTGGCTCAAGAAGAGGACAGATTTGTATACTGTACATGTAAAGAATGACTTCTGCACTGTACTACAGCTAATTTGCTTTTAGGCGTGTGAAATGACAGTGAGGCTATTCTGATTTATACTGTGCCCATGGTGTTGTTTAACAACAGCTAACTGGGTACAGTCAGGAGGGACCATTTTTTTCAGTGGCGCAAAATAACTCGTTAACTCTCTTAAAATTCCAATGTTCCACTTGCGGGAAGTTTCAAATTTTCTCCTGTCACTCAGTGAGAAAGACGCTGATTTACTTTGCGTATGCTATCTTTAGGCATTTTTAGGGAAATTAGCTGGAACGCTACGGGGTTAAACAATGAAAAAAAGATCATGTTTTGCCATGTATTGCTGTTAGTTAATAAATCATGTTTGTTGAACTGTTGTATGGTGGGGGGGAGGGGCTGAAAAGTTCAGCTAAGTTCATTTTTTCACCTGCAGGGATCCAAGCACTGCAACACTGATGAAAGAAGTGTGTGGACCGAAGGGGAGACTGTGTTGAAAAATAAACCACATTTGATCAAATTTTGCCACTATGAACTCCCCCCCCCCCCATATAATAGCTATATCACAGTGGAGGTGATGTGGTATCAACGAAGACATCGCTGCAGTTTTCACTAATACCACACGACCTGTATGATACTGATTAATCATTAACTTAATCTTTTCAGGTTGACTGTATGGTGTATTTACTGATTGAGTTTGACATCCTGTAACTGCTCTTTAGTTTTGTCTTTGTTGCTTTTATTATTCATATTTTGTGACAGTTAAGATATCATACTGCATGTTGTAGTTTTATGTGTTTTAATGAGTTAATATTTTTAATGAAGGACACCAGGAGAACTGGTAACTGCCTGGGGACATTACTGATGGAGATCCTCACAAACACACACAGCAGATGGTGGTGGTCATTACGCTGAATGGTGAGATAAACGCACACACACAGGAACTGCTGCTGTAATTGCAGATTGTTAACGATCGTTAACTTAATCAGTCATACAGAAACACACACATGGCTGTATTATGTGTGTATCAGAGTTTATAGGCAAATATTTTTATCTTTGCTGAGTATTTTAGCTGGAAAACAAGAGGGCAGGTGGCAGAAAAGAAGAATTGATGGCAGGCATGTCGAATCATGTGCCATGGAGGGCCAAGACCCTGCAGGTTTTCTCTTCTACCCAGTCTCTTCAGCAGGAGTTTTCACTTGTCAGCAGCCAGTGGGAAGAAATTCAGTGGAATCTGCTGTTGAAGACACTGGTTGGAGGTAAAGCCTGCAGGGTCTTGGTCCTCCATGGCACATGACTGGACACCCCTGATTTATGGTAACACTTTATAATATATAATAAAAAAATATTAATAAATGTTACAAATACAAACTTACCCATTCAGGTACCAGGGTAATAAAAATCAATTAACTTTTCAGGACATTAGATGGTGCTGGGGTGGGAACAAAGACTGATTCGACAGAGTATCTCAGTACTTGACACTTTCGATGATACATTGATCCCTAAATGCTCAAACTGATTTTTTATTAATTTTGTATTTTTTTATACATACATAGTGGTGTGAAAAAGTGTTTGCCCCCCTTTCTGATTTCTCACTTTTTTGTATGTTTGTCACACTTAAATGTTTCAGATCATCAAACAAATTTAAATATTAGACAAAGATAACACAAGTAAACACAAAATGCAGTTTTTAAATGAAGGTGTTTTTTTATTAAGGGGAAAAAATCCAAACCTACATGGCCCTGTGTGAAAAAGTGATTGCCCCCTAAACCTAATAACTGGTTGGGCCACCCTTGGCAGCAACAACTGCAATCAAGCGTTTGCGATAACTGGCAATGAGTCTTTGACAGCGCTGTGGAGGAATTTTGGCCCACTCATCTTTGCAGAATTGTTATAATTCAGCCACACTGGAGAGTTTTCGAGCATGAACCGCCTTTTTAACCCTTTAACTGCCCTAGGTGCCATGTGGCGCCTGGGGAAAAGCAAGGCAACTCAAGCCCCGCCCCCCCACCCCCCCATTGGTCAAGAGTGGTAAAAATTTTTCTTAATAAAATAATTCAGATTTCCAAGGCTATAACTTGAAAGTTACAAGAGATAGTGCTTACTGTCAGTTAGAAAGATGTAGAATATGATCCAAAGTTTCAGAATGGAATACATTTACGCATCTAATTTGCATAACGTTGCAGCAGCTATATAAATTACATAACTCAGTCAAAAGTGGACTTTGGACAATTTACATCAACAACCGTCCATTTTTTTATGCCAATTTGTCTACAGGGATATGTTTTTATCTAATCTTCAAAGTATATGAACCAGAAAATCAATAAAATGTCAAAAAACATATATCTCTCTTACCTGTTGCCAGGTGGATGGGCTCCCTCGCCCACATGACTGGTCCATTTTCATCCATCGTTGCCGATGTTTCGCATTTACTTAGTAATTTACACCCGCTTACACATCTACAGACCCTTATGATTATCCCACGTGAATTTTGTTTGTATTACGCAGCTATTTTTTCTGTTTGGTGCATTATTCCTGTGGGAATCCATGCCGCCCGTGGGCGCCACCATCTTGGTACTGTTAGCTCAGTTTTTTATCCATCGTAATCGATGTAACATGTTTACTAAGTAATTTACACCACATCTACAAACTCTTATGATTATCCCATGTGAATTTCATTTGTATTACGTGGCTATTTTCCCCATTTCATGCAGTTTCAGTGATCATCGTGGCAGCGATGACCAAACATGGCGGCATCAACATTGGTGTGTGAGCTTCAAGCAGAAGAAGGAAGAAGAAGAATGAGGATTTCTTCTTCTTTGCTATATTCCATGCCAGCCATGATTCCTTCGGCACGTGTCTGCCACCTTCTAAACTGTCAGATCAATAGAGATTAATACAAATTCTCAGTTTAGCCGGGGGACGTCAATAAGTTGACACATGCAGTTGCTGCGCTGTGCCACTGGGGGTGCACGACCCATCCATTTAATCTGGCCATTTAAAGGGTTAAGGTCATGCCACAGCATCTTAATCGAATTCAGGTCAGGACTTTGACTAGGCCACTCCAAAGTCTTCCTTTTGTTTTTCTTAAGCCATTCAGGGGTGGACTTGCTGGTGTGTCTTGGATCATTGTCCTGCTGCAGAACCCAAGTGCGCTTCAGCGTGAGGTCACGAACAGATGGCCGGACATTCTCCTTCAGGATTTTTTGGTAGACAGCAGAATTAATGGTTCCATTTACCACAACAAGTCTTCCAGGTCCTGAAGCAGCAAAAAAGACCCAAACCATCACACTACCACCACCACCATATTTTACTGCAGGTATGATTTTTCCCAAAGAGTATTTTCTCAAAAGTCTTGAGGATCATCAAGATGTTTTAAAGCAAAACTGAGATGAGCCTTTATGTTCTTTTTGCTCAGTAGTAGTTTTCGTCTTGGAACTCTACCATGCACGCCATTTTTGCCCAGTCCCTTTCTTATGATGGAGTCATGAACACTGACCTTAACTGAGGCAAGTGAGGCCTGCAGTTCTTTGGATGTTGTTGTGGGGTCTTTTGTGACCTCTTGGATGAGTCGTCGCTGCGCTCTTGGGGTAATTTTGGTCAACCGGCCACTCCAGGGAAGGTTCACCCCATTCCATGTTTTCACCATGTGTGGAAAATGGCTCTCACTGTGGTTCGCTGGAGTCCCAAAGTTTTAGAAATGGCTTTACAACTTTTTCCAGACTGATAGATCTCAATTACTTTGTTCCTCATTTGTTACTGAATTTCTTTTGATCGCAGCATGATGTCCAGCTTTTGAGGATCTTTTGGTCTACTTCACTTTGTCAGGCAGGGACATCTTCTCAATCTAGGGCAGGGACATCTTCTCAATCTAGAATCTGATTTCTAGATTGAGAAGAGGTGTGGCAGTAATCAGGCTTGGGTGTGACTAGAGAAATTGAACTCAACTTTCCAAAGATGTGATAAAACAAAGTTAATTTATGCTTTAATGGGGAATCACTTTTTCACACAGGTTCATGTAGGTTTGGATTTTTTTTTTTTACCCTTAATAATAGACACCTTCATTTAAAAACTGCATTTTGTGTTTACTTGTGTTATCTTTGTCTAATATTTAAATTTATTTGATGATCTGAAACATTTAAGTGTGACAAACATACAACAAAATGAGAAATCAGGAAGGGGGCAAACACTTTTTCACACCAATGTATATGGTATTGCAGTACTTAAGGAATGGTAGTATTGTGGTAGTTTTGCATTGTGATACATATCTGGAGGTCCCTCGCGATTCCCACCCCTAGTGCTTATCCTGTTTGTTCTGTGTTGTCCTGGTTTTTACTGTTCACATTCCCCATTTTTCCAGTAATCATTCATTTTCTAGCCTGATTTTACTCTGCTTTTTCTTGCGTTTTTGCTCATCTTTTTTCAGTAATTACCATGTTTTTCCCTGATTTTACTATGTTCTTTCTGTTTTTCCTATATTTTTTTCAGGTAATAGCCTTTTCCTCCTCGTTTCCCCATTTTTCCCCCCAGGAATTACCATGTTTTTGTTCTGTTTTACTGTATTTTATTTCATAGTTTTACTGATACATAGCTTATTTTTACATAATATAAGGCAAATATGTCAAATAAAAGTGGAGGCATAATGCAGCCCAAGTACTTTCCAGTACTTAACCTGTTTTTTGCCCTGTTGTCGGGGGCAACTTTTTTT
The DNA here is from genome assembly GCA_020510985.1 of Pholidichthys leucotaenia. Taxonomy (NCBI): domain Eukaryota; kingdom Metazoa; phylum Chordata; class Actinopteri; order Cichliformes; family Pholidichthyidae; genus Pholidichthys; species Pholidichthys leucotaenia. The sequence continues at coordinate 313,407,322 of CM035836.1, forward strand.
TTCTCTGTTCTTACCCATATTTGTAAGGTAATTATCCCCTCCTTAGGTCGCCAGCTTATCGTGGTGAAGGGGTTTTAGTGCCCAAATGATCTCAGGAGCTATGCTGTGGGTGGCAACTTGCCCCTGGTAGCTTGGTAGTGTACCCAAAGGAGGTACATGAGACGACTCCTGCAGGAGGGACGGTGCTATGTGAACTGGGCAGCAGTTTGGGCTACTCTGCTTGGACTGCTGCTAACCCTAACCCCCAGATAAGTGGTAGAAGATGGATGGATGGATGGATGGGTGGATGGATATAAGGTAAGTATGTCAGATAAAAGTTGGGGCATAATGCAGCCCAAGTACTTTCCAGTACCTGTTTTTAACTGGTTATTTCAATGTGTTTTTCCCTGGTACTTATCCAGTACATACCCTGTAACTTGTGGGCTGTGCTATAAAGTTCTGCTGAATTCTCCAAAAACTGGTGTAAATAAGAGATGTGAATTTCAGCACCATGGACAGGACAGTGCAGCAGACCCATGTGCAGGTGTCTTCATGTCTCTGTCCACGGTACTGAAACTCAACGGGTCTATCTAAATGACCATGATCCAGCGAGTGTATTTCTCTATCATGGCACGAAAACTAAGTCAATTATGTGTTGATATTATGTCTCTGTCCAAGGTTCTGAAGTCAAAAACAACTGTCCTCTGTCCAAGGTGCTGGAACCCAGCAGGTGTATGCAGATGTCTACCATTCAGTGAGGTGCTGGTCGTCTCTATCCAGGGACTAAAATAAAGCCAATGACAGAGCTATATTATGTCTCTGTCCATGGTGCTGAAGTCAAATCAGCTGTATATTTAGGTATATAAAAGGTCTCTGTCAATGCTTTTTTAGTCCAGGAGTCATTTGTACATTTATTGTCTGTCAATTTGTCTAAAGTAGGTCAGAAAACTATACTGTTTCTTTCCATATTTCCCATTTTTAAAATTTAATTTAGTCCCTCCAATCTTTCTCTCCTCCATATTTAAATATTTTATTTCATTTAGTCAAAACTCCATTCTTTCTCTCTTTCATATGTAAATATTTCTATTTAATTTAGTCCAAAATCTGACTCCGTCCTTTCTCTTCTCCATCTGCCTCTTTTTTCCTCCCCTCTCCTTCTGCTTTATTTTTTATGTTTAACACCGATTCCACATTTCCAAACTGTGAAAACGTTTAAAAATGCCAAATATGTTGTCCAACATGTTGCCATGCCAACCACATTCACCAGAGAGTAGTGTGTGTGTGTTTCTATCGTTGCGAGGACTTCCCATTGTTCTAAAATATGAAACACAGTCCAGTCCTCTCATTAACTTCTACAGCTGTTCGTTAAAGGTTCTGATCCAGTCTAATGGTCTGACTCAAGACCACGGTCTAGATCTGGGTTAGGGTCCTCAGAAGGGTGGGAAAACAAATCTGCGCATGAGCAAGTGTTTTTCCATTATGAGACAAACGTGCTGCTGCATCCGTTTCTGCTGTAAATATTAACGAGCGCCATATTTATCACACACACACACACACACACACACACACACACTGATCTGTTCAGCTACCCCTGTGAGGACTTTTATTAACACAAGAAAGCATGTCTGAAACTCGATACTCCTTTAGTCAGAATCATTTGTCACTTTTTTCTTGGAAAATTGACTCCTTTTGAACTCTGAATTTAACTTTCTTACCATAAATTCACATTTTTCTCAGAAACTTGCCATTTTTTTAATCTTGAATTTGTGTGTTTTATCCTGGTAAATTTCGACACCTCCTATTTTGTAATTTTTTTTTTTTGAAAATTTTCATCTAAACTTGCATTTTTTATTTAAATCTGAATTTTTGCTTTTAAATCAACACAGAACACTTAAATCGGGTCATATGTTTCTTTTCTAAAATGTGACAAAAAACACCTTTCCACACATGTGAGGAGTCGGTCAAATTCATCATATTTTATTTTTATAAATGTCAGCGGTTGTTTCACAGCAATCACCTCCGCCCACCACCCATCTGCACCATTGTTCACAACCTGACATGACAACCATGAAGATAAATGCAATAATAATAATAATAATGTCCCAAAAATTCAGTTTTAAAGTGGGAGAAGATAAAGGACACTGATGGAAAGCTGACAATGAAAAGAGATGTGAGCAGATTTTTAGATTAAATAAAATCCATCCATCCATCCGGGGTCACGGGGGGGCCTTGAGTCTATCTCAGTGCCTTTGGGCAAGACAGATCACCAGTCCATCCCAGGGCCAAAACATAGAGACAGACAACCATCCACTTTCACATTATAATTAAGGACAATTTATCCCCAGTGGAATGCAATTAACCTAACATGCGTATCTTTGGACTGTGGGAGGAAACCGGAGTACCCAGAGAAAATCATGCAAGCTCCACACAGAAAGGTCGCCACTGGCCGGGGGAGGGTTCAAGCGCACGACCTTCTTGCTGTGATGCAATGGTGCTAACCACTGCTCTATTGAGCAGCCCTTAAATAAAATAATTTAAAATAAAAATTAAATTACGTTTACATTTTTATGGAAAAAGCTGCTAAGTTATAACAAAGTAAAACAAAATTTAAAAAAAAATTACAAGTGAGAAGTTTCTGTTCCACAAGACAGAAAAAAAAAAATCAAAAAAATTACAATAAACAGGCAGCAAATTTATTTAAAAAAATACAAGAATAAGAGAAAGATTAAGAAAAAAGGTTGAAATTTGTGTGAAAAAGAATAAGAAAAAATCACTTATGCATGAAAAGCTGCTTCATGGTTAAGGGTAATTACATAGATTTACATGAAAAAAGGAAAACATCCACAGTTTTACAAAAAGAGAAATATTACAAAAAAAGTTGGCTTAAATGAACAACTAACTCCAAAACATGAAATTTCTTTCCTAAAAGAGAGAAGTTGCCCCAAAGCAACTTTCTTTGTTTTACATTTTTTTCTTTTACATTTGTAACATGTTCTCTCCATGTCTGCGTGGGTTTACTCCGGGATTTCTCCAGTTTCCCCCCACATGCCAAAAATATGCAAGTTAGGTTAGCTGGCATTAAACTGGGGATTCTAAATTGTCCTTAGGTATGACTGTGAGAGTGAATGGTTGTCTGTCTCCCTGTGTTGGCCCTGCGATGGACTGGCGATCTGTCCAGGGTGTACCTTGCCTCTCGCCCAAAGATGCTGGGATAGGCTCCAGCCCCCCCGTGACCCAAAAAGGATTAAGTGGAAGAAGATGAATGGACGGATGGATGGATGGATGGCATTTGTGACAACAAATTTTTCTTGAAAATTTGCAGCTTCCTCTATGATTTCCATCTTCTTACTTAAGACTCTTTCAACTATTTTTCGATGTAACTTTTTTGCATTTTTTCCTTTGCAGTTTTCCTTGCAGTTCCAAGGAAATCTGGCAGTTCCTTGCATTACTTTTTAATGAATTTGCTCATTTGTGACTTTTTCCTCAAAAAATGTTTTGCATGTGAATTTGCCTTTCTTTAATTATAAAATATACAGTCGTGAAAAAATTAGAACACCCTGTATAAGCCTGTGCATTTTTTAACATATTTGGACATATGGATATTTAATATCTATGTTAAAAATACTGGGAGATTCATGTAATACAACTAAACAATTAAAAATGAATTAAAGACTTTTTTCAAATTTTCTGTAAAATGTAATTCTAAACAAATAGTGAGGAAAAAATTAGGACATCCCCCATCTTTTTAACCTCTTGCACTCTGGGATTCCGCGGGCGGTCACGTCTCTGCGTCCTAGTGCGTCCTCGTGTGTCCTAGTGCACACTGTGCGTCTCAGTGTGCACTGAAAAAAAAAAAGCTGCATTTCCGTCCTTCCACTACAGACACCGCCGCGAACAGAAAGCCAAAGGAGTGTTTTGATTGGTTTAGATTTGATTGACCTCTCATTCGACTAATAAGAGCCTTGAATTGGGTTTCTGAAACCTTGAAGAACCAATGACTGAAAACCTAGCAAGAAGGACCCGCCTACCAACGGCTGTGAAAACAACGAGCCAATTGAAACAGAGAAGATCGACGATTGAAAGCGTGAGTCCCGTGCGTAAAATCTGTTTTGTGTAAGCTGCTGTGCGTAACAGTAGCGTTCGCCAGTCTTTTTTTTTATCACTACTGTTCTTATTTGTTTTGAAAAATCGTTCGCCAAAACCGCAATCATGGAAGCGCAAAACTGTAATAATGGAATCATGGTTTGACCGGGTCGCGTGACCAGAACCACGAGTCATAACAAGCGGACCGGCTTCATGTTTGTCTGTCAATGAGGAACAGATGTTCGCCAACAACACTGCTGTTGTGGACAGGTAAGTGTTATAAGCTAAATTATTCTTTATCACTGAATATAGTAATAAAAATGACTTTTGACCGATCAGTGATTACAACTGTGCGTCATCGCCACATGACGGACCGTTGACGGACCGTTTTTTTGTGCGCCGCGCTCCTCTATAGCGGGGTGGGGGAGTTGTTATCCTCTACATTGCAGATATTTTAGTATAATTTTTATTGCACTGTAGGTTATTTTTTCTTGTAAAAAAAGGCCACACATTTTTTATGCGGCATGCTTCTTTGTGTGTGGGGGGCTTGTTTGTTCATTCATTCATTCATGAATGAATAAACAACCCCCCCACACACACACACACAGCCCTGAGTGTCACCTTTCATTTGAGCTCAAGATCAAGCTATGTTGAATCATTCAAAAGTTACAGACGTTTTTCCAAACTGTGCCATTTGGCACAATTTGGCACAGTTCAAAAACGCCTGGGAACAACCTGAGAACAAAGCTGTGTAATATATTCAGTTTTTGTGGTATTGTTACAAAATTTTGACCTCAGCTGGATAACACTTGGTTCTACATTTCTGTTGCATTTTCCAGCCCGGATCTGACAGCTGTGTGTTATTTGCAAGCATTTGTATCTAAAAAAAAAAAAAACCACCCAGGCGAACTTTATTTTCTTCAAGTTCAGTATGTTTAGATGACTGTTACTCAGTGGCCGGAGCACTTAGAGAGATTATGACTGTTTTGCCAAAAAATTCAAAGTGTTTTCTTGTAAATGAGACCAACCCCATGAAGATGCTGCAAAGGGTTGAAGAACAACTTTTGATTTACTTTGGGTACGTTATTTTTAGGCATTTTTAGGGAAACTGACCAGAGTGCAAGGGGTTACAGACACCCCCACATTCATTCCCACTTACAATGACTAAAATAAATGATAAAAAAATACAAATAAAAACAAAAACGTTAGACATAGATAGGTGAACATTTTCTAATGAAGAACTCAATATTTAATGGGGTGTCCTAATTTTTTCACATGACTGTACATGCTATTCTTGCATTTTTTTTCCACTATGCTACTTTTTGCAAATTTGCTAATTCTCCCTCATAAATTTAAGATATTCTTTCTCATCAGTTTGCAACTTTTGTCTCATAAATGAGTGTCTGTGCAATCTTAAGTTTGCGTTTTTAAGTAAATGTGTGCATTTTTCATTTTAAATGTGTTTCTTTCATGTCTACATTAAACTTTTGCATACATTTATGATTTTTATTCAAACTGCCAGTGAACCAAAAGTTAATGGTTGGACGGATGTGTTTTCAAAAATCAGAGTTTCATAATTTCAGAGGGTGAAACAATTGGCTGGTGCAGCAGTAAACAGGATCAGAATCAGACCGACTAGTGTTTTCATCCCAGCATCCCACTAACAGATAACGAGCCTGCTCTAAAACTTTGGCTCAAACATTTTCAAAATTTCTTTGTGCAGCAGCGGCAGCAGCATCAGTTTCATCATTTCTGCTTCCTCTGCGCGTGTGAACTTCTGTGCTGGAGTCACTTCTAATGAAAGTGAAGTTTCATTCCTTTAAAGTCTAATTTTAATGTCTGACTCACAGAGAAAGGGCAGTGGAGTGCCGCCTGGATCAAAACATCTGCTGTTTCACATTCATTTTCATCAGCTTTTGTTCAGTCTTTGTAACACTCTTTCTGTTCTCCAATCTGAACTGTGGACTTTTCACAATCAACATAAAAGCTAATTATTAGGCTCAGGACGGGGGTTAGCCACCTCTACTATGGTAGAGCCAATCTGAACAATTTTTATCAAAAAAAAAAAAAAAAAAATTGCAGAAAGCCACAAAACATAAGCCTTAAAGAGCAATTCCCAGGTTAACCACACCAGCTAATTAACATGGTGCAAAACGATCCAATAAACAGATATTACAAAAATATGATTATCTACATCTTTTGCAGCAGCCAGCTCCTCCTCAAAAATAGCAGCCTGACTGTGACATCACTGCAATGCTTTATAACTGTGAACCTGTTAGACATCATAGAGAGGAAAACCAGTAGGCACAGCTGTTATAAACATGTGTTACTAAGCAGGGGGACATTTCCTGACAGATGCACACGCTTGTATTATCTGTCATTCAGAAACATACAGTGCCTCCTTTACTTTACGAGTCACCGGTGTTCTGTTAAAGTGACACTCCATCAAAAATCAAGCTTTTTTGTCTTGTTAACATGTCTGTAACATGTGTTTGTTTTTTTTTGACTTACAAGACATATCAAGAGTGAAATCGCTCAAATGTGTCATGTCTCTGTATTTTTGTTCTAAAACTTCACTTAAGCCCCGCCCCCTGCAAAAAGGCTTTTTGAGACGGACTGTTTTCGGTGACATACAGTGCATCCGGAAAGTATTCACAGCGCTTCACTTTTTCCACGTTTTATGTTACAGCCTTATTCCAAAATGAAATACATTTTTTCCTCAAAATTCTACACATAATACCCCATAATGACAACATGAAAACATTTTTTTGAGATTTTTGCAAATTTATTCAAAACAAAAAACTAAGAAATCACATGTACATAAGTATTCACAGCCTTTGCTCAATACTTTGTTGATGCACCTTTGGCAGCAATTACAGACTCAAGTCTTTTTGAATATGATGCCACAAGCTTGGCACACCTATCTTTGGGCAGTTTCACCCATTCCTCTTTGCAGCACCTCTCAAGCTCCATCAGGTTGGATGGGAACCCTCAGTGCACAGCCATTTCATTTTTTTTTTAAATTTTGTATGCTTTATTAATCCCAGAGGGAAATTCAAGGCATCCGCGTGGATGGATGAGGCAGCCACGGTGCAGCACCCTTCACCATTCTCACACATGTTCACACCTAGAGTCTCCAATTAACCTAACCCACAGGTTTGTGGCCTGTGGGAGGAAACCAGAGTACCCGGGGCAAACCCACATAAACCCAATCTTTGTCTCATCAGACCAGAGAATTTTGTTTCTCATGGTCTGAGAGTCCTTCAGATGCCTTTTGGCAAACTCCGGGTGGGCTGCCATGTGCCTTTTACTAAGCAGTGGCTTCCGTCTGGCCACTCTACCATACAGGTCTGATTGGTGGATTGCTGCAGAGATTGTTGTCCTTCTGGAAGGTTCTCCTCTCTTCATAGAGGAACGCTGGAACTCTGACAGAGTGACCATCGGGTTCTTGGTTAGCTCCCTGACTAAGGTCCTTCTCCCCCGATCGCTCAGTTTACGGACGGCCAGCTCTAGGAAGAATCCTGGTGGTTCCGAACTTCTTCCATTTATGGATGATGGAGGCCACTGTGCTCATTGGGACCTTCAAAGCAGCAGAAATTTTTCTGTACCCTTCCCCAGATTTGTGCCTCGAGACAATCCTGTCTCGGAGGTCTACAGACAATTCCTTTGACGTCATGCTTGGTTTGTGCTCTGACATGCACTGTCAACTCTGGGACCTTATATAGACAGGTGTGTGCCTTTCCAAATTATGTCCAGTCAACTGAATTTTTGAGCTTCATGGCAAAGGCTGTGAATACTTATGTCCTTGTGATTTCTTAGTTTTTTATTTTTAATAAATTTGCAAAAATCTAAAAAAAAAAAAAACTTTTTCACATTGTCATTATGGGGTGTTGTGTGTAGAATTTTGAGAAAAAAAATGAATTTAATCCATTTTGGAATAAGGCTGCAGCATAAAATGTGGAAAAAGTGAAGCGCTGTGAATACTTTCTGGATGCACTGTAACTATTCGTGGGTAGTGTTGAGCCAATCAAGAAACTCTCACCTAACTGAAGTTATCCTCTAGGCTAGTTAGCATTTTTTAACAAGCTACTTTGAAAACTTGACCCAGATTAAGATGGGTTAAGATGGGTTTTACTATTAAACTGTTTTTAAGGACCAATGCAGTTTAAGTCATTATTGTGGGCCACTGTGCATACAACTGGGCATGTCCTTCAACTGGTAAAGTCTTTTTATTACAGGATTTATTCTGATAATATAGTGCTAGCTACTGTGAGCCTTGTGGTATATGGTTGGGCCTAGTAATCATCGATTCTGACATTTGAAAGGGATGGTGGGGTTGTGAAAAGAGAAAAGACGTGAAACTGTAAGACAATGAAAGGTTTTTGTAGAAAAAAAGGCCTAAGATAACATTTTAGACAATGGGGATTTGTTTTTATAGGGAATTTATAGCCAATAGAGGGCATCTTTAACATCAGTTACATTAGCCATTACCCACTGCACTCCCAGTCCCCCCCCCCCTAATTTCCTCTCCTATTGTGTCTGGCAAACATCATATTTTTGGTCTCCATAATGTCCAATTCATTCTAAGATTTTAGATGATATGACTGCTGCAAGCCCTCAAAAATGTTTTTGAATAAATAAAATGAAATTAATAATAGCAGTAATCAGCAGGAAAGGCAGGAAAATGCTTGGGGCACCAGGGCAGAGGGGAACCCCAGAGGCCTGGCAAACTTTGAATAACTACAGCAGTGACAATGTGGAAAGCTTGCAATGTCAGTGGTAGGCACAGAACTCCTTAAAGGGTCCCTACCCCAACCTCCCACTCTCGCAAGTACCAGTGTGCGTCTTATGTAAACAAACAAGTGAGAGCGGCTGTACCAAAATGAAATGAAGTTATCCATCTGGCAGTGACAAAAGAATGAAGAAAAAAAGAGGGAAAGAAGAGAAAGAAAGACAGTGGAAAGTATTGCAAATAATACAGTAGTTAATTTATCTCAGAGCAGCTTAGTGTGTCTTGCCTCTGCTGGTCCTGGTACTCGTCTTGTTTGCTCAGCTAGCAGGCTGAAAATAAAAAGCTAATATGGACAATGCTTTTCCTTTAGTTTTCAAATGAAGGCTGTGTGCAACCAAGCTTAGCTGTTAAGCTAAGAATGCTAAGTTATAGAATTTATATGCACGGAATTTGGATAATGTAGCACCAAGATGCAAGTTGAAGCTGTGTGCAAGTGCTGTGTGTATTTTATTGTTATTTCCCATGTGTGTCAATAAGGCTTTGTGGTTTTATAATGCTGAAAACTGTATCATGCTTTAAGATTTTGTGAAGGATTTTTTTAGCTAACTTTTTGGTTGCTAGCTCACTGAGTCACACAATGACGAGACAGACATCTCTGTAATCTGCAGAGTCTCTGCTTTCACATGACATCTTGTTTATGTGGTTTGCTTGAAGTAGTGAAATTACCTGATGCTCTAAATTGGGCATGCCCTGTTTTCATGTCTTTGTTACATGCCCAAGTAATGCCTGGGGTTTGAATTGTGTTTCGTGTGGGTGGCAATGCTTGGTAGAGGTTTTTCGTTTCTCCTCGTCATTTTTGGTATGCTACATGTTAGGATTGATGCTTCCTAGCATGCGCACAAATTGTCTGTACAGTATGCATTTCATGCAGCCCCCTGAACAGGTGGATCTTGTACTGTGCGGGGTGAACCCTAATCTCTCCTAGGGTACCAAAAATAGCTAGAACTGTCCCTGGGTAAATGGATGACTTAATAAAACCGCTATTTAATATTAAATAGTATTAATATAATAATAATTATTATTATTATTAATTTTATTTTGATTACCCTAAATTAACTGTAGTCAGTATCTATGTGCACATTCAATCAACAATAAAGAATAAAAATCATTAAAAGTGGACATAAGTGGACATAAGCTCAGCTATTTACCAGTCCCTCCAGGATTTCGCAGGATGTTTTTATGATTGTTGAGGTCCAAAAAGCCTGAATTTGAGGGAGCTTTTTTAAAAAGTTGCGATAAAAGTGGCGATGTGTTGAGAAGTTTTTTTGCACTAGAAGTTGTGGGAAGAATTACAAATTTTAAAGTTTACTGCAATGATATTCTAACACAACAAGAAAAGCACAGGATAGTCAAAAATTTCCTATTAAGCATCCATCCATCCATCTTCTACCACTTTTCCAGAGGGCCAGGTCGCGGAGGCAGCAGTTCAAGCAGAGAAGCCCAGACTTCCCTCTCCCCACCCACCTGCTCCAGCTCTTCAGAGAGGATTCCAAGGCGTTCCAAGACCAGCTGGGAGATGTAGTCTCTCCAGGGTGTTCTGGTTCTGCCCCAGGGTCTTCTCACAGTGAGATGTGCCTGAAACACCTCAAGTGGGAAGCGTCCAGGAGGCATCCTGATCAGATGCCTGAACCACCTCAACTGGCTCCTTTCAATGTGGAGGAGCAGCGGTTCTAATCTGAGCCTCTTCCAGATGACTGAACTCCTCACCCTGTCTCTAAGGGTGAGTCCAGCAATCCTACAGAGAAAGCTTATTTCAGCCGCTTGTATCTACAATCTCATTCTTTCGGTCATTACCCAAAGCTCATGACCATAGGTGAGGGTGGGAACATAGACTGACTAGTAAATTGACAGCTTTGCCTTAGAGCTCAGCTCCCTCTTCACCACGACAGACCAGTACAATGTCCACATCACTGCAGATGCTGCTTTGATCTGTCTGTCAATCTCTCGCTCCATTCTCCCCTCACTCATGAATAAGACCTTCAGATACTTCAGCTCCTCCACTTGGGGCAGGAGCTTGTCCCCAACCCGGAGAGGACAATCCAACTTTTTCTGCCTGAGAACCATGGACTCAGACCAGGAGGTGCTGATTCTCATCCCAGCTGCTTCACACTCAGCAGCAAACCATCCCAGTAAGACCTATAGGTTGGGGTGTATGGAGTGTCAGGGAGGGATAGTACCTCTGACAGGGCAACAGTTGCACATCCAGGTGGTCGGTCCGCTTTGGTTCCCACTTGGCACTCAACTCTCACCTGTGGCTCCAAGTAGCTGTTTGCATGCAATAGCGGCCACACCCTGGTAAACCGCTTCGACTGGCGGGCGAAACCGGGTGAGAGTAGCCAACGGGTTTGAAACCCTTGGTGAGGTAGGGCTTGTCTACCTACGTATGCGTAGACTGGACCTGGCGGACTGCATGGAGGAAACCACCAGACTGGCTCAATGGGCAGGAAGGCAGACCCAGCAAAGCATTGTGAAGCACAATTAGAGCACAGTGAGACACATAAGACACTGCTGGCCATCCACTGCATCCTAACCTATCTCCAAATGTCTTGACTATGTCTTGCCACTGGATGCAGATAGGCTGGGACGAGAGAGTGAGGCTGATGACCATGTGCAACTCTCCCTCACTTAAATCAAATTCACGCGCAAGTCAAGACATCACCCCCACCCCTAATTTCCTTCTCATTCCCTCCAAGTCCTGTGGCGATGAGCAAGTGACGAAGCAGCAGGTGCGGATACACTGGAAGCTGTAGCCACAATCCCACACAAAGGCAGCCCAGGGCATAGGGTCGCTCTCTACTGGACCGAAGCAGCAGTGGAGTTCAACAGGCCCTTGGGTGTCTGAGCAGTCCTCTTAAGGATTTGCTCTGCTCACCTCCATGGCCTGAGGAAGGGGCTAGAAAAGGTGCCTTAAACATAGCCTGCTTCACTACACCCTGGCCAGCAAGCCGCAGCTGGCGGGGATCCCACCCTAGTGGTCAAAATTCTCAGAAGAAATCAACTAAGGTGATATCACTCACCATTGGCACTTGGAATATGCGAATGCTCATGGGCAGCTCTAAAGCGGACAGACCTGAGAGACAGACAGCACTTGTCACAAGAGAACTTAGCAGGTACAACATCCACATCGCAGCTCTGAGCAAGACCAGGCTTGCAGACAAAGGTCAGCTGACAGAAGTCAAAGCCAGCTACACTTTTTTCTGGAGCGGCCGAGGCAGCGAAGAACTCTTTGAAGAAGGAGTGGGTTTCATGATCAGATCCAATCTGATCAGCAAGCTTACCAGCCTCCCCAAAGGAACTAACGACCGCCTCATGACCCTGTGGCTCCCCCTCCGAGGAAAACGCCATGCCATATTCATCAGTGCATATGTCCCCACCATGACAAACCCAGATGAGATCAAAGACCAGTTTTACGAGGACTTAGAGATTCACTGAAGGCGTACCGAAGGAGGACAAACTCATTGTTCTTGGAAACTTTAATGCCAGAGCTGGTACAGACTACCAGACATGGGAGGGAGTCCTTGGGAGAAATGGAGTTGGAAAGTGCAACAGCAACGGTCTTCTCCTGTTGAAGATGGGCGCCTCTTATGACCATCTGATCACTAATACCGTCTACTGCTTGCCTAATCACAACAAGACCTTCTGGATGCATCCACGCAGAAAGCATTGGCATCTGATTGATTACATCATTGTGAGAAGGAGAGACAGGCAGGATGTTAGAGTGACAAAGGCGATGTGTGGCACAGACTGCTGGACAGATCACAGACTCATTCTCTCAAAGCTCAACATGCACATCCAGCCCAAACGGCGTCCACAGGGGAAAAAAAGCAAACAAGCAACTCAATGTCAGCAAGCTGGAACAGCACTCTGTGCGACAGAACCTCAATGAGGACTTGGACAGCAAGCTTAGTCAGCTCGACCTCGGGGCGTATGGAGCAGAAGAAGACTGGGCAGCTTTCAGAGACATAGTGTACGACACCTCACTCACTCATCTGGGCCAGAACACACACAAACACCAAGACTGGTTCGATGAAAATGATGATGACATCCAAAAGCTGCTTGACGAGAAGTGTGAAGCCCACAGAGCGTACCAGCAAGACAGCAGATCTGCTTCTAAGAAGGCAGCCTTCAACTCCATCAAAGGAAAGGTGCAGGCAAAGCTCAGAGAGATGCAGGACTTCTGGCTCAGCCAAAAGGCAGATGAAATACAGCAGTACACTGACAGCAACAACTCCAAACGCTTCTACGATGCCCTTACGACCATCTACGGGCCTCAGTCTTCTGGAACATCACCACTGCTCAGTGCTGATGGGTCCACTCTCCTCACCGACAAGAATGCAATCCTAGAAAGATGGGCAGAACATTTCAGTAGCGCCCTGAACAGACTTTCGTCCATCAATGCAGAAGCCATCATTCACATGCCCCAAGTAGAGGTGAACACGTCTCTGGTAGAACCTCCAATGGAATTGGAAGTCCAAAAAGCGATCAAACTCCTTTCGAATGGCAAAGCACCAGGCTCTGACTCCATCCCAACTGAAATCTACAAGGCAGGAGGACCAGTTCTAATACAGAAACTCACTGAGCGCTTTCAGACCATGTGGCAGAAGTTATCCCCCAGGAGCTCAAGGATGCCTCCATTGTCCATCTCTACAAGAGAAAACAAAGGCAAGAAACAGGCAGTCCTGCAACAACCACCGTGGGATCTCTCTCCTCACCATCACCAACATGATCCTCACAAGAGTTCTTCTCAATTGCCTCATTCAGCACATGTAAGGCGGTCACCTGCCAGAGAGCCAGTGTGGCTTCAGAGAGAGTTGTGGAACTTCTGATATGATCTTTGCTGCACACCAACTTCAGGAGAAGTGTCAAGAGCAGAACAGGGACCTCTACCCAACATTTGTAGATATTTGTAGATCTGGCCAAGGCTTTTGTTACTGTCAGTCGCGAGGGGCTGTGGAAGATCATGGCAAAGTTCGGCTGCCCAGACAAGTTCATTAGCATGGTGTGCCAGTTCCGCGACGGCATGCTTGCTCGAGTACTGGACGATGGAGACTCCTCCGAAGCTTTCCCAGTCACCAACGGGGCCAAGCAGGGCTGTGTACTCACGCCTACACTTTTCAGCATGATGTTCACAGCCATGCTGTCTGATGCCTTCTGTGATGATGAAGAAAGTGCCATCAGGATCAGGTACAGGATGGACAGCAGGCTCTTCAACCTGCGGAGGCTCCAAGCCAAAATCAAGTTGGAAGGGGACTCAGTGCGTGACTTCCTGTTCGCAGACGACTGCGCACTCAACGCGGCTACAGAGGCCCAGATGCAGCAGAGCATGAAATGCTTCTCCACTGCTTGTGACAACTTTGGGCTCACAATCAGTATGAAGAAAACCGAGGTGCTGCACCAACCCGCACCGCAGAAGACTTACGTGGAACCAGCCATCACTGTCAATGGGGAGACCCTCAAGGCTGTCAACAAGTTCACGTACCTTGGCAGCACACTCACCAGGTCTGTCAACATCGATGATGAGGTCGATTCACGCATTGCCAAGGCAAGCTCAGCATTTGGACGGCTATGTGCCACAGTGTGGGAAAGGAGAGGCATCAGGCTGACTGCAAAACTGAAGGTGTACAAGGCAGTTGTTCTGCCTTCCCTACTGTACACCTGCAAGACCTGGACAGTCTATGAGCGCCATGCCAGAAAGCTACACCGCTTCCACCTGAACTGCCTCAGAAAGCTCCTGAAGATTACCTGGCAGGACAAAATCCCTGACACAGAGGTCCTCTCCCGAGCTGAGCTTCCTAGCATCCACACCCTGCCCAAGAGAGCCCAGATAAGGTGGGCTGGCCACCTTGTTCATATGCCTGACTCATGCCTATCAAAGAGACCGTTCTACGGTGAACTAGCAGAGGGCAAACGCTCACAAGGTGGTCAGAAAAAGTGCTACAAAGACATTCTTAAGGCCTCCCTGAAGACCTTTGACATCAGTCCTGACACCTGGGAGACCCTAGCACTAGACCGACCAGGCTGGGGTAGCTGAACCAGCAAAGGTGCTGCCTCCTTTGAGCTGAACAAGATTGCCAAGGCCAAGAGAAAACGTGAGCTTCACAAGTCCAGAGCAACCCCTGTATCTTCTGCCTGCACAGACCACCTGTGCCCGACCTGTGGCAGAGCCTTCCGTGCCTGCATCGGACTGATCAGCCCCAGCCAGACACACTGCACCCAGTCCTCTTCCCTGTGATATCCTTGGTCATCGTCAAGAATGACGGACGAACAACAACAAGACCTATAGGTCATTGCTGGATGAAGCCAACAGGATAACATCATCTGTAAACAGCAGAGATGAGATCCTGTTGTCACCAAGCATGACATCCTCCATTCCCTGGCTGCACCTAGAAATCCTGTCCATAAAAATTATGAACAGGATCGGTGACAAAGGGCAGCCCTGGTGGAGTCCAACTCTCACTGGGAATGAGTCTGACCGAGTGTTGGCAATACAAACCAAACACTCACAACGGTCATATAGAGACCAGATAGCTCGTAAGAACAAGCCCGATACCCCATACTCCCGAAGCACCCCCAACAAAAAACCATGAGGGACGCAGTCAAATGCCTTCTCCAAGTCCACAAAACACATGTAAACCGGTTGGCCAAACTCCCACGAGCCCTCAAGGATTCTCGAGAGGGTAAAGAGTTGGTCCAATGTGCCATGGCCAGAACGAAAACCACATTGCTCCTCCTGAATCTGAGGTTTGACTAACAGCCAGACTCTCCTCTCCAGTACTCTAGCATAGACCTTCCCAGGGAGACTGAGGATTGTGATCCCTCGAAAGTTGGAGCACACCTTCCAGCCCCCCTTTTTGAGAGAGGAACCACCACCCCAGTTTGCCATACCAAAGGCACTGTCCCCATCCTCCACACAATGTTGCGGAGGCGTGTCAACCATGACAGCTCTACAACATTCAAGGCCTTGAGATTGAGGTACTCAGGGTGAATCTTGTCCATCCCCGGGGCCCGGCCACCGAACAGTTTTTTTAACCACTTCTGCAACCTCAGCCCATGTGATGGGCGAGTCGTCACCCTCATCCTCAAGCCCTGCTTCCTCTGTGGAAAACGTGTCAGTGGGATTGAGGAGATCCTCGAAGTATACCTTCCAGCGCCCGACGATATCCCCTGTCAAAGTCAGCAGCACCCCATCTGCACTACACACAGTGTGGACAGGGAGCTGCTTCTCCCTCCTGAGTCGTCGGACAGTTTGCCAGAATCTCTTCGAGGCTGACTGCAAGTGTTGTTCCATGGCTTCACCGAACTCCCACACCCAAGTTTTTGCTTCAGCAACCACACGAGCTGCACTCCACTTGGCCTGCCGGTACACCTCAGCTACTTTGCGAGTCCCACAAGCCAACCAAGCTCGATAGGACTCCTTCTTTAGCTTGATGTCCCCCCTCACCACTGGTGACCACCACGAGATGCAGCAATGACCTTGCGGCTGCAGCTCTGGGCAGCCGCTTCAACAATGGAGGTGGAGACCACGGCCCATTCAGATTCCATGTCTCCAGACTCCCTCGGAATGTGGTTGAAGTTCTTCCAGAGGTGGGAGTTGAAAACCTCCTGGACAGGGGCCTCAGCCAGACATTCCCAGCACACCCTCACTATACGTTGGGGTCTACCAGGTCTGAATGGCATCCTTTCCTGCCATTGGATCCAACTCACCACCAGGTGGTGATCAGTTGACAGCTCTGCACCTCTCTTTACACGAGTGTCCAAGACATATGGTCGCAGGTCTGATGACACAATAACAAAAATCGATCATCGACCTGTGACCTAGGGTGCCCTGGTGCCAGGTGCACATATGGACACCCTGATGCTTGAACATGGTGCTCGTTATGGACGTTATGGACGAACTGTGGTTAGCACAGAAGTCAAATAACTGAACACCACTCGGGTTCAGATCAGGCAGCCCATTCCTCCCAATCACCCCCTCCAGGTTTCATTGTCATTGCCCACATGTGCATTGGAAGTCCCCCAGTAGGACAATGGAGTCTCCAAGTGGAGCACTCTCCAGCACCCTAGTCAGAGACTCCAAAAAGAGTGGGTACTCTGAACCATCATTTGGTGCATAGGCACAAATGATGGTCAGGACCCATTTCCCAATCT
Organism: Pholidichthys leucotaenia; assembly: GCA_020510985.1. Taxonomy (NCBI): domain Eukaryota; kingdom Metazoa; phylum Chordata; class Actinopteri; order Cichliformes; family Pholidichthyidae; genus Pholidichthys; species Pholidichthys leucotaenia. The sequence goes on from CM035836.1 coordinate 313,424,324, forward strand.
GAAGGTGCAGGGAAACAACCCTTTCGTCCACCGGGGAAAACTCCAATACAGATGCAGCACGGTGGGGAGATACAAGAACACCCACCCTTGCTTGCTGCCTCTCGCCTGGGGCAACTCCAGAGTAGGCCAAGCTCCAGCCCCTGTCCAGGAGACTGGTTCCGGAACCAGAGCTGTGTGTTGCGGTGAGGCAGACTATGTGTAGCCGGTATCCCTCAACCTTGTGCACCAGCTCAGGCAACTAATTAATTATTTGATATTATTATTTTATATTAATTATGGCAGCACCTTCATTCAAAAACCGCAGCGGTCCTCAACCACTCAGTACTGAGCGCAGAGAAAAAAATAACTTACTCTGTTGCTCCATATTGTCTATCGAAGTCTGTTTTTCTGGAAAAAAATTACTGAACATTCTCTCTTTCCGTGCCTGACTCCTATCTGTCTGTCTATCTGCTGTACATCTTGGCACACAGTTGTACTGGGAGGAGGGGCTCTCCTTGGGGGAGCATGTTGGTCCATGTCCAGACCAGAGATTTACAGCTTTAAAGCTCATTGACAAGCTGTAGTAATGATTTTACCTCTAAAGATGTATAAAATGTTCAAGCACTGGCTGTAGTGTTAGATTTGCTCGTTTATTTGTGGTCTTGTGGCATCTCTCCTCACACGCACTCCCGTGATGGGGTGCTTTGAGGCAGGCAGACGTTTTTCACCACAAACCCAGCACTTTGTACACATGGTCAGCACAAAGACACAAGGAGACGTCCACTGGCGGGCCGGGGAATACAGAGGAAGGGACGGTGTGGGAAAACTCGTGGGTGAGTGTTTTTTTAAATCACACATTCTGGTTTTTGTTGACGTACTCCATTAATACTCACTGAAAACACTGAAGTAAGTGCAGTGCAGCAATGTATTTGATTGGTTAGACCAGGGGTTTCCAATCATGTGCCATGGAGGGCCAAGACCCTGCAGGTTTTCTCTTCTGCCTAGTCTCTTCAGGTGTTTTCAGTTATCAGCAATCAGTGGGAAAAAATTCAGCGACACTGGCTGGATGTAAAGCCTGTAGGGTCTTGGCCCTCCATGGCACATGATTGGACACCCCTGGGTTAGAGTGAGCGTCTGAGCACTACTCAGGGACAAATTTAATTGATGAAATTGGTGGAAGTTGACAAGGATTGGCCTAAATTGCAGGAAAGTTGTGATTAGACAAAGTTGCGAGGTCATGTAATATATGCGATGACGGCTTGATGTCACATGAACTGGCACAATCGCAACATCGTGAAATCCTGGAGGGACTGCTTTATTTGCTGTAATTTCACGTTTGCGTGGTTTCCTCATGAATATGCACATTTTTTTTTAAAAAATTCGCTATTTTTTCTAATAAACTTGTGACTTTTTTCTCCAAAAAGTATTTTCTTATTAAAAATGTGTTGTCTTTCCTTACACTTTTTTGTCATAAATTTCAGAATTTGAATTTCCTCATCAGTTTGTAACATTTATCATGACTTTAAAGGGATCAGTTGTTTAGAAGTAGGGCTTATATGAAAACTGTCCAGTTCACTGCAGCCCTGACTCTGTGCTTGGCTGTTTTCCCTCAATCGCTGAAAGGAGAGAAGACACACCACCTACTTATTAAGGTGATTACAGGGCTGTAGGATTTCACAGAAAACCACTTCAGAACAACAGAACTGTTCTTTCAACTTAGCAAATTAAAGAAAATTATTGACATTTTCAGTATAACAGAACACCAAAGGGCCCTCAGCATGGATATTATTTAGTGTACATATTTTGTGTAGATATTTAATAAGGATATTATTCAGTAAGAATACTGTAGATTTCTCCACCATGACCAACACCTCCGCCTGCATTTGTCCTCACAGCTGTAGAATCATCATGACAGAGGAGGTGTCATTTCAGGTGAGTTCTCAGCAGCCTCCGGCACTTCAACCCGTTACACAACGGCGGTCCGACACATTCCTGGATGATGACCAGCAGCTGAAGAACTGAAGGTCGAGTGGCGCTGCAGGAAATGGAATAAGGCAGCGGCACATTTTTCTGAAGTTCGTGTTAAAATGTCACCAAGCTCTGAGGTCGCTATGCTTCAGTGGGTCTGAAAAACTCCTGAACCAGCTGAACTAAAGTTGGAGTTGGAGTAACTGAAAATCAGCTGGGTTAGTTACATTTAACATTTGTTTTTGTTTTTTAATAGTAAAACAGAAAGGCTATGAGTAACTGATCATAGTGGTAAATAAATAAGTTGTGTATTTTTGACATATCAACAGTGTGGAAATACATTTTTTAAAAAAGTTCTGAAACATTATTTCAGTCAGTTATTTAGACATCAATGACTGAAAAAATGTTTCCAAAACTTTTTTGAGGACTTTATACTGTATGAGAGATACCCCCCTCCCCCCCAAAAAAAAGAAATTTGTGTGGTCAAACTCAGGAAAAAAACGACTAAAGCTGAAATTCAATCTAAAAATCAGCTGCTGTATTAACATTTGGGAAAAAAAATATTCAAAAGGCTGCTGGCACAGAAATCAAATGCAAATTGTTAACATTTTATAAGAAATGTTTTAGATTTACAAGAAAATAGTCTAAAAAAAGTCACTTTTACTGAAACACCCTGTTACAAAACCAAAATACAAACTCCTGAAATGTCTTACAGATACATCTCAGCTAACATGATCATTAATATTTAACCTTCCCATTGAGAGTTGTTGGAAATATTTTACTTTATACATTTTGCTAGTTTCTACAGTTAGTTCTAACCAAGCAATTTGACTGGACAACAGGGATTCCAGGAGTTTCTATATTCCCTGATAATTGCACTTGGATGTTTCACCGAATATGTATAAGTCTGCTTCAGCTGTGTTTTAATAATCGTTAAATTAAAGTTAATATCAGTGGCTTCTTATATGTGAGAATTTCAATGCTGTGTTGGATACCTTATTTTCCACAGTGAGGTGCTGTTTGAAAAGAGATAGTCCTAATCCAGACCCCAGTGACCCAAAAGTCCCCTCTTATTAATGTCCAGCAAGATATTTTACACCGGTTTAAACAAAACAGACAAGCTAGCATTGGAGTTACTGTCACGATTAGCCAGTCTTTATAACTTTGTGGTGACGGACTCTTTGTTTCATCTGAAAATGCCAAGAAAACGCAAGTGAAGTGTATGGAAAATGCACAAAATCACTAAAAAGCTAATAAACTAGCCACTGCCGGCCACTCAACATGACAACACATTTAAACACCGACTACTGCACTGGACAATATTTAATTTGGTTACATGTGTGTGAAACGACAATAGACCTGTTCCTTTCTATAGTATGCTCATTGAGGTCCTTAGCAACAGTTAGCGGAGTAAATTTAGAAGGGACTATTTCTCTCAGTGGAGCAAAGTAGCTGGTTAAATAAACAAAAATCATAATATTTTGTCCTGTATTGCTGTCATTTAATAAACTGGGCTTGTGGAACTGTTGTATAAAAGCAATATTACTCTCAAAGACATATGGTATCATGAATATATACTGTAATTGGGGTAATTCGTCATAGGCCTGATGCAACGGAGAGGGCCAAAGACATCACCGCAGTTATATATTCATTGATACCATTCTCCCTCTCGTGTAATATTGCTTAATTATTTGGCCAGTTTGTTTATATCTTGAAACTCTTTTATATTTCTTGTCACTAACTGGGTTTCAACTCAATATTTTTTAATATTTTTGACATATTTTATTCAAAGCTCAAAGGCTCATTTTATTATTAACTTATGTAGGCAACATCTTGTGACTGATGTTGTTAGCACACTTAGCTTAGGCTAGCCTAGCTTACCCTAGCCTATCCTTTGTGTTGTTTCCATCATTTACTCATTCCAAAAAATAATGCATGGTGTCTAATGAGTCTGTGAAACAAACCAAAACACGTATTAGTCTCAGTGATTGTGTGGCTTCTTTTATTATTAACTTAAGTGTGCATATTGCTGTCAGCGTTACTGTTAGCTTTCTCTCGTCTGACAGCTGATTGTCAGTACCTAGGGAGATTCCGCTGGTAGCAAGCTGGCTTGCGGTTTTCAGGCCTCTGCCATCTTCCGTTTTCAGCTCTCGGGGATCTTTTCCGACATCTCCCACACCCAGGCCCATGTGGCAGAAGTCATCTGGACAGCAAGAGCGGGCTTTTTCCCGCTCACCACGCCCACAGGAGACAGCTTGACCGGTGAAAGTTAACAGAAGGGTGTGGGGAGCCGGACCACTGCTTACATAGACTGCATGCCGCTGACAGTTGTGATTAGCCACTAGCACGGATTCTGATAGCAAAGAATAGGAAGGCAGAAGAGGATACGGTGACAGCCTAGGCTAGGAGTAGTGGCAGGCTACAGCTTTGTTTTGGTTTACGAGTGGAGCGCTGGAGCAAAATCCAGTAGTGAATAATAATACTGCCTTTAATAAAAGTCAAAATTATTCACATTTCCGTCACCTCTATTATGTGAATTATCTAGGAGAGTGAATGTGTCCTGGGTTTGCAGCCTTTTACTTAATCAAAGGCTAACAGATAGTTGGAGCCCTGAAATAAACCAAAAAGTTAAATCACTGATGTAGCAGAATACTAGACGGTGTTTCAGGACAGAAACTCTTGTTTGTACCAGACATATCAACATCTTTTATTTTCTGACTCTCCATCATTTCCTTACCTTCCATGACAAAGACCAGAGAGCCCACGTCTCCTTCCTTGATGATGCAGGCGTCCTTCCCATAATCCACTGGGTACATGCAGTCCACAATCTCCTGGATCTGAGACAGCTCCAAGTTCTTCATGAAGTCATTGTCCAGGATGGCCTCCTTAATCAGTTCCTTAGACCTGATGAGGAAGAAAATAGGGAGTGATGAAAAAACTAAGACATAATTAATAATATTAAATAAAGGAAGGATGCATCAGGAGAGAGTGCTTGGAGCAATTTTTGTTACAACTAAAAAGAAAAATCTAAATGGAGCCACTGAACATGTTTGATCCTTAAAATGAAGGAAAACAGATGAGCTATTAGAATAAATGACCTATTAACATTAATAACAGGACAGCTATTAACTCTGACATATGAAACTATCAAACTCTGAAATCTGACAGTCTTCTGATGAAAATTTGCAACTTTTTTCTCAAGAATGTATGTGACTTCTGCTCATAAATTTGAGCTTTTTTACTTGGAAATTTGCATTTTTTCTTGTAAATCCTATTTTATTGTCAATTGTCAGATAAATGTGTTTTTTTTTAAATTTTGTCAGGTAAATTTGTGAAATTTATGACTTTTTGTGTACATTTCTAACTTTGATCATGTAACTTTTCTAGTGTAAATTTGCAGATTTGTCCTTAATACAGTATGTGTCAGCTTTGCTCATAAAGTTGAGGCTTTTTTGTTGAAGTTTTTTTCTAACAAACATTTTAAAATAAAATTACCACTTTAAAAAAGTGCAGGTTTTTTTGTTTCATTTTCAGATTTTCTCATAAAAATGTGAGACTTGAGTAAATTTGTAATTTTTTCCATGTAAATTTTACATCATACATTTGCAACTTTTAGGGCCCTATTATGATGATCTAGTCAACATTCTATTGTCTAAGGTGCAACACACATTTATGGGTGTGTCCAAGTTCATTTCGCTATTACAGCAAAGCAAAAACAAATTCTGTGCTGGGCGGAAAGCACAGAGTGGCTGTCCTAATGCTCTTTAATTATTCAGAGGTGTGTTTTGGGCATAGCATGCAATAAACCAATCATGGTCTTTCTTCTCCTCTCCTTTAATAGACGGATGCATGATGTAAGATGCAATAGTAATATGATGACATTTAAATGGAGGACAAATCCATGTTGCACAGGAGACACTGCATGCTTGTTCACAAAGTGGAAGTCCACACCACTGGCTGGATTTACTACGATCCCAAACAGCATGTACTAACTACACAAGCAGAATAGAAAATGTTGTGTTTTTTAGTAGATGCTACATGCCCAGCTGGGGCACTATTGTTTGAATCTTTTTTCTCCTCTTCCCTCCTGTGTTTTCGCCACAGGTTTACAGCCTGACTGCTTCCCACCTTGGCACACCTGATCAGCTGTGATATATAAGAAGCTCACCTAAGCAGTTCACTCTGTCTGTCTGTGATACTGCTCTAAAACCCTAAGCTGTTGCTGAAATGTCTTTTGTTACATCGAAAGGTTTGGTGGGAGGTTGTGGTTGGAGGACCAGTAAGTTTGGGGTACCCTGTACATTTTTGTTTAAACACACTAGGTTATGTGGTTTGTGACTCCTTTGTAATTTTTTGATAAAGAAGAGAAGTTTTTGATTATGGTTTTATTGTGCAGAGCAGACGGTAGCACAGGTCTTGTTTTATTTTATTCCTTTCTTTGATTTGGTACAACCACTGGTTCCACCTTCCCCCACCATTCTATGTGAGTTTCTGTTAATCATATTTGCACCTACAAACTGCTGTTTCACATTTATATTGACTCTGCCTGACTGTAGTGTGTTCATGGCCATTTGCTGTTGGTAAAAGGGACATGTGACAGTAAGTGTTTTATAGGTAATTTCCTGAAGAAAAAAAAATGCATCTTTGACTACAAGTGCAACTTGTGGAGGAGGGATTTTTGGGGTTTCTGCTTCTAGAGGTCAAAAACTGACCTGCAAACACAAGAGAAAAATAGATTCAGGGACATTAATGGTGTTACTGGAGCCAACAAATAATCAGCGTGATAAATGAAAATGAGGTTTCTCCCCTGCAAACACCGAGCACAGTTGCATCACTCCTCTCGTGCGCACTGGGGATCCGGGTGTTGGCTGTTTTCTGTGATGACCAGTGGAGTATATCAGAGACTGACTTGCTAAATGTAAAAGAGGCTTTAAAATAATACAGTGTTGTGGTGACCCAGCACAATACAGATTGACTCTTATTCACACTCAGTGGGGCTGGAGGAAACGGAAGACAATTAGCATACAGAGGACAATGCACAGACGGACAAAGAGCCACAGGAGGCGGTCAGAAGGGACTGTATGCATGTGCCCTCGAGCCAACCAATGTCATGCTAATCATGTGTATTGACTGTGATGCTAATTTGCCATGCATTCTCTCTTCCTGTATCGCTGCATAAAAGAGCTTGTGTGACATGTCTCAATAGCACAGTAGCTCAGAGCTACGATGTGTGTCTCATTTTGATGGAGGAAATAAAACTCTGCAACATTCCAGCTCGTCCCATCTCGCCTGATCTTATTCCTCCACACTGGTGACCCGACGTGTCATGGTGCGCCCCTTGCCTGATCTTTTCCCTCCACACTGGTGACCTGACGAGAGAGAATGACCGTCTGCTCCCTTTCACCACGCTGTGGACCCCAGAGGACCAGAGAATACCTGCAACCTCTTCATCCACACCAGAGCACGCCCTCCGGAGCGGGCAGCGCTGGGACCAACACGCACCGTGAACAGCGACACGAGGGAGCCGAAGGAAGCAGCCTGAACGGGGAAGTCATCAGCGCCGCCTGCGCTGATTTCCACTAAGCTCCCTGACCCTGACGCACCTTGTGACAGCTATGTGGTCACTGCACCAAGCGCGCGCCACGCACAGGGACGAACCGGCTCCACAGACTGATGCAGTGTCCTCCGCCGCTGCACATGCCTGAGAAACACGGGAGATCGCCATCCTCGGAACCTTCAGGGCTGCTCACGCACCTGAAGCAGACGTGCAGCCCACACATAGGACTTTGTATGGGTTTCTCAGCCACGGCGCACAAGGGGAATTTAGCCGACTGCTGTCCCTGATGGCTTTAGGGCTGCTTCTGCACCTAAAAGCCAAACCGCCAAGTCCCTCACACAGCTGAAGTTGTTTCACAGCCGCTACGCATCCTCGGGGAATTTGGCCATTCGCTTTCCCCACATCCTCGCTGAACCGAGCCACGAGAGGAGTCAGAGACTTAATTTTTTTTCACAGCCGCTGTGGATCACCACCAGGTGATGCTCCTCCAGGAACCGGAGCTGGAGCCCAAACAACGGTGGGGGGGGAGGGGTGTCATAACCTCTTCTGAGCATTCTGGGGGGAGCCCTGTAGTGACCCAGCACAATGCAGATTGACTCTTATTCACACTCAGCGGGGCTGGAGGAAATGGAAGACAATTAGCATACAGAGGACAATGCACAGACGGACAAAGAGCCACAGGAGGCGGTCAGACGGGACTGTATGCATGTGTCCTCGAGCCAACCAGTGTCATGCTAATCATGTGTATTGACTGTGATGCTAATGTGCCATGCATTCTCTCTTCCTGTATCACTGCATAAAGGAGCTTGTGTGACATGTCTCAACAGCACAGTAGCTCAGAGCTACGATGTGTGTCTCATTTTGATGGAGGAAATAAAACTCTGCAACTTTCCAGCTCGTCCCATCTCGCTTGATCTTATTCCTCCACAGTGTACCAATTTATTATATTTACAAAATAAAATTAACATCACCTAAGATCTGCTGCAGGAACGATTAAATCCTTCTGCAGCCCTCAAAGATTGACATGAAAGACAAAGTGAAATTATCAGCAGATGCTGTGTGGGGTCACCATTTCAATATGAAGTACGACAATGAAAGCAAATAAATCCGGGTTCTGTTACACTTTGATTTTGAATCATCCTATTAACAGAATCATAGCAGGTGAGGAGAAAACAATAAAACGATCATAAATTAGATAATGATGGATGCATATGTTGGCATTACATGCTCTGGTGTTTGATGTGTGCAGATCTCAGCAGGCAGGGTCTACTCCGTCTGATGGTGATGGCTGTTTCCCCGTCCTGCAACTCAGCAGCTGCTATAAGTAAATGAATGCTTAATGCTTTATATTTTAGGCTTTATGCTTGTCCTGGAAGTTCACAATTAAAACTGAAAATGTAAATGAGAACGAAAGCTATTCTGCCTTTATCACATGAAAATGGTGTAATTTTTTTTAAATGCATAACTTTTGTCAATATCATTCATTTTTTAGTTTTCATATGAATGTCCCTTTTTTCCTTATAAATTTGTCAGATCATTTTTTTGTAAGTTTTCTACTTTAATCCTCTGAATTTGCAGCTTTTTCCATAAATTTGGGTATTTTGTTAGGACATTTTTTTTTTTAAATCAAAACCACTGGGATCTGGTTTTAGATAAAAATAGTCTGGTGTGGCTCTGGAACCATATGTTGCAGACTCCTGAATTAGCCCAGTTCTCTTCTGTAGCCCTTTCAGTCTTCATATGTGCTCAGTAACTCAGTAATAATAAAATGAGAGCTGTGGGAGTGTTTTTCTGTTCATTTCGGATGTTAACTCCTGTTTTTGTCTCCCAGATAAACTCGGATAATGATCACTTCTCTGCTTCAATCCTCCCTCAGGTAGCCAGGAAATGAACGCACTCCACCTGCTCCAAAAAACCTGCTTTAAGGTTTAAATTTACTCTCCTTTCAGAGATTATTTTTACACTCAGCAGATGCTCCGGTTTGATGGTAGCTCCTTCTTCAACCGTCTGAGCACTCAGACAGACAGCTGAGGAGTGGGAGACGGTGATTAAAAACAAAAAAGAAAGTCTCTCAGCAGTCATCAGCCAATCAGAACAACTGAACCTGACAGGTCATCTATAAATGAGCCAATTCTTGCTCCCCAGAGGATCAGCTGTCTCAATCACTGTTCTCTGATGTTTTTGAAGTTTAAAACATCCACCACAGACCCAACTATTATGGCAGCATATTTCATGTTTTTTTCCAGAGTAAATCCTGAAGGAAACATAATGGTTATTATTGTAGAGGAAACCCTTATTCTTTTTGTATTGCCTGGAATTTCTTCTATATATACACTACTCACAAAAAGGTAGGGATATTCGGCTTTCAGGTGAAATTTCAAGATGCACCTAAAATGCACTATAACCTTTTCAGACGAACTCAATTTGACCTTCTCTAACCCTTTGAATGCATATTTCCAACTGTTCAATGTTTCAATACTTTTTGCATAACTTGCTCTTCTCTAACAAAGTGCTTAACCGCAAAATTCACAACAGGCGTTTGATCCATGAATCAACCAAGACATTTTCTAGTTCAATTAGAATTGGTATTTAAACAGTCCTCTTCATCGTGCTGTTCACATTTTGACATCATGAGACCAAGACGACACCTCACAATTGATCAACAGTACCTCGCCAGTGTGAGGCTTCAAACAGGATGTTCTCAGAGGGAAGTGACCACTAAGCTTAGAGTGTCATCAGCAGATTGCCACAGAGATACAGAGAGACTGGAAGAGTCACAGAAAGGCATAGAAGTGGACATCCTTTGGCCACATCCCACACTGATGGCCGCTTCATTGTGAACAGTGCACTGCAGAACCGGATGATGAATGCTACTCAACTCCAGGCATATTTAAGGGAAGTCAGAGGCACCTAAGTGTCACGTCAGACTATTCAAAACCATTTACAGTACATCAGCGTGGTCTGCTTGCTAGCCAACCTGCAAGGGTACCTGAACACAAAACCAGGCACGGACATTATCATCTTGCATGGGCCAGGGAGCATTTACACTGGACAAGGGACCAGTGGGCCCCAGTGCTGTTCTCTGATGAAAGTTGATTCACGTTGAGCAGAAATGATGGCTGCCAACAATGTTGGATACGTTAAGGAGAGTGCTATGCATCAGCCACTGTTGTCACCAGACAAGCCTTTGGTGGTGGTGTTACAGTCTGGGCAGGTGTGTATAGTAAATACAGAACTGCCCTACACTTGTAAATGGTCCAGTAACAAGCTGATACTACCTGAACAACATCATTAATCCAGTCATTGTGCCCCTGCATGAACAACACAGGCCTAATTTCATCTTCATGGACGATAATGCTCCAGCTCATTGAGGTCACACCATTAGGGAATGGCTGCTGGAGGCTGGGCTACCTCAAATAGAGTGGCCTGCACTTTCTCCAGACCCGAATCTCATAGAAAACCTATGGGATCAGCTGAGTTGCCATGTAGAGGCTCATAACCATACACCTCACAACCTCAATGACCTGAGGGCTGCCCTTCAAGAAGAGTGGAATGCCATGCCTCAGCAAACAATAAGTTGACTCGTGAACAGCGTGGGATATCGTTGTCAAGCTGTAATTGATGCTCAAGGCCACATTACAAGTTATTGAGACACTGACATTTTTTGTTATGGTATACCTACCACTGTTGTTGGTTTGTGTTTCGATAAATTCTTTGAGATGAGGAAATCACCATTGCATGCTTCTACTTAAACATCTAACTTTCATATGATATCGCTGTAGCGTGAACTTTTTACATTTTCCACAAATTTCACCTGGAAGCCAAATATCCCTAACTTTTTGTGAGTAGTGTATGATGGTGGATTGAGCCATTGCCAACGACGGATCTCCCGCCTTCTGGCTGCATTAAATTGTAAGGGGGTGCTTGTGATGGCGATGACTGATGAGACCGATGCGTGAAGCACATGGCATATCGCAATCGGGACAGATGTACATAATTGGCTGAGTGGATGACACCGACTGCTGTAGATGTCTCTGTTGCTGGGCGGCACCATGACGTGCTTTATGGTGGGCATCCAAACGGGCAGTTCTCTCTCTCTTGAAGAGGTCAACACCTTCATGGCAGATCTTTCGCCAAAGGGGATGGTTGGTGGCCTGCATTTCCCATGTCATAGGATCAATCCCACACAACCTGAGTGAGGCTTTGAGCACGTCTTTATACCGCTTCCACTGACCGCCCCGTGACCTCCGCACTTCGTCCAACTGGCCAAATAACAGGATTTTAGGAATGCGCTGATCTGTCATCCAAACAACGTGGCCGGTCCAGCGCAACTGGGAACGTATGATGAATGACTCGATGCTGGTGATATTGCACCGGCGGAGGACTTCTGTATTGGCAACTTTGTCTCACCACATGATTCCACACAGCTTCCTTAAACACCGCATGTGAAACTGTTCAAGTTTCTTCACATGGGGGCGATAGGTTGTCCATGACTCGCACCCATAGAGAAGTGTAGATAGAACAACGATGCGATAGACCTTGATCTTAGTGCTTAGACGAATGCCACGCTTCGACCATAGATGATGCAGTAGGCGTCCATAGGATGCGCTAGCCTTGCTGATGCAGTGGGTAACTTCATCATCAATCTTAGCGTTCTGCAAGATGGTGCCTCCCAGGTAGCAGAACTTGTCAACTGCCTTGAGGGGTTCGCAACCGATGGTAATAACAGGATTTATTGGGAGCGTACCAGGACAAGGTTGATGTAAAACCTCTGTCTTCCTGATACTTATAGTGAGTCCATAACGATTCGTTGCTCTAGCAAACTGGTCAACAATGGACTGTGCGTCTTCAAGAGTGTGAGTGATGAGTGCACAGTCGTTGGCATAGAGAAGATCTCACAGCATCATCCATGACGTCTTTGTTTTAGCCTTTAAACAATGCAAGTTGAATACATTGCCATCAGTGCAAAACCGGATCCTTACACCCCTGTCGCAGTCCTTGAAGGCATCAAGGAGCATTGCAGCGAAGACGATACTAAAGAGAAGCGGGGCCATAACACACCCCTGCTTAGTGCCATTGATGATAGGGAATGGATCGGAGATTAAACCACTCTCAACCACCCGCCCGACCACGCCATCGTGGAATGAGCGGATGACATTGACAATCTTAGGAGGGCACCCGACCCTGACGAGCAGCTTCCACAGGTCCTCTCTCCCAACAGAGTCGAAGGCCTTAGTCAGGTCTACGAACACTATGAACAAATCACAATATTGTTCTTGGCACTTCTCTTGTATTTGCCTGGCTGCAAATATCATGTCAATGGTGCCTCGTCCTGCTCAAAAGCCGCACTGACTCTCAGGAATGATGTTGTCAACAACATAGTGATTGATGCGGTTTATGATCACACGTGCTAGAATCTTACCAGCGATGGCGAGGAGCGATATTCCTCTGTGATTATCGCAACAGTGGCAGTTTCCCTTATGCTTGTACAAGTGAACAATCATTGCATCCTTGAAGTCTTGTGGAACCGCCTCCTGCTCCCATATGGTGGCAAATAGCTGGGCAAGATGGGCGACGATGATGTTACCACCACACTTATAGATCACCGGCGGGATACCATCTCCACCAGCTGTCTTACCACTAGACGTCTGTTTGATGGCATCTTTAATCTCAGTAACCGTCGGTGGAACATTCAGCTCCTCCATGACAGGTCTCTGAGGAAGCTGTGCGATGGCTTCATCAGAGATCACAGATTGGCAATTCAGGACACCATTAAAGTGTTCTACCCAATGCTCCAGGATGAGAGCCGGCTCCCTTATGAGCGTCTGACCGTCTGAAGAGTACATTGGCATACTGCCATGTGATGTTTTTTTTTTTTTTTTTTTTGTTACTTATTTGTACCCGTAGGTAGACTTGGTTTGCAGTCTGGTGACAAGCCACCGGCTGCTGGTCGCTGCGTGCGCGAGCGCCCTAAACCTACATGTTTTTGGTGTGCGGGAGGAAACCGGAGAAATCCCGGAGTAAACCCGCGCAACACGGGGAGAACATGCAAACTCCACACAGCTCACTGTTGGTCGGGGGCTGGGATCGAACCCACGATCTCATGATCCCCGCGATCCCCCGGCCGAGGGTAAAACTGTGCTGTCACAGTGCTAAACCACTGCCCACCGTGCAGCCCATACATGTTGGACAGTAGACTGCCTTCAGGCCATCGTAGAACGCTTTCACGTCATTCTTGTCAGCAGCTTCCTGAAGGTCCTCAGCTCTAGCAATCCACCACAGGTCCATCATACTACGCAGCGAAACCTGCACTGTCTGCCGGACATGGTGGTAGGTGTCCTTCTTTGCAATCAAGCTCTTATCATTCACATACTCAAGATGGGCACGGTGAAGACGGTCCAACAACTGGATGGCTGCTACATCATTTTCATCGAACCAATCCCGATGCTTGCATTTGATGAAGCCGAGCACTTCCTCCGCCGCTTCATAGATATTATCATGAAGTAACATCCAATGGCTGTCAACGGTATCAAAAAGGGCATCATCAAAGTCAGTAAGTTTTGTGACAAGTTGCTGCTTCAGTTGGGTCCTGGAATCCAGTGAGCCAAGCTTGGCCACGTTGAGCTTCTTCATAGGTGTCTTCCGGACCCTACGCCGTGGGGGCTTAAAGGAGAACGTAACTCTCGACCGCAACAACCGGTGGCCTGAGAGACATGTTGTTCCCCTCATTGCTCTAGTAAGGTGCATATCGTGATGTCCTGCTGTCGTGTAATGACAAAGTCAATCTGATGCCAATGGCCTGAACGCGGGTGCATCCATGTGGATTTCAGCTTGTTCGCCTGTTGGAAGAACATGTTGGTAATAGATAATTGATGCTGGGCACACAAGGAGAGGAGCAAGGTGCTGTTGGAATTCTCCTTTCCAACACTATGGTGGCCAATAATATTCTCCCAGGTGGTCCATGAGGCTCCCACACAAGCACTGAAGTCCCCTAGGACCACCAACTTGTCAGTATGAGGAGTGGCTTGAATAACATGGTCTAGTTCCTCATAGAACCGTTTCTTGCTCTCGTCTGTGCGTGCCATAGTTGGTGCATATGCACTAATGCATGTTATGTACCCAGTATCAAGCTTCAGGCGGTGCACCATAAGTCGATCACTGACCCCATGCGGTAGAGAGTCAAGCAGGTTGACGTAACATGTCTTGATGGCGAAGCCAACTCCTGACTGCCGTGCCTCATCAATCGGGTGCCCACTGCAGTAGAACGTGTAGCCAGACCCATGCTCAGTGATCTCTGTCAAGTCAGGCAATCGAGTCTCACTAAGGGCAGCTATTGCGATGTCGTAGCAGAGTAATTCTTGTGCAACAATGGCTGTCCGACGTCACAGGCTGTTGTCATTGTCTTGGAGGGTACGGATATTCCAAGCGGCTATGTTTATTGTGTTTTTCACTTTCTTCATTTCTTTCATTTTTCGACCGCAGACGTGGATAACCAGCCCACCGCAGCTAGCGAGCAGGCCAAAAATGGAGCAAGCTTTCTTTAGGGGTCCTTTTCTCCCTCTCTCTCCATCTGGAGAAGGCAGTGCTTTCCCAAAAAAGGGCTGCTTTGTCATCTGGGCAGGATACAAACTGGGCCATTGCTCCGGGTGGGCACCAGAGCGACCATCACACCCGGACCACCATGCGTGGGGAGACGTGACTAGAGGCTCCCAGAAGCATCCTCTTCCTGCCCCCATTGTCACCTCATTCCTCGCCGCAGGACTTCTATGCATGTGATAATGATACTGATGGTAAGTAAAGCAGCAGCCAAAAGAAGACACCTGTACCTGATGATTATGGTGGCGGTGGAGTGTACAAGTCCAAGGCCACCCTCTCTTCCTGACACCCAGCTTCGGTGGTAGGGGCGGAAACCGCAACGTGCAGCCACTGGGGCAGGCGCAGCAACCGACCAGGATCCTCATTCCAAGGACTGCCCTCACAGCTGTTGCAAAAGCTGATCATTTAACCCATGACTGGGGGGTACAAGAGGGGGAGGACAGATGTTCCTCCATTCCCCAGCGAGGTCCTCTATGCTGGGTACCCGTACGTACTTTAGCCGGCGAGGCGACACCGTTGCCCGGGTTGTGGCCGCTACTGTACCCACGGCAGCTACCAGGAGCCATACATACGAGCTGAGGTGGGTGTGGGGACCAGGGTATTCGAACCACCCGAAGAGACAGGGCGCCTGTCCTCACACCAAGGTACTACCCCTCCGCCACAACCCCCTGACAACCCAGTCGGGGGGTTTACAGTGCTGTAAAAAAGTATTTGCCCGCTTCCTGATTTCTTATATTTTCACATATTTGTCACACTTAAATGTTTCAGATCATCAAACAACTGTGATTAACATTTTTTTTTTTGGAAAGCTGACTTCAGTTTTAGTAGCTACACCGAAATCTGATTACTACCAGATCTGATGACTCAAGAAATCACTTAAATGGAGCCTGTCTGACAACCTGAAGTAGACTAAAAGATCTCAAAAAGCGGCACATCCCACTGTGATCTGAAGAAATTCAAGAACAAATCATTAACAAAAACCCAGAACGTCTAAAGAACTGCAGGCCTCACTTTGGACACTGGTCCATCATGGTACAATAAGAAAGAGACTGGGCAAAAATGGCATCCATGGGAGACTTCCAAGACAAAAAAAGCTGCTGGACAAAAAGAACATAAAGGCTCATCTCAAATTTGCCAGAAAACATCTTGACGATCCTCAAGACTTTTGGGAAAATATTCTGTGAACTGACGAGACAAAAGTTGAACTTTTTGGAAGATGTGTCCTGTTTTATCTGGCATAAAACTAACACAGAATTTCATAGAATGAACATTGTATCAACAGTCAAACGTGGTGGCAGTAGTGTCATGGTCTGGGGCTGCTTTGCTGCTTCAGGGCCTGGACAACTTGCCCTAATTGACAGAACCATGAATTCTGCTCTCTACCAGAAAATCCTGAAGGAGAATGTCCAGCCATCAGTTCATGAAACCCTCCAATGTGACTGAATTTAAACAATTCTGCACAGAAGAGTGGGTCAGCGATGTATAAGAGTCATTGACAGTTGTTAGCACAACCACTTATTAGATTTAGGGGGCAATTACTTTTTCACATAGAGCCAGGTAGGTTTGGATAGCTTTTTTCCCTTAATAAATGAAATCATCTAAAAGCTGCATTTTGTATTTACTTAGGCTATCTTTGTCTAATACTAAAAATTGCTTGATGATCTGAAACATTTAGGTGTAACAAATGCAGTGTGGCAAAAAAGTATTTCGTCAGCCACCAGTTGTGTAAATTCTCCCACTTAAAAGATGAGAGAGGTCTCCAATTTTCATCATAGGTATACCTTAACTATGAGAGACAAAATGAGAAAAAAAAAATCCAGAAAATCACATTGTCTGATTTTTAAAGAATTTATTTGCAAATTATGGTGAAAAATAAGTATTTGGTCAATAACAAAAGTCCATCTCAATACTTTGTTATATACCCTTTGTTGGCAATGACAGAGGTCAAATGTTTTCTGTAAGTCTTCACAAGGTTTTCACACACTGCTGCTGGTATTTTGGCCCATTCCTCCATGCAGATCTCCTCTAGAGCAGTGATGTTTTGGGGCTGTCGCTGGGCAACACAAACTTTCAACTCCCTCCAAAGATTTTCTATGGGGTTGAGATCTGGAGACTGGCTAGGCCACTCCAGGACCTTGAAATGCTTCTTACGAAGCCACTCCTTCGTTGCCCAGGCGGTGTGTTTGGGATCACTGTCACGCTGAAAGACCCAGCCACGTTTCATCTTCAATGCCCTTGCTGATGGAAGGAGGTTTTCACTCAAAATCTCATGATACAAGGCCTCATTCATTCTTTCCTTTACACGGATCAGTCATCCTGGTCCCTTTGCAGAAAAACAGCCCCAAAGCATGATGTTTTCACCCCCATGCTTCACAGTAGGTATGGTGTTCTTTCTCCTCCAAGCACGAAAAGTTGAGTTTTTACCAAAATGTTCTATTTTGGTTTCATCTGACCATAGGACATTCTCCCAATCCTCTTCTGGATCATCAAAATGCTCTCTAGCAAACTTCAGACGGGCCTGGACATGTACTAGCTTAAGCAGGGGGACACGTCTGGCACTGCAGGATTTGAGTCCCTGGCGGCGTAGTGTGTTACTGATGGTAGCCTTTGTTACTTTGGTCCCAGCTCTCTGCAGGTCATTCACTAGGTCCCCCGTGTGGTTCTGGGATTTTTGCTCACCATTCTCGTGATCCTTTTGACCCCACGGGGTAAGATCTTGCGTGGAGCAAGATCGAGGGAGATTATCAGTGGTCTTGTATGTCTTTCATTTTCTAATAATTGCTCCCACAGTTGATTTCTTCACACCAAGCTGCTTACCTATTGCAGATTCAGTCTTCCCAGCCTGGTGCAGGTCTAAAATTTTGTTTCTGGTGTCCTTTGACAGCTCTTTGGTCTTGGCCATAGTGGAATTTGGAGTCTGACTGTTTGCAGTTGTGGACAGGTGTCTTTTATACTGATAACGAGTTCAAACAGGTGCCATTAATACAGGTAATGAGTGGAGGACAGAGGAGCCTCTTAAAGAAGAAGTTACAGGTCTGTGAGAGCCAGAAATCTTGCTTGTTTGTAGGTGACTAAATACTTATTTTTCACCATAATTTGCAAATAAATTCTTTGAAAATCAGACAATGTGATTTTCTGGATTTTTTTTTTCTCATTTTGTCTCTCATAGTTGAGGTATACCTATGATGAAAATTGGAGACCTCTCTCATTTTTTAAGTGGGAGAACTTGCACAATTGGTGGCTGACTAAATACTTTTTTGCCCCACTGTATAAGAAATCAGGAAGGGGGCAAATACTTTTTCACAGCACTGTAGTTGAAAGTAGAAGTTTACATACACTGTATAAAAAGACACATACCACCCCCCCACCACCACCACCACCACCACTGTCTGTCATTAAGTCAGAGTAAACCTTTCCTGTGTTAAGTCAGTCAGGATTGCCAAAACACATTCATCTCTTGGACACAGACCCCATTTCGTTCCTGAGTGGTATGATGGCTGGACATTCCCACGGTGTTTATACTTGTGCATAATTGTTTGAACAGATGAATGTAGCAGCTTCAGGCATCTGGAAACTGTACCCAAGGATGAACCAGACTTGTGAAGGTCCACAATTCTCCTCCTGATATCTTGGCTGATTTAATTTGATTTTCCCATGATGTCACACAAGGAAGCAGTGTGTTTGAGGTGTGCCTTAAAATACATCCACAGGTGTGCCTCCAATTAACTCATTAACTGTTGTCAATTAAGCTATGAGAAGCTTCCAAAGCGTGTGTGGACCAAAGGAGAGACTATGTTGAAAAATAAACCACATTTGGTCAAATTTGACCACTATAAACTTTTCAGCCTATGAACTTTTCAGCCCCCCTTGTATGTAAACTTCTGGTTTCAGATACATACATGTATATATTTATTAAGATTGTATTGTTTTTGTAGGGGCAGCGCGGTGGCGGAGTGGTTAGCACTGCGGCAGCACAGTAACTCACCCTTGGCCAGGGGATCCTGGGTTCAATCCCAGCCCCCGACCAACAGTGATCTGTGTGGAGTTTGCATGTTCTCCCCGTGTCTGCGTGGGTTTACTCCGGGATTTCTCCAGTTTCCTCCCACATGCCAAAAACATGCAAGTTAGGTTAATTGGCATCAACTGGGGATTCTAAATTGTCCTTAGGTATGACTGTGAGAGTGAATGGTTGTCTGTCTCTCTGTGTTGGCCCTGCGATGGACTGGCGATCTGTCCAGGGTGTACCCTGCCTCTCGCCCAAAGATGCTGGGATAGGCTCCAGCACCCCCGCGACCCGAAAAAGGAATAAGCGGTAGAAGATGAATGAATGAATGTTTTTGTATGAATTTTACATTTTTAATCCGACCAAGCTCCCTTGAACATAGATAAGAGTCTGACTTTTATAACAAACAGAAACGCTTGAAAATTAGTCAAAAATTCAGAAAGCTATGACTTTAGATGTACAGTATATGCACTTCATCCTTTCAGTATCACTGTGCAACCTTCTCCATTATAGCTAGTAGCTACCTGCTGGGCACAACTCAAAATTCAGCTGTACATTAATGAAGGGAAAAGCATGGCCTGGTTACAGCTGTAAATGTGTTTTACTGTATCTACCTTATCCTTATCGTAGTGGAGGGGTTTGGGTTCCCTAGTGATCCCAGGAGCTGTTGTCAGGAGCAGCTTACCCCTGGTAGGGTCTCCCAAGGCAAAGTGGTCCTGGGTGAAGGGCCAGACCAAGAGCGGTCCAGTGGATCTCAATGAAAAACGTTCCATCAAGGACCCAGTGTACCCAAAGGAGGAACATGGGTCCACCCTCCTGCAGGAGGGATCATGGTGCTGTGTGGACCGGATGGAAGTCTGAGCTTCTCTGGCCAGAGTGATACCCCATTGACCAGGAGTCAGATTTGATTTCAGAAAATAACACCATCTATAACAAATTCCAAATACCAAACTAAAGCAAACTAAAGGGGATATTTTTTGTTGTATCAATTACTGTAGGGGGGAATTAAAAAATATGGTAAGTGATTATGATTTACGGCAGTTCATCCCAGTTATTCATCCATTCAGTCAGTCCTTCAAACACCTGGACCTGTGATTACTAGGCCCACCCACATACCATAGGGCTAATAATGGCTAGCACTACATTATCAGAATAAATCCTGTGATAAAAAGACTTACTAGGGGTTGTGTGTATGGTGGCCCATGATAATGACTGAAACTGCATCAGTCCTGAAAAGCAGTGTAATGTAAAACCCATCTTAATTATGGTCAAGTTTAAAAGAACCACACTTATTGTCACAATTTAGCCCAATATGGGGTAATCAATATTTTAAACCAGGGAGAGCGGATGCTGTATTTAAAGTAAGGAATTTAAAAGGGATTCAAAAGATTCAAGACTTATATTTGTCATGTTCAGATAACAATGTCTTTTGAAGAACTGAGGATCAAATTTAATCTTAATAGAACACATTTTTTTTTTCAAATATCTTCAGCTTAGGAATTTTATTCGATCAAATCAAAATAATGCTCTCATCCGACCTACTTATTCATCCTTGGAAAAAATTTTGACGAAAGATAGTAAGAGAAAGGGTATTATTTCAGAGTTTTATAACTCATTTGTGGCGTAACCCCCACAACAGACTGGGTCAGGCACAGCGCTCGGCTAGAGCAATTAACAGAACAGTGAAATGTGTGTATTAATGTCAACAGGCAGCCCCGCTTCTTCTGGCTTTTTCCGGCTCAGTACTGTGATGTTAATGTGCCATTCATGCATTGTGTTCATGCTTCCTGCCCTTACTGTGTCTCTCAAATGCAAATGTCCCATGCCTGTCTGCAGTCTCTTTGATGATACCGTGCCTTTCATGTATTGTCTGTAACTGGGTATATAAGCTGACTGAAATCCATGCTCATTCTCTCTTTGACTGCTCATCTGCACACTTTGCTGGAGATCCTCCGGGCTCGCCCATGGGGCGAGCTCCGTGATGGCGGTATGATAATAAACCTATTTAAAACCTCACTTCGCTGCCTTATTTTTCATGCCACCACATCATTGACACTATCCTCGAGTGAAAACTCAAAGAAAAGACTGAATTATTGGAAAGAAGACCTGCAAACTGAAATTTCAGAGGAACAATGGGAATTGGCTTGTATAGAAGCTCAAACCAAATCAATAAATGTACGTCTTAAATTGATACATTTTAAATGGTTAATGCGGATGTATGTTACACCGGTGGAGTTAAATAGATATAACAAAAACATACCAGATACGTGCACAAAATGTATAGAAATTAAAGGAACCCTATTTCATTGTTTACGAGAATGTAGAAAAATTAGAATGTTTTGGGAAGAGGTGAGGGTAACAATTGAAAAAATAATTTCAAAACAAATCATATTGAATCCTAAATTGTTTTTGTTGGGTCTGTATCCAGAAAAGCATAACTTTAATAAGAGTGAAAGAGCATTCATAGACCTCAGTTTGCTTAACGCCAAAAAATGTATTGCACTATTGTGGAAAAAGACTCATAGACCAGATGTGACTCAGTGGTTAAGACAGATGTTAACAAACCTTCCACTAGAAAGAATAACATACATACTGAAATCAAAGGAAATTGTGTTTGAGAATATATGGAGACCTTTCATTGATTATGTAAAGAATTTAAACATAACTTTTGAAGATGAAGGTGAATGATGTGTGTGGACCTTGTAAATTCCAAACTGGTGAATGTATAATATGTATACTTATGTAATGGATTGCCTAGACTAAACAGAGGAGCATTGTTGAAGACCTGCCTTTGTTAGTGGTTGTTGGTGTTTTTAGTACTTTTTTTTTAAATTACTTTAGTGTTAGTGTTTGATTGTTTGTGTTATGTTGGTAAAAAAAAGGTTCAATAAAAATATTGTGGAAAATAAAAAAAATATGGTCAAGTTTTCAAAGCAGTTGTTTAAAAAATACTAACTAGTCTGGAGGCTAATGTCAGTTAGGTCAGAGAACCCCGACTGGCTCAACACTATGGACATGCCAGCACCATGCATAGTTACATCACCAAAAACATGTCGTCTAAACTTGCCTTTTTCACAGTGAAACTTTACAGCAAAAAGACATTTGAGTGATTTTGCTCTTGATATGTCTTGTAAGTCATAAAAAAACATGTTACAGACATGTTAACAAAAAAAACAACTCAATTTTTGGTGGCGTGTCACTTCAAGAGACAGCTCTGGGGCGATGAAAATTCAGATGGGATAAAAATGTGAACTGCAGACCCAATCGATCTACTCAAAATGATGTTAACTGACCACTGATGGAGGGGTTTATCGTTGATGCTCCAGCATGTTTCTGATGGAATAGCTGGTCAGATAATTGTCGTATTCCAGGGTAGTGCACATTTTCTGTCCTCTGCTTCTTCACTGACTGCATGATCAACACCAGCAGCGTTGATTAATCACCTGTGTCTCATCAAGCAGCTCTCTACTTAGACAGTCAGCTCCTCCCCCTCTGCACGGGAATGTTGGATTCTACTTGCCACCCATAGTGATCTTTCTCCTCTTGCTTATGTCTGCTTACCTGCGGGTGGCCTCGTGCCTTCCTCCTCTACCTTCGTCCGTTGCTGGAACTTTTAAGACTGATTAATTATTCTCATGTTCAACTCTGCCTCCTAACTTCTCTCTCGAAAATCTCCACTGGGGTCAGTTGGTGGAAGACTTGGACTTTACCTGGAAAGGGCCATTTAATTGGGAAAATTTAAACAATTTCCAACTCCAAGTCCCAGGGCCCAGGGCGCCTCTCCTACCTTCTACAGACACCATACCTACCAACACCACAACCGGAACAAATCCCCTACCTGATGAACGGCTGCCACCCTGTGAGATACTCACCATCCAAACCTCAGCAGAACCTGTAAGGCAAAACAATATTATGTACTATACTCTCACCACAGTATTTCTCTATACTTATGTCTTGTCTCTCCTTCTCTGCAGGGTTGCCAGTTCCTCTCAGTCACCACATTTCAAATTATTGTTAAAGACTTTGTTCTTTAACCTCACTGTTATGTCTGAAAATAAAGAAGAGTCAGGAGGAAGCTGGAAGGATCATTCTCTTTATTTCTAACAAGAACACATATTTATATTCCCAGCTGTAGCCCGCCTGACATCACTCCGCCCCGCCCAGACCAGGCTGCAGCAACTCCTAAGGTACAATTCCACTATGTTATACCCCCCCTTGGAAAAATCAAGAACATTAACAAAACATGCAAACAGAAAACAACTATATACACCTCAGAACACCAAGTCCAACTAAATCAAACCTCCATCATAAATATTACACGGCAGAACCGTTCTCAGTCACCCAGGTAACAAAATTGTCCAAGTACCTGGGTCGCTGGCGTTCCCTAACCGGGCGGCCCTTGCAGGGACGCTCCGCCGCCAGCACCATCGGCTCCAGCTGAGGGTCGACCTCCGTCCGACCCCACTAGTCCCAAGTGCCACTCAAATTGTCCAATGCGGGGTCACTCGCCACCTCCGGTGGGGACCTCCACAGCCAACTCGCATGCCATCTGGACCCATCATCCAGTTTGAAAGTGTCCGGTTCTCTCCATCTCACGATCATACGCGGCCCAACCTACAGCGGTTGGAGCTTGTGGGTGCGTACAGGGTGCCTGACCCACACCCTATCCGCTACATCCAGGCCATGTCCCTTTACTCTATGCTTCCTATTGAAAAAGTCCTTCATTTTCCACTGACGTTCCGTGACCCGGCGCTTCAGTGTCCCTGAGTCCTCATTGCACTCCCTGTGAGCCAGCCCCAGTCATCTCACCGGAAGCGGCAACTCCCGTCCCAACATCAGAGCCGCCGGAGAGTGACCCATCGTGGCGTGCACCGATGCCCTATAATGGAGCAGGGTGGTGTGCAGTGCATTGGTGAACGTAAATCCATCTGCCAGATGAGCTCTCAAGCCATTCTTCAGTGTCCTATTAATTCTTTCAACTCCCTTGTTAGCCTGAGGGTGATACACCACCGTTCTAATGTGTTCCACCCCTCTGGCTCTCAGGAAATCCTCAAAAGCCACCGAAATGAACTGCGGGCCATTGTCAGTGGTGAGCGAAGTTGGAGTTCCCCATCTGCAAACAACGACGACAGGAAGCTTGTGATCACCTCAGTCGTCACTGAGCCAGTCAGAAGCACCTCCGGCTATTTAGAAAACAGGTCATACACCACCACCAGGAACCTGCTACCCGGTGTGGCCGCATGCAGTTCGCCACAGATATCGAGTTCAATGTGCTCCCAGGGCCCTGCAGGGTACGTGACCGGCCACAGGGGAGGCGGTGGAGGTCTCCCACATGGGACACAGTTTTTGACCATTGTTTCAATGTCCTTGTCAATCCCCAGCCACCAAACTGCATCCCTGCCATGCTGTTTGACTTTAACCACCCCAAAGTGACCCTCATGTAGCATATCCAGCACATGCCCTCTCAGCGCCGCTGGGATTACTGCACAATGTCCCCTGGCCAGGCACACCTCGTCCCAACAGCTGAGCTCGTCCTTAAACCAATGAAATGGGGCCAGCTCACCCAACGCTCCTGCCGGCCAGCCCTCCCTGATCACCATACGCAATCTCTTCATCACCTGGTCTTTCTCTGAAACCTCTCTAAGATCCCGAGGAGACACAATGTCCCAGAGAGCCACATGTAGGGTGTGGACCAGGTCCATCTCGACTGAGTCCACAGCCCCCAATTCCGGTATCAAAGCACACGTCGGGGCCCTAGACAGAAGGTCCGCTACGACACTGTCCTTGCCCGGAGTGTATTTCGTCTCAAAATTGTAAGACCTCAGTCTCTCGGACCACCTGTGGATCCTCAGCGGCCTGTGGCCCGACCCCGAAGTCTCAAGCAAAGTTGTCAATGCTCAAAGATCCGTCCTCAACATGAAGCGCCAGCCATAGAGGTACATATGCCACCTCTCACAGTCCCAAACACAGGCCAGCGCCTCCCTCTCACCGACAGCATACTTGTTCTCAGCCTCTGACAGAAATCTCGACACAAAAGCAACCAGACGCTCTGTACCATCCTGCACCTGCAACATCACTGCCCCCAGGGTGGAACCAGATGCGTCGCAGGTCACAATCGTAGTGCAGTCCGGGTCAGAATGAGCCAAGACCGGAGGCAAGGTGAGCTGCTGTTTCAGCCTCTCCACTGCCGCTGAGCAGGCTGGACTCCAGACCCAAGGTGCGTCCTGTTTCAGTAATGCCCTAAGCGGCTCAATCGTCTTGGAGAACTTGGGAATAAACCGTCCATAAAAGTTCACCATCCCCAGGAACAATGAGAGGAGGGGCCCACGAGGCAGAGCACTGCCTCCACATTCGAAACCAGTGGCTTCAACCCATCTCCCGACAGCTGGAATCCCACAAAGTCCACTGTCTCTGCCTCCAGGACACATTTGTCGGCATTCAGCGTGACACCATGTTCTTGCAGCATCTCCAGGACCCTTTCTAACCTCTCGTCGTGTTCTTCACTCGATGCCCCCTGCACCACGATGTTGTCAAGGTACACGACTACCCCCTTCAGGCCGGCTAATATGGTAGCTATAACTTTTTGGAAGCAGCTCGGTGCCGAGCTCAGCCCGAAAGGCATCCTGGTATAACGGAACACCTCCATGTGTGTCACAAAGCCCATCAGATTTCTGCTGTCCGGGTATAGCAGCACCCGGACAGCAGGTCCTGATCCAGTTTCAAGAATACCTTCGCCCCGCTGAACGTCGCTGTGAGTTCCTCCATAGTAGGCAGCGCGGGGACTTATCCGGGACAACCACTTTATTCACCGATCTGAGGTTGATGCACGGTCTAATGCCCCCGCCCTTCTTTTTTGCCACCACAAGGTTGGAGATCCATGGAGAAGCGTCGGTTCTCTCGATGACTCCTGACTCCAGCAGTCTGTTTAACTCTGCTGACACCTCAGCCCGCAGCACCAGTGGAAGGTGCCTCAAAGGCTGTATTTTCGGCGTGATGTTCTCATTCACCAGAGGCCGATGATGAAATGCGTCAATGTGGCCCAAACCCCCAAATAGCTTTGGCCAGCGGAGGCGCCAGTCCGAACCCATGGACAACACCTGCGAGCCCCCAGGGTCTAGCATGGAGAAACCCAATTGTCCCAACAGGTCAACTCCCAACAGGTCGGTTCCCCGATGCGCTACTTGGAAAGTAAAACTAGGGACCCTCTTCAACCCGCAGGTCACCTCGAAGTCCGCCGTGCCCGCCATTTCAATCTCTGTGTGGCCGTAGCCAAAAAGTCTCACTGCTCCACCCTTAATCTGCTCCGTGGGAAACAGTTGCCGCAGTGTTGGGAGGCTCAGGATAGATCTCCCAGCCCACGAATCCACCATGAGCGGCATGTCGACTCCGTCCAGTTGGAGGACGTACCACTTCAGCGGGCCTTTCCCCATCCATGCAGCGTGAACTTGAGTTGGGCCTCCGGGCCTTCCTACCCGCAAAGCCACTTCTATTTTCGTTCGCCTCTTCTCTTTTTCTTTCTTCTACTTCTACTACGCCGCCCTGTCAGCGCACCAACCTCTGCGTTCGGTGGGAAACTGTGCTTGGACGGCCCCTGGCTAGCCTTAGCTGCCTGTTCCAATTAGGCCAGAGTCCTCTCTCTTCACCAACTCCATCACTTCCTCCCATGACGTCGGCTCTGCAGCTAGCAGCAACCTAGATGCTAACTGCAAGCATCTGGCGCCATGTACTAACCTATCCTTAACCAGTCCATATGCTTGCAACCCAATGTTACCTTTACGCGCTAGGCAAAGAAGTTCCAATAGAAACAAGGTTAGCAACTCACCCTCTTGTTGCCGTCTCTCTTAAAATTTCCACCGGCTCCTCGAGACCATGGAGGGGTCACCAAACACTTCGTCCAACACCCTCATGCATTCCTCCAGCGAGACATCCTGGCACCAACCAAGAGCAATTCTCTGCTCTTCGGTGCTGAGGTGCTGGATTAAAACACTCTTCCGTCTCTCCTCACTGGCCGAGTCCAGGCCCGCCGCAGTCATGAACGCCTCAAAGCTCAGTTTCCAATGAGGCCATGACACTGCCGGTAAGCCTGGGCGCCCCAAAAAGACAGACATGTGCCCAATGCATGCCGACATTACAGCCGTGGACAAAATTGTTGGTACCCCTCTGTTAATGAAAGAAAAACCCACAGTGGTCACAGAAATAACTTGAATCTGACAAAAGTGGGTTTTGAGTACTGCCTCAAGTGGGTGGGGTTGGGTTCAGTACAGGAATGCGTCCCGTTATCCTGTTATGTTTACATGCTGACGTTTTCACTGATAAATAACGTAAAAGACGCTTAAAATCATAAAACACTCACCATCTTCCCTGTGAGCAGCCATCAGTTTGGAGACCTCCTGGCATACTTTGTCATTTCGGCTCGCTCTGCCACAGCAGGGCCGATGGGGCTGTAAAGTTCATAGTTATCTTTGACCAAATGTAGTTTATTTTTCAAGTGCAGGGATCCGAGTGCTGCAACACCGATGGAAGAACTGTGTGCACCGATGGGGAGACTGTTGAAAAATAACCACATTTGTTCAAATTTGAAAATGAAAATGAATGAAATGAAAGCTAAAATGAAAAAAGTATACCAGGAGGTCTCCAAGCTGATTGCTGCTCATAGGGAAGATGGTAAGTGTTTTGTGATGGTGTTGATTTGTGTGTAGCCATTTATTTCATTGATTATCACAGAAATAATAAAAACTCACAGCCGAATTTACAAATGGTGGTTTTGAATCTTGTGAAGACGTCGCTCTCATCCACTGACATTAAGCCCTGGCCAGTAAGTGACCTGCAATCTGATGACGTCACATTTTCAGCTCAACTCAGCATGGTTGGAACCTCACTTGAAATAGGTCCCAAAAAAGTACCAGGTACCAATGGAAAACCCTACAAGCCGAGTAGAGTCGAGGTGAGTAGGGCTGAATAGGTACTAGAGGAAAAGGGGCTGTTTTTTCACCATAGCAGTGAAAAAAAAGTGCTATGCTTTTGTTGTCGTGTTAGGCTCCACTTCAAAGTTGTTACAGGAAGTTATTGATTTCTGACATTTCTTCTACAGAGTGTGCTACCAAGCATTAAGTTGAGGATTAAGTTGAAGATGACAATAGTTTTGTCTAGTCCATTTTTTAATGTAGAATGTCTCAGATTTGCTTTTGTTTTTTATTGCCTTATTTTGTTGTTCAAATGCAATCAAAAGAAATAAACATGAGAGTACTAATGTATTTGCAATGGCATCATAGGTTTTGGAGAGAAGTGGTGCTTTTGGATCGTCACTTCCTTGTGGTAACGTATCGTCACTTCCTGTTTTGCTGTCTGCCTGTGTGGTTTCCTTTGTGGTTTGCTCTCTAGCCACTAGCTATGGCTACTAGCTCTCTTTCCTCTCCTCCTCTGGTGTGCTCTCTCTGTCAGATTTAGCTACACCTCTGCCTCTTTTAGCGATAACGGTAAATGTAATAAACGTTGTCTTTTTGAGGCGCTCGAGGCAAGGTTGTCTGATTTGGAATCCCGGCTCCGCTGCATTGAAACACCGTCTGCGCCAGTTAATCTTGACAGACGCCCATTAGCTGCAGCGGAGCTAGCTAGCTTAGGTCCCACTGTCAGCGGTCCCTCGGCTCTCCTCAGCAGCGAGGAGACTGGGTGAGTGACGGTGAGAAGGAAGCCTAGTCGCAAAGCCGCGGTACACCACCAACCTGTTCACGTTTCTAATCGTTTTTCCCCGCTCAGCGACACACCCGCTGAGGAAAAAACTCTGATCATTGGCGACTCTGTAGTCAGAAACGTGAACCTAGAGACTCCAGCGGCCATAGTCCAATGCATTCCTGGGGCCAGAGCAGGCGACATCGAGTCAAATTTGAAAATGCTGGCTAAAAATAACTGTAAATATTCCACAATTGTTATTCACGCCGGCATTAATGACATCCGTCTCTGGCAGTCGGAAGTCACGAAACTTAATATAGAATCGGTGTGTGACTTTGCAAAAACGATGTCTGCCACTGTAGTATTCTCTGGGCCCCTCCCCAATCTGACCAGTGATGACATGTTTAGCCGCTCGTCATCCTTGAACCGCTGGCTGTCTGTGTGGTGTCCTAAAAATGACGTGGGCTACATTGACAATTGGAGCTCTTTTTGGGGAAAACCTGGTCTTATGAGACGAGACAGCATTCATCCCACTTTGGATGGTGCTTCTCATTTATCTAACAATCTGGCATCTTTTTTATCCAAATTTCCAAAACCATGACTACTCAGAGTTGGGACCAGGAAGCAGAGTCGCAGTCTTACACGCCTCTCTGCAGCTCCTCTTCATCCGCCACCCCTCAACTTAGCCCCTGTCTTCCCCATCAGAGAATCGTTGTCTGCTCCCTCCAAAGTGAATAAAAATATAATGTATAAGCATCCCAAAGTGATAAAGCAAAATATTGGTAAAACGCAAATTAAACATAAAGCCTCTAAACTGAATGATTTGGCCTCTGTTCCTCCTCATAATTTAAAAATTAAATGTGGTTTATTAAATATTAGGTCTCTAACTCCCAAGTCTCTGTTAGTCCATGATTTGTTAATTGATCATCAGATTGATTTAATATCCCTTACAGAGACTTGGTTAGGACAAGAGGATTATGTTGGTTTAAATGAATCAACTCCCTCTGGTTATTTAAACTGTCAAAATCCCAGAAGTTCTGGTCATGGAGGAGGAGTAGCAACAATTTACCATTCCAAATTACTAGTTAATGTAAAGCAAAAAACATGTTATAATTCCTTTGAGGGCCTGGTCCTCAGTATTAGGCACTTTAGCAATTTTAGGTTAAACCCAATTTTATTTGCCATAGATTATCGTCCCCCATCAACCTACTCAGAATTTTTATCCGAATTTGCTGATTTCTTAGCTGATTTAGTGCTGAAATCTGATAGAATAATTATAGTAGGGGACTTTAATATACATGTGGATGTAGATAGTGACTGCCTTAATGTGGCATTCAATTCAATATTAGATTCGATTGGGTTTTCTCAGAAAGTAGGAAATTCTACTCATTACCTCCACCATACATTGGACCTTGTTTTGACATATGGCATAGAAATAGAAAATCTTGTAGTGTCTCCTCATAACCCTGTACTGTCAGACCATTGTCTGTTAACCTTTGATTTTACTATTTCTGACTATTTGGCTCCTAAAGAAAAATATTATTACAGTAGATGCCTCTCAGATGATGCTGTTTCCAAATTTATGCAGATTGTTTCCTCTATGCCATGTGTCAACACAACGGAAATAAGCTATAGACAGCTTGCTCCTTCTGTAATTGATAACATGGTGGATAGTGTTTCAGCTTCTCTGCATCAGACTCTAGACTTGGTGGCCCCCTTAAAAAAGAAAAAGTCTAATCAGAGATTTCTAACCCCTTGGTTCAACACAGAAACTCGTACCTTAAAACAGAAGACTCGTCAATTAGAAAGAAAATGGCGCTCTACTAATTTAGATGAAATTTATTTAGCTTGGAGAAATCATCTTTTAATTTATAAAAAATCTCTTAGAAAAGCTAGAACGAGTTATTACTCTGCATTAATAGAAGAGAACAAGAATAATCCCAGGTTTCTTTTCAGTACTGTAGCCAGGTTGACAAAGAGTCAGGACTCTGTCAATCCTAGCATTCCCTTAGAGCTCACTAGTCAGGACTTTATGAACTTTTTCAATAATAAAATTTCATCCATCAGAGATAAAATCAATCAGATTCTTCCCACAGTTAACTTAAATACTGTAACTACTACAACTCCTTCTATTGATGTCTGTCTTGATGAGTTTACTCCAATCGACCTTTGTGAGTTAGACAAAATAGTTTCCTCATCCAAACCTTCAACTTGTCTTTTAGACCCTATTCCTACCAGGTTATTTAAAGAAGTCTTCCCACTTATTGGTAGCTTTATTCTTCATATAATCAATTCTTCATTAACTTTAGGCCATGTACCGCAGGCTTTTAAAACGGCTGTAATTAAACCCTTACTCAAAAAGCCAACGCTAGATCCAGGAGCTTTAGCTAACTATAGACCAATCTCTAATCTCCCTTTCATTTCAAAAATCTTAGAGTTGTTGCTATGCAATTATTTGACCACCTGCAGGGAAATGGTTTACTTGAAGAGTTTCGATCTGGGTTTAGAATCCATCATAGTACTGAAACAGCCTTAGCGAAGGTCACTAACGACCTCCTCATTGCATCTGATAATGGACTAGTTTCTGTGCTTGTCCTTTTAGACCTTAGTGCAGCTTTTGATACTATCGATCATAATATTCTACTTGATAGATTAGAACACTATGTTGGACTTAATGGAACTTCATTGCAATGGTTTAGATCTTATTTATCTGATAGGTTCCAGTTTGTTCATGTAAATAATGAGTTTTCTTTCAACTCAGAGCTTAGTCATGGAGTTCCACAGGGATCTGTGCTAGGCCCTACTCTTTTTAGTTTATATATGCTTCCGTTAGGCAACATTATTAGAAAGCACTGTATACATTTTCATTGTTATGCAGATGACACACAATTATACCTGTCAATGAAGCCAGATGATAGTAATCAATTAGCCAAGTTAGAAGCCTGTCTTAAGGAAATCAAAGCTTGGATGACTTGTAATTTCCTGCTATTAAATTCAGATAAGACTGAAGTCATTCTTGTTGGTCCAAAAAACCTTAGAAATTCCTTTCCAAATCAAACTTTCAGTTTGGATGCGGTTACTCTTTCTCTTAATAGCTCTGTGAGGAACCTTGGAGTTATTTTTGATCAGGATTTGTCCTTCAATTCACATATTAAATTTGTTTCTAAGACTGCCTTCTATCATTTGCGTAATATTGCCAAGATTAGGAGCATCTTGTCTCAGAGTGATGCTGAGAAACTGATCCACGCTTTTGTTAGCTCGAGATTAGATTATTGTAATTCTTTATTATCAGGCTGTGCTAAAACATCTTTAAAAAGTCTTCAGCTGATCCAAAATGCTGCAGCAAGAGTTTTAACAGGTACTAGAAAGAGAGATCATATCTCTCCGGTTCTGGCCTCCCTTCATTGGCTTCCCATAGAGTTTAGAATTAAGTTTAAAATCCTTCTTCTTACTTACAAAGCTCTAAACAATCAGGCTCCTTTTTATTTAAAAGATCTGATACTACCGTATTATCCTAACAGAGCACTACGCTCCCAAAATGCAGGATTACTTGTAATACCTAGAATCTCCAAAAGTACAATGGGAGGCAGAGCCTTCAGTTATCAAGCTCCTCTCCTGTGGAATCAGCTGCCAATCTGGATTCGGGAGTCAGACTCGATCTCTGTTTTTAAGAATAGGGCTAAAACCTACCTTTTTGATATAGCCTACAATTAGGGAGGGATCATGTGTTTCTGAACCCTCCCTTAGTTATGCTGCTAATAGGTTTAGTCAGCCGGGGGACCTCCAGTAATGCACTGAACCTCACTCCTTTCCTCACTCTCTATGAAATATTTTTTTTTTGCTGGTCATTAACATCTGTTTGTTCTCTCCCATAGATTGAGTCCCCATCGTGCTGTTTGCTCTCTACATGTCTGTTCTTTTCTTCTTCTCTATCCCCTCACCCCCCAGCCAGTCGCAGCAGATGACTGCCCCTCCCTGAGCCTGGTTCTGCTGGAGGTTTCTTCCTGTTAAAAGGGAGTTTTTCCTCTCCACCGTCGCCAAGTGCTTGCTCACAGGGGATCGTCTGATTGCTGGGGTCTTTCTGCAACTGTGGGGGTTCCCCCCTACAGTTGATAGTGCTATGAGATGACTGTTGTTGTGAAATGGCGCTATATAAATAAAGTTGAATTGAATTGAATTTTCTTTAATAGAAATGTAGGAGTGCCAGTATTTTTGGCCATGACTGTATGAATGCTCTGTACTTCCTGTATTTTTCTCTGTGTGCTCTGGTTAGATTCTACTGGGTGCAGACAGAGGTTGGAAAAGCAACTGGAACTACTCTGTCCCCGGTTCATCTCACCGACCTGGCATCGGCCCGGTAAATGACAGCTGAGCTTCCCGCACAGATTCTTAGAATCTTGTGACTGGGGCTCGGCGGAGGAGCTAACCGAGGCCCCAGCTGGATAGGAACCAGATCGGAGCTCAGCTACAGCGGCGGTAGGCGGCGGAGCTCAGCGGAGGAGCTAACTGAGGCCCCAGCTGGATCGGAGCTCAACTGTAGCGGTGGTAAGCGGCGGGGCACGGTGGAGGAGCTAACTGAGGCCCCAGCTGGATAGGAGCCGGATCGGAGTTCAACTACAGCGCCAGTGGGTGGTGGGGCTCAGCGGAGGAGCTAACCGAGGCCCCAGCTGGACAGGAGCCAGATCGGAGCTCAACTACAGCAGCGGTAGGCAGCGGAGCTCAGCAGAGGAGCTATCCGTGGCCCCAGCTGGATTGGAGCTCAACTACAGCGATGGTAAGTGGCGGGGCTAGCAGCGGAGGGGCTAGCTGAGGCCCCATCTGGATCTGAGGTCACCTGGACCAGATACCAGCAACACCAGCAGAAATTATCCTGCAATCATCAGGTCAGTAAAAATGCCACCAAAGAAAGAGGAAATGGAAGAGATTAAAAAATCTCTGAACTTCATGTCAGAAGAACTTACCAAAGTGGCCAATCAACAGTCCAAATTATTAGGGCTAATGGAGGAAGTCTGAGAGCTGAAATTAACAATTAAGGAAAGAGACAAAAAAATTGCAGACTTGGAGCAATGCATTGAGGATCTTGAACAATATACTCGTATGGATGATTTAATCATTAGTGGACTAGACATTAAATATCAATCATATGCTCATGCTACAGCAGGAATGAGAGGTGAGGAGGCTCCCCCAAGTGAATCAGTCTCCTTGGAAAACCAGGCGCTTCAGTTCCTTGAAAGAAGAAACATAAAGGTTGAAGTAAATGCAATTTCAGCCTGCCATACTCTACCCAGAAAGGATAATAAAAGAAATCAATTGTGATGCGCTTTGTGAAGAAAAGGGTAAAAAATGACAAACTGAGGCAAGCCAGAAAGCTGTGGGGGAACAGAAGTTTACCTAAATGAACATATAACAAAGACTAATGCTGAAATAGCATGGCAAGCATGGATGTTGAAAAGACAAAACAAGATACAGGCAACATGGACAAGAAACTGTAGAGTCTGGATTAAACTAAATGGAACACCTGAGGAAGCAAAGGCCATAATAATAAGAGATCTCGCTGACTTAAATAAATATAGATGAACACTGATAAAGAAAATTAAGAGACTACGATAATCTATATCCACACACACAGCAAGAACAGTCCTTTTGTGACATAACATGATAATGTACTTTAAACAACAACAACAAAAACTCATGACGGACTTTAGTAGACATCAATCATCCCCAGTTGGAGGAAGTCATCTGACACAGAGAGAGGAAATTCAGACTCTGAAAACATCTCATTATGCTGAACACAAACTACAAGAGATGGAGAATGATATTGATCCTGATAACCACTTCTTCAATAATATTCATAATCACTGAGAATATTACACTGAAAAGCAATTCAGAAGTCAAGTGCAAGTAGATGAAAAGCTATCAATAATACACTAACAGCAGAAGTCTTAACAAAAACTTTTCACAGATTCAGGACTATTTAAAACAGCTAGATAGAAAATTTACAGCTATCACAAGCTTGGCTCAATGAAGAGCAGGCTTCATTGATGGCAATAGAGGGATATCAAATGTTTCATATTAATAGATCTCAAAAAAGGGTGGTGGTGTTGCACTGTATATTGATGAACTGTATAGGTGTAAACTTGTAAATGGAATGTCCTTTGCACTACCAGGAATTCTGGAATGTGTTACTGTTGAGATTGACAAAGAAAAAACAAAAAATCTAATTATAAGTTGTATACTGTATATAGAATGCCAGGAACTTGATTGAGACATTCAGAGATAAGTTAGTTGAGTTGTACAATAATATAACTAATAAGAAAATGGTTGTAATCTGTGGAGACTTCAATATTGATTTACTAAATCCATTTCAACAATATGTAAGTACAGAGTTCATGAATTCTATGTACAGTATGAGTCTATATCCCACAATAACATATCCCAGTTGAAACACTGTCCACACTGCTACACTTATTGCCAAACCTGTTTGTTAATATTATTGATAAGAAAATAGAAAGTGGATTATTGATAAATGACATAAGTGACCATCTGCCAGTCTTTGCACTTATCCATTGCCACACAGGGGCCAATACAGAAAAAAACTTAAAAATCTTTCAGATACAAATCACAAAATGCAATAAGTTCTTTTAAAGAAGACCTGCTGAAGCAAGACGGGACAAAAGTCAATGTATCAGATGTAAATGAAGCCTACGATACATTCATGAACATTGTAACCACTCTTTATGAAAAAAATTGTCCATTAGTAAAGAAAAAGCTTAAACAGAAATCTGTCGACAAGCCATGGTTAACCATAGGACTACAAAAAGCGTGTAAAAAGAAAAATTCACTATACAGTGGTACCTCTACTTACGAACGTCTCTACATACGAAATTTTCAGGTTACGAGACGCCTCAACGGGAAAATATTGCCTCTAGTTACGAACAAAATTTCAGGATACGAAAGGCAAAAAAAGTACGCGCTCCTCGCAGCTCCCATATTTTACCGAACGTAAACATACCTGTAGCTGCTCTGCCATTGGCTATCGCCTAGCATCTTCCTGGTATCCCATTGGCCACGAATAGGTGCGTTTGGTTGATCTCGCTTTATCTTATTATTATTTACTATTCTTACTACTTTATTTTATCCTTCTTACCTCTTGTAAGACTGTTGACTGAACTACACAATTTAGAGAAAAAAAAATTGTTAACTGCCATGTTTATCACCATCTACGTTATAACTCTGTACTTTCACCTTGTTCTTAATAAAGTTTTGGGAAAAAAAAAACAACATCAACGATCAGCACGGTATTAAAACAAAAGGAAGCCCTTACAAGCCGATAAAAGCAAACGTCCTTGGATCGTTTCATCACAAAACGTCAGGCAAAAACCACTGATGAGACAGAACATGAACCAAAGAAGGCAAAAGGTGACGCTGACGCCGACGCCGACGATCGCAGTTAAAAGGTAAATGAACATAATTTTTATTATTCTCTTTTATTATTCTTTCTCTCATTTTAAACTCTCATTTTATGTTTATTGTGCAGTAATCTAATTGTAACATGTATTTGTTACATGTTTTGATGCGTTTTTATGATTTATAAAAAATTTATGCCCGAATTTTGGGGGCTTGGAACGGATTACGGCATTTACATGTAAAATGCGTCTCTACTTACGAATTTTTCACGTTACAAGAATTCTTCCGGAACGAATTAAATTCGTAAGTAGAGGTACCACTGTATAAAGCTTTTCTAAAGAAAAGGACAAAAGAAGCAGAGCAGCGGTATAAAACATACAAAAATAAGTTAATATATATAATGAGATATAGTAAAAGAGACTATTACAGTAAAGAACTGGAGAAAAACAGAGATAATACTAAAAATACATGGACAATACTTAACAATATTCTTGGAAATAAAAACAGAAATACAAGCTACCCAACCAATCTTTCAAAAAAAAAAAAAAATATGACTCAGAGTGTGAATGCAGTCTCACCTGCAGATGAATTTAATAAATTTTTTGTTAACATTGGTCCTAATTTGGCATGATAAACACCCATTACGGCACCTACAGGTGATACAATAAGCAAAAACATTGCAATAAAAGACTCCATCTTCATAAAGAACACAGATGAGAGAGAGGTCATTGAAACTGTTAAA
Organism: Pholidichthys leucotaenia; assembly: GCA_020510985.1. Lineage (NCBI taxonomy): Eukaryota > Metazoa > Chordata > Actinopteri > Cichliformes > Pholidichthyidae > Pholidichthys > Pholidichthys leucotaenia. The sequence goes on from CM035836.1 coordinate 313,461,245, forward strand.
TCGTTGAAAAGTAAAACATCTACGGACTGTGATGGTATTGACATGCTTTTAGTCAAAACTATCATTGAATACTTAGTGAAGCCACTGACGTATATCTGTAACCTGACTCTCAAAACAGGTATATTTCCCAATGCAATGAAAATAGCCAAAGTAATTCCAATATACAAGATGGGTGACAGAGGAGAATTTTCAAACTATAGGACTATTTCACTATTGCCGCAATATTCTAAGATACTTGAAAAAATATTCTGTGAGAGAACTGACAACCTTAAAATGAAGAATAATTTATTGTGTGAGCAGCAATATGGGTTCAGACACAAGAGGACAACTGCATTTGCTCTAATGGAATTTACAGAAAAAATAACTGCTGTAGAAAATAAAGAGTATTCAGCTGGGGTATTCCTGGATCTTAAAAAAGCACTTGATACAGTGGATCATAAATTATTGTTAAAGAAACTACAAAATTATGGTATTGGGGGGTAGCACTACCCTGGTTATGTAGTTACTTAAAGAACAGATATCAGTATGTATGTGTTGGTAGCAAAAACTCGCAGTTATTGAAAGTTACTTGCGGAGTCCCACAAGGTTCAGTTTTGGGGCCATTGTTATTCAATATGTACATAAATGATATATGTAAAGTTTTGGAAAAAATGGATTTAATATTGTTTGCAGATGACACTAATTTATTATGCAGTGGAAACAATTTGGAACAACTTTTGGATACACTCGGAAAGGAATTAGGAAAGCTTAAACTGTGGTTTGATTCAAACAAATTAACGCTCAGTTTAAGTAAGACAAAATTTATAATTTTTAACAACCATCACAACAACTCAGTATCTAAACTCAGTGTAAATGGTGTAGAGATTGAAAGGGTATCCAAAATTAAATTTCTTGGAGTAATAATTGATAATAAACTGTGTTGGAAGTCACATATTAATTATATTAAAGGTAAAATATCCAAATCAATCGCAATACTACACAAAGTGAAATATTTGCTGAATCAACCCACACTATATACTGTACTTTGTATCATTCATTAATACTCCCATACATGACATATTGTATTGAACTATGGGGAAACACATATAAAACAAACATATATCCAGTCTTTATGCCTCAGAAGAGAGCTATTAGAATAATAAAGCTGTTTATAGGGAACCAGCAAACCCACTTTTTCTTAAATTAAAAGCTCTCAAGTTGAAAGATCTGGTTGACTTTAAAACTGCACTAATAATGTTTAAAGTGAAGAATCTATCACTGCCCGCAAATATCCAAAAGTTGTTCCAAATAAGGGAGAAACAATATCATTTCAGAGGAACATGTATATTTCAAAAACCTTCAGTGAGAACTACCACCAAGCAACACTGGGTCTCAATGCAAGGAGTCAGACTGTGGAACGCTTTTGAACCTGCATTAAAATCATGTACAATGCTTGGACAATTTAAACAAAAACTAAAGGAAGAAATACTCCAAACATGCATACGAAACAACATGTAAAATCACATAAGGATTATCATGGCCAGCCTGTGTCGTGCTGTTGCTTAGTTTTTTGTCACATTTTGTCTTAGCTTTGTTCTGATTTGTAATCACTTTTATTTTATTTTTGAATTCTTGGATAGTAGTAGTAGATTAGTTTATTTGACAGGGACAGTGCAATAAACATAGACAATTAATCAAAGACAATCAATCTGATGTGTTGCACGTAGAGTGTATAGCTATTAGCTAATTTGCAACTCTTGTCCCTGGATGGGCTTTAGAAAAAAGAATCAAGATAAAAAATATACACAATAACCACATACATCAATGCAGAAAAATTATAAATACACAATTATAAATATTATAAATACACAAATATAACAGCCTGACTCACATTTAACATAAATATTATAAATATTATAAATACACAAATATAACAGCCTGACTCACATTTAACACATATAACATAACTCACATTTGCCTATTTCAGGCCTTCCTCCCTCCGTCACTCACTATAAACAAACACATTTATTCCTTCCCTTCATTCACTCTCACTTTGCAGACAATTAATTCATACATGAGTACATTCTTGTTTATTTTTCAGCCAGTTTTTAACATTTTTAGTGAATGTTTTAAAGTCCGTTATTATTTTAATTTCATTTGGCATTGTGTTCCAGATGTGACTGCCCTTTATAGAGAAAGCTGTTTGTCCAAATGTGGTTCTGCGGTGGAATATTTTACAGTTATTGTTAACAGAACTCCTGGTGGCTCTGCTGCTGTCCTGTCTTTGGACAAAACCAGCAAGTGGCTCGGGTGCTGATTTATGGAAACATTTGAACGTTAATTTCAGAAGACAGAGGTCAATGAAACTCTCAAAACTCAATAGGTTGTATTTTTTTAAAACATTACAGTGATGCCACCTAATGGGCTTTTTGTCCAAGATTTTTAGGGTTTGATTATATAATGAACCTATATGATCAAACCCTAAAAATCTTGGACAAAAAGCCCATTAGATGGAAAATGGGTGGGCAATATAAGCTGCGGCTTCAGCCATCACCCATTTCGGATAACTTATGTTGAATTGTATAATCCGAGAAGTTATTTTTAATTTGACCTTGTTGGATTTTTTTCCCCCCTTTGTTATATTATTCTGTTCCTTTCTTTTAATCTTTTAATCTAATCTATCCGAAATCAAGATTCATTCATTCATTCATTCATTCATACTCTTTATGTATACCATTGTTTACCCATCTTTCCTGTATGTCTACATGTGTGTAAGACCCAGTGACGAACTAAGACTACCATGTTTGAGTTTACAATGAATCTATAAATGTTTGATTTGTTCAGCTTTTTAATCTCATTAAATCTGAAATTACTTCATCATTGTCCATTCAAAGTAAATCCATGCTAATTTTCCATTATAAAGTCCTAATTAGAGATTTTCTCAGCAGCTGGTGCCACTCATGAACTCCTCGCTCTGAAGAAAAAAAACCTACGCCGAGGCGAGTAAATCAGAGAGATCACTCCTCCATTTTCAAAGGTTTCCTTCCTGTCGACATGCTATAGCTCAATTTATTGAAATGGACTCAACAGAAAAACAGAGAAAAAAAATCCAAAAACCAGTCCCAGCTGTGGACTAGAGAGAGAGAGTCTGGATCCTGAGAGGAAATGTTTGCAGATCAGATACTTTTTTACACTAAAGGATTATGGGAAAGAGAGGAATGATAAACAGACATTAACTGTTTTTAAGAGGGGAAAAAAAAACATCTGAAAGTCCACCTGATGAAAGCAGTTTATTATATTCAGTGAGCAAAACGAGCACCGGGAGAATCTATTAGTGCTGCCATTTTGTTTTGGGGAGGAAAAAAAATCTGCATTTAAATCCTCCTCGGGAGCAAATAAATGTGGAAACAGTGAGATTATCATTGCTGCGTGAGTCAGCAGCAGAAGGAATCAGTGAAATAAAACAGAAAAATGGAATGAATGAAGCCAGGACAGTAAATCTGAGGGATTAGAAGGACACAAACAAAGAGCAGCACAGAAACACAGAGCAGACCATAAATTCAGAGGAGAAAATTAAAGAGGCCCAGCAGGGACTCATCTGTCACAGGAAGCGACTTTCATATCCTGCACCAACATGAATGTTCACCAACTGATTCAGCATGAAGATATGATGTTACAGCATGAAGGAACATTATCCCAACGAATAAAAAATGTCAGCTACACAAATCCTCACTTATGGGGAAAAACATCAGTCAGACTGAAAAACACAAAGCCTCAGAGAGAAGAGAATTAAAATAAAAGACCACTAGAGGGCACTTAGAGAGGGCATATCTCCACCAAAGCCCTATCTTGCAATGTTAACAAACGTGATCCAGAATCCGCATTCTGACCCAGATCACCTTTAAAATAGAGTGGGTTCATCGTCTCCTGCGCCGGTGAAAATTTCATCAAAATCTGACCAGTAGACAAGCCACCAACCTTTGCGGAGGTAAAAATTAGAAAATTTAAATCTGAAAAACCAAAAATCTGCACTTCCTCTGACATCCACTAGAGGCTGAATATAACGGCGAGTCAATACCATCAACTTCAGTCCATAAACTGGTGTCACAACTGCATTTTTGGTTTCTGGCATCACTATGATGGAACATATGATGAAAATGTCACTTTTTCGGTACTTTTGTACATCATTGAGTGCATCTGGAGTGACTACCAACAGAAAAACACAACCTGTCCCTTTGGTGGGCTCCACCTTGGTCCCAGGACCTCTCTGTAAAGGAACACTTGATTCGGCTCCAAATGTGACGTGAGTTCACTGGAATGGTATCACCCTCCCAGCTTCATCTCTACCCAGCAGTAACTATATTGTGGTTTGTAGTTCTATCATCTTGAAATATCTGTCACCCCACTAGAGGACCATGGTTCATTAATCCACAGTCAGATTATTTATCTTGTATCATTTGGTCGTATTTCATTTTTTTTTTTTTGCTGGGTTAGCTGTGGAAATTGGGCTGTATTGTAGTTAGCTCAGCAGCACAAATTAGTCCAATGAAACAGCATGGTGAGATGGCATGATTACAGTGTTTATGGCGATTTCCTACTCCCCTTGACATCCCATTGGCCAGAATAGCCTGGTAGAGCAAGCCAACAATACTAGCCAAGTAGTCGATTGTGCTTGATTTTTATTGAAATTTTCTATAATCTATTGACCTCACCAGCCCACCAGACACCAGACATGTTCATCGACCAACACTTGACCATAAATCTCATTCCTATTACATTTATTTTTAGCTATTTTACTATAGTTTCTTATACACTGGACAAGACCGCTCCCGCACCACTGGTGGTTAGCTGACATTAGCAGAGTTAGCCATTCACTCATTCAGGGTTGTTTCTGTGCTCATTATACCCCAAGGACTGGTCATACACTATCGATCACTCAATCCACACACCCCTGTCTCTGATAATTCTTCATCTGGGCTTTTACACTCTAACATTCAGCCAATATTAGTTGGTATGTTACCTAGTCTGAAGCTAAAGGCTGTTAGCTTCAAACAGAGTGTTACCATCAAAAAAACTGAGATCTCACATTAAGGGTGCTTTCACACCTACAGGCTTTAGTTCATTTCAATTGAATTCAAGTTTGTTTTCTCCATTAGTGCGGTTCGTTTTGTCTGGTGAGAACACAGTAATCGCACTCAGGTGCGCACTAAATCAACCGCGCCGAGACCGCCTGAAAGAGGTGGTCTCATGTCAAATCAAATGGCAAACTCTGGTGCAGTCCTCCAGGTGGCAAAGGGACCACACTAAAACAGGACCAGCGGCAAACGGTAAAACATTTTATGCCACTGTACATGCCTGATGGATCTTCAAAAATGTGACTTGTGCTGGCAAAATGAGTCACTTTGAGGAAATTATCAAAACTGAGGTAACGGTTTCAATATTCTGTATTGAAAGACCTTACTTGGCTAGGTTTAAAACTCGCATTCGATCGGTCAGGAGTTATATCTTCTGCAAAAACATATATGGTTTTAAAAAGTATGTTTTCTAAGCTTTCCAGTGATACCAGGCACTCATGGGGGTTTTCCCAGGACTTGCTGCTAGCAAACAAAGAAAGAGTCATGATTTATGACTTCTTGTGCCTGCAGCTCATAATGACGCAGTACCCATTCCGACTCATTTTGTCAGCACGGGTCACAAATATCTGTGGCTGTGCATGTCACGGTTCTGAAGGATTAATGAACATTAACATGTTATTTTCCAAACATAGCTGTGCTTCATTTTCAAACTCTATGATTTGCCAAAAGTGGTATATGCACGTAATGTATAAAACGATAATCAGGGCGATGGAAAATCCACCGCAGATTATGCTATAATTTTTATTATTTTCTCCCCAGAAATGCATGAATGCACAGTAGCCATCCTGCTTCCTGTATTTACTTTTCCTGTTCTCGCTGCAAAAAAATCTGACCAATAAGAACAGAGAATGTTCTGACATAAGTCTCATGGGATTTAACGTGATGCAGTTTGGTCTGCTTGAATTTTTGCCTGTGTTAAAGGGAACCGAACCAAGGAGAAAATGATACAAAGTAATAAAGTTATCAACTGATTTGGACCAAAGTAAACAAATTTAGGTGTGAAAGCACCCTTAGGTTAGGTAGGTCAGCCTGTGTTTGAAGCCATGAGTGAATCAGCTCAGTTAGCCTCAATATGGCCACTTCAATAGTAGATCTCAGAAGTGATGGAAGATGGAGGGTGGGGTGAACTATGTGGCTTATTAGCAGTTAAAGAATCATGCACTGAAATTAGTTGTTTGGTGGTGGGGTGATTAAACTGGGTGGAAAAAAGTGCTGTAGTATAGAATCTCAGATTTATTTTTAACCAAAAGCATGTCACAGAAAATTCATTAGGACCTCTGGGAACGTTGTCAATATGTCAAAGAAGGGTATAACATGTTCCTTAAACTGTTTTTGTCCTGGGTTTTAACAGTTTCAAAGTGATTTTGAACTGCCCTGTTCTATTTTTATTGTTTGTATGTTTTGGGGGGATTTTTAATGTGCCGATAAAAACATCTGAAGGAAAATCACAAATTGACCGAACTGTAGACTCAAATGCTCAAAAGGAATCATAGGGTGTTTTCACATCTGAAAGTCCCCACCAAAGTCCGGACTAAAGTTTTTATTTTGTTACATTGTATACATTTGGTCTGGTTAGGTTTGGTTTCACACCACTCTTTACCCAGCAGGCACAAGACATTGATTCAGTGTTGTATTCTCGTTGATCTATGTCGTGACGTTGTGCAATGTAAAATCAACGTTGTTTCAACGTTGATTAGTTTCGTCTAAACGTGATGAATCAATGTTGTATCAACGCTGATTCATACAACGCTGATTCATGGTTGGATGCTCAACAAGCAGCCGTACCTGTACATTTGGTTCTATGTATCCCATGATTCATTGCATAGTTTCGTCAAACAAGCGCCATTTTGGGAACTTTTCTGAAGAGACCTGGAATCTGCCGGAGAAACTGTTTTTAACATGCAGACATTGATGAACCTGGACAGCTGGAGTAAAGTAAAAAAACTATTGGAGTTTCTGCACAGAACTGGATTGTATGGGAGAATTTGAGATACAGCTGCCAACCTGATGTATGAACTGTGGAAGGCAGCAATATACCATTGATGCATCTAGTCTGCCTTACCCAAGAAGAACTTTTTCTGAAAGAAACAAGGAGATATCTTGTTCGTTGGGAATCAGATTAATCCTCTTAAAGGTAAGAAAATCTTGAACATCAGGGGTGTTATTTCTTTCGAGGAGTATATAATATACTCCGATAAGACCATATTTTATTCTTGCAAACGATCTGTGACATGTATTGAGCTCGCCAGCCCACATGGCAAACACACACTGCATTCTGGGATTAGTAGGTCTGGCGACTATAAGCAGACGTCAAGGACACAGTGCCTCGACATTTCTTGTGAATGAACGAAAAAATAATCACAAAATGGATTGTTCAAAGGAAAATTTAAAGAGACCATACTACGCCAAACTGAACAGGACTGCAAAGGCACGCTATTTGGTGAGGCTTGAAGGGGTTAACGAACTGGATCCCTACCAACATACAACGTGGAGTTCAGATGTAAACATTCTGCCTAACTCCGACCATGCCATTTATTTATTTTTTTTTTTAAATTTTAACTAAGTCCATATACACAGGAAGTTTTCAGTAACTTTAGGCCTTTGCAGCAAGCCCAAGTGCAGTTCACAGATGGATGGGTGATGACTTGGAGATGTACAAGGCTGACCTGAATACAGCTGTGGCACAAAGATAGGTTTCTTTTTATTTCCTCTCTTATGCTAAACATCGTTCTTTCCCTATACAACCAGATGAAATTAAAATGTGCAGCACTCTGAAAATATTTTTCAAAATGTACAGAAATTATATAATTTTCAAGTACTGTGAAAAAAACTGAATTTGTTTTAAGTCTATATGAAACATTTATCAAATTGTTTATTTTGTTTTGATTATGCAAATTAGCTTGTTATGAGTATAGCTCTTCTGCTTAATCTGTTGTAATTGTGAATGTGTTGTGGTGTACTTGCAGGCAGCCAGAAGAGCTGGATGACATGGTTGCCTGTCATAACCAAAACTGTGTAAACCAGTGGTTCTATCTAGGATGTGGGACTCAGTCCAGCAGCAGCCCCACAGCCGTGGTTATCCCACATGTGCACACTAGAATACTATAGCATGAGTCTGGTTCTATAGTAGAATATTGTTGTGTGAAACACACTGATGCATGTCATTTTATATTACTGTATTATTTTTATTTTTTTTTTTTAACTACAGGTTTTCCATAATCCTGGGCTGTTTTTATTTCACTTGTGTGTTCTGTAACTGTGTTCTATCTAATCCTTCTCTTATAGTTAATTGTGCAGTAGCCTGATGGAGCACCCACAATTTGGTTGTACTGTACAACTGTACAATGACAGTGAAGCCTATTCTATTATGACTTGAAAGTGTTCCACATTTTACAAAGCTTTTGAAAAGTATTATAGCCAAAAAGACCCATTTTTGGACTGCACTTTGCACACATTCTATACAGTGTTTCTCACAACTTAAGTTACACTCAGAATTTTGCACCTTATAAATAAAGGGCTGGAGTTTGTAAACCACTGTGTACTTTATTTTCAAATTGTTACAAAGCTGTTAAAGACATTATGTCTGAAGGGGTAATCCAGACCAAAACATGTCAGTGTCTACATTCTAGAACTATGGCTTTATAACGACACTTTGACACATGTTGGTCAAAGCACATTTGCAGCAACAATCTTATCCAGTAAAGTCGTGTCCTCACCTTCACATGGTACCACAAAGGCCAGGCGTGTAGTGTCATTCAGTATTGTATATTTGGAGTGCATGCACCCTATTACTCTCTCAATTCAATTTGTTTATATAGCGCCAAATCACAACACAGGGTTATCTCAAGGCACTTTACAAAAGGGTGGGCTTAGGCCACCCTCTGGCATCAAGCTGGCTGTGGCCCCTGGTGAAGGCAGGTATTTTCAGTGTGGCACCTACAGGCCAATGCTTTCCTTAATATCAAATCCACAGTCTGCCAATACTGTCTCTTGGTGACAGTTTCTGAAGAAAGCCACAGTCCCACAGCTTTTTGTGCTGTACTACTGTACAATGACAATAAAGCCTATTCCATTCTCCTCTTGCATGAGTAAAATTTGGTTAAGCCTCAGGTGACACACGCTACAGTTCTGCTGTTCCTGCACATTTTCCACTGGAGCATCATCAGCCTGACGGATCTGTGCTGCTTCATCAGATGTTCTTTCCTCCATCTCAGCCAGAGGTGTGGTGTTATCTGTTGGTGATAAGGACAATATACTACTTTAGTTAATATATTTTGTAATCAAAAGGAATTCCAAGACACATTTTAGAAAGAAAAACATAGGCCAAAAAAAGACTACCTGAATATAAAGGAGCAACATTATCCATCTCAGTCACGGGGCCAATGATGTTGGTGGTCTGTGTTGGGGGTTCACTTGCATGCCCTGCCGATTCTTTTTGTCGTGATCTCGTCCTTCTGCATAAGCAGTTAAATCTGTCAGGAGTGGTAGCTTGAAGCTCTGCATGGCCAACGTTTAGAGAAGGTACCCAGTCAGGATCACAGTCTAGCATTTCATAAGCTGGTCTGCCTGTTAAAGCAAAGGAAACGGTAAGAAAATACTTTGGTCTAGAACAAATTAAACCCACTTACACACGTGTGTAAGAGGTAACTTTTTCTAGCTACTCGGATAGAGTCTTTGTTAAGCTTAGCTTTGTTTAGCTAACGTAGGCCAAAAGCTATGACCAAGCAAGTTTTAACCTCTCAGCAACAACAACAGATTTATATACAGTAAATCATAACGTACCTTTATGAAAATGCTCTGAACGCACCACCATTGATAAAGGAGTGTGGTTGAAAAAGTTATGTTGGGTCTTCTCACTGCTGCAATCCAGGCCAGACATCGCCTCTTTGTTGCATCCAAAACGTGGGCTGTGCTGTTGTTCTTCCATGCTGGAAAACAATAAAAGCCTATTCTGTGTTTTATCTTTTTTTCACGGTGGTTGTAAGAACGACTATAACAGTTTACAACACAGCTGGCGAGCTCTATACTTCCCTATGTCTGCTGCGTTGACGTGATCTCAGCAAACTACCGATGCCTATGGCTCCTAGAATGCACTTGGTCAGTTTTGTACGTCACACTGGCGAGCCTAATTGAAATACCAGAGTGTTACATATGAAAATAGTATTAGTAAGATGGCGGCTGGGTTGGCCGGGAATGGTCTGGGGTGGCAAACTGCCGTTTCCAGTAGCGACACCCAGGGTATAAAGGGCCCGGGCGGAAGGGGCTTGTCCTCTTTCACCATTGACGCCCTGGCCTGCTGGAGAGCGCCAAAAGTCTGCACGGTCTTGTATATAGTTGCTGTTAATAAAGCTCTGTTAACGGTAACCACGCTCTGGCTATTTTGCCTCATTATGGACACAGAGTTACCGCCACTGCTTTATGAAAATGATCGTTTTTGTTTTGTTCTTTTTTTTTTTTAAACGGAATCAGCCCACAGACCATCATCGGAATCAGACCACAGGGTCCTAAAAACATCTGCAATAATACCACATTCCACAGTGTTCAGCTATCCACTGTCACTGCAGGAGAAATTCCTCCACCGCGACAGCCCTAACAGTATTACTTTTTTTTTTTTTTTTTTTTTTTTTTAAAGAGTAGTGCTACAATCTGCATGGCTTGATCATACAGTAGAAGTAGCCTCCTTGCACTAGCTGGCAAGGCTGGCGATGCCTGTTTAATACAACCTGGCCAAACTATTTTTTTAATCTGAGTTTTTATGCCACATCATGCAATAAGTAGTAGTACATGGACAAAGTTGTACACATGTTGCTCAAGAAATGTTCGAGATGAAAAATCATTAATAGCATATTTTCTAGATTTAGAAGTTAATTCTGACCAATAAACAGGCCTATTTATTTTTGTGTGTGTGGAGGCCGTGGGAATGGAGAATGAGTTATAATTATTTCGTTGAAATACTTCGGGGTGAATAGTTCATTTACATTAGATTTAGTGCAATTTACTTTTTTTTTTACATTAGAAAGTGATCAGTTTCAATTGAACTGAATGCATCATCTCATCCATCTGTGCACAAACACATGCAGTTTTATCAATTTCTTTTTCTTACATCACAGAAACAGCAGCTGATAAAGGTAGGAGGGGTGATGATATGTATCAAATATGATACTGGATGTACCTGGGTGTAGTGGGGGTGACGGCCCGCCTTTCCGGTTCCGCCGTCACCTGGGGTATAAAGGGCTGATGTGGAAGAGGCTCGTCCTCTTTCGCCGTCGACCCCTTGGCTGTACGGAGCACCTATTGTTTGTGGTTATTATTATAATAAAGCTATGTTCAACTGCGCCCTGAGCCTCCTTCTTGACTACCAAGTTATGGACATAACAGGTGAGCCTCAAAGAAAATGTGAGGAAGATCTGCCACAGGTGCATACATTGTTTTGAAATAAATTATTTGGTCTTTATTGCATATGTTAAATAATGCATGCAGATATTTCATGCTATATGCAAATTTACATTTTTTTTTTATTTTGTATTCGGAAAATAGACTGATGATCAATGACCTGATGGCAAGAATGAACTTTCAAGGGGAAGAGGAAAAGTTTGGTTTGGGAGGAACCAAACTTTATAAAATTATTGAAGGTAATACCTTATAGGTGTTTAAATTTAAACTTATATACAACACATGAGTAAATCAAGCATTTATATAATTTTGTATATATATAGTTTATATAAATACAGGTATACATCTTATATATCATTTTTTGTATATTTCAGAATGTGTCCTTCAGCACCATAAAGGAACACAAGATGTAGAGGCAGCCTGTACATCCTGCCTGAAATATGCCCCCAACAGAGCTGGAGGTGGCACAAAGAACCAGGAGCAGTCATATCTTCTCTTCTCACTCTGACTGCTTCTGACTACAGCTCATGAGAGCCTGAGAGTTCGCTCCAGCATGCTTATACAGTAGCTGGGGTGAGCTCCGTGATGGCGATGATTGATGAATAAACTTCCTTAAAAACTCCAGTCGCCGTGCCTTATTTTAACATCGCCACACAGGTGACCCGACGCTGAAGAGAACACGCTGACAACGAATGCAGCCCCGATGGTATCTCCGACAACAAGAGAATGCAGCAGCCTGACGCAAGAGCACTGCCCTCCCTTCTGCCACATGACAGACCTCGACGCAGAACCGAAATCAGACAAACTCTCTCGGAGATCATCCATGACTGGGAAAGCTGCAGAAAGCGTCATTGTGCGATCCATGCCCGAGATCTGCACATCCACGCTGGAACCGGCCGAGGGACAAAGATCGTCTCCTCCCTCTCACCGTTCCTACGCATCTACGCGAGCCCGAGGGACAAAGATAGTCTATTCCCTCTCACCGCCCCAACGCACCATGACCCGGCACGAGTGACGACCAACATGAGTTATAATTATTTCGTTGAAATACTTCGGGGTGAATAGTTCATTTACATTAGATTTAGTGCAATTTACTTTTTTTTACATTAGAAAGTGATCAGTTTCAATTGAACTGAATGCATCATCTCATCCATCTGTGCACAAACAAATGCAGTTTTATCAATTTCTTTTTCTTACATCACAGAAAAAAAAACTTCCGGCGCCACATGAGTCGGCTGCCTTTTGCAACAGCGGCTCAATTCTAAGTTTTTTTTCCCTTTCTTTACACACTTTATACATCACGGACACACAGATCGCCCCAAAATGCCTCCCGAGCCGGCGGACGGAGCCACTGTTTACAGCAGGAGACTGCACAGCAGGGAACAGCTGCTTGCTCTTAATCGCCACTCTGTACTGACGAAAAAACTCGACGTACCGAGAGAAATAAGGTGAAAACGACGTGGTTGTCGGGCTGGTGCTAGACGGCGGACAAGGAGTATAAGGTACAGACCCACCTTCCCATCCGTTATTATGGGGAATGTACTCTCTATACTGGGAAAGGTAGATGAGCTAGCGGCTATCTGCCGTTACGATAGCACATACCGGGAGTGCTCTCTCCTTTTGTTTACTGAGACGTGGCTAACTGAACTAGCAGCAGATGCTAACATTGAGCTGGAGGGTTTACACATGATACGGGCTGACCGAACACCAGACAGTGGCAAAGCAAGGGGCGGTGGAGTGATAATGTATGTTAACAACAACTGGTGCAGACCGGGACATATCACTGTTAAACAACATCACTGTAGCAAAGACATTGAGTTGCTAGCTGTTAGCATGCGGCCTACATATCTCCCGAGAGAACACTCACACGTGATCTGCATTGTTGTTTATGCAAATCCGACTGCGAACGCTGGGACAGCGCGTGACGTCATCCATTCAGTAACCAGCAGGCTGCAGACAGAACACCCAGATGCTCTTCTCCTCATCTCAGGCGATTTCAACCATGTTTCACTGTCTCCCATTCTACCCACGTTTACCCAGTATGTCACATGCCACACTAGAGACAATAAAACACTGGACTTATTCTACGCAAACACTAAGGAGGCATACACCTCATCACAACTCCCCCAACTCGGGAGATCGGATCACAACTTGGTTCATCTACGGCCGGTGTACAAACCCCTAGTGCACAGACAACCCCCGGCCATGCGCACAGTGATGTTATGGTCTGAGGAGGCAATGGACGCTCTAAAGGGCTGTTTTGAAGCCACCGCCTGGAAGCAGCTCTGCGATCCACATGGTGAGGACATCAATGGCCTCATTCACACCTTCACGGGCTACCTCAGCTTCTGTGCGGACAAATCCGTTCCCACCAAGACCATACGGTGTTGCTCAAACAACAAACCCTGGATCAACCCTGAGATAAAAACACTTCTGAGAGAGAAGAAGAGGATCTTCAGGTCGGGGAACAGGGAGATGCTGAAGTCCGTACAGAGGGAGCTGAGGAGAAAGATTAGAGAAGGCAAGGACAGCTTCAGGAGGAAGATGGAGGACAAGCTGCAACAGAGCAACATCAGCGGGGTCTGGAGAAACCTCAAAACCATCTCTGGGCTCCAGAATACCTCCCCCCAGGCCACGGGGGGCAGGGAGTGGGCGAACAATCTGAATTTGTTTTTCAATAGGTTTGACCAACCGCCCTCCCCCCTGACTGCACAACAACCACTGCTGCCTGTAAAGACATCAAGTCCTGCTGCCCACTCCCCACTCCACCAACACCCCCCCACTCCCAACACACAGCCCCCCATCCTGACCCTGACCAGGACCCAGGTGAGGACGGAGCTGAGGAAGATCAAGGCGAGGAAGGCGTCGGGACCGGACGGCATCAGCGCAAAGCTCCTCAAGTCCTGTGCAGACCAGCTGTGTGGGATTGTGACGTACATCTTCAACCTGAGCCTGAAGCTGGGAAGGGTACCACAGCTGTGGAAAACATCTTGTATGGTACCTGTACCAAAAACTTCCCACCCCAAAGACCTGAACAGCTACAGACCGGTGGCCTTGACGTCCCACTTGATGAAGACCCTGGAGAGACTGCTCCTTGCTCACCTCCGCCCCCTGGTGGAACCAGCGATGGATCCACTCCAGTTCGCCTACCAGCATGGCATTGGGGTGGAGGATGCGGTGATCTTCCTCCTTCACCGTTCTCTGTCCCACCTGGAGAAGCCCGGGAATGTGGTGAGGATCATGTTCTTTGACTTCTCCAGTGCTTTCAACACCATCCAACCGATGATCCTGAAGGACAAGCTGCTGCGCGCAGGGGTGGACCAGCACCTGTCATCATGGATCCTGGACTACCTCACGAACCGGCCTCAGTTTGTGAGAACCCGGGACTGTGTGTCCAACACGATCATCAGTAGCACGGGGGCCCCCCAGGGAACGGTGTTGGCTCCCTTCCTGTTCACTCTTTATACTGCGGACTTCTCACACAACACAACACACTGCCATCTACAGAAGTTCTCTGATGACTCTGCGATCGTTGGCCTCATCTCCAATGGAGATGAAGCTGAGTACAGAGGGCTTATCCAGGACTTCGTGGACTGGTGCCATCGGAACTGCCTCCAGATTAACACAAGGAAAACTAAGGAGCTGGTGGTGGACTGCCGCAGGCAAGGACAACCCCTCACAGCACCAGTAAATATACAGGGAACAGACATTGAGATGGTGACATCCTACAAGTACCTGGGTGTTCATCTGAACAATAAACTAGACTGGTCACACAATACTGACGCACTCTACAAGAAGGGACAGCGCAGGCTGTTCCTACTGAGGAGATTCAGGTCTTTTGGTGTACAAGGGGCGCTGCTGAAGACATTCTATGACATGGTGGTGGCATCAGCCATCACTTTTGGAGTGGTCTGCTGGGGCAGTGGCATTACTGCAGCCGATAGGAAGAGACTGAACAAACTGATCAAGAAAGCTAGCTCCGTCCTGGGGGAGCGCCTTGATCCGGTGGAGGAGATAGGAGAGAGAAGGACGGTGGCTAAACTGTCATCTCTGCTGGAGTCCGAGTTCCACCCTATGCAGGACATACTGAATGCACTGAGGAGCTCATTTAGCAGCAGACTACATCATCCCAGGTGCACAACCGAGAGGTTTCGCAGGTCCTTCCTACCAACAGCTGTCAGACTGTACAACCTAAGCAGGGTTGCTCGCAGAGATAGCAAAAAGACGTAACAACCTAATAGTTTTTTTGAATGCAAAAGATGCAATAGACTTGCACAATGGTCCCCTCCGGCATACAACTAGGAAAATACCGGTAGCTACGGAGGGTGAGAATATGTATGGGCACATAATCATACCATGTAGGATAACCAAGTAGACGGTTGTGCTGTTTCATCCCATCTAGCAACAATGCTCTGCACTGTGTGTGTTTATACATTTACATATTTATTCCATCTAGCTACAATGCTCCGCACTGGGTGTGTTTATGTTTATATTTATATATCTATATATTCATTCCATCTAGCTACAATGCTTCGCACTGTGTGTTTATATATCTACATATTATTCCATCTAGCTACATTGCTCCGCACTGTGTTTATATATTTACATATTTATCCCATCCAGCTACAATGCTCTACACTGTGTGTCTGTGTGTATTTATATAAATATTTATAGTAATATGTACATATGTATATTAGCTGCTCTTGCTTGCTTTTTTTTTTTTTTTTTTTTCTTGCCTTCTGATTGTTGCTCTGAGTCTTGCTATCCCTGTGCTGTTGCAATCCTGGAATTTCCCCGCTGTGGGACTAATAAAGGCTTATCTTATCTTATCTATAGATACGAAAACCCAGCATATATGTTTTAGGTTACCTGACCTTTTAGGTCTGATGATGTACTGTCATGGTTTTTTTGTCCACTGAATCATATATAACACTGATATTGTATTTTTTAATGTGATCTTATACGGGGGGGGGCTTTCTTTGGTATGCATATGACATCTATCATATTTGTAGTGTTTTGTTAATAATTAATAAAAGTGTGACACTGATTGGTTTCATGTTTTATCATGTTTACTAGTGTATCCTTCAAATTTATATCCTACAGATAGTCAGTGTGGAGGAGGAACAAGTTTGTTGAGGGTGTGTGTGTGTTTGTGTGTGTGTGGGGGGGGGGGGCTGTAGTGTTATGTCCGTAAAATGTGGCATAATGAGGCGAGTGGTGAACTACACGGGACTTTATTATATGACTCACACTGATCCAGAGATGCTTCCGCTAGGCAGAGAGGTGGTCGAAGAGACCGCCCCTCTACCGCACAGCCCTCTTACATCCTGGGCGATGTCACCGCCCGTGTAACACCATAACATGTCCCACGAACAGCACTACATTCCCCCACCCTTAAAAAAAAAATGGGCAAACACACACAATTGAAACTCTCCCGAATTTGGAACCCGAATCACACTCTAAAGTGAACAGAAAATCATTAGGGCCTACCTCATTCACACAAACAACTAAGGCTAGGGGGGGACAGGTGGACTACTTTCCCAACCCCACACGGCTAGTCAGATTATTCTGCCATTTCTGCTATGAAATAGTCCATAAAATAAAACCTGCTGTGTTCCTAATAAGGCATCAAACAATCCCGTTATCACAACGAACATATATACAAACTATCAGAATAATATTCATTTCAACACTATGCATAGGAACTAAATTCTGGGCAATTTATATAACAACATATACTGGACACATTGCCCCCCCATTACCAGTCAGTCCTGGTGGAGAAACCACCCCCCGGAGACCTGTCAGGCGGGTCCCAACCTGAGCATCTTCCTTTCTTGGCGCCCGGGGGTGACCCACGTTGACGCCAAGACACCTCCCCCTCTTCATTGGCATGCCGCAGCTCGTTGGGGTGTCTTTGTGAACCATCAGACAGCTGAAAGTAGCCATCCTCCTGAACAGCCACTACCTGCAACCGCCCCTGGTCCTCCTGCTGTTTTCTCTTCCTGCAAACCCCTCTCAACTGGGCCCTCTCCCTGGGCCGGACCACATCAGCGACCCCCAGAGGAGTCTGACTCGGTTTCCAGTGTGGCATGTCGTTTTACCGTGCCAGCTGGTCCTGCCCCGCACGCTTTCATTTCAGATGCTGGCAAAGCCATTGTGACCCCCTGCTTCTCTGTACCTCCCAGCTGAACTCCAGAGGCAGGTTGGGCCAGCCACTCTGCTCCATCCGCCGTCACGGGCATCCCACCACACTGCCCAGTTCCCTCAACTAGGGTAACTTGTACCCTGGTGCAGGCACCCTCCCGCGATGGCCCTGGATGGGGTTGGTCCTGCTCATCTCCCAGAATACTAGGCCAAGGTTCGTTCCATATTGCGTCATCCAACACTCGCGGAACCGGCCAGACCCACAAGCCACAGCCCGACCACTCCTCTCCACTACTGCTGGTGATCGTGAAGCCAAGTCCATAGAAAAGGTCACAGCCCATCACATTCGCTCCACTGGCAGTCACCACAAACTGCAGATTGGCTACCTCTGCTGCCTTGTACCTCGCAGTCAGCTCCAGCGAACCCACAATGGGCAGTCTATTCCCACCATATCCACAAAATGGCGCTGAAAGACCTCTCACACGGTGATGTGGGAAAAAAACTCCTCACAGTAGGCCAGTTCAGCACGGACCTCACCGCACCCGTGTCCACCAGTAACGGCACCTCCTCACCATTCAACTTCACCATACAGTATGCACAGCCATTTGTGCTCGGGGAGTCAGTGTGAATCACCGTAGGAGTTGGAGCAGGGGTATCCGCTTTGTGTCGCTGTTCCTCTCGCTCAAACCTATTACAGGCCCTGGCAAAATGATGAAGGTATCCACACTTGCCACAGTGTTTGCCTCTCACTGGACACTCCCTCGCCTTGTACCGGTGCTTAGTGGACCCACAACCTGAACACTTGGGTGATCCCGGGGCCGACCTCATCTTTACAGCTGCAGCGCATTCCTCTTCTTCGCTGTTCGGATCCACAGCCTAGCATAGCTCTCTCACCGAGGTCGTGTGATAACTTGTCCGCCACGTCACACTGTCGGGCTATCTCCACAGCCCTAGCCAGAGTTAATTCGCCGGAGTGTGTAAGCAATCTGGACTGAGCTGATGAACACAGAGTGTGCTCCGCCAGCTGGTTGCGAAAAATTTCTTCCTCTCAGTCAGCGAACTGGCAGTCCCCAGCCAGCTGCCATAGGTCTACAACATAGTGCTGCACTGATTTGCCAGCCCGCTGGAGGCGCTGCCAAAACTGGACCCTCCTGACGATGTTTGTAGGCACATGAAAATGTTGCGCCATCCGCTCAACCATGTCATCGAAGTTATCGCTAGCTCCCAAGGTAGAAACGATACGTTGTCCTTCCATGCCTAAATTGTGGACTAAAATCGCCCTTGCTCGTACCTTCTTCAGTTCACCAAGGTCTAGTGCCACCAAGTACTTTTTAAATGTGGTGAACCATCTTGCCCAAGGCACCGGAGGCTTCCCCAGAGACTCCAAAAACGGCCAAATTGCAGACACACCAGCATCCATAACTCTCCTCATCGCCAAATGTTATGTCCTTAAAACGTGGCACAATGATGAGGTGAGTGGTGAACTACACAGGACTTTATTATATGGCTCACACTGATACAGAGACGCTCCCGCTAGGCAGAGAGGTAGTTGAAGAGACCGCCCCTCTACCACACAGCCCTCTTATACCCTGGGCGACGTCACCGCCCGTGTAACACCAGAACATGTCCCACGAACAACACTGCATGTAGTACAAATTTTTATAGTGGCATGAGACTGATGTTAGGTTTTTTGTTTTATGGAAAGGTGAAAGAACACAAAGTATTAAAAGGTATAAGGGTTTCTTAGCAGCAGCTTCTGAGGATAGAATTGGCTCTTCAAATGACTTTCCAGTGCTGACATTTTGTAAAAACTTCCTGGAACTAGAAACGGCAAACTGTTGGAAAAAGTATTTAGCAGAAGAAGAGCAAAACTTGGGAGAAAAAGGAGGCATATCCCAGCAGGCTCAAAATGTTGGATGCAATGTTGGAACAATGTTGAACACACTACGTTGATACAATTTACGAATACAATGTAATTTCATCGTTGGCAATGACTGTTCTTTCAACGTTGATTCAACGTCTTGTGCCTGCTGGGTATCCAAGCGGAGCAAACACTTCTACGTAACACACTTGACATGTTGTTGTCATGATAATGTTTATGTAGTTAGCATACAGTAGATGCTGCAGTTAGCAAACATGCTACTCACCATCAGAGGTGTTTTCTGCAGCTGTGCACACATCAGTGACCACACTAAGTGGAAACTGTTTCAGACTCTCATATTAGTCGGTGAACTAGTTTACTGAGGCTGGAATATTATCCAGATATTACATTTGTTTCTTTCATCAGCTGTGATGATTTTCAGCTGGCATTGCTCCTCCAATCTTTCACTACTCTCCGTTACATCTCCTCCAAAGATATCTTGTTTCTGTATTTTTAAGATTTTAATTGACTATTTATGCCACTAACAGACCATATTTAAGTTAAAGTCTGGATTTCTTCCTCTCTCCAAGTCACACCGTCACTCATTTTCCATCTTATCAGCTGCCTTAACTTTCTCTGTTTGGTCCGAAAGTCTGAACCTATCTGAAAATTGCTTTCACAGTCTAAACAAACCAGAACAAGGTTCAATTTGATCTGGACCATGACCACCTCTTTCTGCCGAGCCAAATTTCAGTTCTTTGGTGCAGACCGTGGTTTGGGGGTGCCGTGCAGGTCTCACTGTGACAGGTACTGCACCGCCTTCAAAATAAAAGCCTCCCTGAGCAGCAGTGGAGTCTCACTAGAAGTCCCAGAGAGGGGCCATTTGGCCTTTTTGGCTAGAAAACCCATAGGGGGACCATCAAGTGGCCACAAGAGGGCTAATGTCTGGGACTTCTAGTGTTAACTCGTCTGTTTGTGAAGGGAGGCAGCAGACAGCAGGAGAGCTGGTGGGTGTTCACGGCCCACACACACTCCGCTGTAGGAGCTTTAAAATAACACAACACACACAGATACACACACACAGACACTCCACTGTAGGAGCTATAAAACAGCACAAAAACACACAGAAATACACACACACAGAGACACAGTTCAGGAGGCTGACAGTGAGAGGTGGTGGATGTAAATGAAACCCTGTCAGCTGACTGTGTGGGAGCACCACGCTGAATTAAAAAGCAACAGAAAACCTGAATATTACACTGAACAGAGAAATGAGAGCTAACAGAGGTTCAGCCTCACTTTCTAAACCCCCAGAGTCCTACAGGAAGTCCCGTGGATTCCTGCTGGGACAGATTTTATCATCATCTTTGACATGAAGCCAGAGAACGTCACGACTGAAGCTGTGACGGAGCCTGGAGAGGAGTGAGGTTGGAGTCAGGGGACAAACACTGTAACAGTACATAACCGAGCTATAACGCAAGTCTGTAAATTCTTCATCATATGGGAGAACTAGCTTATAAATCAGGTCAGAAACCAGTTTAAAAACAGCACTGAAACTGATCTCTCTATGGACCAATGAGTTAACCCATCAATCTTTTCTAATGGTTGATTTATCCATGTCAAGGTTCTTGTAGGAGGCAGGTGAGAGGTTTTGTCCAACTTCTAACCGGCTCCCAACCAGTCTGCTCACAAGGACACAAATTTGGTGGCTTCGTCCCGATCATCCTCCACATCTAGACATCTACCTTCTCTCTGTCCTCTGGATGTCATTAAAAACAGGAAGCCTTCACAATTGTGCTGCTATTTTTATAAGTACCCCTACATTGATCCGTTAGCCCCTGAGCAATGACAGTAAGCTAGTTTGGTACAGAGGCATGTGGTTGGTCTGGGGCCCTTCAGTTTTGGGGTCTGATAAATTTTAGTGCTGCACTGGTGCTTGACCAGTGGTCAGCTCGGCTCATGAAGATATCCAATGGAGTTGAGCTGATAAAAAGATATGGATGTGGTCGAGGAAAAGCGACTCTCCAATCGGACTCATGATCTCACTAGTAGTGCAAGGCTAAAACAGCTTTATACTAGAGCCAGAAATACATGGCACCAGCACCAGTTTCTCAGGCCAAGCATCAATATTTTTGCAATAGAAAAGAGAGTGGTGCTCATCCTGGTTTTAGCACCAAACCCTGTATGAATGAGGTATGAGAGAGCAGAGAAGGTGGGCAACGAGAACTATGAGTGGATTTCAGGTGACATTACAGTAAATTTTGTTGGCACAATTCAGAATCACAATTTAACTTAATATTACAGGTCTGTGGACTGTGGGAGGAAACCAGAACACCACTCTTCTATGAACAAGAAGATAAAAATTCAACAAAGAAAGGACCCTAGCCCTCCTAGCCTCAGGTTTCAAACCGTTTCCACCAAAGGATCTATGGGTAAACAAACAGGACAGGAACTTTGGTAAAGTCCATTCCCATAGCTGTCCTCTACTTTGTCGTGTTTCCATTGTGTGGGGGCAGGAACCACTGACCTCCAGAGGTCTAGTAATCTTTTTGTGACGATTTCTTTCATGACATATTCATTTTCTGACAGTTTTGACCACAACAGTGTGCTAAAGCAAACAAGTTGAACTGTTTAAAATGTACTGAAATCATACAGAAATGAGCAATCATGCATGGGTCTAGGGTAGAAAGCAATGAACCATTTTGCCTCTGGTGTTGTTCAGTGACTGCAGAAAGGAACAACGACATGGCATATTCAAGATGCTTGGGTATGCAACATAGTCCGGTTCACCACAGAATTACTGGAAATAATCATGCCATCCCGTGAGCACATTAGTATTTCCAATAATTCTGTGGTGACAGTGAACTGATCAACCAATTGGAAAAAAAAAACAAGCAAAATTTACCAAATTCACTCCTCAGTGGGAGTAGAAAGTTTCCATTCCCAATCGCCGCAGATTTAGCAGTGGATCCCATGGATTAAGTGCTTATCGATCCCTGCTGTGGGAGAATGCAAACCAGTGAGGAGGAGGTGCTCCGGTCTGCTCAGTCTCATGCTCCTCCACTCCCACTATGAACAGAACCAAGACAAACTGCTTGTGTTCTGCACCTACATAGGTTATGTCATATAGTAGATCTGACCATTCCTTTTCACAATCTATTGAGCGATAATGGTGGCAAGTTGGTCTGATAATAATGCATGTTTTCATCTTTGCAGCGCTCCTCTTCTCAAAACTCTTCTGGTGCCTGTTGACCTATGCTTTGTTTATTCTAAGCTGGTGAGCTATATCCAATCAGAACCCAGTCCATCCTAAACCACATCCAGGGCGGTTCTTTCAATAGAGAAGCACACCATAGGTCAAGTTCTGTTAAAATTGGTTCCAAGTTCCTTTAGTGAACAAAGGACTTTTGAGACCACAGTCCACCCTTTGTACCCCTCTGTGAAATAGCTGAGGAGAGGGAGCACATGCCAGGATCCACAACTGGCTTTACATGGACTCCAAAAGTTTAAAGTAATAACCTGGATGGAGGTTTGGATCATGAATATCTTGTTGCGATTCCTGTTAACTTTTCCTTAATTCATCCTAACAACTGAAGAAACTCAAAGGAACCTGTAACCATGACAATATTGCTGGCAATATTGCCATTTGGTACTTTCAAAGCAAAGTATTTGTAATGTCCGATAATTAACTTACTTCCAATATTTTTTGTTAAAAAAAATGGAAGAGCGATATGACAAGTCAACTGGAATGCTACATTTACTTTGTGTATCACCCACCACAGACACTACAGCACCTGGTTACTTCCATTTCAGTTCTGGCTGAACACCGTACATTAAAAAGTCAATTCTTTGACATTTGTGCAATGACTCTGAATCTTCCACATATGGCAATTCGATACATCTTTTAAAAAAAACAACAAAAAAAAACAATAAAAAAACAAAAACAATTATTTCCCCCACCCCTACTGAAAAGACTGCCACTGGCATGTTTTACGGCCTGAGTCCCAAAAGCCAATCAAAAGGTGCTTTGACACATTGTGGCTAAAGTTGTGTCCCATGATTGGCTAATGGGATTTAGGTCTTAAAACTTGCTAGTGGTAGTCTTTTCAATATTCTACTGGACCTGGTAAAACACTGAAAACATTTCCATCCAGAGTCCAACATTTGCCCACTCAAGGGCTGATGTGCTATCAAAATGATTGTTTAAGATCAAGACTTTACAGTGCTGCTCTAAAGAGGATTAAAAAAAAAAAAAAAAAAAAAAAAAAAAAAGAACTACCTGACCCTTTATGGACCTGTAGGTTTACGTACTGTGGACTCTTGGGGTAGAAGGGAAGGGTGACATGGCACAGGTCACTGATGTCACAGGCCGTGGGTTCAGCTGAGATTGCCTGGCGCTTGCTGCGGTGCTGGTCCGGCCGCAGGACCAATCCCTGCTGCTGGGCTGTGGCGGGCCGGATCACAGACCGGTACTTGTCCAACTCATTCTGCAGCCGTTGGATCAGCTCGTCCTTCTGGTCCAGTTCTAGCTCAAGCTCATCAATCAAAGCATCACGCTGCCGCAGCTCCTCGATCTTCTCCTGGAGGGCATACTGCAGGTCCCGCAAAGTCCCCATGGGTCCTTTAGGGAGGTTTCTGAGGAGTTCACAGGGTTCCTCTACAGTTTAGGGAACTCTTTGGTCCTCTAGATATTTTTGGGTCTGTACCCAACTCTCTAACCGCAAGTAATTTATCAATACCCAGATTCCTCTGGAGTCTGGGTGTCCCAGGAGTTATTCAGGGTTTGTTGAAGTCCTCAGAACCTTTTGGATGTGGTTGTTAGAGAACTGCTAACATAAGAACTTAATCACAGCCTCATTGGTCAAAGTTTTTTGCAACGTTTACAGTGTGCATTGAAATTTCTAGACATCCAAAATGGTATTCAAGTCACCCAAGAACCCAATACTGGTGCTGGTCTTGCAGATGTCTTTGGAGGATCTTTTTGGGTTGTTCTGTTCTGATTTTGACAGTCTGTTATTTTTTTTAAATCACAATAGTGTAAATCTAAAGGATCTTGGAGGATCTAAAATAATCTTTAAACTGATCTAAAGACTTACTCTGATCGAATTTCCAGAGGTTTGTCTCTTTAAAATATACTTCAGGGCAGTTAGGGCTTCTCTGGTGTTCCTTCTGAGTATCTCAGAAAAACTCAAGAATCTCAAAAGTCTTTAATTCCTTCGATTTAAACAACCACTTCTCAGATGGGAGACTTCATGATTCTTCTTGGCTTTGGAGCATTTTTGTCTGACTTTAAAGACTCACTCAAACTCAGGATCCCACTGAATTCCCTTAGGTTTGACATTTAAAGTTTCATAAGAAAATAATGTTGGTTTTAGGATCCAAAGTTTTTAAAGCATTACAGTACTTTGGAAGTGTTGGAGGGACTTTGTGGGTTCCTTCAATTCCACACTTGTGTGAAATTAGGGCATGTCTGTTATTCATTTCAGTATTTTCAAGTTAAAACCTGGAAAACTTCAAATCCACAACAATCCCTAAAATGTCTCTGGGTCAAACAACCATTTCTCATCAGTCTTTAGGATTCCTCTCAGATGTAAAGTATTTTGTTAACTTTTGCAAGTTTCCTCAGGTTCCTCTAGAGTCCACACACTTCTCATGGTCTCTGTGGGTTCTTCTGGATTTTCTCATGGTGGAAGTTTTGTAGGAAAGAAAAATGATGCTGGTTTTAGGATTCAAAAGTTTGAAAAATACTTGAAGGGATCTTTTATTTTGAGAAGATTTTAAGGCACTTATGAATTTCTTTTGACTTAAGACTTCAAAATCCTTGGTGCTTCTCAAGAATTTTTTTTTTTCCTTGAGGGAAAAAAGAAGTTTTCAGATGATTCCAAAAGGAAGAAAACTAAAACAAATGAGCTTTAAAATGTCTAACTGCAAGAAAATGAAATAACATCTCCAAACAGCAGGTAAAAAGTAGAAACATAAGCTCGGTTTTCACCTTAAAATGAAACAAAAGCAGTCACAGAAATGTGAACATGCCAGAAAATCTGATTAAGATCCTCATAAAACATGCTGATGAGTTTAGTAGAACAGCAGATTCTAAATCCCGAATAAACATTTAAACCTCGGGGGAGGAAAACCGTCTTGTAAAGTCACGAATAAAAAAAAAAAATCAGAAGCTCCAGAACAAACCACCGTCTCCTCTCACCACTTCAGTACGAGGAAGGCATCACATAACCGGCCAAGCTCCGTCACTTTCTTCCGGTCTAAGCTCCAGAGGGAAGGAGCTGCGCTGCGGAGATAAACGGCGGAAGAGAGGAGATGCAGAGGCCGGGAAGATGAGTCCGATGAACCGGGAGGATCCGGTCGTCAGTCCGGTTCGTTTTAATCAGCCTCATTAGGTTAATTGGGAGGACGACGACGACGAGGAGGAGCATCACCGCAGGAGCCAAACCGAGAGTAAAGCACCGGTGAGAGGAAGAAAAGTTGGTCTGAATCAACTCCTCCTTCTTCTCCTCCTCCTCCTCCTCCTTCTCATCATCATCATCTGCAAATATTTCAGAAATAATAAAGCTCAGGTGTTACAGTTTAAAATCAAAATAAACCAAAATCCTGCTTTTAGATTCCAGTGCCGGATCTTCCTTTGAATGAGCCCAGGGCTGGAAACTCATCAGGGGGCCCCTGGTGGCCAAAAGTTTCCTGTATTTTCATTTCTGAATTACATGTTTAATTAGAGCTGAACTCCCTAAACTTCATGAAACACTTCAAAACAGAAGGGGGTTTCATGAGTGAGGCTGAATAAAAAGAAAAACGTGTTTTAAGAAGAAGAAAAAAAGAAGATGGGTTGGAGTTATATATATATATATATATTACAAAAAAGCAAATTTATCAGACAAAGCAAATATCACTTTTACACTGGAAAAAATTATCTCAATTTTACAATAGAACTGCAAAATTGTGAGAGAAAAAAAACAAATTATGAGAAAAATGTCTCAAATTCAGTCAAAGATTTACAAGAAAAAAGACAAAGACAAGAGAAAAAGATAAGAGAAAAATATTTTGTGTGTGTGTGTGGGGGGGGCAAATCAAAAGAAAGAAATGTAAAAAATACACAAAGTTTATGAGGGAAAAAAGTTCAAAATTATTGAGAAAAAAAATCACAAAGTTATGAGCAAAACTTGCAAATATGTGAGAAAAATATCACTAATTATTGGGGAGTAAATTGTAAATTTTCTCACAATCTCAAATTAATCTGATAAGTTTGAAGTGAAACATTGTTAATAAAAATACTTTTTTAAAGGAGCATGATAAATGCTTTTTTATATACAGTACATCATATTGCTTTGGCTTTTGCATTTTGTTGTCAAGTGAAATGAAAACATGCATTTTTTTTCTTTTAAACTATATTTGTCCATTTATCCACCAGAATCTTAAGACCAATGGGAAAATTACATTGATTGATTGATTATTTATTTATGTGTCTTGCACTTAATGGTGCCCAGCCCTTATGGGCTTACAAAACACTGTAACACCAATAACATTGATGGACACAAATCCACATAGACAGTTCATCAAACTCGAAAAGAAAAAAAACCCCAAAAGATTAAAAAAAAGGAATGATACATTCCATGACATTAATTAACACATTGTGGAGAGCGTGAAAGGATGAGGCTGAGTTTATTTCTCAATTCAGGTTTATTCACGTATCTCCAATATGCTCCAAACAGAAAAGAGAAGGCATCCCCCCACATCTGTCCCTTTTATACCCCAGGACATCATAGTACAGAGTCACATTGTCTTTTAATCCCAAGACACAATACATCTTCCTCCAGGTCTTCTCCCCTCCACCTAAAGCCACTGGTGGTCAGGAAATCCCTCAAGGCCATCTCTTTGCATAACAAAGATCACATTTCGCATCCTCCTGTTATCCCTAGGAGACTCAGTCCTATTGTTCATTCTGAGACGTGAAGCAACAGTGATATACATATGAAGCCTATGAAACCCACATATGTGTCCCACATGACCCCCCCCCCCAAACGTCTAAGATGGAACAATATAACACAGTCTGCATATCATGATAAAATCACAAACATCAGTCCACGTGCTGTTTGGGCTTCAATCTTCTTCCGAACTTGCTGTAAGCGGGCTTTACCACTCTCGCGGCGCCATCCTGCTGTGGAGCTGCTATCTGAGGATGAGAACTGTTAGTCAATCCCTGTGGGAGGTCTGGGGAACGCTCCCTAGGGGGTCTGCCATGCCGAGGAGCCCTCGCCAACTGCACAGCTTCGTCAGCCATCACAAAAGCGGGTTTGAGCCTGTTTATGCCAATCATTTCCTTTCTGCCCCCCAAATCTAGCAAAAAGTGCTTATCTCCTGTTTCCAGCACTCTAAATGGGCCATCATAAGGTGGTCGCAAGGTTGGGCGATGGGCATCGTGTCTGACAAAAACAAACTCCGCATTTTTTAAAGCCTTAGGCACAAAAACGCGCGGAAAACTGTGATGAACGGGGCCAGGAAGCGTGCTCGATCCCGTGTCGCTCTGCAACCGCTGAGCAGGGGAGCACTCTAGCGCGGGATTATCTGGGAGAAACTTCCCGGGTAGCCGGAGTGGCTGCGCAAAAACTAATTCAGCTGGGGAGGCTTTTAAATCCTCTTTAGGTGCAGAACGCAACCCCAGTAAAACCCACGGTAGCCTGTCCACCCAATTTGCATCCGTAAGCGACGCTCTGAGGGCTGCTTTCAATGACCTATGGAAACGTTCGCATAAACCATTAGCCTGCGGGTTGTACGCGGTAGTGCGATGGATCGTTACCCCCAGGCTGCGGGCCATCGCTGACCAAAGCTCGGAAACAAATTGAGGACCTCTGTCGGACGTAATTTCCGACGGAACTCCAAAACGCGCTACCCATGCCATTAAAAACGTGCGCGCCACCTCCTCGGCTGTGGTTGATGCTAGTGGGACCACTTCAGGCCAGCGCGTGGTGCGGTCCACCATTGTCAAAAGGTGTGTGCACCCCTGTGACGGCGGGAGGGGGCCTACGAGGTCGACATGCACATGATCGAACCTCTTAGCCGGGATGTGAAACGGCTCCAAGGGAGCTCTAGTGTGTTTGTGTATTTTGGCTCGTTGGCAAGCCATGCAGGCTGCTGCCCACTCCTTAACTTGCTTGTGCAGGCTCGGCCATACAAATTTCTCTCCTACCATTTTGACCGACGCGCGCACCCCCGGGTGCGCCAGAGAATGAATCGAGTCAAAAACGCGGCGGCGCCACGCGGTCGGCACCACCGGGCGCGGTCGTCCCGTGGAGACATCGCAGATTAGGGGGGGCATACCACCTTGCAGCACCCTGTTCTCCAGCCTTAACCCTGTTGGTCCAGACTGGAGCGCACACACGTCCGCGTCGCTAACCTGATCCGCGGCAATGGCTGCATAGTCTATCCCCACGCGGACTGGGGCCACGCGCGCTTCCGCACCGCTAGCCTGCTCCGCGGCCATGGCTGCATAATCTACCCCTACGCGGACTGGAGTAGTTACGGTGCGCGAGAGACAGTCTGCCACTACATTTAGTTTACCCGCTACGTGTTGAATATCGGTAGTAAACTCAGAGATTGCAGCCAGCTGCCTCTGCTGCCGGCCTGACCACGGTTCTGAAACCTTGGCCATCGCGAAAGTCAGCGGCTTGTGGTCAACGAACGCAGTGAAACGGCGTCCTTCCAGCCAGAACTGGAAGTGGCGAATGGCCAAGTGGAGCACTAACAACTCCCTGTCGAACGCGCTGTATTTTCGCTCGGTGTCGCGCAAAGTCCTGCTGAAAAAAGCGAGCGGCTGCCAAGCCCCAGCAACCTGCTGCTCCACGACCGCCCCTATGGCCACATCCGACGCATCAGTAGTGAGCGCTATGCGGGCCGTTGGGTCTGGGTGTGCTAACAATGCAGCGTTTGCCAGGGTTGTTTTGACCTCCGAGAATGTGCGCTCCCGCTCCGGAGACCATTCGATTTTACTTGTGGGTTTTTGTTTTTTAAGCGCGGCATACAGTGGTTGCATGAGCTGCACTGCGCGGGGGAGGAAACGGTTATAAAAATTCACCATTCCCAAAAACTCCTGTAATGCTTTGACCGTTTGTGGCTGGGGAAAATTTGTTACTGCGCGCACTTTGTCCGGCAGAGGAACCGCTCCTTCTGGAGAGACGCGGTGCCCCAAAAAGTCAATCTGTGTCACCCCAAACTGACACTTCGCTGGGTTGATTATTAACCCATGCTCTCCCAACCTCCGGAAAACTACCGTGAGGTGATTTTCGTGTTCGTCTTCGGACGCGCTGGCTACCAAGATGTCGTCCAGGTAGACGAACACGAAGGGGAGATTGCGCAACACCGCGTCCATCATGCGTTGGAACGTCTGCGCTGCGCCTTTAAGCCCAAACGGCATGTGCAAAAACTCGAACAGGCCAAACGGAGTTATTACCGCTGTTTTGGGTATGTCCTCAGCGCGCACTGGGACTTGAAGGTACCCGTGGACCAAGTCTATTTTGGAAAAAACGCACGCCCCCGCTAAATGGACGGAAAAATCTTGGATATGCGGGATTGGGTAGCGGTCGTGTGCCGTAGCGTTGTTCAACCTGCGGAAATCACCGCAAGGTCGCCACGAGCCATCGGCTTTAGGGACCATGTGAAGCGGGGAAGCCCAAGGGCTCTTCGAACGTCTGATGATGCCCAGCTTTTCAAGGTTGGCGAACTCCTCGCGCGCTATGGACAGTTTAGCTGCATCCAAGCGCCGAGCTTTTGCAAAAATGGGAGGACCGGTGGTAGTGATAAAATGTTCCACCCCGTGTTTAGCGACGGCCGCTGAAAATGTGGGAACCGTGAGTGCTGGAAACTGAGTGAGGAGTGTGTGGAACTTACCGCTTGCAGTAGTGACGTTGGCTTGTGCTGTGGGCGGGGTCACTCGGGCTGCACAGGGAATAGAGTAAGAAGAAAGTGCATTAAGATAAGATAAAATAAGATAAGATAAGCCTTTATTAGTCCCACAATGGGGAAATTCCAGGATTGCAACAGCATAGGGATAGCAACACTCAGAGCAACAATCAGAAGGCAAGAAAAAACATCTAGTAAACATATGTCCATATTACTATAAATGTATATATACTGTATATAGACACACAGTGCAGAGCATTATGGCTGGTGAATGTGCAGCAGAAAGTCTAAGCTCTCTCTCCGCGGATGCAGCAGGCCAGCTGGAAGTCTTTGGGCATGATGGTGACCCCCTTAGCGAAGAAGAGACCCACCAGGTGGGCCTCGCTGGTCTCCTGCAGAGCCATGACGGCGAAGCTCAGGAAACGCAGGACGGTCTTGAAGTCCTGAGCGATCTCCCTAACCAGGCGCCTATTAGCAAGATCAACCAGCAAACCATGTGAGCACAGAAAATCAGCCCCTAACATGTTGAAGCTCACCGCAGCTATAACAAAAGTCCACTCAAACGTACGGCCGTGTAGGGACAGAAGCAGAGTCCTCTCACCGAAGGTCTTAATCCTCGAGCCGTTCGCTGCCGATGCTCCGTGACTCCCGGGGCCTGCCAGCCGGTCAGCATAGGTTGGCATGATGAAACTCACTTGGGAGCCTGTGTCCACGAGGAATTGCTTCCCTGAACGCGCGTCCGTCAAGTAGAGCAGCTTGTTCTGTTCCCCGAGGGCCGCGGCTGCTACCGACCCCCGGCTCTGGTGTTTCCCGAGCTCTTGAACTGGCACGGTGGTGTACACCTGTGTGCCCTCTCTGCAAAGCGGCGATGGTAGAAACAGAGGTCGTCTCCTCCGCAATGTTTGGCCTTCACCGCCGCCGTTGTCGGTGGGTCTGCTGTCGCCGCCTCTGGCCTCCTGCCATCTCCGGCCATCGCGCCGAGTCCTGTCGCTGCTGCGGTGGCCGCGCGCTTTCTGCTGGCGTTGAGAATCCGCTGTGCCTCCTGGGCCAGCGCGCAGAAGTCCCGCTGGGCCAACAACTGTGAACCGGCCATGGTCGCTCTCGTCTCTGACGGTAGGGTTCTCAGGAAAATGTGGGTGAAAAGGAAGTCGTCGTCGTCTGAGCCTCTCAGCCTCAGCATGTCCTCCATCAGGTCGACGGGTGTGCTATCTCCCAAGTCGTTCAGGGCCAGGAGTCTCTCCGCTCTCTCCTGGACTGAGGGAGTGAAACGCTGTATGAGCGCAGCCTTCAACCCGCCGTTTTTGTCGTCGGCTGGTGGGCGCTCCACCAGGCTCTGCACATGTCGAGCCGTGCGGTTGTCGAGCTTGGCAATAACGTGGTAGAATTTCGTGTCATCTGCCGTTATTCCCCGGAGAGCGAACTGAGCTTCAGCCAAGTGGAACCAGGAGCACGGGTTGTCCTGCCAGAAGTCTGGTAGCTTGACTGAGACTGCGTTCGCCTGGCTGGTTCCTGGCGAGTCCGGCTCAGGGGAATTTCTTCCGCTCATGATACGTTTTAAGGTCACCAGTGTGGAGAGTGTGAAAGGATGAGGCTGAGTTTATTTCTCAATTCAGGTTTATTCACGTATCTCCAACATGCTCCAAACAGAAAAGAGAAGGCATCCCCCCACATCTGTCCCTTTTATACCCCAAGGCATCAAAGTACAGAGTCACATTGTCTTTTAATCCCAAGACACAATACATCTTCCTCCAGGTCTTCTCCCCTCCACCTAAAGCCACTGGTGGTCAGGAAATCCCTCAAGGCCATCTCTTTGCATAACAAAGATCACATTTTGCATCCTCCTGTTATCCCTAGGAGACTCAGTCCTATTGTTCATTCTGAGACGTGAAGCAACAGTAATATACATATGAAGCCTATGAAACCCACATATGTGTCCCACAACATCACATAAAAGAAACATCTAAGTTGGATACAGAGGAGACTGCCTCAGTTGCCATGCCTCTTCTATAATGTACAAGTATTTGCATTTTGTTCTGGTGGATCATAACCAGGTTGTATGTAGAGCTTCAGAATGCAAAAAGAAAAAACAGGAGCAAGAGACAAAAAAACAGAGAGTAGGCAATTTATTGAAAACTGCTTGAAAGTCAAACAGGCTGTTCAAAAGCTAAATGGCATTCACTTAATAGTGCTTTTTCTCATCTCTAGATGACCAAAGCACTTTACAGATCCTGCTATCCACCCATTCACACACTGATGGCGGCAGAGCTGCCATGCACCGGTGTGACATAGGGGAATTGGGCCTTGGGGCTTGCCGTAGCCTGGCTGGGGTGGGGTCAGAGTGATGTCAGGTGGGCTACGGGCTGGGGATATATATATTGGTGAACTTGACTAAATAAAGAGAGAATGTTCAGACCAGCTCCTTCTCTACTCTCCATTACTGAGATGTAACAACCAGCACTGGCCTGACCCACCAGGAGCAACTGGGGGTTCAGTGTCTTGTTCAAAGACACTTTGACCTACAGACTGAGTGGGAATCGAGCCCCTGACCCTCTGATCAGTAGTCGGCCACACTACACCTGTGCCACAGACCATAGTCCCCCCAAAAAACTAAAAAACAGAACTAAAGGTGTCAAAAAAAGAACTCAGTAGTGAGTAGCCTCAGCATTCTTGTTGATCATTTCAAAAATTTGTTTAGGCATGCTTGATACGAGTGTTTCCAGGAGGCTGGTGGGAACGTTGCTCCATGTGGTGAAGATGGCTTCACGAAGGGCATCCACAGTCTGGAACTGACAAACTTTTCTGTACACTTCCCTTGCCGTCCATCTCCAAATGTTCTCAGTTGGATTTAGATCAAGGGAACACACAAGATGGTCCAAAAGAACTGAGCTGGAGGAACAGGTTGTCTGTGAAGACAAAGGGCAATCCCCGACCAAGCTTAAGGCGCTTACTGATGCTGACTGCAACCCAATAACCATAAGATGACATCTTCAAAAGATAGATAATGTTGTTCTTTTCGATCATCCTACATGTTCCACTGATCTACTGTAAATCCAATTGAAAAATAAAAATATTTATTAGAAAAATGACTACCTTCAGTTCTACAAACTTCAATTTTCAGTCATTTATTTATCAGTTAATCATATTTGTAAAGCTGAGTTGTGCCGTCTTCTAAGATGTGGAGAGGATAAGCAGACCTTGACTTGGTTCTCTCTCTCTTTCGCTGTCAGACATTTAGAATCAGAATCAGAATCAGCTTTATTGCCAAGTATATTTACAAGTAAACACACGAGGAATTTGACTTGACATTGGACGCGCACGTTAGGCGCATCCAATGACGCGTCGCCATACAAGGCGCCTGTCAACAGTGGAGGTAAAGAGGGGAGGGGAGGGGGAGGAAAACACAATAGGAGAGAGAAAAAAACATAGTAATCAGAATAAACGCTCGTATATGAGCCAAATTTTGACTACACAGAAAAAAAACCCTCATGCATTAGCAGACAATAGATACAATCACACAGCAGAGGGAGGGAGAGCAGTGTGTGTATATTTGCATGTCATTGTGTAGTGGGAGTGTAACAGTTGTTAGTGGGCAGCAGAGGGCGCCTCCAGGCAGTGGATAGATGTTATAATCATGTGACTTATAAACAAGACCAGAGATCAGAGTCTGTCTCTCTTTTCCTCTTCCTTGCACAAGGCACATGGGCATTGTCCTCGAGAGACCAATCCGCTGACGACAACAACTGATTGTTGATGTATGGGTAGACATAAGCCACTTCTCTGGCGTTATCTTATCGAGGAGGAATGTAAACAAGGGTACCAAAACACAAGGTCAAATCTGCACAGTGCACTCAGAGAATAAAAAAATTTCTCTCTCTTCGATTCTGTGCTTCAATTTCATACAGGCTTGAATCATACTTTAGATCATTCTCTGGAGAGCACTCAGCGATCCACAGATGTTATCCACCTACCGAAACATAGGTAAAACATGTCCAGAGAGTTCGTTCTCTCTTCAATGCATGCCAGGTAGTAAATTCCATGTTAATCCTGCCGCTGACAGTCAGTGCTCCCCCCAGCTGGACGAATTGTTGAATTTGTTAAGGGAGCTACGCCGGGGTCCGCATTTGATTAGCTCACCCAGATAATTTCGATACACTAGGAAAACTCCAGGGGCCAAAACAGAAGATCCTGTGATCAGTTCAATCTCAGTCGAATCACACAGACACATGAATTCCAATGCCATGAGTCTCCCTTGGGTTCCCCCTGACCCGCTTCTTCTTTTAAAGGTGACAATCGCATATAAGCCGCTTTCCAGATCCATAATTTCCATTTGGATTAAGATTCAGCCAGGAGAAGAGTGACATTGCAAGCTGGGATCAGAAGGGAGAGGATTAGGAGGGAGAGGGAAGAAAAGCGTCTGCTCTCTCTCAGAAGCGGAAGTAGTTACTGTTATTGAACATTACAACACAGAGTAGAACATTTCTCCATCGTGTTAACAGTATACACCACATGGTCAGACAGGGAACCAGGAAACTACATAATGAGTGGTGACGTCATATTCCGATGTGCTGCAAAACCCTTTGATAGGAACAATAATATGGCAGGTAATGAGTAAGAGTACCAAAGAATAATACTTAACACCCCCACTCGACCACAGCTCAATGGGTTACCTAGAAAACATAACAAAATAAGGTTTCTCCTTTACCTTTGCCAACATAAACAAACCCTTTCAAACTTTTCGGTGCCAAATAAGTCTTGTGCAAATCTCTTCAGCTTTAGCATAGTGGCTGGCTTTGTCATTACATCAGCAAATCAATTTCTCATTTGGACCATATTCCAGTATCACTTCCCCACTGTTTATAGTTTCTCATTTGAAGTGGTACTTAATTTCAGTATGATTGCACCTTTGCCTACTTACTGGGTTTTTAGCTAATGCTACAGAACCTTGGCTGTCTTCATAATTTTTTCTGCATATTGTTATTTGTCTATACCTACAAGTAGATGCTTTAAGTTAGGGCTGGCTTTTAACATGTATAGCAATACATTTAGGGTTTTATCGTGATACATGATATACAGTATATTGCGACATGTTGAGATCTCCTCTGAACCACTGTATAAATGTAAATGTAAAATCTTTGCATAAAATGACACCAGTGTGATAATAGAAACAGACCCAAGTATTGCATTTTTTTTAAATTGCATACAAAATCAGTATGTCCCCCTAGTCCCCCTAGTCAGGGGGTGATAAAATCATGTTAAATTTAGCAAACTTTACTGAACCAATCAGACAACCCCACTCATAAATTTGCAACAAATCAGAATAAATAATGATAGGCCTTCATATTATGGCCTGTAATAAAACCAATAAAACCAAAACAAACAAAAAAAGGACTCAGCACAATAAAAAGGATTCTAGAGAAAGATGTTTTAAAACCATATAAATTAAAGTCCACTTTTTCTGTTTGATCATGTTTTAAACAATAGGGGCCATGTCTTTGGCAGCATAATTTGTGACCACAGTTGTGATCTCTTTCTGGTTTTGCACTTTTGTTGTATGGGATACATTTTAAAAATGAAGAAGCCATATAGTCATTTTCTCAGGGCTGGTTCCTTTATTTTTTTTGTAGGGGCTATCTGGGATGTTGAAATTTTAATGCATTCTTCACATTATAGTGGATGACATCTCAAGTGGTGAAACAAATTAGTGCTACTGCTACCTTTAAAGACAGCAGCTTTGTGGCATTATTTGCGCAAAGCTGTATTTTGTTCAGTTTCTACCTTCCTAAGTCTACTGCCAGACAATGGAGCCACTGCATTTTTTCTCCTCAAAATTATTTTGTTCAAGTCTGCTTCCATTACAACCAATATGTGTGTCATTTCATTTTTTTTCCCTTTCCCTGCCCGCTGCCAATGTTGCCAAATTGTGCATAAAAAAATAAGTGTATCTGGTCCATGAAAACAGGCTCAAAAGAAGCAGTTTCTAAAGAAAAATTTGCAGAAAAAAACAGACCTGGCAATGACCCTGACATGAAACACGGCATGGGGAGGGGCGAGGGGGAGCGAGTGAGTGCAGCCGTGAGAGGAGAGGAGAGAGAAGCTTCAACCGGACAAATAAATACTGACAACTTACACTGCCATGACAATTTATGCTCAATATTCGCGAGGAAAGCATTGTATGTATTGCGCATAGTAGAATGTATCAATATAAAGAAGATATTCGGTGTATCGCCCAGCCCTACTTTAAGTAAATACATTCCTGCATAGTGAATGCTTAGGAAATGCACTCTGCTTTGCAAGTGCATAGATCTACTTTTGGTTGTTTTCTTGTCTTCCATGAGATCAGAGATTGTCTTTTACTTTGACTGACGCAATATCCTGCTGTGCTACAATCTGTTGTGTCTGATGCCCAGTCAGCATCACTATACACTCTCAGACCTAGATTTTCTGTATCA
Source organism: Pholidichthys leucotaenia (assembly GCA_020510985.1). Lineage (NCBI taxonomy): Eukaryota > Metazoa > Chordata > Actinopteri > Cichliformes > Pholidichthyidae > Pholidichthys > Pholidichthys leucotaenia. The sequence continues at coordinate 313,498,111 of CM035836.1, forward strand.
TTTTTCTTGAAGCATAAGTCCTGGTCTGTTGTATCTTTTGTGGTATCTGAACACATTTTACAGTGTTCTTGTGTTGGCTCTGCAAAGTGCTGAGAGAGTTACGTATGTTACGCCTTAGTTTTTAGTTTTCTTTGTCAGTTCATTACAACAGCCATATGTGGCACAAAAGCCTGGCATCTTTGCTGATCTGAACACAGTTCAAAAACAGATTGAATGACTGTTTTGAGATTTGGAGCCGTGTACCAATACTGATGCATGCTGAGAAGTCGGTGTGACATCTAGTGTATATATCTATGCAAAACCCCTTGATAGGAACAATAGTACGGCTGATACAACAACACAATGAGTAAGGGTGCTGACACATAATCCATTCATGCATCCATCTTCAACCACTTATCCTGGGTTTCGGGTCGCAGAGGCAGCAGTCCAAGCAGAGAAGACAGACTGCTGCCCGGCTCACTATAGCACGATAATCATGGGGATCATGGTGCTATAGTGTATGAACTGGGGGGGTTTGGACATTGGGGCTCGCTATAGCCGACGTCATGACATATTTGATGGGTGATGCTGGGCGGCACCACCATTTTGTAAATAGTTGTATGTAAATAATAAAGTGTTCTTTGTAAGACGGCTCATGGCTCGCTTATTTCAGACATAACAAATGGCGACGAGAGTAAAACCCTCACTCTTTGAACCGATGAAACCCTTCCTTGCCTCAGTGGGAGAGCCACCGATTCCATGGCACCGCTGGTTCGACACGTTTGGAATTATGTCGTCGTGAGAGGCCTGGATGACGCTGACAACGAGAAGCTAAAGAACGTGCTAGCTCTCTGTCTAGGTGAGGAAGGGTGGCATGTGCTCCGCACTCTGGCCCAAGCAGACTCATTTGGCGAATGTGTAGATCTGATGAAGAAATATTACAGCGATGTGAGAAACGTTACAGCCTGAAGAATTGCTTTTTGCCGCTACACACAGCATGCGGGTGAGTCAACCCAACATTATACCACGGAGCTCCGAGTCTTAGTGAACATGTGCACCTTCGGGCCTTTAGAAGATGAGTTAATCCATGGCAAGCTAGCAGATGGCACGAACAACGAGTGGCTAAAAGAAGAACTAGTGCTAACAATGGACAATCTCAAGCTAAGCCAAGTAGTGAGAATTGCTAGCCAGATGGAGGCAGCCACCCAGCTAGCGGAACGGTTAACGACACCTAGCCGACAGGCCCCTTAACGGACCCCACAGGAGCAGGCTGTTAGCAACACCATTAGCCGCCCCAAACACACACAACCACAGGGTGACATGAAGAGGCCAAGCAGAACATGGACCAAGGCAGGTGAGTGGCTATCATGCACCAACTGCGGTTCGTCTAAACACCGAGCCCGCTCGCCTACTTGCCCTGCTAGAAGGAAGAGATGTTACCACTGCAAACAAGCTAACCACTTTGCCATGGTCTGCTGCTTAGGCCCCATGACAAACAAAATCTGCTCCTGGGACCCAGCCACGGTCTGCATGGTGGGCGCTAGGATTTGGCCACTCAAATGGCATACCATCCAGCTGGACGGTGTCGATATGCCCCTTTTATTGGACTGAGGTGCTTCATGGTCCCTACTAAACGTAGCCAGCAAAGGCGGAAGATCTGTTCGGATATGAGCACGTCAAGATCGGCATGGTGGGAACAATTTACTTCTCAGTGACCTGCAGCCCAAAAACAATCTCGTCATTCACTTTTCAGGTGATGCGCCAAGGGGCTAACCTGCTGGGAATTGACCTGTTAGGTGAGCTGCGGTTTTCCCCGTCGTCCTAATGGTCCCATGATCCTGGCAGTACCGCTGGCCGGCGTTCTTTACAGGTCTAGGATGCATTGCCACTTTTAACCACCAACCACTCATTAACCCAAAAGTTGTGCCCAAAATTCAACTGCTCCATCAACTGCCCCTCACCCTACGAGACGATGTTACGATGGAGCTTAGGAAACTTCTGGATGCCAGCATCATCGAGAAGGTCAACGCATCTCCATGGATCTTGAACATCGTCGTGGCAAAGAAAAAGTCGGGCAGCATACGACCATGCATTGACCTCCGGATGGTTAACAAGGCAAACATTCCGGATAAGTATCCCCTGCCCATGACGGAGGAACTAACAACAACCTTCAGCGGTTCGAAAATTTTCTCGAAGCTGGACCTCTACCAAGGCTACCTACAGGTGTCACTCCACCCCAACAGCCGCAACATGACAGCTTTCGTTACACACATGGGGGTTTTCAGATACACACGCATGCCTTTGGCTATCATCCTCGCCGGCCTCAAGGGAGTAGTGGTGTATCTGGATGACATTGTGGTACATGGCGCGTCGCTGGCCACCCATGATGCCCACCTCAGGAAGGTCATGGAGGTACTGACAAGCCACGGTGTCACACTCAATGGAGAGAAATGCATCTTTGCAGAAGAGACTATTGAGATTGTGGGGTTTTGACTGACCGTTGAGGGCCTGAGCTCCCTGCATTCAAACATGGAAATGGTCCTGCAGCTGCCAGAGGCTACAACCCCTGAACAGATCTTGTCTTTTCTTGACATGGCGAATTTCTATGGGTGTTTCATCCCTCACTACTCCAAAACGATAGATCCACTGCACGCCCTCCTGAAACAGGATGCACCATGGGAGTGGACTCCGGCATGCTCACCCACCATAAATCGACTGAAGTCACAGCTCACCTCTCCACCTGTGCTGGCCCACTTCCACCTACAGAACACTACCTTTGTGACATGCAACGTGCCCGGCTCTGCAGCAGGAGCCGTCATGTCACAGCTTCAAGACGAAATGGAACACCCAGTGGCTTTCGCATCGAGGTCACTCACACCAGCTGAACAGGAGTACTTGGTGGGGAAGAGGGAGGCGTTAGCGTGCGTCTGGGCATGCGAGCGTTGGCACATATCCTCTACAGACGACACTTCACACTACAAACAGACCATAGAGCCCTCACAGCACTGCTGGAAATGTCCGGGTCGGAACACAAACCTCTACACATCCACAGATGGACAGAAAGACTGCAAGCATATAACTTCACTACCCAATTCATGCTGGACAGAGAGAATGTAGTAGTGGACCTCTTGTCCCGAGCCACACCTAAGTCCAACCTGAATGGCGACCAAGACCCCCTGGAGATGGAGCTGATCAACATGTTACATGGGCCCCTTCAGAACACAATTTCACTCCAGGAGCTCCAGGCAGCGTCAGAACAGGACCCAACCCTAACACAGCTACGGTCTTTCATCCATGAGGGCTGGCCTGCAGAGGTACCGGGGGAGCTGGCACTGTTTCACAGAGTCAAGAACGACCTGGCATGCTGGAACGATATCTGCATGGCAAGAGGACACTGCACAATAATTCCTGAAATGCTAAAACGCCCCATCTTGGCCATGCTGCACAAGGGTCACCTGGGCATGGTCAGAGTGAAACAACGGTGCAGGAGCTCGGTCTGATGGCCGTGCATCGACAAAGACATAGAAAATATGGTAAAAGACTGTGTGTCCTGCCTTGAAAGCGGGAAAACCGGAACGCCCCCGCCCCAGCCATACCCAGCAGCCCCTTGGAAACATATTCAGCTGGACATACTGTATGTGCCGAAGTACATACTGCTTTTGTGCACTAACGGTTCCTGCTAGTGGCCTATGACCTGCACTCAAAATGGCCAGAGGTGATGCCCACCGGCTCAGTCACAACTGACATGGCCACTGACTTTCTCACCTCCCTCTTCGCTCGCTGGAGCGCACTGGATGCCATTATGACGGATAACGGCCCACAATTCATCTCGGCGAGTTTTGAAGCATTCATGAGTGAGAGAGGCATCAAACACATAAAGACTGCATTCTACCATCCACAAGCAAACGGGGGGTGGAAAGGTTCAACAAGACCCTAAAGAACGGGCTCAGAGCACATCTGGCAGATGGACTCCAATTCTCAGCTGCACTACAGAGTACCCTGCTGCACTATAGAGCAACACCTCATGCCACGACGGGCTGCTCCCCAGCAGTATTGTTGTTGGGACGCGAAATGTGCCTTCCCTTGGACTGCCTATGCCCCCCCTCCCCCGAGAGGGCCACCCCAGCAGAGCAGCCATCACCGAGGGGGAGGGTGGTTGGGCAGCAATAGTGGATGAAACTAAGGTTTGACAGGAAACGCAGGGTGAGACAGCCCGGACTCGCAGTGCTGGACTGGGTCAGGATCAGGTGCCCTAACTGTGCCCACAAGCTGCAGTCGTTTTGGACAGTGCCATTACAGATTACAGCACAACTGGGCCCGGCCATGTTCTGCCTCTCTGATGGGTCACGGTGGCATACCAGTCGCCTCCGGAAATCATCACAGACTCCAACCCCGGATCACAGGATGGCCACGGATGAGATGGACCAAGGCTGGGGCTTCACCAACGCGAAACTCGCAAGACCCTAAGAGATTCCACTGCAGCCAGTGGTGGCACCACAGCCCGAGTGACACTCGACCAGAGTCCAGCAGAGACCCTGACATTTCAAGGACTTCATAGTGGATTTCTGATTAGTTAGGGTGCGACTGGTCAAAATAGTGGCAGAATAACCCACTTCGTCATGCAGGTACCCTGGCAGTCTACCCAGGTGTTCAGATAGACATGGGCTTTAAATTGTTCGGGGGGGTGGGGTGGGGGGGGGTGGACACTGGGGCTGACAGTAGCCAACACAATGACATAGGTGATGGGTGATGCTGAGCGGCTCCACCATTTTGTATATACAGTAGCTGTATGTAAATAATAAAGTGTTTGTTGTTCAGTGTAAGATGGCTCACAGCTCGCTTATTTCAGACATAACAGGTGCTATGTGAACTTGCAGGTGGTGAGCCTGCTGGGGGTGGACCCATCCTTGAGTCCCCTGGGTCAGGCGTGGACTGGCCATTGGGAAGTGCAGGACAATTCCTGGTGGACTGGCCACAGTTTGGAGTGCTTGTGTTGGACATGTGTTTTTGTTCAGTAGTTCTGTGTTATTTGAGGTACATTGAACGCATCACAGGGCTGCAAAGAAAAAAGGGGCCACCGAAGGGGATGAGACAGTGCAGCTCGGTGGTGCAGTGGTTAGCACTGTGGCAGCACAGTAAGAAGGTCATAGAATCGATTCTACCCCTGACCATTGTGGGTTTGATCCCACCCCCTGCATCGGTGACCCTTCTGTGTGGAGTTTACATGTTCTCCCTGTGTCTGCATGGTTTACCCCGGGTACTCCACTTTCCTCCCACAGGCCAAAAACATGCAAATTAGGTTAATTGGAGACTCTAAAGTGATGCTAGGGGTGAAGGGATTGACGCCACACTTTGGCTACCTCATCCATCCAAGTGGATGCCCTGTAGTTTCCCTCTGCGTTTAATAAAGTATACAAAATCAAAAGTTAGAGTAGAGCTCCAACAAGTTATGGTTACCCTTTTTGCAATGTTGTAAGGTGTGTGCCACGGCCAACAGTGGCATCTATCTGGGCCTATTAAAGTTCCAAGGTAAATATCTGTCTCTTGCCGTTGGGTTCATTTTACACACACGGATCACTGTGCTACATTATGTCTATAGAACACTACAGTATGAACACGACTGCCTGGCAGTGTCAGTGAATATGCATATATTCGGCACTTGCTTCAAACCTCCTCAGCTGCTGGTTTAAAAAAGTATTCCAATCAGTTTTAAAAATGGAGAGATGTGTGCTGTCAGTGGCAAAATGGAAGGTTGTAGTGGCGGTCAAAAGAAAAAAGTAGGAGCAAAGGAATTCAAAGGAAAAAAGCTCTTACCACAGATGCAGCTAAATAGTGTGCTCTGTTTTCCAATCATTATATTTACATTATTGATGTAGTTTTATTCTTTTTTGCCTCTGTATGGCTCATTGCAGAAGTCCGAACACTGGCTCTTTGCATTTCATAATTATCCAAATAATTTTTACAAAATAAATCCACATACCGCGAGTAAATATTATATAAAATATTTTTTTCCATCTCGGATCAAAGTCACACTGCAGCTTATGTTCTGTCAACCCATTTTTATAAAATGTTTTCAAGTACATGCAAATTTTGAATATTTAGGTATATTCCTTTTTTAATGACTGTGTTTCTCTTTTCTGCTTGAATGTGTACATTTTTCTGTGCAGAGATTTTTAAAAGGTGTTTAAACCTTTAAATTGTTTTAGCTAGAAAGGTAGCAAACTATTGTTGAGGTGGTGGCTCACATATGGCAATGCATGCAGTCAACATAATCATTCATCATAATCACATACTGTCATGAATCGCCCATCAGGGCAGAGAGGAGAGATCGACATGCTTGACTGCAGTTTGTGATATTTATTAACAACAACACAAAATCCCAAACAGTTTAAAAACAGAAAATCCAAACTGAAATACAAAGCAGAATTACAGCACACCAGAACAGGGCCAGGATTCTGGTGGAGACGATAACTGAGACTCTGGCAAAGAAATGAAAATACCAGCCCTTAAATAAGGCTAGAAACAATGAAACACAAGCAGTACCGGGTGTGAATCACATGAGCAGGCTGGGGAGAAAATGACAATCAGCTGTGAGTCATGAGGAGAGGAGAGGAGGCTGACAGTTTGACAGGAGCACCGACACCAACCAGGGGAAAAAAAAACGTAAGTGCTCCAGACCACTGCAACCCCTGAGAAAGAAAGAAAGAGAAGATACTACAAATAAACCCAAATATGTAAATAACAAAACTACACTGAATATAAACAGGAAAATAAATCATACAAAGAAACAATACCGAATATGTGAAAACAAACTAGAGATAACATAACAGGCAAAGAACTCCAAAATATAACATCACTCTATAAATTCAAGAAATCTATGTGTGTGTGTGTGTGTGTGCGTGTGTCTGTCTGTCTGTCTGTCTGTCACGATCATAGGACATCATAGGATGGCCTATGATGTTCCTATGATGTCCCTATGATGTCTGCATCATAGGACATCAAGCCTGCCTTCATGTCTTTATGATGTTATATACAATGAACATCAGGAATCATGCCGTCATATACACAATAGGACACAGCACTTTAAACCACACCCATTCGAAGCAGTAAATCTGGAAATATTAAAAAAATATCACCCGATAAATTCAAGAAATCTCTGTCAGTTTGTGTGTAAATCTGGAAATCTTACACCCATTCGAAGCAGTACACCATCGCTATGCCATCATCAAAGATCATAGGACATAGGACATCTTCAAAGATCAAACGCAGGCATGACTCATGATCATAGCACTTGCTATGACATCATCAAAGATCAGAGGACTCACTAAGACGCCATCAAAGATCAAAGGCAGCCATCATTGAATGAGTGCTGACGTGCTTGCTTACACCCTTGCACCTTACCTTTCTACGGGCATGCAGAAATATTTGCTTATACTTGGTTTCTATGGGCATGCACGGGTATGCACGGGCATGTACAGGTATCAAGAAATCTCTGTTTGTGTGTGTGTGTGTGTCTGCCTGTCTGTCTGTCTGTCACGATCATAGGACATCATAGGATGGCTTATGATGTCCATATGATGTCTGCATCACAGCAGAGCCTATGATGTTCCTATGATATCCCTATGACGTCTGCATCATAGGACATCAAGCCTGCCTTCATATCTTTATGATGTCATATAGGCTCCAGCCCCTCCGCGACCCGAAAAGGATTAAGCGGAAGGAGATAGATAGATGGGATACATCAAGCCTGCCTTCATGTCTTTATGATGTCATATACAGTGATGCCTGCCTGACAGCGTATGAAATGATGCTGTCCTTGATGTCTTTATGATGTCGTATACAGTGAACATTAGGACTCACAATGTCGTCGTATAGACAAAAGGTACATGCCGTCATATACACAATAGGACACAGCACTTTAAACCACACCCATTCGAAGCAGTAAATCTGGAAATATTAAACAATATCACTCGATAAATTCAAGAAATCTCTGTCAGTTTGTGTGTAAATCTGGAAATCTTACACCCATTCAAAGCAGTACATCATCGCTGTGCCATCATCAAAGATCATAGGACATAGGACATCTTTAAAGATCAAACGCAGGCATGACTCATGATCATACCACTTGGTATGACATCATCAAAGATCAGAAGACTCACTAAGACGCCATCAAAGATTAAAGACAGCCATCACTGAATGAGTGTTGACGTGCTTGCTTACACCCTTGCTTACACCTCCTTTCTACGGGCATGCAGAAATACTTGCTTATACTTGGTTTCTATGGGTATGCACGGGCATGCACGGGTCTGTACTAGTTATACAAATAAGGAAAAACAAAAGGCAAAGACACAGAGCACGGTAAAATTACCCCCTGCTCCGATCTTGACACATACAGTATGATTATAACAGCCCCTGGCTCTGCAACAGACCATGCACTAAATAAACATACAGTATATATAGGAGCCACATTTTCATATTTAAGTCCTTACATATTTATTTCAAAGCACTTTTATAATAGTTTTTTTTTCCAATACAACAATTTTGTGATAATTGTTTTTTACAAATGTTTCTTTTACCTAAACAAGTACATACCCAATTTTCAGAAGAGTTTGAACACTTGGACCAGAAATCCAGAATTTAACATTCAGTTACTAGACTGTACGGGGTGGGGGTGGGGGGTTCATAGTGATCAAATTTGACCAAATGTGGTTTATTTTTCAACCGCTGGAATCCAAGCGCTGCAACACTGATGGAAGAAGTGTGTGGACCATAGGGGAGACTACGTTGAAAAATAAACCACATTTGGTCAAATGTGACCACTATGAACTTTTCAGCCCCCCCTCATAAATGGTGGTGTACAAACATAGAAGCGATAGTTTCCAGTTCATAACAATGGGGTGGTCTGCAATGGAGTCATATTCCCAGCCTGAATTTTTATCCCAGTCCTCCCCTGCCCTGGGTCCTTCTTGTTACTTTTTCATTGGTATCCACTGGACCGCTCCTGATCTGGCCCTTCACCCATTTGCTATGGGAGACCTTACCAGAAGCAAGCTGCTCCTGCTAACATAGCTCCTGGGATCACAAAGGGTACGCAAACCCCTCCACCATGATAAAGTGGCGATCCATAGAAGCACAGATAAGTAATACTTAACAATATTAATAAATATATATTAAATATTAAAATTATATTAATAAATAGGCACCCACGTAGGACTGATGCTGGGGCGCAGCACCCATGATGGTCCCCAACTGGGACGCAGCACCCACGGAGCCTTGAACCGAGGAGGTGGAACCCAGATGATGGCCTCGGGCAGAGGGGAAGCTGGACCCCTGACGACCTCGGGCAGTGAGCCTGGACCCACGGAGACATCTGGTGGTTCAGGAACATCTCTGGCGACCCTGGGAGGAAGCTCAGACAGAACACAAAGAGAGGAGGGATCAGGGTCACCGGCAGTGGCGGAGCCCGGCGAGGCAAGCTCAGATGCAGCGGGCGTCTGCACCCGGCTCTCCTCACCAAGAGCCAGGCAAGATTGCTCCAACACAGAAAGGAGAAAGACAAAAGAGAACACTTGCCTGAGCTCGAACTCCACTGCCGTCCAGGACTCCGTCGATCTAGGCAATGATGTTTCTCCGGGCTCAGTCATCAGGGGGTTCAGCTTGGTTGCTGACTCAGCTGCGGCGGCCTCCTCAGCAGGCATGATGGTGATGGCAGTCTCCTCTTTCCCAGGTGAAGGAAACCATGCTGGTTGCTTGTCTGGCATGGCAGCTGGGGGTCGGCTCACCTCTGGTACCGGAATAGGGCTCTCCCAGATCTCTGGCTCCTCCTGCCTCCGGTGGTTCTGTTCCGGGGTCAGTGTGCACTCAGGGACCACAGGAGAGAACACAAAGAGGGCTGGTGAGCAATTCACAACAGTAGCAGGTGTGGAGAACTCAGGGGACTGCTTTCCCTGAGTCTCCCTACCGGGAATCAGGCATTTCATCATCAATAGAAGTGGAATGAAATAAAACTTGCCTGTTTTCCTGCATCTGGGTGTTGCCTACTGCTGTATAGGGAGCGTCATTCCTCTCTGTGGCTAAGGTGATTTCGGGCCCTCCTGTGGATCATTGAGGAGCCACCCTTGCAGTCATTGGAGCAGGAGTAACCGGTGAAAAAATGGAGTGCCTCTTGGCACCTGGGAGAGACACCGAGGGGACGGGCATCGCAGCACTAACGGAGGAAGATTGAGCTGACGACACAGCCATCAGAGAAAAGAGACAGTGAGGGTCTGCTGCTGAGATTGTCGGGCTCAGTGTACAGGAAGAGGCTGTCAAGGAGGTGAGATTGCTCTTCCGGTGGTCCGGGGCAGAATAACGCTGGTGTGGTGGAGCTAATGCATGTTTACGTGTAGATGCCGGCCTGGCTGGAGGCTTCCCCCACATCAGATTGGGAAAGGACCGTTGCAGGTCGGCGAGCGTAGCCAACACGTCCACAAACTCCAGATATTTCTTCAGCCCAGGAAGGGCCCTCAGTCTCCCGACCGCTTCCTCCACATTCTGAAAAACTCTCCTCAAACTTCGAGAGGCAAGAGTGTCGGAGACGCAGTCCTGGGTGAAGAGAGCCCCCCACTGCTCCTCCAGGCTGGAACTCCTGGCCACCGATCCTCCTTTCTTGGCCGAGAACCAGCGTGCTGGGGACATGATAGCTCCAAAACTAGGTGAATTAAAAAAAACACAAAAAGGTGAAAAAATGCCCTACTGCAGAAGCTGGGTTTTTTAATCTGGCGGCTGTCAATTGTCATGAACGCCCCTCCGGGGCACAAACAAACCCAGACACTTAACTGCAGTTCAGGAAATTTATTAAAGTAATTAACAGAAGCAGTCCAAAAAAATAACTGTAGGCTAATACAAGAATACAACAAGAGTAACTTACATAGCGTAGACTTCTCCAGTGCTAAGCACACTCTGAAGGGAAAGGAGGGGGAGACTGACTGTAGGGAGAGTGTATCATGTGCGCCTTTACGCGACGCACAGAGATAAGGATGAACCCAAACGCTGGATGATATTTAGCAGCACTTATTAATAAGAAACCAAGTCCAAAAGTGAAAAACCCAAAATACAAACTCAAGAAGACTTACAGGAAGTAGCGCTCCTGAGTGGACTGCTCAGAAGGAGATGAGGTAGGCAGGAGAAGAATTAATGTCCTGAGGAACGCTCGATGGAAGGACACTGAATTCAATACAAACAAGATAGTGGCAACAAAAACATGAACTGACAGTGCTTAAATAGTGAATAAGCTGATAACAGAAGTGATCCCAGGTGTGGGCTGGTCTAAACAGGGAAAAAAAACAACTAATAATTAGAAACAGCTGATCGTAATAATGAGGGAGAGCAGCTGACGGTAATGACAGATGAGGGAGGGGCAGAAGGCAGTTTGACAGGCGGCGCCAACACTAAACCGGAAAAGCCACCTGTCAACCCAGAGACAGAAATTTAAACAAAACCAAATACAGACTAGACAACAATTACAAATGAAACAATACAAAACCAAAGTGAACTGAAACATCAACAGACAAATAAAAGATAAGATAAGAGATAAGATAAGCCTTTATTAGTCCCACAATGGGGAAATTCCAGGATTGCAACAGCACAGGGATAGCAACACTCAGAGCAATAATCAAAAGGCAAGAAAAAAAACAAACAAACAAAAAAAAACAAACAAGAACATCTAGTAAACATATGTACATATTACTATAAATGTATATATATAGACACACAGTGCGGAGCATTATGGTTGGTGAATGTGCAGCAGAAAGTCTAAGTTCTCTCTCCGTGGAACTAAACAAGAAAAGCCACCTGTCAACCCAGAGACAGAAATGTAAACAAAACCAAATACAGACTAGACAACAATTACAAATGAAACAATACAAAACCAAAGTGAACTGAAACATCAACAAACAAATAAGAGATAGTGAAAACTCATAAGGATACCAAAAATACAACAGATAAATAAATGTACAAGAAAAGAAGGAGCCATGAGACTGAGTTCTGCAAAACATCGGACTCAGCACGTGACAGAGTGGTCCAGTCTGAACATTGATGTGACAGCCGCAAGAACAAAGAGGAAGGGCAGTGTTTAAATACATGAGAATAATGGGCACCAGGTGTGAGAGCTGAGCTGGAATGAACTAATTGCCTAACTGCTCCCAGCTGAAGAGAGGCAGACTGAGAGCAGTGAGAGAGAAAAGAGCAGGTGTCCTAAAATATAATCACTCACAGCTGATGGCTTGACACAGACTGTGAGTGAAAGGTGGGTGTGTCTGGGAACGGAGGAGAGAGGCTATGTCCCCCAAACAAAATCACAAACTAACAGGAAAATAATAACAGACAGAAAAATACTCAAAACTACAAGGGGAGTCTGAGCGCTGTGGACAAACGCTTAGACATATGACATTATATACTGTTCATATTCTATGCCTTCACAGTATGAACATGAATTCCTTCATAGTAAGTGTCTATACCAAATTTTGAATTACAGATTTATTTAGAATGTCTAAATAGCCTATCTCACATTAATAAATAGATGATTAATCCTTATTAAATGTTTCAGAGAGCTGGGAGAGTGTATTTTCTTAAGTTTTACGACACTTGTTTTTGAAGAAAAACATCTACTATCTGTCAGAATGTGGGCTGGACCCACGGTCGCGCTTTGAGTTATTTTGTATTTTCTGCACTTATTATCATTTGTTGGATTCTTGATTCGGTTTTCAGTTCTGATTATTATTATGATATTAGTTCAATCCAGTCATTGTTGTTTTGGTCATGTTTCCCCGGTTCCCTGTCTGTGTCGTCCTCTGTGTGTATGTGTGTGTGTGTGTGTGTGTGTGTGTGTGTGTGTGTTCTGCCCCACCCTCCTATCACTGCCAGCTGCCTCATGTGTCAGCTGTCAGTGATTAGTCTCCCCATCTGTCTCATGTTGTCCTGATTGCTTCCCTGTCTATATGTAGTAGTGTTCAGTCTGTGTCAAGTGTGGTGTCAGTGTTTCTGCCTGCTCCCCGTGTGCATTCTGCCCTGTTACCTCATGAGTTCTGCCTGTTTGGCTTGTTCTGTTTTCAGCCCATGTGCTGCCTTTAATTTGTTCCAGTTTTTGTCAATGAATTATTCTTTTTTGCACCGACTCTGCCTGCGCCTGAGTCCTCTCCAGAGCACGTACTTGACACTATCATACAGTATCATGTAATTTTTGACATAAAACATAAAAACATGAAAGCTATAATGATTTAAAGATTTTTATTAAGTTGGAAAATGGCATGAACAGTCTGTTACTGTTGGAATTCATAACCATATAACCATGTTTAACCACTGCAAATATACGGGGGGGGGGGGGGGGCTAAAAAGTTTATAGTGGTCAAATTTGACCAAATGGGGTTTATTTTTCAACCACAGAGATCCAAGCTCTGCAACACTGATGGAAGAAATGTGCGGACTGAAGGGAAGATTGTGTTGAGAAATAAATCACATTTGGTCAAACTTGACCACTATAAACTTTTCAGCCCCCCTCCCCTCGTATGCTGCCCTCACTGCTCTATCATAATGGGGCAGCTCCATGGTGCAGTGTTTAGTACTGTGGCAGCACAGCAAGAAGGTCACAGGATCAATTCCACCCCTGACCATCATGAATTCGATCCCACCCCCCGCAACGATGACCCTTCTGTGTGGAGTTTGCATGTTCTCCCCGTGTCTGTGTGGGTTTACCTCGGGTACTCCGGTTTCCTCCCACAGGCCAAAAACATGCAAGTTAGGTTAATTAGAGACTCTAAAGTGGACCTAGGTGTGGATGTGTGTGTGAATGGTGAAGGGATTGGCGCCGTACCGTGGCTGCCTCATCCATCCAGGTGGATGTCCTGTAATTTCCCTCTGGGGATTAATAAAGTATACAAAATTTAAAAAAAGGCAAAACAAAAATTATCAATGCTGATTCAACATTTACCACTTAGCACACAAAGCATTCAAATGCTTCTTTTAAACAAGTCTCTGCATTCAAAGCAGTGGTAGGACACTTTTTGTGTATGGAGCTTGTACTTGTTTCCTACATTTGCAGCACGTTGTCCCCATTTTGCAGTCCTTTTTTTACAGGACAGAAGTTGCATCTTCTCTTGGGTCCTCTTGAGTTTGCTTCTTCTGTGACTTTTTGATCAGGGCCGCACAGTGGTACAGTGGTTAGCACTGTTGCCTAGCAGCTAGAAAGTTCCCAAGTTTAAATCCTTGGGCTGGCAGAGGTGGGAGACTTTCTGTGGGGAGTCTGCATGTTCTCCCTGTGCTGTGTGGGTTTACTCTGGGGGCTCCTGTTCCCTCCCACAATCCAAAGACTTGTATGTTAGATTAATTGGTGACTATAACTTGTCACTAGGTGTCTGTCTCCTGTAGGCTCTTAGAATAGAGGGTTAGTACTAGTTAAGTGCTTTGAGTGGTCTTTGTGACTAGAAAAAGCACTAAACAAGTATTGGTCATTATCCCTCAGATCAGTGAACTGTCCTTACCAAATCTGCTGTGTGGTGAAGGTGGTGTCACTTTTGCATACAAGGAGTCACAAGGACCTTTTCAAGCACCTCCTCCAGTTTTATTACATTGTAGATCTTGTGTCTGTGTCAAGGCACTCTCTGACCTCTGGGTGACTTCTGTTCCTTATCTGCACCATCTATGATCATTCCTATGTTGTTTTACTTCTACTTCTTCTTCTTCTTCTTCTTCTGGCTGCTCCCTTGAGGGGTCTCCACAGTGGATCTTCTGCCTCCATCTCACCCTATCCCTTGCATCTTCCTCTGTAACACCAGCCCTCTCCATGTCCCCCTTCATTACATCCATGAATCTTCTCTGTGGTCTTCCTCTTTTCCTCCTGCCTGGCAGCTCCATCTTCAACATCCTTTGTTCAATATATCCACTATCCCTTCTCTGCACATGTCCAAACCATCTCATCCTTGCCTCTCCTGCTTTGTCTCCAAACCGCTCAACCTGAGCTGTCCCTCTGATATACTCATTTCCGATCCTGTCCCTCCTAGTCACTCCCAATGAAAATCTTAGCATCTTCAACTCTGCCACCTCCAGCTCTACCTTCTGTCTTTTTGTCAGAGCCACCATTTCCAAGCCATACATCATAGCAGGTCTCACTACCATCTTGTAAATCTTCCCTTTCACTCTTGCTGCTATCCTGTCACAAATCACCCCTGACACTGGTCTCCACACATTCCATCTTGTCTGCACTCTCTTCTTCACCTGTTTTGTGCATTTTCCATTGCTTTGGATGGTTGACCTTAGGTATTTAAACTCATCTACTTTCACTACCTCTACTCCTTCCATCTTCACTGTTACATCTGCCTCCCTCTCATTCACACTCATGTATTTTGTCTTGCTTCTACTTTCATTCCTCTTCTCTCCAGAGCATACCTCCATCTCTCCAGGTTTTCTTCCACCTGCTCCCTGCTTTCATTACAGATCACAATGTCGTCTGCAAACATCATGGTCCACAGGGACTCCTGCCTGACCTCATCTGTCAGCCTGTCCATCACCATGACAAACAAGAAGGGGGGCTCAGAGCCAATCCCTGATGTAATCCCACTACCACCTTGAATCCATCTGTCAATCCTACAGCGCACCTCACCACTGTCTTGCTGTCCTTATACATGTCCTGCACCATCCTCACATACTTCCCTGCCACTCCTGACTTCCTCATACAGTACCACACTTCCTCTCTTGGCACCCTATCATATGCTTTCTCTAGACCCACAAAGGCACAGTGCAGCTCCTTCTGACCTTCTCTATACTTCTCCATTAACACTCTTAGAGCAAACATTGCATCTGTATTACTCTTTCTTGGCATGAATCCATATTGCTGGTCACTGATTGTCACCTCTCCTCTTAACCTGGCTTCAACAACTCTTTCCCATATCTTCACAGTGTGGCTGATCAACTTTATGCCTCTGTAGTTACTACAGCTCTGAGCATCACTTTTGTTCTTGAAAACTGGTACCAAAACACTTCTCCATTCCTTAGGCATCCTCTCACTCTCCAAGATTGTGTTAAACAATCTGGTTAAAAAGTACACTACCTTCTCTCCTAAACATCTCCATATCTCCAAAGGTATGTCATCTGGACCAACTACCTTTCCATTCTTCATCCTCTTCAAAGCTGCCCTCACTTCAGCCTTGCTAATCCTTGGAACTTCCTTGTTCACCATCTTTCCTTCATTCATCCTCCTCTCGCTCTCATTTTCTTTATTCATCAGCTCTTCAAAGTACTCCTTCCACCTTCTCAACACGCTCGTCATTTGTTAGTACATTACCATTTCTGTCCTTAATCAACCTAACCTGCTGTACTTCCTTTCCAGCTCGATCTGTCTGTCTAGCCAATCGGTACAACTTTTGTCCTTCTTTAGTGCCCACCCTTTCATACAGCTCACTATATGCCTTTTCCTTTGCCACCTCTCTTTGCCATGTGCCTAGATTCCAAATACTCCTGTCTACTTTCTTCAGGTCCCTGACTATCCCACTTTTTCTTTGCTAACCTCTTCTGTTGAATACTTTCTTGTACCTCCTCATTCCACCACCAAGTCTCCTTGTCTTCCTTCGTCTGTCCACTGGATGCACCACAGACCTTCCCTATGTTGTCTTATTATTTCACTGTGTTGAGACTCCCCCATGCCCCTTTCAAACACCAGCAGGTGTTTGTCTCTGCAGGAACCTGGGCAAATGTGGTGGGAACACAGACAGCTCTCATAACAGCGTCCAGGTCCCCCTTGAGCTCCGTCACCAGTGTCCCATAAAAATACACACAAATATGACCTGTACAATTTCACAGTTTCAATATTCCCTTAAACCAATATTTCCCTGGATTTGACCCACACTGGTAGATCTAAAATCCATTTCGATAGATATGGGTCAAATTTGACCCCAAACAGCTTCAGTGTACAAAAATTTACCTGTATAAAATTTTTAAAATATTTTTCATTTTTGTGTATTTTGGGTCACTTTAGGAAAAGTAATCAAATTTCAGACTAAAAGAATGACATTTAGGGTATTTTTACTGCTGTCAAATTTGACCCAAACAGTATGTAAGGGTTAAAGTTTTCAAACCATCCTCTCCTTTTAGCCTCAGTGCTTCTCATTTTATTAGTCATAATTTTGAAACCGAGTTATTTCAAGAATCCTGCTGTACTGTGGCGCCCTCTCTCAGTTCATCTCTGTCACTACAACCTTTTGCAGCTTTATAAAAAGCTTTAAAAAGTTTTTTTTTTTCTATAACTACATTAATCTTTTGAGGTGTGAGGCTTTTTTAGGTGTAGGGTCTTAATCCCACCCTGATCAGGTGTCCACAACCTGTGGCTCCAGAGCCATGTGAGAGTCCCTGAGATGTGCTGAATTCATTTAAAGCAAGGGCCTCTACACTTCCTATTTATTTTTGAATCCTATAGCCCTAAAAATAATAATAATAATAATAATAATAATAATAATAATAATAATAATAATAATAATAATAAACATTGTTTAAATCTTCTTTTCTGACACAGTGGTCACTGTTGTCTAATTTTGGTCCCTTTTTTTTTTTTTTTTTTTTACAAAAAATGATACTACAACAGTGACATGTTGGACCTGCTGACCAACCTCTGCCCCCGCCAGGACACAGCTGCACCTGCAATGAATACAGTGGAGATCAATGTAACTTGATTTATTCTAAAATATGTTATTATTCGCCGACCAGTGGCTATACCACTGATGAGCTAGCATGTTTTTTAAATAATCAAGGTACTTCAACACAAACATTTATTTTGTAAAAAAAAACATGCTAGCTCATCAGTGGTATAGCCACAGCTGATATTCTGTAAAGTTCTGAACAATGAAGAATAACATATTTTAGAATAAATAAAGTTACATTGATCTCCACTGTATTCATTGCAGGTGCAGCTGTGTCCTGGCGGGGGCAGAGGTTGGTCAGCAGGTCCAACATGTCACTGTTGTAGTATCATCAGGAGTAAACATTGTATGCCGTGTTCACCGGGTATTGCTGCTTGTATATGTGCATGTAGCCTAACTGTCTGTCATATAGATGTGCTGGGAGCCAAAGGTGTTAGCTTATGAGCTAACAGTGGTGGTTTATGTGGTTATTTTCTTTAGATTTCAGTCCCCCCAATAGACACGCCTGTTTCCACCTGGCTGACTAATCCACAGTGGATAACATAGCTCATGTAATTTTGCCTTATTTTGCTGTGTTTCACTGTGATTTTACATTAAACTGTCAGCCCTGGTGTCAGAATATAATACTGAACACCCCCAACACAGCTGGCCTTGGAGAGGTGACAGACAGGCTGCCTGGATCTGTCTGGTTTTGATTGTTATTTGTTAGAAATCTATTCTCCCCCAATGGAATCCTTGTTCATCTAACAACACTTGACCCTATATTTTGTTCTACATGTTAGCTTAGTTAATGTTTTATTTTCTCAAAATGGAATTCAAGGCATCTATCTAGTTTAGCCGCTCATTCACGAACGTCTCTGTGCTTATTGCAGTACAGTGACCGGTCATATCCTAGCGACCACTGAAACCACCCACACTCCCGCCCACCAGTGATGCATTACTACCTCCGCCAAGGAGGTTATGTTTTTGCCGGCGTTTGTCTGCCTGTCTGTTTGTTAGTTAGCAACATAACTCAAAACGTTACGGATGGCTTTTGATGACATTTTCAGGAAAGGTGTGTCATGGTACGGGGAACAGATGATTAAATTTTGGTGATGATCTCAGAGTGCACACCTCCACCAAGGGCTTTGTTTGCATTTGTGCAGCAGGATTACACAAAAACTATTGGATGGATTTAGATGAAATTTTCACCAGAGCTGGTTCTTGGGCTAGAGGGGAAGCCATTACATTTTCGGAGATGATCTGAGAATGCATACCTCCACCAAGGCTCTTATATCCTCACAGACTGTTAGCAACAATACTCCAAAACTACTGGATGGATTTTGCTGAAATTTTAACCAGAGATGGTCCTTGGCCTGCAGATGAACCCATTACATTTTGGAGCTGATCTGTGAGCGCATACCTCTACCAAGGCCCAATCTTGCAATGTATGGTGGGATGGAGGCGGGGAGATACAAACAGATGGATGGACAAAGGGAGGGAAGGAAGGAGCCTTGGCAGAGGTATGAACTCTCTGAGTGCTTTTCTAGTTCAAAAAGAAATTGGATACCGGAATCTGTGAGGTATGTAAGGGGGCATGTAGCGAATAGGCGGAGTCGAGCAATGCAGGTGGAAATACTGGAATAGTCATTATTAACCACGAGCAGATTGATTTTAATAGTGCTGTTATGTTTGCACTACAAAAGGCGACTTTGTCGTCATCACTGCCAGTTTTGGGTTCACCCAATCTTTCAGACCTGCACAATGCATGTCAAATTTGACTGCCTGGTTCATGAGCGTGGAACCCATGTTCCCTTGCTCTCCATGGCTCGTTTCTTTGTATGTTGTTTCTATATGTCGGGAAGGACTGGTCATATAGTATCGGGTTGCCTGAAACAGCAGTTATTAATTTCTCCTTCATGTCTTCACAACAGGTAATGTACAGATCTGCTTCACTCTCCCCCCCCATCTCCTCCAGCTGGCTGGTTCACTGGCTTGGTCGACAGGTCTGTTTGTGGGTGGTCTTCAGCTCTCCACTGCTACCAGACAATATGGCATCCTTGGTCTTGTTATCTTTAAAACAAACCAGCGAAAAGTGTTTTGAACATCACTTTGTGCGGGAAATAGTAGGTTCAATTAATGAATCTGTTGTAATTTGACATCAGAAACCACTGGTTTAAAAGTTCAGGACAAGAGTGCTGCTTCCAGTTCATGA
The DNA here is from genome assembly GCA_020510985.1 of Pholidichthys leucotaenia. Lineage (NCBI taxonomy): Eukaryota > Metazoa > Chordata > Actinopteri > Cichliformes > Pholidichthyidae > Pholidichthys > Pholidichthys leucotaenia. The sequence goes on from CM035836.1 coordinate 313,517,947, forward strand.
CCGTATGGAAAATAGCACGACTGATCGTCCTGAGTATGCAAATAAGCTGTAGAGAACGCATTGGAGATTCTGCACACCACAGTCCAGGTTTCACCAGTCCGCACCCAAATGCTTTCTGCTGCATTTCCAATACACAATGAATGGAAGGCGGAAAAATGATGGAACCAGTGGACAGGTACCTTTAGGCCAAGCATCCACGGGTCCTCTAGGCATAGTGGCCTTTGTTGAGGCCGCTCTGCATCTGCTGAGAGGCACTCCTCCTTGACCGTGCAGACCAGGGGTGTCCAATCATGTGCTATGGAGGGCCAAGACCCTGCAGGTTTTCTCTTCTACCCAGTCTCTTCAGCAGGTGCTTTCACTTATCAGCAATCAGTGGAAAGAAATTAAGTGAAATCTGCTGTTGGACACTGGCTGGTGGTAAAGCCTGCAGGGGCTTGGCTCTCCATGGCACATGATTGGACACCCCTGGTGTAGACATTGCAGCACCTACTATTCTTTTTATTCAGTCTCCTGGTCTTAACAGCACATTTGATAAGAAATTTATTTATCCACCCATCCATCCATCTTCTACCACTTCTACCACTTTTCCGGAGGTCCGGGTCACGGAGGCAGCAGTTCAAGCGGAGAAGCCCAGACTTCCCTCTCCCCAGCCACCTGCTCCAGCTCTTCAGAGAGGATACCAAGGCGTTCCCAGACCAGCTGGGAGACATAGTCACTCCACCGAGTCCTGGGTCTGCCCCGGGGTCTCCTCCCAGTGGGACGTGCCTGAAACACCTCAAGTGGGAGGCGTCCAGGAGGCATCCTAATCAGATGCCCATACCACCTCAACTGACTCCTTTCAATGTGGAGGAGCAGCAGTTCTACACTGAGCCTCTCCCGGATGACTGAGCTCCTCACCCTATCTCTGAGGGTGAGTCCAGCAATCCTACGGAGAAAGCTCATTTCATCTGCTTGTATCCACGATCTTGTTCTTTCGGTCATTACCCAAAGCTTGTGACCATAGGTGAGAGTAGGAACGTAGATTGACTGGTAAATCAACAGCTTTGCCTTAGAACTAAGCTCCCTCTTCACCACAACAGACCGGTACAACGTCCGCATCACTGCAGATGCTGCTCCAATCCGTCTGTCAATCTCTCGCTCCATTTTCCCCTCACTCGTGAACAAGACCCCAAGATACTTAAACTCCTCCACTTGGGGCAGGAGCCTGTCCCCAACCCAGAGAGGACAATCCACCTTTTTCCGGCTGAGGACCATGAACTCGGACTTGGAGGTGCTGATTCTCATCCCAGCCGCTTCACACTCAGCGGCAAACCATCCCAGCAAGAGCTGTAGGTCATTGCTGGATGAAGCCAACAGGACAACATCATCTGCAAACAACAGAGATGAGATCCTGTGGTCATCAAGCATGACACCCTCCATTCCCTGGCTGCGCCTAGAAATCCTGTCTATAAAAATTATGAACAGGATTGGTGACAAAGGGCAGCCCTGGCGGAGTCCAACTCTCACTGGGAATGATTCCGACCGAGTGTTGGCAATACGAACCAAACTCTCACAACGGTCGTACAGAGACCGAATAGCTCGTAACAACAAGCCCGATACTCCATACTCCCGAAGCACCCCCCACAATTTCTGAATCCTTGATAAATTCTATATCAAGGATTCAGAAATTTATTTATATCGTTCAATAATTCACTTTTGATAAAATACTCCATAAATATAACTGGTTTGACCTGCCAGGTTACTCACCGTATTCAAAAAGCACTAGTTTCCTTAATAGTTCAAAAACAGTTTAAAAAATTCCCTCCTAAACAAACACTTTAAAATTCAAACTGTGGGCAGTGGTGGCCTAATGGTTAGGGGTGTGGACTGGTGAGCGGAGGGTCATGGGTTCGATCCCTGGACCAGCAGGATCAGATCTGGGTGGGACAGATAACATAGCAGTATTTGCCCCACCCTCTTTAACCCCAACTGCTCCAGTGGAGCTGCTCAGTGGCCACAGGTCAGTCTGTGGTTGCAACAGGCAGCTTCCTGGTGTGAATGTGGACAGGGTGTCCTTGAAAAAGAGAGGTTGCTTCTCAGTGGAACTACCCTGTAAAAACAAATTGTCCTTTTTGTTACTTTGTGCATTCTCAAATATCCGTCATACCTAAAGGTCAGATAATTATGGATTGCATTTATATAGTGCCTTTCATGACGCCCAAAGCACATTACAGTGAATCCATTATTCATTCACTCCAGACAGTGGTAAACTACTTCCGTCAGAAACGTGGCTGCCAGTCTGCACCACCACCCAACATTTTATTCACATTCATACACCAGTGGACACTGGAGGGAAGGTGGGTAAAGGGCAGGATGGCTGGGGAGAGTGGGATTCAAACTGCCACTCCTCCGGTTATTGGATGGCCTGCTCTATATTCTGGGCCGCTACCGCCCCATGATACTGATGTACTGCCTTAACCACCAGTTGTCCATCAGAATATCAGTGTGGATTTCATAAGCTGTTGACCCTCTCTCTAGCTGCGTTTCTCCTGTGCATCATCATGGTATTGTCCAAGCACCCGTCTCTGCTTATTCACCTCATGATATAGAGACTTAATTTTTTTTTTTTGTTTATTGCTTGGAAAGCCAAAAATCCTACATAGAATTCTACATTCATAATTCAGCTACTGAAGAAATCAAGTGACCACTGCTGTGCAGTAACATTACTTAGTGAGTGTCATGGTGTGGTCCTCACGGACCACTAATGAGACGCTGTAGGTAATCATTGAGTTTGCGTATTTATTAAAAGACTGGTAAGGGTACAAAATAATGAGCCATGTGGGGCAAAAGCACAACTAAGGCTATGACTAGACACAATGACGATATACACAGACCAAGGAATAAACTCACAGGAAGATGAAGAGGAAGGAAGACTGGAATCGGGGTTAGGGATTCCAGCCCGACGTTGAAGGATGTCTAATGTAGAGTGTTCAAGGTCGCAGCCCGGAGTAACCTAAGCTGCTCCCTTAAATAGGGCTAAGGGATTAATCAGCTGATGAGGCAGTCATCAGCTGAATGCAATCCAGCTGTCAGCCGGAAGCCCCTCCGAGACGCTGTCAGAATAAAAGCTTGGAGGGCCACAAGGAACTAACACAGAATGGGAGGAAAATACTGCATGACCAGAGTGCGGACAATATCGGCGCTCAGACCATGACAGTACTCCCGCCCCCCCACCCCACCCGAACGGCGCAGTCTGGGTGCCGCGTGACATCCAAGCCTTCCCCCCACCCAAAAGGCTAAGAAGGCCCACCCAGGTCGGGAGGAGGGGGAAAAAGGCCAGGAGGGCGAGAACCAGAAAAAAAAAAAACATCAAGACAAATAGTGGGCAAACTGGGACAAATAGTGACACGGTCGAATACAGAAAACATAACATGGTGCAACTACAGAGCATGGGAAAAAAACAAAAAATAAAACCACAAATATACTCCATAAAGCACAGGAGGAAAACAGACAGGACAATAAATGCAAATAACAGAAATACTATGCCTACAGGCAACAAATAACAGAAATACTATGCCTACAGACCACAAAACACAGGCCAAAAGAAACAAAAGGCAACCAACATAGCATCTCTCAAACAGAGGAAGGAGGAAAAAAATCACTCTAAATAGCGGCAAAATACAAACAGTTCAGATAAACTCCCAATACACGGGCAAAGGTAACAAAAAGAGCATAACTCTCGAACAACAGAGGAGGGAGAAAATGAAATACGGGCATCGACAAAAATACAACGTACCCTAATAACACTAGACAAAAAGGGGCAAAGAAAAACACGCTAAAGAGCGGCGATAACAACCAGTACAATATACAGTAGTTCATGGAAAAAAAAAAACACAAGGGTATCCCAGAACTGCAGGGGAGGAAAAAAAAACTACAGGAATGACGGCAGGCAGAGCACAATGACACAAAAAAAACAACAATACATTCAGGAGGTCTACCTGCGTCTAGCGTCCAGATCGCTGGCAGGGGGGAAAAGATAAGTTCGGGCGGTCTACCCTGCTCCCAGGCCCGGAGAACCAGTACCTCTGGCGGCCGGACCAGGTCGCCGAACAAAAAGTCCAGTTTGTCGGATGGCCGACCCAGAACGCCAAACGAGCGAAGCAGTCTCCCAGGCGGCCGACCCGCACCATCCAGCCACCAGGACTGAACTTGGAGGCGGCCTCCCTATTGAGAGGAATAGTGAGGGAGAGCCGCGTCGGATAAGAGAAATCCCAGCGGCACCAGGCGGAGGGAAAAAGGGATCGAGGAAATGAAGGACCAGTCCGGTGTCGATCGGCGGAGGATCTGCAGCTCCTTCTCCAAACTCCACACGGACTGACGCTGCGCTCTTGCCGGATCACAAGCAGAACCGTGCTGTACCCACGACGGACCCCGGCTGGGCCAGAACAGCGTCCATGACGGAACCCGATTGGGTCTGCGTTGCACCCACGTCGGACCCCGATTGGGTCAAAGTAGCACCCACAACGGACCCCGACTGGGCCGGCACAGCACCAGGAATGACCTTCAGACCTGAACCCAGAACCTCCAAGGCGACGACCGGAGCAGATTCGTCACCAGTGACCCTGGGAGAAGGCTCAGAGGACAAAAGAGAACCGGGATCAGAATCACCGGCAGCGGCAGAGCCCAGCGAGACAAGCTTTGACACAGCGGATGGCTGCGCCTGGCTCGTCTCCCCGAGAGACAGGCAAAAATGCTCCAGAATAGAAGAAAGGAAGACAAAATAGAGCACTTGCCTGATCTTGGGCTCTACTGCAGCCCAGCACTTCAACGACCCGGGTTCAGCGCACTGAAGGTCCAGTTCTAGTTCCCACTCGACTGCGGCGGGCTCCGCAGCCGGCATGATGGTGTCCACAGTCTGGGGATTCCCTGACGCTGACATCCACTCCGAAGGCCCGCACGGTGTGGTGGCAGGGGATCCGTGACCTGCCGGGTCGGACTGCTCCTCTGTGGAGACCCGGGGATGTTTGCTCATCGGCGCAGGCTCCAATTGGCAATCCGCCCTCCTCCTCTGCCCATGACATGGCTGCAAGGCTGGAACCAGGCTCTCCAGGGCCGCAGGCTCCCTCCTTGTCCGGCAGTGTAGTCCTGGCACCGGGGAATGCTCAGGGGAAGGAGACACAGAAGATGCAGTTTCACAATTAATGACTACAGCAGGTGGCGGGAGCTCAGGGGACTGTGAACCCCGAACTCCACCCCCGGGGGGTCAGACAAGGCAATTCATTCAGTGAAGGAAAAGCATGAAAAGACACTTGCCTGCTCCACTGAGGACCGATGGAATCTGCTGCAGTGGGCTTGTTTCTTCCCTTTCCCCGATGGATGGTGACAGAGGGCCCCCCGGGAAGACGAGGAGGAGCCACTTGCACCGGCTCAGGAACGGAGGCAGCCGGAGGTGGACTCGTGGAGCTCACAGCAGCTGGGAAGAGCGTCATGGAGGAGGGAGGAACAGCCGAGGCGGGCCGGGGACAAGGCACATACAACCCAGAGGCAACGGCGGTTGTCTTACCCCTCCGACGAGACGCAGAGGCTACAGCTGGCTGGGAGACAGAGTTCGTGCGGCTACCCGGAACTGGGTCTGGACAGAGTTCACGTTGAGGAGTCGCCGAGGAAATCCCGGCTGATGTCTTTCTCTGCTGGGGATGACCCCTGGGTGGTGTAAACTCCTGGGCTGGATGGGTGACAGGAATGGGATCCTGAGGCGAGGAGCGAGGATGCCTCCTCTTCGGCTTCCTGCCGGAGTTTCCCTCCAGACCACAGAGCTTCTCCCGGTGAACAGAGATTTCTGCCATCCTCGTCGTGATTTTGGGGTGTCAGCATAGCGGGTATGACGGTTGATCGTTGTCTCAGCGAGGTCCAGGTACCAGCGTGAGGTGCTGGGGATGGTGCAATGGCGAGTGCTGGAAATGATCCTGCCATTTTCGATAAGGGCCATTACCAGCTCATAGCCCAGGCTCATGGCGTAGCCCTTGGGTGGAGACACCATCTCCCAGCACATTGGTACGCGGAACAAAAGGGAAAACTACAAGCCCAAAACTAAGCAAACTCACGGTCACCGGCGTCTCGTTTGGCCTGTGACCTACTGTCATGGCTAGAGGTCCTCGCGGACCTCTAGTGAGACGCTGTAGGCAATCAATGAGTTTGCGTATTTATTAAAAGACTGGTAAAGGTACAAAATAATGAGCCACGTGGGGCAAAAGCACAACTAAGGCTATGACTAGACACAATGACGATATACACAGACTAAGGAATAAACTTACAGGAAGATGAAGAGGAAGGAAGACTGGAATCGGGGTTAGGGATTGCAGCCCGACGTTGAAGGATGTCCAACGTAGTGTGTTCGAGGTCGCAACCCGGAGTAACCTAAGCTGCTCCCTTAAATAGGGCTAAGGGATTAATCAGCTGATGAGGCAGTCATCAGCTGAATGCAATCCAGCTGTCAGAGTGGAGCTCTGCTCTGACAGCCGGAAGCCCCTCTGAGACGCTGTCAGAATAAAAGCTCGGAGGGCCACAAGGAACTAACACAGAATGGGAGGAAAATACTGCATGACCCGAGCGCGGACAATATCGGCGCTCAGACCATGACAGTGAGAAAATAAATTATGACCTGTTTATTCTACTTGCACCTTTTGGCTGCTCCATTTTCAGAGTGACCACAGCAGACCATGGGTCCGCATATTGATTTGGCAAGGATTTTACCCCAGATGCCCTTCCTGATGCAACCCTCCCCCGCAGATTTGGGACCGGGACGAGGACTGCGTTGGTGTTGTGTTTCCCTCTGAGGCTGGGTAAACAGGTGTTCCCTATCTGACAGTCTCAGAATCTATAGTAATACAAGGCAATGGCACATGACATCAACCTAGTGATGCTATTGGCTGTGACATCCTGACTTAGGCCTGGGTTTACCCTCATCCATATGTTCAGATAAATACAAATAAAATAAATATTAGGATTTTTTGGGACCCATAAAATATTTTTTTCATCCATTTTATTTCAGTATATTTTTTGAAGAATATAAAGACTTTAATTCTGCACCTTTCTAAACACTCTGTTGATGTTTTGGGTTGTTTTCATGAAAATCCGACATGTTCACCTTTAAATGATAAATGCGTTGTAAATAATTTTTGGTCATTTTACAACTGTTAAAAAAGGTCAGTTATGAATATAATTATTTAGTTTTTTTGTTCAGCATTCATTGGTGCCCTTACTCATCGTTGTATTATCAACCATATTATTTGGTCTTACAGCATGTCAGTGTGACATCATCACGTCCATCCATCCATCTTCTACTGCTTGGCCACGGGGGCATCAGTCCGGGCAGGGTAGTCCAGACTTCCGCTCGGTTCACATAACACCATGAAGCCCATGATCCCCCCTGCAGGCGGTGAGCCCACTGGAGGACAGACCCATGTCCCTCCTTTGGGTAAACTGGGTCCCTGATGAAACATTTTTCATGGCGATCCACTGGACCACTCTTCATCTGGTCCTAACACCCAGGACCAGTTTGCCTTGGGAGACCAAGTTACCCCCGACAACATGGCTCCTGGGATCATTCGGGCACTCAAATCCCTCCACCACAACAAGGTGGCGATCCACAGAGGGGGACGTCATCACGTACTGTGTGGTTTCTGTTTTCCTCATGTATAGCACTGCTGTGCAGCGAGTAGAAACAGCAGTGATGTGTGTATGCTTACTGACATGATGGAGAAATGTTCTGCTCATTGTTGTAACGTTCAATAAATATGATTAATGGCTAAAGAGAGAGAAACGAGTCAAGCTTTGCTTATCCTCTTCACGCCAGTAGAAGACGGCGTGACTCAGCTTAACATTTCTAATAAAGTTTTTATAAATAATCTTCCAAAAAGGCAAGCTGGTGTTGTGAGAAGTAGAATTGTCCCAGTTGCTGTGCTGCTGCATTTATACTCCACCCCTGCAGACCCATGCAGATCACAGCAGGCCCTGAAGTCAGGCGCAGTTAGCCAGAGTTCATGTAAAACGTGTCTGCTACTTCTGACATCCCCCCCCCCCCCAGTATTTACTCTTGAGAAAATAGTCTGTTTATAGTCCCCCCAGCATGAAATGAAGCATCAGCCCATGTTTATGGGCTATCCTGAAGTCAGAACCAGTCTAAAGTCAGACCCAAGTCTAGATTTTAATTTATATTTTATTGTGAGTTAGTTGAAAATCAGGCAGGTTATCCTGGGAACTAAAACAGTGAGCCTGTGTGTGTTTGTGTTGTGGAGCAGATAGTCAGTGGTCAAAGGTGTGCGAGATAGCAGCAGGTTAAACATTAAACCTCCACAGACACACAGCGAACCTTTGGAGTTTGGATATGATGATCACTCACACACACACAGAGTCAGAATGAGCCGGCTCTGACAGAGGAAGGTGATCTCTGAAATTGCTCAGGTGGGTTTTTAACTCTTATTTTAATAATCTTCTGCTTTAAACACATACAGAGAGAGAGAGAGAGAGAGAGAGAGAGAGAGAGGGTTGTGTTTGAAGTGAAGGTCTCTCGTCCTCTGCTCTTCTTCACAGACAGGCTTTGAGTAAACAGGATTAACGTGTCATAATGGGGAGAGAAAGCCATGTGTGTGTCAGTGTCTGCTCGGAAAAGTAAAACTTCAATTCACCATTTAAGCATGTTAGATAATAGAATATAGAATACTGTAATAGAAATGATAACATCTATTATCAATTAATGTTAATGTTTCCCACCATAATAGAATATGGTGGGAAAACAGCAAAACAAACAAAAAACAGTTATAATAATAATATGTATTAATAATGCATTTTATTTGTATAGTGCTTTCCAAGGCACTCAAGAACTCAAACTTCAACTGGTCTATCAAATTTTGAGAAAACAAGTTGCTCATTTACAAAATAATACTTTTAAATTTAAAGGGAAAAGGGAAAAAAAATTATAAAATTAAGTAAAATTATAAGACAAAATTTTCAAAGTAAAAGGAAAAAAATTGCATATTTACAATAAAAATTGCGAATTTATCAGAAAGTTGCAAATTTAAAAGAAAAAGAATGAGGAAAAACCTAAAAATTTATGAGAAAAATTTGCAATCACAAAATAGTCAAAAAGAAAAAAAAAAGCAATTTCGCAGACAATAATAGCAGATTTATTCAACTTAATTAGAAGATTCAGTCGTTTTAAAAAACTGACAAAAAGTGGCAAATTTATGAGTAAAAAAATATCAAAATTATAAGAGAAATTTGTAAAATGACAAAAAAGAAAATCACAAATTTACAAAACGTGCAAATTTCTGAATAAAACAACTAACAAATATGTAAAGTAACATGTCTAAAAATAGTCACAAATTAATCTGTAAAAAAACCCCGACAAATTCATCAAATAAAATGTGCAATAATAACAATGATAAAACTAGGATAATGGAGAGCAGAACCATGTTTATAAAAATGTTACTTTTTTAAAAATGGCACATATACAAGAAAACTTCACAAACCTATGAGGAAAAAAGAGCATCAGTTTTTAAAATAAATTACAACCTTATCAGAAAACATACTGATTTTTTAAATGATCAATTTAAGAGAGAAAAGAGACAAAAATGACAAAAAAGACTTCACAACTTTATAAGACAAAATGTTATAAAAATTGAAAATTTACAAGAAAACCATGACAAAAAAACAATCTAAATTCATGACAATAAGTTTGCATTTTCATAGAAAAGAAAAGAATTGAAAATAAAAGCACAGAAATAATTTTAAAAATCACTTTTTAAATCATAGGATTTGATTCTATGAAACAGTTGACAGGGATATTTGATTTTGTGAGAAAATAAATATTTTATTAAAATTGTCTGAATATACGTACAGTGATTGCATAAAAATGGGGATAAAAAATAACAAAAGGAAACTGATTTCAATGAAAGCACCAAGGTGCTGATGCCTCAGTGCCAGAGCTTTGGCGGAGCTATACATTCTTGGATCATTACCAAAATGTTATGGGTTCCTCTCAGGGGCACCTCCAGAAATTTTTCATGGGGGGGCCACATGGGGGCCACTGAAAATCTTGGGGTGGCACATTAAAATCAATATAAAATGTAATCACACTGCGTGCCCTTTCGCGTTTGGTCTGAACACACCTTGACAGTGTGAGCTGTCCTACTTTGCTGTATTTTGTTAATATTTGTTAATAATATACAACACCCATCAATTATTCTTAAACATCTACATACATGTAAAATATAACATAGAAAAACAAGTTATAAAAAAAATTATGTTAGCCTGTCCAGTGGCAGGGACCAGGGGTGGCCACTGGGGGGGCCCAAGTGGTGGTGGTGGTGGGGGGGTCCTCTCTAGCCCAAGGACCACCTCTGGTAAAAATTTCATCCAAATCCATCCAGTAGTTTTGGAGTACATGCATGAGCAGTGAAAATAATCTGCAGTTCACATGCCCGTACTGTCAATGGCAGCCAAGAGCCACCAAACTGATTTGAACAGCTGCAATCCAAACAAAAGAAGAGCACAGTGGCAGAAGTTTTAAATGGTGGAAGCAATGGAGGTACGTCAATACAATGACAATCAAAACGAACAGGAGCTTTTGCTGTTTAGTGGTAGAGCAAGAAAACAGACAGGCAAAAAGACGGACAACTGTTCACCCAGTACTGGCGGATTGCTCAGTACTTCCCTCTGGCGGGAGTTTCTGGGTGCATGTGCAGTTCAGTGCGACTATTTTTTTTTTTTTTTTTTTTTTTTTTTTTTCTCTCGGCGCCACACGAGTCGGCTGCCTTTTGCAACAGCGGCTCGATTCCGAGTCTTTTTCCCTTCCTCTCTCTTTTGATCCGTCTTTTTTTTTCACCCCACTTATATCACGGTCACACAGATCGTCCTAAATGTCTCCTGAGCCGGTGGACGGAGCCACTGTCTATAGCAGGATACGATACAGCAGAGAACAGCTGCTAGCATTCAACCGCCACCCGGTCCCATTGGAAAAACTCGACATACCGAGAGAACTGAGGCGAAAACGCCGCGGCTGCCGGGCTGGAGTAAGGCGGAGGACAAAAAATATAAGGTACAGACCCTCCCTTCCATCTGTTGTCATGGGAAATGTACGGTCGATACTGGGAAAGTTAGATGAGCTAGCGGCTATCTCCCATTATGATAGCACATACCGGGAGTGCTCTCTCCTTTTGTTTACTGAGACGTGGCTAACTGAACTAGCAGCAGATGCTAACATTGAGCTGGAGGGTTTTCACATGATACGAGCTGACCGAACACCAGACAGTGGCAAGGCTAGGGGCGGTGGAGTGATAATGTATGTTAACAACAACTGGTGCAGACCGGGACATATCACTGTTAAACAACGACACTGCAGCAAAGACATTGAGTTGCTAGCTGTTAGCATGAGGCCTACATATCTCCCGAGAGAACACTCACACGTGATCTGCATTGTTGTTTATGCAAATCCGACGGCGAACGCTGGGACAGCACGTGACGTCATCCATTCAGTAACCAGCAGGCTGCAGACAGAACACCCAGATGCTCTTCTCCTCATCTCAGGCGATTTCAACCATGTTTCACTGTCTCCCATTCTACCCACGTTCACCCAGTATGTCACATGCCACACTAGAGACAATAAAACACTGGATTTATTCTACGCAAACACTAAGGAGGCGTACACCTCATCACAACTCCCCCCACTCGGGAGATCGGATCACAACTTGGTTCATCTCCGGCCGGTGTACAAACCCCTAGTGCACAGACAACCTCCGGCCATGCACACTGTGGAGTTATGGTCTGAGGAGACAATGGACACCCTAAAGGGCTGTTTTGAAGCCACCGCCTGGAAGCAGCTCTGCGATCCACATGGTGAGGACATCGATGGCCTCATTCACACCTTCACGGGCTACCTCAGCTTCTGTGTGGACAAATCCGTTCCCACCAAGACCATACGGCGTCACTCAAACAACAAACCCTGGATCAACCCTGAGATAAAAACACTTCTGAGAGAGAAGAAGAGGATCTTCAGGTCAGGGAACAGGGAGATGCTGAAGTCCGTACAGAGGGAGCTGAGGAGAAAGATCAGAGAAGGCAAGGACAGCTTCAGGAAGAAGATGGAGGACAAGCTGCAACAGAGCGACATCAGCGGGGTCTGGAGAAACCTCAAAACCATCTCGGGGCTCCAGAATACCTCCCCCCAGGCCACAGGGGGCAGGGAGTGGGCGAACAACCTGAATCTGTTTTTCAATAGATTTGACCAACCGCCCTCCCCCCTGACTGCACAACAACCACTGCTGCCTCTAAAGAAATCAAGTCCTGCTGCCCACTCCCCACTCCACCAACACCCCCCCACTCCCAACACACAGCCCCCCATCCTGACCCTGACCAGGACCCAGGTGAGGACGGAGCTGAGGAAGATCAAGGCGAGGAAGGCGCCGGGACCGGACGGCATCAGCGCAAAGCTCCTCAAGTCCTGTGCAGACCAGCTGTGTGGGATTGTGACGTATATCTTCAACATGAGCCTGAAACTGGGGAGGGTACCACAGCTGTGGAAAACATCTTGTGTGGTACCTGTACCAAAAACTTCCCACCCCAAAGACCTGAACAGCTACAGACCGGTGGCCTTGACGTCCCACTTGATGAAGACCCTGGAGAGACTGCTCCTTGCTCACCTCCGCCCCCTGGTGGAACCAGCGATGGATCCACTCCAGTTCGCCTACCAGCATGGCATTGGGGTGGAGGATGCGGTGATCTTCCTCCTTCACCGTTCTCTGTCCCACCTGGAGAAGCCCGGGAATATGGTGAGGATCATGTTCTTTGACTTCTCCAGTGCTTTCAACACCATCCAACCGATGATCCTGAAGGACAAGCTGCTGCGCGCAGGGGTGGACCAGCACCTGTCATCATGGATCCTGGACTACCTCACGAACCGGCCTCAGTTTGTGAGAACCCGGGACTGTGTGTCCGACACGATCATCAGTAGCACGGGGGCCCCCCAGGGAACGGTGCTGGCTCCCTTCCTGTTCACTCTTTATACTGCGGACTTCTCACACAACACAACACACTGCCATCTACAGAAGTTCTCTGATGACTCTGCGATCGTTGGCCTCATCTCCAATGGAGATGAAGCTGAGTACAGAGGGCTTATCCAGGACTTCGTGGACTGGTGCCATCGGAACTGCCTCCAGATCAACGCGAGGAAAACTAAGGAGCTGGTGGTGGACTGCCGCAGGCATGGGCAGCCCCTCACAGTACCAGTAAATATACAGGGAACAGACATCGAGATGGTGACATCCTATAAGTACCTGGGTATTCATCTGAACAATAAACTAGACTGGTCACACAATACTGATGCACTCTACAAGAAGGGACAGCGCAGGCTGTTCCTGCTGAGGAGACTCAGGTCTTTTGGTGTACAAGGGGCGCTGCTGAAGTCATTCTATGACACGGTGGTGGCATCAGCCATCACTTTTGGAGTGGTCTGCTGGGGCAGTGGCATTACTGCAGCCGATAGGAAGAGACTGAACAAACTGATTAAGAAAGCTAGCTCTGTCCTGGGGCAGCGCCTTGATCCGATGGAGGAGATAGGAGAGAGAAGGACGGTGGCTAAACTGTCATCTCTGCTGGAGTCCGAGTTCCACCCTATGCAGGACATACTGAATGCACTGAGGAGCTCATTTAGCAGCAGACTACATCATCCCAGGTGCACAACCGAGAGGTTTCGTAGGTCCTTCCTACCAACGGCTGTCAGACTGTACAACCTAAGCAGGGCTGCTCGCAGAGATAGCAAAAAGACGTAACAAACTAATAGTTTTTTGAATGCAAAAGATGCAATAGACTTACACAATGGTCCCCTCCGGCATACAACTAGGAACATACCGGTCGCTATGGAGGGTGAGAATATGTATGGGCACATAATCATACCATGTAGGATAACTAAGTAGACGGTTATGCTGTTTCATTCCATCTAGCAACAATGCTCTGCACTGTGTGTGTTTATATATTTGCATATTTATTCCATCTAGCTACAATGCTCAGCACTGGGTGTGTTTATATATTTATATATCTACATATTATTCCATCTAGCTACATTGCTCCGCACTGTGTGTGTTTATATACTTGCATATTTATTCCACCTAGCTGCAATGCTCCGTACTGTGGGTGTTTATATATTTACATATTTATTCCATCTAGCTACAATGCTCTGCACTGTGTGTTCATATATTCATATATTTATTCCATCCAGCTACAATGCTCTGCACTGTGTGTCTGTGTGTGTGTGTATATATATATATTTTATAGTAATACGTACATATGTTTATTAGCTGCTCTTGCTTGCTTGTTTTTTTTCTTACCTTCTGATTGTTGCTCTGAGTGTTGCTATCCCTGTGCTGTTGCAATCCTGGAATTTCCCCGTTGTGGGACTAATAAAGGCTTATCTTATCTTATCTTATCTTATCTTATCTTATCTTATTTTCGAGTGAGGAATGCTGGGACTTGGAGCTTTTAGCAAGTTTTTAAGAAGTTTCACCTTGTCCTTCCGCTGCAAAATTAAACAGCAAAACCAGTGTGAAAACAATCGATGTGATGAATAAATGGTGTATCAATCAATCAATCAAAGACTTTATTCCAGACTCAAGGTCCATCAAAAAAGGTGTAGTTGCGGAATGGGTGTTTTTTTCAGTAACCGCTATTTTATAACAGTTCAGCTCCACGTGCTGTAAAAAAAAAAAAAAAAAGTGCTGTGTTGTGCTGTAAAAAAGTCACACTGCCGCCTCTAGTGGCCCAGCATAGTTATTACAATACCCTTTCCCTCAGCTTCATCGACATTAAAGGTGAGTTAAAATTGCATTTATTTCAAAAGCAAAGCCTTATCTCAGAATTCTGGCCAATTAAAAGTTGAGTAAATATGGCAATACAATGATACAAGCCTTTAGTTCCACTTAATTCTGACTGGGTGATCTGAAAAGCTGGTAACAGACAGACAGACACACACACCATCATCATCATCATCATCATCGGCAGTCACTCGGAGCGAGTATGACAGTCATTCCTCGTGGGAGCGTCTACTTGTGGGTCTTCAGGTGGGCGTAGAGGCCAATCCGTGACCCGCATATTTTGGTGCAATGTTGGCATGGGAAAATGGTGGTGGGTTGTGGTTGTGCTGGAGCCTTTTTCTGTCTTTCCTTGCGGAGCTGTCGTTTTGTTTCTGCGGCACGGTGGATTTCCTTCTCATAGTGTGCAGCACCTTCTTGCACCGCTTCTTTCCATCGGTGCCTGTTTAGAGCCATGTGCTCCCAGTCAGAAGATAAGATATTGAATTTTTTAAGGTTTGTTTTAATATTGCCCTTGAACCGTTTCTTTTGCCCTTCTGGAGCCCGCGAACCTCTCTCCAGTTCAGAATAAAGAATTTGTTTTGGGAGACGGGTGTCAGACATGCGAATGAGATGGCCAGTCCATCGTAGTTGGTGTTTTATTATTGTGGTGGAAATGCTGGGCATTTTGGCCCCTGTCTCCACGGTGAAAGGCTCAGACATGGAGCCGCTGTTACTTAGCACCGTGGCTGTCATTCCATCATGCAGTAGCCTCAGAATCCTGATGTATTTCTCTGGGCAGCCATACCTCAACAGTATGCTCCACAGAGCCTGACGATCTACTGAGTCAAAGGCCTTTGTCAGGTCTATAAAAGCCATGTACAATGGCAACTTGTGCTCACGGCATTTCTCCTGAAGTTGGCGGGCAGTGAAGATCATATCTGCTGTGCCTCTAGATGGACGAAAGCCGCACTGTGATTCTGGGAGTATTTCCTCAGAAAGTGGCAGTAAACGGTTAGCGAGAACACAAGCAAGTACCTTGCCAGTTGTTGACAGGAGTGAGATGCCTCTGTAATTTCCACAATCAACTTTGTCCCCCTTCTTAAATATGGTCACGATCAGAGCATCCCTGAGCTCTGAGGGGAGTTCTTCCTTTTCCCAGACCTTCAGAAGGAGGGCATGGAGACGGCACAGGAGTTCTGGACCACCTTCCTTTAGGACCTCAGCTGGGATCCCATCTGGACCGGTGGCCTTGTTGTTCTTCAGGCTCCTGATGGCATCTTGGACCTTGGATAATGTGGGAGGTGCCCCTATGTCTTCCCTGATGGGACTCTGAGGAATGTAACAGATGAAATTTGATTGGGTTGCAGTGTTATGGTTGAGGAGTTCCTGAAAGTGCTCTTTCCATCGCTTATTAATAGACTCATTGTCCTTCAGCACCTACTGTCCATCCTTTGAGCGTAATGGGTTCAAGCCACGACGGCTTGGGCCGTAGACAGCCTTAATGGCACTGAAAAAGCCTCTGGTGTCTCCAGAGTCTGCCAGACGCTGGATTTCCATTGCCCTTTCTGTCCACCAGGAGTTCTTAATCTGTCTCACCCGGCTCTGGACGTCAGCCTTGGCTCTAGAGTGAGCCAGTCTCTTGGCCTTGCAGGTAATGTCGTTTTGCTAGGCATGAAAGGCTTCCCTTTTTTTTGGAGATGAGCAGTTCTATCTCTGCATCATTTTCATCAAACCAGTCCTGATGTTTTCTAGACTTGTACCCAAGGGTGGTTTGGCAGGTGTTGAGGATAGTGGACTTAAGCAGGTTCCAGTGCTCTTTGATGTTCTCTGGATATTCCTGTTTGAGACTTTCTCCAAGAGAAGCCTGAAGCTGCTGCTGGATGTTAGTTTCATTAAGGCTTTCAAGGTTTAGTCTCAGCCGGTTCTGCTTCTTCTGCAATCTCCTCTTCCTCTTAAGTTTGATGGACATCATGGATCGTATAAGGCGGTGGTCTGTCCAGCAATCGTCGGAGTTGATCATGGCCTTAGTGATGTTTACATCGCGCAGATCCCTGGTTCTGACAATGACATAATCAATAAGATGCCACTGTTTAGAACGAGGGTGTCTCCATGAAGCCTTAAATTTGTTCTTCTGGCGAAAGATGGTATTAGTGATGGTAAGGTCATACTGAGCACATTTGCCGAGAAGCAGAACTCCATTGGAGTTGATGTTTCCAATGCCTTCCTTGCTAATAGGTGCCCTTCCAGAGGTGGTGGTCTCGGCCGACTCTGGCATTGAAATCTCCCAGAAGAATGATTTTATCCTCCTTGGGGATTTTTGACAGTGTCTCATCCAGACAGGCATAGAAGGTCTCTTTCACTTCCTCCTCGGAGACAAGGGTAGGTGCGTAGGCACTCACGACTGTTGCCATCTGGTTGTTGGCAAGCACCAGATGGAGGGTCATCAGACGTTCACTGATTCCCACAGGGAGTTCAGAGAGATGCCTGATCAGTTGGTTCCTGATGGCAAACCCAACCCCATAGATCCTGGGCTCATCTGCTGCTTTTCCTTTCCAGAAGAAAGTATAGCCACCCTTCTCCTCCTTCAGATGGCCTTCCTCTACCCATTGTGTTTCTGAGAGAGCAGCTATGTCAATCCGGCATTTCCTCAGTTCTCTGGCAATGATGGCGGTTCTCCTCTCCGGCCTGTCACTGGTTGCACTGTCCGTCAGTGCGCGCACATTCCAGGCTCCAAAATTCATAGTTCTGTGTTTCTGACCGCAAATTGGTGATCCCTCTGAATGCGGTAATCCAGACGGGAGGTTTGAGGCAGGCTATTTTTAGGGCACCTTTTCTAGCCCCTTCCCTATCAAGGGTGAGCAGAGTGGATCCTAAAAAGGACTGCTCAGTCGTGGATGTAGCTACCGAAGGGCTCTTTCTGCCTCGGTCCAAGAGCCCAGCGATCATCTGGCATCCACGGCCTGATGTGCCAGCTTGTGACTAGGGGCTTCCAGACTTCACAATCCTGCCCCCATCGCCACTTACTGGTCGCCACAGGACTTAACCCAGGATGTTAGGTAGATTCCCATGAAGAAGACGCCTGTGCGTGAATTTGTTTAGTATGGGGAGGCTGGTGCACATACAGCCACCACACAGACCTTGACAGATCGGGGTCAGGATCCAGTGGCATGGACTCCAAGACAACTGGTGGCCCGTTTCTGCTGCAGCCTCCGTCCGCCTTCCCAGCCGTTGTGATGTTTTCCAAAGGTCAACCATCATCCTCCGCCTGGTCCACCGTTGAGGTCTTTGCTATTTGCCCATAACTGGGGCTGTTTACCCACAACCGGGGCAGTGGTTGATGGGCAGCAAGGCGTATCCACATACCAGTGGGCCTGCATGCCGTGACTCTAGGGCCCACTGCTGCTCCGAGATCCCGTACAACTTGGCCTGGAAACTGCAAGGTACCAGTTTACAGTTGTGTGTGTTTTGCACAGGGCATGTGATGCGTCAGTGCAGTAGTGTTGGAGTAGTAGTGCTTGTAGTTAGTGCATGCTGCATGCTGCCTGTGGTTGCTACTTTCTGCTTTCAGCTACCGCCGCCAACTAGCCCTCTGTTTTCGGGGGTGAAAAGAGGAGCCGAGTGCGTAAGTCTCCTCAGCCGGTACATAGCCTCTCCACTGCCAAGACTCGTACACGCCTCCTCGTGGCCACACACACACACACACACACACACACACACACACACACACACACACACACACACACACACACACATTGACTGATTACTGTATGCCTCCATTTTCACAAGGCATAATGATGAGAACTCAGCTAACACCACAAAATTTATTAAAATATTCACCTTAAAAAAATCACAAGTTTTAAATGGTTTTGATCAATAAATTTTGTCAAAAACAAATATGAAAAAAGACATAAAACAAATCAATTTGAAACAAACAAAAATAGAGCATTTGCTGTTGAAATCACCCAATTAAAATGATCCCCAATCTGTATGGTAACAAAAGTTTTATTTTCTCTGTTTAATTAGATTATATTTGTTATGACCCGAGCGCCGGTTCTGATCGCGCTCGGGTTAAAGTTATGTCCCGCTGCCGGCCTTGACAGCTGCGGGCTGTATTCTGGCCTCACCGGGCTCTTATTGTGAAGGTGCTCGGTGGGGTTTCCGCCTGTCAATGGTCGGCCAGCTGAGCGTCATTACCGTCGTTAGTTCGCTATATAAGCCCAGCATTGGCGACGGTATGACGCAGCAGTGTAAGTCGCTATACGTCTGAACTACGGACGACTTGGATCTTTATCTACCTCGCATGCTTGTGATTGACCATCGCCTCTCCGGCACCAGTAAGTTAGCCGTTAGCCTTGCTCCTCCCGGTGAGAGTGAACCTTTACTTCAGCAGCCTGTGTAGCTAATTAGTTAATCAACCTTGCCTGTGTATGACTGTCTCCTCCTTCGAACTCGTAGTGAGCTGTCTAGCCTCACGCCTCCAGAAGTGTGGAGACTCATGTGTCATTGCCCCTGCATCTTGTGTTGTTAACCTTTCACCGTAAATTTATTTATTTATTAGCGAATGCAAAGTCCTTAAGCCAAGCAGTTGCCTCCTGGTTTGCTGTATGGAGGGTGTGTAATCCTCCTTCCAGTCTTTGGAGCGGGCAAACCTCTATGATGTGTTCCATTGTTTGCTCCTCTCCACATGCGCACAGTGGGCTAGGGCTACTGCCCCATCTGTGAAGGCTGGCCAAGCAGGGGCCATGTCCAGTCCTGAAGCGATTGAGTGTAGACCACTGTCTCCTTGGGAGGTTGGTGCCCGGGACCTGTTGGTTGGGGTTTATCACCAGCTGTTTGTTTGGGACCTCCTTGGTCTCCCATTCCTCTTGCCAAGCTGTCTGGATGGTAAAGTCAGCTGGGGGAGGGTTTTTCCAAATCGGCCGTCTGGATGAAAGTCGGGCAGTGGGTGGGGTGTAGATATCTGCATGGATTGGCAAGTGAGGAAAATCTTTAACTTTTTGGAGCATCCTTTGAGTTAATGCTGCTCGCCGGATGTGTGGAGGGGCTATGTTTGACAGTACAGAGAGCCAGGGGAGTGGTGTTGAGCGGATTGTTCCAGTTATAGTTCTCATGGTTGAGTTGAGCTGGGTGTCTACATGGTGTGTGTAAGATGACCTGGACCAGACAGGGGCACAATATTCTGCTACAGAGTATGAAAGGGCCAGTGCTGAGGTGCGCAGGGTGGAGACTGCCGCCCCCCATTTTGCACCAGCGAGCTTGCAGAGCAGGTTGTTTCGTACCTTCACCTTAGCAGCCGTCCCCTTTAGATGTTCCTTGAAGGATAAGGTCCTATCAAGGGTCACTCCAAGATAAGTTGGATTTGGGGCATGCTTAAGCTTGAGTCCGCTCAGGTGGATGTTTAGTTCTCTGGCAGCTTTTGCATTGTGGAGATGGAATACACTGGAGACGGTTTTTGCTGGGCTTGGTTTTAGGCGCCAGATTTTGCAGAACTGGTCCAGTTTGGCAAGATCTTCCGTGAGCACCCGTTCCAGTGGTTCAAAGTCTGGTGCTTGGAATGCCAAACAGATGTCGTCTGCATAGATGAATTCGCGGGATTTTGTAGTAGGCAGGTCGTTTATGTAGAGGTTGAACAGAGTTGGAGCTAGAACTGCGCCTTGTGGGAGTCCGTTTTTCTGCATTCTCCATGCACTTGTGTTCTGACTGAGGTGGACTCTGAACCTTCGGTTGGTCAGCAGGGTTTTTATAATTGCTGTTGCCCAAGCAGGGATCGCCTTTATAAGTTTCAGGAGGAGGCCTTTGTGCCAGACCGTATCATAGGTGGCTGTAAGATCGAGAAACACAGCCCCTGTCTTCAGTCTGCTCTCGAAGCCATTTTCGATGAAGGTGGTTAGGGCCAGTACTTGTTCTCCTGTACTGCGGTCCTTGCGGAAACCTGCTTGATCCACACTTAGAATATCCTCTATTTCTGGGGAAATACGTTGCAGTATTAGGCGCTCCATGATTTTGTAAGGGACGCTGAGTAGGGAGATTGGGCGGTAACTTGCTGGTAGTTTGTGGTCTTTGCCAGGTTTTGGGATGGCAATGACCTTTGCTGTCCGCCATTTCTTTGGGATCGAGTTTGTTTGTGTGATCCTTGTGTAGAATTGTGTCAACCAGGTTAGGGCTCGGGGTCCAAGATTTTTCATGAATTCTGGGAAGATGTTATCGTATCCTGCTGCCTTTCCACATTTCAGGCCCTGTAGGACTTTCTCCAGTTCAGCAGCCTCGAAGGGTTCAGGGTTCGTTTCCTCTACAGGCATTTTTTGGTGTTTTTTTAGCTCAGTTGTAACTGCTCTTCTGGTGTCTTTGCCTTGGGGTGCTTTGGCGATAGTCAGTAGGTGGGATGCAACTTGGTTGGGTGTGACGGATGCTCGGCTTTGGCTAGGGGGCTTCTGTGCAGCTCCTAGGCGACGGATGAGGCTCCAACATTTCCTGCTAGAGTGGGTAAAGCTCCGGTCAGCAACTGTCTCCTCCCATTTCTTTCGCCGGGCTGTATTTAGCGATTCAATGAGATGGTCTGCTATCTCTGGGTCTCCTGATGTTTGATAGGATTGTAGGAGGGCAGCACTTTCTCCGTCCAAACATGGGACATAGAGGGGTCGGTAGCCTCGTGGGATTGCAGTATGGGCAGCCTTGAAGATTGCGCTGCAGAAGCGGTTGTACGCTTCATCTACAGTGATGGTGTGGAGTGGGATGGTAACAACGCTCCGGTCCAGAGTTTCACTGAATTTCTTCCAGTTGGCTTTGCGGAAGTTCCAGCGCATCTTCCTTGGGCTGTATATGACTGGAAGTTGTAGGCCAATGTGTACAAGCAGGGGCCGGTGTTGGCTGTGTGGAAAATCATCAAGAATGAGGATCTGTGTAGGATATGGCTCCCCATTCAAAGAGCTGACCCAACACAGGTCAGGAGAATAGTCCTTCTTCCACCTAGCAGAGTGGAAGGTTCCTCTTTGTTTGGGGTCGTATATCAAAGCGAGGTCATTTCTGGATGCCCAGTCTGAAAGTGCCTCCCCATCACTGTCCACTGCTGGGTACCCCCAGTCAGGGTGATGGCTGTTAAAGTCCCCCACATAGATGGCAGGGTGGGGTAGGGTGGGTAAGACCTGCAGATCCCAGTTGGCATTAGGGGGCTTGTACACATTGACAATATGGAAGCCACCAATGATTATGGTGTCTGAGAAATGTGTTGTTATCAGGTGATTTGCTTCAACTATGTCAGAATGCACATAGGTGGCACGTCCATGTTTAGCATGTAGAACATAGCACAGGAGGTCAAAGCCTTTGATGGTGAAGCGGCCAGCTTCCTCTGTGCCAATATGAGTCTCTTGGAGGCAGATTACATCAATCGAATGTTGGAAGGTGAGGACTTCAATAAGGCTTCACTTGGCTGCAGATAGGCCTTCAACGTTTAGTTGTAATATGCGAAGGGCAGATGCTACCACAAAGTGCTCTTGGGGCTGTTTGCTTTCGGCTTTAGGACTGTGACTAGGATTCTTCTTTGACTTGGCACAGAGGCGTCGTCTCTTCGAATTTAGTCTGCTGGTAGGATCATTAGCTTCCCCAGGCGAGCCCAGGTACTGGCGGAGGGCGTGACGAGAACGCTGATCCATTGCCCCCCTTCACCGTTCACCGTAAATAAAAACTCACTGTAAACTCACTGGTGACTGTGTGCGTCTCTAGCTGGCTCGCGAGGGCCAGTGCATGACAGTACACTGCTGCCAAAACAGCGTTACGGTGACGCCAACCCGAGACGCTATTCACCAGTGAGTTTGAGTTTTTTTGGACATTTGCTTTTTCCTGTCTGGGTGCCGTGTATGTGAAGAATGCCGTCGTGGAGGAACCGTGTGTGGAGTCCGAGCCATGAGCTGACTGATGTGCTGGAAGTGGTGGATGGGCTTCTCAGCTAGACTATGACCACGGCATACACTGGTACCTGGAGACCGCCGAGGATATACTTTGTCATCTCTCTCCCCGCTACGCTGACCACCCGGAAGTTGACGCGAGGAGGGAAGACATCGCTGCGCAACGCGAGATTTACCTGATGATGGAGGAGGAACGCGGCATGAAGCAGGAGAAGAGGCACTCCTGCTCTTTGCTCTTGGATCCTGATCCTTTCCTCGATCCGTTCCGGGAGTTCGCACCGTCTGGGGGCCGGCGAAGGCGTCGGCGCCGCGGCCGGGCGCGTCCTCGGCAAACTCCTGCTCCGGATCCAGTTCCGGGCCGCTGGGATGACCCCCTCAACCAGCTGGCTGCTGTGAGTGAGCTGAGTCCTGTGCCGGTGGGTTCCGTCCATGGGTCCGTTTCCACCATCCAGCGAGCGAGGGAAGGAGCGATGTCCGCTACAGCTGATACCATCCTCCCCCCGGGAGACAGGCAAGTTCAAGTTCACTTACCTATTGATCATAGTGATCTGTCTTGTCTGACTCCTGGGGGTGAAGCTCGGGGTTTGCAGCTCCCTGAGTTTCTTTCCCCAGCTGTAGCCATTGTTATTAAACCTGCTGCCTCTGTGTCTCCTCCTGTGGAGCGGTCCTCGGCGTCAGTCCCATGCCATCGAACGAGGGGGAGGCCTGCAGCTCTGGGAAATATCCCGGCCCTGCAGCCTAACATTGGACAGAGAAGAACGGACTGCAGTGAGGAGCCAGAGCCGACGAGAGAGCATCCCCAGGGTTCCTCAGGGATGCAGCCCGAGTCAGCAGGTCCAGGGTCCTCTCCCTCCATGCCATGCGGGTTATTGGCGTGGACGCCAGCGCATGAGGATCCAGCTGCAGAGACCATCAGGCCGGCTGTGGAACCCGACGCAGCCGAGTGGGAGCCCGACGACGAGCTGCTTCTTGAACCTGGATCGGCGAAGTCCTGGACGGCTCCAGAGCCCGAGTGCAGGCAAGTGCTCTTTCTTGTTTTCCTGCATGGTGTGTTAGAGCATTTTTGCCTGCCTCATGGGGAGGCGAGTGAGGGGCAGCCGGTCGCTGCACCCGAGCTCGTCTCGCTGGGCTCTGGCGCTGCCGGTGGAACTGATCCCGGTTCTCCCTTGTGTTCTGAGCACCTCCACAGCGTTACCGGTCCGGAGCCAGTCAAGGTCACGGGACCGGGGGTTCCAGGTTCGGAGATGGAGGTCGTCGCTGGAGCAGTCCTGACCCAATCGGGGCCCGTCCTGACCCAGTCGGGGTCCGACACATGGGCTGAGGTGACCCAGTCGGGGTCCAACGTGGGTGCAGCGGTGACCCGATCGGGGTCCGTCCTGACCCAGTCGGGGTCCGACGCATGGGCTGAGGTGACCCAGTCGGGGTCCAACGTGGGTGCAGCAATTACCCAATCGGGGTCCGACGAGGTCCAGTGGGGGTCCAGCGCAGGTGCGGCTGTGACCCAATCAGGATTCAAGGGGGCCCAAGGTTTTGGTTGTTCCCCTCTCAGGAGCCACCAGCTGGGGTCCGTGAGAGGGCTCTGTTTGACGGTCTGGCGCTCCCCTGTTTTGTTCTGTTCAGGTGAGCGGCTGCATGCAATCCCTCCACGGTCCTGGTGGTTGTGGGATACGGGTCGGCCACCTGAGGAACTGCTTGGAGCATTCGGCGTCTTGGGTTGGCCACCCAATGAACTGTGTGTGTTGCGGGGTGACCTGGTTCGGCCACCAGAGGACTTGTTCCTGGGGGCATGGGACTGGGGCAGGCCACCTGATTATCATGCACTGTGTGACTATCTGTGGGCCCACACGGGGCCTGGTCATGTGAAGTTTGTCTTGAGATTTTTGTTTGTTTGTTTTGTTCGTATTTTGAAAACCAGAGTCAGGTAAAGCAATCTATATTGCCTTTTGTGTTTTGTATTCTTAGTTTGGTCAAGTCTTGTCTTTGTTTTGTTCTCCCCTCCTTTTTTGAGGGGCTATTGTATGAGGATTTTGTTTGTTTCCAGGTATTTTCATGTATTTATTTTTGATTTTTTTGGTCTGGTCATGGTCTTGTTCAGGGGTTGGTTTTTTGTATTCTTAGTTTGGTCAAGTCTTGTCTTTGTTTTGTTCTCCCCTCCTTTTTTGAGGGGCTATTGTATGAGGATTTTGTTTGTTTCCAGATATTGTCATGTATTTATTTTTGGTTTCGTCTGGTCATGGTCTTGTTCAGGGGTTGGTTTCTCTCCCTCCGCACCTGTCCTCCCACCTCCCACCCTGGGGGGGGGCGGGGGGCAGGGTGGTTCCTTGGGGCGTTCAGAGTCCGCCCGTGGAGGGAGGGTACTGTTATGACCCGAGCGCCGGTTCTGATCGCGCTCGGGTTAAAGTTATGTCCCGCTGCCGGCCTTGACAGCTGCGGGCTGTATTCTGGCCTCACCGGGCTCTTATTGTGATCCAGGCTGAAATGACTTCATAACGTCTGCTGAGTTGAGCTTTAGTTTCAGCCAATCAGAGGAGCCGTAACGCCCCTCAGTCGGCTGCTGTGATTGGCTCTTCGGCAAACATGAGGGTCTTTATAAACACAAATATTTAAAAAATGAAATGGAATCATTTATGAGAAGGACTTAAACAGTTAATAAGTCTTAAATTTACATTAAATAAGTCACTAATTTAGAAGACAGATGCAGTAAATTTATGGGAAAAAGTTTTAAATTTATTCCTGCAAAGATATTATTTTTTTTTCCCAGGAAATTTTAGACGGAAAAGAAAAACTCTCAAATTTTTGCAATGGCCTGTAAATTAAAGGTAAAAAGCTGCACAGATATATAAGAAAAAGTAACAAATATGTGAGAAAAGTCACATTTTTGAGAAGTCTCATGTTTACACAGGTGTCTTAGTAAATTCATAGATCATTTCAAAAATATAACCACAATCACCTAACTTAAATTAAAAAGGCTACAATTATTTCTCTGCAAAAAAAAAAAAATGGCATTTTTTCCTCAATATTTTTAAAGAACTAAGAGGTATTAGAATAGAAAAAGTCTCAAATTCATGTGGAAAAAAAACTGACAATTTATCAGCCAAAACTCACAAATCTACATGGAGAAAAATGTCAGGCTATAACTAATATTGTTTAAAAAAAGTAGTAAAATAAAGGCATACAGTAGATCTATATAAAAGCGTGCAAATCGAAGTAGAAAAAACTCACAGAATGTATAATAAAAAGTAGCTCTAATATGATAAGTCACAAGAAATCAAATCAACCATCTTTTCATCAGTTTTAGTGGAAAACAATAATGGAACCAAAAGTATATCTCTATTTTCATATTCTGAAATATAAAAGTTTTCTCTGAGGAATTTTATTTTTTTTCTTGGAAATGTGCAACTTTTTTCCTGCATGTTTTTCCCCTTACATATTAAATCTCTCAAATTTTTATTTTTGAAGGGTAAAATTAATTATTTTCAGTCCCAAATTTTCAACTTTTGTTTAATAAATTTGCATATTTTTTCCATCATTTTAATTTTTTTCAGAAATGCATATTAGTTCCTCTCTATACGAGTGCTTCCCAAAAAGTTAGAATATTGTAAAAAAAAAAAAACTAAAAAAAAAAACTATTCAATTTAAAAAATCTTTCATATCTTCAATATTCATCACACATAAGGTTTTTTGTTTACAGTTTTGTTGATTTTTTTGCTGTTGGAATGAAATAATGGACTAGAATATTAGAATTTTTTTGCACTATTATAATTTTGTTATTTGTATAAGTGTGAAAGTTTTTTGGGGTAAATTTTACGGTTAGTTTCTGATAATTTTACTATATTTTTTGTAAATTTGTTGTTTTGTAAATTTGTTTTGTAAAATTGTTTTATTTTACATCTTTTTTTGTAAATTTATGCATTTTATCTCATAATGTTTTTTTTAATTTGTTTTCCTTACAAATTTCATTATTCATTACATTTGTGTTAAATTTGCCTCCAATTTGATATGAATTTATGGCTTTTTTTAGATGTTTTATATTTATTTATTATTACATTGTTCTCTCATAAATTGTCAGCTTTTCCCTTATAAATCTTTGAAACATATCTTTTCTCTAAATTTGAGTTTTTCCTGTAATCATGAAAAAAAAATTCCTCATTAAATCAAAAGATTTTCTTGTGGAGTGTGTAAATGATGAGGCAGATTTGTCTCAGGCAGTTTATTACACATCTCACACATGAGCATAGTAGAAAGAGAGCATCTCAGACAAAACTCTCCTCTTAAATACTCAGGTCTTCCTACAGCCGCTTCTACACATCAAAGGTCACATTGCATTCAGTTCCTTAATCCTTTAACCCTCAAGCGACCAAGCTATTTTACAGACTGAAATGACCAAGTGGGGTCATTTATGACCCCATTGTGCTCTGTACAGCGATCCTTATTATAAATGGCTGGTTGGAGGTTTATCATACCAAAACTACTCCCTGTATTTAAGACAGGTATTTTATAATGATCTAATGTAAAATGTGTTTGCTAATAATACTTTTATTGCAAGAAATAACCAAAACGCAGACTGTAAGAACAACATTACATTTATTTAGACAGTCCTTGTCAGTTCACTCTTGGAACATCATCGTCATCGTCATCATCATCATCGTTATTATCATCATCATCGTTATTATCATCATCATCATCATCATCATCATAGTCATCATCGTTATTATCATCATCATCATCATAGTCATCATAGTTACAATAATGGGTATCATCATCATCATCATAGTCATCATAGTCATCATATCATCATCACGATGATGATGATACCTATTATTGTAGTTACGATGATGATGATGATGATGATGATGATACCTATTATTGTAGTTACGATGATGATCATGATACCTATCATGGCATTTTGCGTAATGGCAGTTTTCTTGTGGACGGTGATCCGGATCACCACCAAAATCTAATCATCTGTAGGATACCCCATTTCTGACAATCTGTGAAAATTTCATGAAAATCCGTCCATAACTTTTTGAGTTATCTTGCTAACAAACAGACAAACAAACAGACAAACAAACAGACAGACAAATCCAGACAAACAGACAAATGTAAATCTTGCTATCCTAGGTCTGTTAGCCATGGTTCACTGCAATACAATATAAAGTACTGATTAGAAGTGGAAACCGGAGTGGTGGGTCAGTTGGTAGAGCATCCGCCCCACACCCGGGAGGCAGGGGTTCAAATCCCGGCCGGGTCATACCAAAGATCATATAAAAATGGTGCTTTCTGCCTTCTAGCGTGGTGCTCCGCATAATGGAATGGGGAAAGTAAAGTTACACACAGAGCTACCAGAGGACTGCCCCCCCCCCCCCCCCCCCCCCCCCCGCTGTAGCTTTCACTACTTACAGTAGCTGTGTGGCCTAGGGTCAGAGAAACGGAGATAGGCGCCGCCCATATACACCTTCAGGTGTGAAGGGATTAACTAACTAACTATTAGAAGTGGAACATTTGAATAAAATTTATAAAACCAATGTTTAAAAACCAGTGCTTCTCTTCGGGGTCATAAATGACCCCACAAGAGTTTGCGATGTCTACGCCACACCAATTGGTTGATCCCTGCAAAAAACTATGAAAGTGTGTAGGATTAGTAGACTGACAAATTCATGCTAGGAAAGAAAATTTGGATAAAAAATAAAGAGACGGCACATTAAATTATATGGCTGGGGTCGTAAATGACCCCACTAGGTCGCTTGAGGGTTAACATCCCCCTCGCAGTCTCTGACACACAAAAGATCACACTTTCACAACTTCCTGTTATCTCCAAGGAAACTCTGCTCTTTGTTCTTATCTAAGATGCTACTCATTATGTTTGCCCCATGTGCGGCTACATACTCATAAATTTGCAGTTTTTCCCTTCAATTTGAAACTTTTTATTCATTTATTATATCCAGTTTTATTGTCAGCTGTTATAATAAAACTTTACTCTCATAATTTCATTTGTTTTAATTTACCTTTTGTTTCCAAAGGTGGTAACAATACCGTCACCTCATGATATCTGTTACTCAGAAAAGAAAATAATCAAGTGTTGAATCTGCTAAAAATGTTATTTGAGTGAGCAACAAATTTACTCTTGACAGTTTGAGAGGTTTTTGTTAAAAATGTATATCTTCTTCTAGTACATTTACTAATTCTTTGTTGTAATTTTGAAAAAAAAAATCACAAATTTACTTTTTTTCCCCTCATAAGTTTTTTCCTTGTTAATTTACAACTATTTTCTTGTACTTTATTCTACCAAATTCATGAGGTTTTCCTAATATATTTCTGACTTTCTTTTTTTCTCATAAATTTGTGTATCCCTAACTTCAAAATGCATGTCTTTTATTAAAAAAAAAAGCTGTTTCTTTTAACAAATTTGAAAGTTTTTTTTTTGTTTGTTTTTTTAGGAAAATTGTGTTTTGGAGCTTTTACACATAAATGTGCCGAACCAGAACAGAACAATGATTCCAGGTCTGAGCTCAAGGAATACATTTATAAATAGAATTATATTCAGTAAAGTAAAATGACATTTTTTTTCTGATTATTACAGAATAAACTAGAAAATTTTTATTTCCATTTAGAAAATGTGGTTTAAATTGACTGAAATACTAAACAAAAGGTGTTGGTATAAAATCCAAAATAGCTCAGTTGAAGAAAGTTAGCCTCAGAAATGCTAAAAGACTATTACCCATCTGAAATTAAAAATCCTAGGAAACTCAGAGTACAACCAAATGTACTAAGAAAAGTATGGATTTTTCTTCATAAGTGTACTGAAGTAAGACTAGAACATATCCTGCTATAAAACTACTTAGTAAAGTACAATTTAGTGAAAAAATTACATGTACTTCAATAAATGTAAACAGTTTCTATCATCTCTGGTTGCTTGTAATGAATTCATATTTTTCCTGTAACGCTGCTTTTTTTAAACTAAGCCCAGTGTTATTTTGGGTCAATGTGCGGCAGCGTGGGTGGATCAGTGCCTCTGGGGCCACAATCCTCCGCTGTCTGTCAATCATTATTGAGCTAACCTTTGACCTCCACTGTGCGTGTGCTGTTAGAGCTGCTGCTGCTCACATGGTTCCCCCAAAACATCTCTCCATTATGATCTGTGAGTCCTGTCAGCAGACTGCAGTTACCATGATGGAGTCACAGAAGTGGACAATCAGGTCTATTTGTTCTCTCACAGAGAAAATGATCATAAATCACTTGTTTTACCTTTTCTAAGGGCAGTAATAATGACAGCTGCTGCATCTCTGATCATCATCACTCTTTTAAAGAAAATTGTTGTTTCCTTTTCAGCAGATATGGCTGTTGGAGTGGAAAATGTCACGTAGCCATGGAGTAAAAAAAAAAAAAAAATCTTTCCAATAATGAAATGAAATGAAAAAAAGTTTCTCCGTCCACTTGAAAAAACAGTAGCACTTTTTAATACTGCCAGCAAATCCCAGGGAAAAGAAATTTTATCTATACTTTTGTTACCCTGTTTTTACCATGCGTTTTCTATGTTTTTACCATGTTTTTTACTATTTTTAACCCTTAAAAATGTGATAGAATAGGCTTCTTTCTATATGTGGGGAAATCCCTCCTGAAATTGAAGAATTACATCTTGGGCCCTAGTGGTACTTAAAAAGATTTGAGCATGGTAGAATTCATACCACAGCAATCATTTCCCTTTTTCTGGGTGAATGTATTATGCTTCGAACCTTAAACTGAGGATAAATAAGAGTTTGGAATCATCCATTAAACAGCTCTGTCTTGAGATTGTAAAGTCTTGAACAATCTGAGCAATAGAGTCAATAAAATATTTGTTTTCAACGGTGTCATATACATTTTAATTGATCTACTGTATATTTGTAATTGTCTTGCTGTATGATCTCAATTGGCCCCTACGAGTTTAATATGTTCCCAGAGCTGCCTTCCCCAGCGTCACAAACAAGATATATATATAAAATATATATTGTTCGTATACATAAAATATTTCTGTAGCTTTACTTATTTCTTTTGTGACCTTAATATGCAGCATGATAAGTTTCCTTTTATCAAGAACCAGCATTGACTATAGATGTTTTTTTTTAAGTCTTGATCCATATCTTTTATCAGTTTCAATAGACTGATATTTAGCCAAGGTACTGACCTCCTTTGCCCTTTTTTAAAAAAATCCAAACCTTTAGTATGATGTATAAAAACAAAAGTTGCAAATTTCAAGAAAAACAAAGACACATCACAGTTATGTTTCCATCAGCTATATTCCAATTAAATGAATCATCAATAAATTTATCTCTGACAAGAGAAATTTGAAGTTAACGTGATGTACTTCTATCCAGGATGTATTTTACCCACATTCAAATTAACATGACTATAGTTAGAAGGAAACGCAGTAATTGGTTTTAGAGCTGGTAATTCTGATAGAAGAACAAACTTTATATGATGCCACTGTTGGGATTGTGTAATCTGTACTCTACACCATTCATATGTGTTGTTTTGTTTTTTTTTTAACCTTTTTTTTTTTTTTCCAGTGAGCACCACTAATTTCCCTGATTTACATTTCGCTGTCAATCATACCCAATGGAATCCAATCAAAAAACAAGCGCGAACGGACTGGCGGGGAACCAGAAGGAGGCAGCACTCCAGGCACTGGTGCAGAGAACTGGATACCAGTTACGTCAGGTAGAACCAGTTTGAGTTTAAGGTGTCAGAGATTCTATAAAGAACATCACAGACTTCTGTTTGTCACCATTACTGAATGTTTTTTGTTTCAACTGTTTTAGGAGAATGGTCAGCGAAGGTACGGTGGTCCACCGCCTGGCTGGGATGGCCCCCCACCGGAGAGAGGCAGTGAGATCTTTGTGGGAAAGCTGCCCAGAGATCTGTATGAAGACGAACTAGTTCCACTGTGTGAGAAGGTAAGATATGGAACATTGTTCTGGAATTTTGTTCATGGATCGTCACCCCTCATGGATCGTCACTTTATCGTGGTGGGGGGTTTGCGTGCCCTAGTGATCCCAGGAGCTATGTTGTCCGGGGCAATTTGCCTCTGGTAGGGTCACTCAAGATAAATTGGTCCTGGGTGAAGGGCCAGACTAAGAACGATCCAACAGACTCTCATGATGAATGTTCGAACATGGATTCAGTGTACTCCGCCCAGTATGGGGTTACCGGGGCCCCATTCTGGAGCCAGGCCTGGGGGAGGGGCTCGATGGCTAGTGGCTGGTGGCCGGGTTTCTGCTCATGGGAGCGAGCCAGGCTCAGCCCAAAGGAGTAACATGGGTCCGCCCTCCAGTGGACTCACCACCTGCAGGAAGGACCACGGGGGTCCGGTGCTATGTGGATCAGGTGGCGGTCGAAGGCAGAGACCTTAGCAGTCTGATCCCAGGCTTCCTAAACTGGCTTATGGGACGTGGAATGTCACCTCTCTGGTGGGGAAGAAGCCTGAGCTGGTGTATGAGGAGAGATACCGGCTAGATATAGTCAGCCTCACCTCAACATACAGCTCTGGTTCTGGAAACAGTCTGTTGGAGAAGGGCTGGAGCTTGGCCTACTCTGGAGTTGCCCTGGGTGAGAGGCGACGAGCAGGAGTTTGTATTCTTGTATCCCCCCCACCTTGCTGCCTCCATATTGGAGTTTTCCCCGGTGAATAAAAGGGTTGTTTCAATGCGCCTTTGAATTGGGAAATGGGTCCTGACCATCATTTGTGCCTATGCACCAAATGAAGGTTCAGAGTACCCACCCTTTTTGGAGTCTCTGACTGGGGTGCTGGAGGGTGCTCCTCTTGGAGACTCCATTGTCCTACTGGGGGACTTCAGTGCACACGTGGGCAACGACAGTGAAACCTGGAGGGGGGTGATTGGGAGGAACGGCCTGCCCGATCTGAACCTGAGTGGTATTCAGTTATTGGACTTCTGTGCTAACCACAGTTTGTCCATAACAAACACCATGTTCAAGCATAAGGGTGTCCATATGTGCACCTGGCACCATGACAGCCTAGGTTGCAGGTCGATGATCGATTTTGTTATCGTGTCATCAGACCTGCGACCGTATGTCTTGGACACTTGGGCAAAGAGAGGTGCAGAGCTGTCAACTGATAACCACCTGTGAGTTGGATCGGATGGCAGGGGAGGATACCATTAAGACCTGATAGACCCAAACATATAGTGAGGGTGTGCTGGGAACATCTGGCTGAGGCCTCTGTCCGGGAGGTCTTCAACTCCCACCTCCAGAAGAACTTTGACCACATTCTGAGGGAGTCTGGAGACATGGATTCTGAATGGGCCATGTTCCTCACCTCCATTGTTGAAGTGGCTGCTCAGAGCTGTGGCTGTAAAGTTGTCGGTGCATCTCGTGGTGGCAATTCCCGAACCAAGTGGTGGTCACCAGTGGTGAGGGGGGCCACCAAGCTGAAGAAGGAGTCCCATTGAGCTTGATTGGCTTGTGGGACTCCCAAAGCAGCTGAGGTGTACCGGCAGGCCAAGCAGAATGCAGCTCGGGTGGTTGCTGAAGCAAAAACTCGGGTGTGGGAGGAGTTCAGTGAGGCCATGGAACAAGACTTTTGGTCAGCCTTGGAGCAATTCTGGCAAACTGTCCTGCGGCTCAGGAGGGGGAGGCAGCTCCCTGTCCACACTGTGTATGGTGCGGATGGGGCGCTGCTGGCTTCGACTGGGGAAATTGTTGGGCAGTGGAAGGAATACTTCAAGGATCTCCTCAATCCCACTGACACACTTTCCATAGAGAAAGCAGGGCTTGTGGACAAGGGGGACGACTCGCCTATCACAGGGGCTGAGGTTGCGAAGGAGGTTAAAATGCTCCTCGGTGGCTGGGTCCCGGGGGTGGACGAGATTCGCCCTGAGTACCTCAAGGCCCTGGATGTTGTAGGGCTGTCATGGTTGACACGCCTCTGCAACATTGCGTGGAGGTCGGGGACAGTGTCTTTGGCATGGCAAACCAGGGTGGTGGTTCCTCTCTTCAAGGATGGGGACCGGAGGGTGTCTTCCAACTTTAGAGGGTTCACACTCCTCAGCCTCCCTGGGGAGGTCCATGCCAAGGTACTGGAGAGGAGAGTCCGACCGTTGGTCGAACCTCGGATTCAGGAGGAGCAATGTGGTTTTCGTCCTGGCCGTGGCACATCGGACCAACTCTTTACCCGCTTGAGAATCCTCGAGGGTTTGTGGGAGTTTGCCTAACCAGTTTACATGTGTTTTCTGGACTTGGGAAAGGCATTCGACCATGTTCCTCGTGGTGTTTTGTGCGAGGTGGTTCGGGAGTATGGGGTATCAGGCTTGTTGTTATGAGCTATCCGATCTCTATACGACCATTGTGAGAGTTTGGTTTGTATTGCCAACACTCGGTCGGACTCATTCCCAGTGAGAGTTGAACTCCACCAGGGCTGCCCTTTGTCACCGATCCTGTTCATAATGTTTACGAACAGGATTTCTAGGCACAGCCAGGAACAGAGAGTGTCATGCTTGGTGACCACAGGATCTCATCTCTATTGTTTGCAGATGATGTTGTCCTGTTGGCTTCATCCAGCAACGACCTACAGGTCTTACTGGGACAGTTTGCCACTGAGTGTGAAGCAGCTGAGATGAAAATCAGCACCTCCAAGTCCGAGTCCATGGTCCTCAGCCGGAAAAAGGCGGATTGTCCTCTCCGGGTTGGGGACAAGCTCCTGCCCCAAGTGGAGGAGTTTAAGTATCTTGGGGTCTTATTCACGAGTGAGGGGAGAATAGAGCGAAAGATTGACAGATCGGGGCAGCATCTGCAGTGATGCGGTGTTGTACCGGTCCGTTGTGGTGAAAAGGGAGCTAAGATCTCAGGCAAAGCTGTTGATTTACCAGTCAACCTACTTTCCTAGCCTCGCCTATGGTCACGAGCTTTGGGTAATGACCAAAAGAATGAGATCACGGATACAAGCTGCTGAAATGAGCTTTCTTCGTAGGATTGCTGGACTCACCCTTAGAGACAGGATGAGAAACTCAATCCGGGAGAGGCTCAGAGTAGAACCACTGCTCCTCCACATTAAAAGGAGCCAGTTGAGGTGGTCTGGGCATCTGATTAGGATGCCTCCTGGACGCCTCCCACTTGAGGTGTTTCGGGCCTGTCCCACTGGAAGGAGATCCCGGGGCAGACCCAGGACTCACTGGAGAGACTATGTCTTCCAGTTGGTCCAGGTATGCCTTGGTATCCTCTCTGAAAAGCTGGGGAGAGCTAAGTCTGGGCTTCTCTGCTTGAACTGCTGCCTCCGTGACCTGGACCTCTGGAAAAGCGGTAGAAGATGGATGGATGGATGGATGGATGAATGGATGGATGTGCCACTGTTCTTATATCTTTTTGCTTTCTCACCTCTGTTTGTTCAGTTTGGAAAGATCTATGAAGTGAGGATGATGATGGACTTCAATGGAAACAACAGAGGTTATGCCTTCGTCACCTTCAGCACTAAACAAGAGGCCAAAGCAGCCATGAAGCAGCTCAACAACTATGAGATCAGGTTTGTCAAGTCAAGATTATTTATAAAGCACAT
Source organism: Pholidichthys leucotaenia (assembly GCA_020510985.1). Lineage (NCBI taxonomy): Eukaryota > Metazoa > Chordata > Actinopteri > Cichliformes > Pholidichthyidae > Pholidichthys > Pholidichthys leucotaenia. Next base: position 313,553,214 of record CM035836.1, read on the forward strand.
TTACAAAAATAAAACATACAATAAGTTATATGAGGGTTCTGCTAATGGAATCACTGAAACCACATCTTTCTGAATCCAAAGAGGGAACAATGCAGCAACCACAAGATACTGCAAGCAGGAAATGTGAACCAATCAGCCACAGAGAACAGCTTAAGTTAACTCACATTCAGTCTCTTCATCCAATGCCTGGATGATGGTTGCCTTTTTGAGCCTTTAATCAGAAGAGAAATTGTTGCTGGCAGACAACATCAGCAATTGTCTTGTAAGCATGACTGCTCTCAAACTTAAAGCAACAGTATATTAGGTAGAAACCTCAGTGCTGTTTGAAAATGGATGACTTTGATCCTGAGCTGTTTACCAAGACATATTCAAGATACAGTTATATAATTGATATGGCTTTAAAGTTCTAACTCTTAGCCTTAATTTGAGAATTTTGACATCCAGGTTGGAGCTACGGTATGGAACTGCTACCATTTTTATACAAAATCTCCTTCTTTCAGGGGATCAAAAGTAATTGAGTAAATTAACATTACCATAACTAAAATGTTGAGAATCCTTTGTAGGCAGTGACTGCCTGAAGTCTGGAACCCATGGACAACACCAAATGTTGGGTTTCCTCCTTTGTGATGCTTTACCATGCCTTTACTGCAGCTGTCTTCAGTTGCTGCTGGTTTGTGGTTCTTTCTGCCTTAAGTTTTGTCTTAAGTAAGTCAAATGCATGCTTGATCAGGTTGAGATCTGGTGAGTGACTTGGCCACTGCAGAATATTTCACTTCTTTGCCTTAAAAAACTCCTGGGCTGTTTTTGCATTATTATCCATTTGTACTGAAGTGCTGTCCAATCAACTTTGCTCCATTTGGCTGAATCTGAGCAGACAGTATATCCTTATACACTTCAGAATTCATCTGGCTGCTTTTGTCACATCATCAATAAACACTAGTGACCCAGTACTATTGGAAGCTATGCATCACACTGCGTCTACCATGTGTTACAGAAGATGTGGTATGCTTTGGATCATGAGCCGTTCCAAGACTTCTCCATGCTTTCTTCTTCCCATCATTCTGGAGCAGGTTGATCTTGGTTTCATTTGTCCAAAGAATGTTGTTCCAGACTTAGGCTGGCTTCTTTAGATGTTTTTTGGAGCAAAGTTCTTGTGGAACCCTCTTTTATTTTTTTAACCTTTATTTATACAGGGTAATTCCACTAAGAGGCAACCTCTCTTATTCAAGGATACCCTTTTCACACTCACACAGTTTCATATTCACACCTGGAAGCTGCCCAGTACAACCACAGACTGACCTGTGGCCACTGAGCAGATCCACTCGAGCAACTGGGGTTAAGGGCCTTGCTCAAGGGCACCACAGTGGGGTTAAGGAGGGTGGGGCAAACACTGCTATGCTATGCTATCTTTCCCACCCAGATCTGATCCTGCCGGTCCTGGGATTGAACCAGCGACCTTCCGCTCACCAGGCCACATCCCTAACCATTAGTCCACCACTTCCCCTGTATTTGCTCTCATGAATTCTCTTTATGGTAGACTTACGCTACGGTCCTACTGCAGGTCTTAATGCTCAATTCCGATTTTTTGCTGAGATCCGATTTTTTTGAGTGGCCATTCACATTTTAACTTAAATGCAACCCCCATCAGACTCCAGTGTGAACGGTGTACAGCTATGAAATGACCCGCATGCGCAGAAGAAAATGTAACATAACGTGTGTACAGAAATAAAGATGAGCCCAGAACGATTGAGGGGGGCAGAACTTCTTCACCTTGATGCAGCGCAGAAAAATAAATGTTAAAATCATTCAGAAATGATTGTGCACAAAAAAAATATGAGACCAGCTTCATTCCTCTACAGGTCCGATGACCGCTGTGATCAGCGCTACTTAAACAGCTCTATTGCAAATGAGACTCCATGTCTCAGTGGGATTACCTGTATAAATAAGGTTAATAATAAATAATCCTAGCGATTACAATAGGGCTCTCTTGCCCACTGAGGTTGTCAGTGGCTCATACCACCGGTCCTGCACAGGAAGAAGCCACCACAGACTCCCCTCTCCTGTATCCCCTGTATCTGGCCATTCCGTTCCACAGTCATGTCGGTATTAACTTTACATTTTAGATATTAAAGCGGCCGGGACTCACGGTATGCTGTTTACAGGGAAAAAGGAATTTGCAGCATCCAGTAAATGTGCCATTACTTAAAAAAAAAAAAAAAAAAAAATCATTACTGTGTGCCTGCTTGTCTGACGGTTTCAGCCCCGACCCCCCCCTCCCCCCAGTTTTGGAGTCAACATGCAGTTGGAGCCGAAAAAATTACGATCCAGTGATAAAGGGAAGAAGACTGACTAAAAAGAGAGCACAAATCAGCTGTGTCTGTCATGCTTGCTGCATCCTCCACCTCAGAATTGTAACATCTGTCCCACTTCAATGAGGAAAGTCGGATGACATGCGACATGACCGTTCAGACAGAGGTTGCTTTGGAAAATATCAGATACATATCCAAATTAGGACAACATATGAAAGTTGCCTGGGTCTGGTGTGAAAAAATTGGATATGTGCTGTTCAGACTGACATTAAAAATCAGATGTGGGTCACATTTGTGCAAAAAAAATTGGAATTGAGCATTAAACCTGCAGTGTGACCGTAGCCTCAGATACTGATACACCTACTTCCTGGAGAGTATTCTTAGGTGGATGTTGTGAAGGGGCTTTTCTTCACCATGGAATGGATACTGCAGTTATCCACCACTGTTGTCTTCTGTGGACTTCCAGGCCTTTTTAAGTTCCTGAGCTTAACAGTGCACCTTCAGCCTAAGGATGGTCCGTTTCACTTACATTGAGAGCTCCTTGCAAATGTCACACTTGAAATTAACTCCAGACCTTTTACCTGCTTGACTGATGCAGGTAAACACCGATGTGCAAACTCACATCGGTGTGTGAGTTTGCAAAAACGATGTCTGCCACTGTAGTATTCTCTGGGCCCCTCCCCAATCTGACCAGTGATGACATGTTTAGTCGCTCGTCATCCTTGAACCGCTGGCTGTCTGTGTGGTGTCCTAAAAATGACGTGGGCTACATTGACAATTGGAGCTCTTTTTGGGGAAAACCTGGTCTTATGAGACGAGACAGCATTCATCCCACTTTGGATGGTGCTTCTCATTTATCTAACAATCTGGCATCTTTTTTATCCAAATTTCCAAAACCGTGACTACTCAGAGTTGGGACCAGGAAGCAGAGTCGCAGTCTTACACGCCTCTCTGCAGCTCCTCTTCATCCGCCACCCCTCAGCTTAGCCCCTGTCTTCCCCATCAGAGAATCGTTGTCTGCTCCCTCCAAAGTAAATAAAAATATAATGTATAAGCATCCCAAAGTGATAAAGCAAAATATTGGTAAAACTCAAATTAAACATAAAGCCTCTAAATTGAATGATTTGGCCTCTGTTCCTCCTCATAATTTAAAAATTAAATGTGGTTTATTAAATATTAGGTCTCTAACTCCCAAGTCTCTGTTAGTCCATGATCTGTTAATTGATCATCAGATTGATTTAATTTCCCTTACAGAGACTTGGTTAGGACAAGAGGATTATGTTGGTTTAAATGAATCAACTCCCTCTGGTTATTTAAACTGTCAAAATCCCAGAAGTTCTGGTCGTGGAGGAGGAGTAGCATCAATTTACCATTCCAAATTACTAGTTAATGTAAAGCAAAAAACATGTTATAATTCCTTTGAGGGCCTGGTCCTCAGTGTTGGGCACTTTAGCAATTCCAGGTTAAACCCAATTTTATTTGCCATAGTTTATCGTCCCCCATCAACCTATTCAGAATTTTTATCCGAATTTCCTGATTTCTTAGCTGATTTAGTGCTGAAATCTGATAGAATAATTATAGTAGGGGACTTTAATATACATGTGGATGTAGATAGTGACTGCCTTAATGTGGCTTTTAATTCAATATTAGACTCGATTGGGTTTTCTCAGAAAGTAGGAAATTCTACTCATTACCTCCACCATACATTGGACCTTGTTCTGACATATGGCATAGAAATAGAAAATCTTGTAGTGTCTCCTCATAACCCTGTACTGTCAGACCATTGTCTGTTAACCTTTGATTTTACTATTTCTGACTATTTGGCTCCTAAAGAAAAATATTATCACAGTAGATGCCTCTCAGATGATGCTGTTTCCAAATTTATGCAGATTGTTTCCTCTATGCCATGTGTCAACACAACGGAAATAAGCTATAGACAGCTTGCTCCTTCTGTAATTGATAACATGGTGGATAGTGTTTCAGCTTCTCTGCATCAGGCTCTAGACTTGGTGGCCCCCTTAAAAAAGAAAAAGTCTAATCAGAGATTTTTAACTCCTTGGTTCAACACAGAAACTCGTAGCTTAAAACAGAAGACTCGTCAATTAGAAAGAAAATGGCGCTCTACTAATTTAGATGAAATCTATTTAGCTTGGAGAAATCATCTTTTAATTTATAAAAAATCTCTTAGAAAAGCTAGAACGAGTTATTACTCTGCATTAATAGAAGAGAACAAGAATAATCCCAGGTTTCTTTTCAGTACTGTAGCCAGGTTGACAAAGAGTCAGGACTCTGTCAATCCTAGCATCCCCTTAGAGCTTACTAGTCAGGACTTTATGAACTTTTTCAATAATAAAATTTCATCCATCAGAGATAAAATCAATCAGATTCTTCCCACAGTTAACTTAAATACTGTAACTACTACAACTCCTTCTATTGATGTCTGTCTTGATGAGTTTACTCCAATCGACCTTTGTGAGTTAGACAAAATAGTTTCCTCATCCAAACCTTCAACTTGTCTTTTAGACCCTATTCCTACCAGGTTATTTAAAGAAGTCTTCCCACTTATTGGTAGCTTTATTCTTCATATAATCAATTCTTCATTAACTTTAGGCCATGTACCGCAGGCTTTTAAAACGGCTGTAATTAAACCCTTACTCAAAAAGCCAACGCTAGATCCAGGAGCTTTAGCTAACTATAGACCAATCTCTAATCTCCCTTTCATTTCAAAAATCTTAGAAAGAGTTGTTGCTACGCAATTATTTGACCACCTGCAGGGAAATGGTTTATTTGAGGAGTTTCAATCTGGGTTTAGAATCCATCATAGCACTGAAACAGCCTTAGCGAAGGTCACTAACGACCTCCTCATTGCATCTGATAATGGACTAGTTTCTGTACTTGTCCTTTTAGATCTTAGTGCAGCTTTTGATACTATTGATCATAATATTCTACTTGATAGATTAGAACACTATGTTGGACTTAATGGAACTTCGTTGCAGTGGTTTAGATCTTATTTATCTGATAGGTTCCAGTTTGTTCATGTAAATGATGAGTTTTCTCTCAGCTCAAAGCTTAGTCATGGAGTTCCACAGGGATCTGTGCTTGGCCCTACTCTTTTTAGTTTATATATGCTTCCGTTAGGCAACATTATTAGAAAGCACTGTATACATTTTCACTGTTATGCAGATGACACACAATTATACCTGTCAATGAAGCCAGATGATACTAATCAATTAGCCAAGTTAGAAGCCTGTCTTAAGGAAATCAAAGTTTGGATGACTTGTAATTTCCTGCTATTAAATTCAGATAAGACTGAAGTCATTCTTGTTGGTCCAAAAAACCTTAGAAATTCCTTTCCAAATCAAACTTTCAGTTTGGATGCAGTTACTCTTTCTCTTAATAGCTCTGTGAGGAACCTCGGAGTTATTTTTGATCAGGATTTGTCCTTCAATTCACATATTAAATTTGTTTCTAAGACTGCCTTCTATCATTTGCGTAATATTGCCAAGATTAGGAGCATCTTGTCTCAGAGTGATGCTGAGAAGCTGATCCACGCTTTTGTTAGCTCGAGATTAGATTATTGTAATTCTTTATTATCAGGCTGTGCTAAAACATCTTTAAAAAGTCTTCAGCTGATCCAAAATGCTGCAGCAAGAGTTTTAACAGGTACTAGAAAGAGAGATCATATCTCTCCGGTTCTGGCCTCCCTTCATTGGCTTCCCATAGAGTTTAGAATTAAGTTTAAAATCCTTCTTCTTACTTACAAAGCTCTAAACAATCAGGCTCCTTTTTATTTAAAAGATCTGATACTACCGTATCATCCTAACAGAGCACTACGCTCCCAAAATGCAGGTTTACTTGTAATACCTAGAATCTCCAAAAGTACAATGGGAGGCAGAGCCTTCAGTTATCAAGCTCCTCTCCTGTGGAATCAGCTGCCAATCTGGATTCGGGAGTCAGACTCGATCTCTGTTTTTAAGAATAGGGCTAAAACCTACCTTTTTGATATAGCCTACAATTAGGGAGGGATCATGTGTTTTCTGAACCCTCCCTTAGTTATGCTGCTAATAGGTTTAGTCAGCCGGGGGACCTCCAGTAATGCACTGGGCCTCACTCCTTTCCTCACTCTCTATGAATTTTTTTTTTCTTTTTTTTTTTTTTTTTTTTGCTGGTCATTAACATTTGTTTGTTCTCTCCCATAGATTGAGTCCCCATCGTGCTGTTTGCTCTCTACATGTCTGTTCTTTTCTTCTTCTCTATCCCCTCACCCCCCAGCCAGTCGCAGCAGATGACTGCCCCTCCCTGAGCCTGGTTCTGCTGGAGGTTTCTTCCTGTTAAAAGGGAGTTTTTCCTCTCCACCGTCGCCAAGTGCTTGCTCACAGGGGATCGCCTGATTGCTGGGGTCTTTCTGCAACTGTGGGGGTCCTCCCTACAGTTGATAGTGCTATGAGATGACTGTTGTTGTGAAATGGCGCTATATAAATAAAGTTGAATTGAATTGAATTGAATTGATGATGGATTAATGATGGAATAGCCCATGCAGCCCATGAAACAGCTTTTGGGTCAATAGTCCAATTACTTTTGTACCCCTGAAATTGTTATTTTTGTGCTGACAGAGGAGGCAGTAAAGATGAACTCAAATGTGGTAATAAAGTTCAGCAGTTTTAATAACAAATATAGGCACAGCTAGGAGACTGGAAAATACACAATGAAACTCAAAATACAAACAATGATAAAAGTTACTGATCAGACATTGTCACATTTGCCCCTCTGGGGCATTAAATAGGACTCATATGCTGGGCAAGGGATTAACATGATTAATTAGTAAACACAAAATAATAATTCCAGGCTTTACGGAATCAGGCAAGACAGATGCGTGTTGCTCACGCGGTAATATGAGGATGCCGCCCGAACAAAGGGGGGCGTCCATTAAATAAGGCACAGAAAATCAAGGAAAATCATAAACAGATGAGGGCAATCAAGAGCAAACCAATCAGGAACAAAGCAACAATGGAAAAAACCAGGGTACTGTCAACACCAAAGCTCACTAAAACCCAAGATCAGAATAAAGTTCAATTCAATTCAACTTTATTTATATAGCGCCATTTCACAACAACAGGTATCTCATAGCACTTTCAACTTTAGGGGAAACCCCCACAGTTGCAGAAAACCCCCAGCAATCAGGCGATCCCCTGTGAGCAGGCGCTTGGTGACGGTGGAGAGGAAAAACTCCCTTTTAACAGGAAGAAACCTCCAGCAGAACCAGGCTCAGGGAGGGGCAGTCATCTGCTGCGACTGGCTGGGGGGTGAGTGGATAGAGAAGATGAAAAGAACAGACATGTAGAGAGCAAACAGCATGATGGGGACTCAATCTATGGGAGACAACAAACAGATGTTAATGACCAGCAAAAAAAAAAAAAATATTTCAATGAAATATTTCAAAGAAACAAACATGACTATGCAGGGTTTCCTCTGGTAACATTTCTGGCCAGAAAAATTTCCGCCGCGTTTATGAGGATATATAAATTTAAGAAAAATATATGAAGCAATGACTTTCCGCAAGGGCGCACATGAACGCGCGTGACCGTCATCCACGTGGAGTTGAGAAGTGCCCTGCCCATGCAAGCTTTCCAGTCAGTCACCAGGCAGAGTGTCTTGCAGAGCAGAGGAAAATAACCAGTATTGGGAGGCTGGCCAGAGTCCAACAGGTAGAAACAGTTTGTCGGAAGACTGACCAAAGTCCACGGCTCACCCGGCAGGAAGCACACAGTGTGTTAGGAGGCCAGCCAAAATCCCAAATCAGCCAGACTGAGATGGAGGAACTCCCGGACGCTGACCAGGAGACGACTCGGGTGAGGAAGCTGAACCGTGGACCTCCTGGAGTGGAGACTCAGACGAGACCAGCTTGGATGAGGTAGAAAAGTTGGAGGTTTGTAAGGAGGCACCAAAATTGGCAACAACAGGGACAGGTGGCGAGGGGTCAGCAACAGAAGGATGCCCGCACTGAATTCCCTCGCCGGGAACAAGGCAAACTATACAAGGGGATGGTGTTGAGAACTGAAATTATGCTTGCCTTGCTCCCTCTTGATCTGCTACTGGTGGAGGACCAGGTTCAGCAGCTGGAGAGGTGATCTCGGGTGGAGCTGCTGGAGAGGTGACCTGGGGCTGAGCTGCTGTGGAGAGCTGAAGAGAAGCTGCCCTGGGGAGAACATCACCACCTCTGGCGTGGCAATAGAGGAGGAGAACCTCACCTCTGGTGTAGGAGCAAAGGAGGAGATGACCTCAGGCAGAGGGAGAGATAAAGGTAGGTGACTGTTCACAGACTGGGATGGCAGCAGAGACAGGTGGCAAGGGTTCAGCAACAGTCCGCGAGTGCCACTGACGCCCCTCAGCTGGAGCAAGGCAAGACACCATTCAAAGCTATTAAAAAATAAGGAGAAATTGCTGCAGACGAGTTTGTTGGCCTTTCCCTTCCAGAAGAGGAGGATGATGCCCCTGGTCCAGTCACTGGGGAGCTGCTCTGTCACCCAAACATGCTTGATGATGTGGGTGAGCCACTGGATTGTGCAATTTCCACCCATCTTCAGCATTTTGGCGGTTATAGCACAAATTCCAAGGGCTTTCCTGTTGTTTGTCTTGGTCAGGGCAGCCACGACTTCTTCGGGGGTGACTAGAAGGGTCCTACAGGAATCACAGAATAGAATAGAAAAATATTGGCTCGGTAGAAATATTTATTCCAATTTGAGTCGCTACCTTAGTATAATTATTTCACAGTCATCACGGTCAACAATGGGTTGTCCAATGCTCTATAATTATAGAGGACTGGATGATCCTCAAAGTGCTTATCAAATCTGGCCATAAAAACATCCACACTCGGGGCATTCACCACATCCTCTGGTAGATTATTCCACCATGAAACCACAATATTGCTAAAGAAAAACAACCTATGGTTCGACCTAATACTGTTCTTTTGAAGCCGCAACTTATGACCTCGAGTGCCTTTTATCTGTCAGTAGGTCTGGTAAACACAGATCTGCATCATATTTCTTATGGATTTATTTAAAGGTATTGATTAGGTCTCCTCGCAAACATCTATACACTAGCATGGGAATATTGATGTGCCTCAGGCGCTCTTCATACGACAGGTTGCTTAGCTCAGGCACTCATTTAGTGGCTCTCCTCTGCACTCGTTCAATCGCGTCTGCAAGTTTCCACAAGTGGGGTGACCATACAGAGGCCGCATATTCAACATGAGGCCGTATCATTGTCTTATACAGGAGCTTGAAGACCTCATTATCTATGCATTCAAAAGTTCTCCACATGACACCTGTTATCTGGGTGGCTTTCTTTACCATTATCTGTATGTGTTTTTCAAAGGACAGCTCTTTATCTACAATCACTCCAAGGTCCCGTTCATGGTCTGTGAATTGGAGGGGAACTCTTTTTCCCTGATCAGTCATTTCATATATAAATTCTGGATGACCTGTTCCTATTCGTATCACTGTGCATTTGTCAGGATGAAAGCATAATTGCCACTTCACAGCCCATTCCTGAAGACTCAGTAAATCCTGCTGTAGCCTCTTACAGTCTGTTGGTGGTCTTATGGGCATGTAGATTTTTGTATCATAAGCAAAACGCTTCAAGTTAGCCCCAACAACTTCAGGCATGTCGTTAACAAATAATGTGAACAACACCGGCCCAAGGACACTGCCCTGTGGAACACCACTTGTGACGTCAGTCCACTGTGACAGGGATCCATTCACACAAACCCTCTGCTGTCGTCCTGTGAGGAAGGAATTAATCCATTTTAATAGCTTGCCAGAGATACCATAGTTCTCTACTTTTTGTAAAAGACGTCTGATGGGTACTGAATCAAAGGCCTTTTTAAAATCAAGATAAATAGTATCCACCGGTATGCCAAGAGCCAACCATTCTGTCCATTGTTCAACTCATTCTAGCATTTGTGTAACAGAAAACCCCGCTGATGCTTAGAAAACAAATTATTTATCTTCATATGTTTGACCATTTCATCTCGAATAATACCCTCTAATATTTTACAGACTACTGATGTAAGGCAAATTGGTCTATAATTACTAGGGAGATTTTTAGCCCCTTTCTTAAATATTGGTGTAATATATCCCTTTTTCAAGTTTCTGGGAGTTTACCTTCACTCATAGATTTTTCAAATATTATATGCAGCAGGGACCTTATAACATCTGCCAATTCCTTAAGGATTCTCGGGTGAATACTGTCAGGTCCCCTTGATTTATTAGGATTCAAACTCTTTAATCTGTTATATACAGTACATCCTCCTTACTATTTTTTAAATTGTTGAGCTCTTGGGTAACTTGTTGTCTTCTTACATCAGGGATGTTATAGATATCCTCATTGGTAAAAGTACTAACGAAGAAATCATTCACGGTTTCAACCTTCTCCAAGTCTGATATAGCCACCTTAGACTCACTTATAATTAAATCAGGAATGTACTCTCTTGTTTTTGATTTTGATTTAGCACACTTCCAAAACAATTCAGGATTGGACTTTATTTTCTTGGCTAAATGCTTCTCAAATTTCTTCTGGGCTTTTCGTATGGCCCAGCATGCCTGATTACATATCTGATTATATTTCATGTGATCTTCTTGACTTTTCGATATGGTATATTTCTTCCACAACTTCTGCTTCCTCCTCAGTTTATAAATTGTTTCTTTATCTTTCCATCTTAACTTATCCACTTGACCCAAGATGACTTTTACTGGAATATTTTTGTCCATAGATACTGTAGATGTAATTTATCAGTGAACAATTCCCAACTATTATCAACATTAGTCTTCTCAAGAAGTCTTTCCCAATTAACCAATGTAAGGTCATTTTTCATTTGCGCATAATTAGCCTTATGATACTGAAAAATTTTCCTACTTGTAACCATTTCCTGGACATAACAGTTAAATGTGAAACAGATAACAATATGATCACTCTTCCCTACTGGTGATTTTGTTTTAACACCGCTGATCATATGTTCCACATTTGTAAAAATGAGATCAAGCACATGTGGCACCTGATTTATCTGATACCTAGTACAAAAGTCCACATGTTGGTAAAGGAAGGCATCCCTTGTTGCCTCTAGAAATCTATTAACATCACAGTTACTAAATCTTGTGATACCACCTCCATATGCCCATTTAATTTCTGGAAAGTTCGCTGCGTAACTTCGCAGCGAACATACGAAATGGCAGTGAGCCCAAGACGCAGAGTAAGTAACGTGTTTATTTACAATGGGTGAATGTGTGGAAAGTCCAAATACAGTCACGACAAAATGGAAAGACACCCGGCCTCAAACTTGATTGGTGAATGGGAATGCCTAACGCGCTCCAATTAAGCAGGAGCGGAGAAAAAGGCGCGGGGAAAGACTTACAACAGTGTCGAAGCGGAAAGGCTCTGAGGGTACAACACAATTCAGTCCGGGGTAAACCAACAGAAACAAGTCCAGATGTCCAAGGTTGACATTGCTAAGTTGCCACACCGGCTGGTCGTACTGCCCTGCTATTTGTACAAAGCCCTAAAGACAGCAAGTAGACCAGCCATGTAGCAAAAGGTGCGTAACTGATAGGAATATGTGTGAGTGTGTGTGTATGTGTGTGTGTGTGCGTGCATAAGTGTGTGTGCATGTATGAGCGTGTGAGTGTGTATGTGGCGAACCATACAGCTGGTAGATGCCTGGTGAGGAGACGTGGAGTCCGCCAGCTGAAATTAATAAGCAATAATTAAACCCAACAGCCACGAGTCATGCTCAGGGTGACAACCCCAAACATGACAGTGCCCCACCCCAAGGGGTGGATACCAGACACCCACCATACCATCAGAAAAAAAAAAAAACAACTACCCCCCCCCCCACTCAAAAAGCCCATACAACAACCCAGGGTGGGAGGTGGGGAAAACAGGTTAGGGGGGATAGATCAGGAAAGGATAATCACCACAATACATCATGACAACACTGCCCAACCCCAAAACTAAACTAACCCACCCCACCTCCAAGAGTCCCACGGTTCGGGGGGCCGGCCAGAGTCCAAGGCCCAGCAGGTTGCCGTAAGTTCAGGGGGCTGGCCAAAATCCCAGGGCCAGCAGGCGGCCCACAGAGCAGTATCAGGCGGCCTGCCAGGGCATATGGGCCACCCGGCGAGGGAGCCCTGTGTTTCGGGCTGCCTGCCCACACGATTAGGCCACCAGGACCGGAAGGGCAGATGAGGCGGTGGCCTACCCACCGGAAGGCTGAGAGGTGGGTGGCCAGACAGGGGAAGAGGAACCCCTGCGGTCACTGACGACGAAGGGAGAAAGACCCCGACGGTGCCCAGCAGAAGGAAGAGGAACACCCACAGGGCCTCCAAAAGGGAAAGGAAGGCCCCAGCATCCCCAAACTGTCCTGTGGCACCCCCGGTGGTCCCGACGTAGGGCTGGGACTCTGTAGACCCCGTGGTGGACCCGGGCTGGGCCATGGCTGCATCTGCGGTGGTCCCGGCCTGGGACAACGTTGCACCAGTGGTGGCCCCTTTCTGGGACCTCATTGCTCCCACGGTGAGCCCTGACTGGGCCTTCATTGCACCCATGATGGACCCCGACTGAGCCATGGTTGCACCCACGATGGAGTCCAGCTGGACCCCTGCTGCACCCGCAGTGGGACCCGGCTGGACCACTGCTAACCCCAATGCCATCTTGGCCATGGGCCAGCCGACCCATATGAGCACCCAAGCGAGGAGGTGGTCGATCACAGACACCCTGGACTGGGGCTGGGTTCTCCCGACAACCGCCTCGACCGGAACCTCGGTGGCCTCTGGTTGTGAACCTGGAACCCCGGACCCGTCCGGCAATGGTGAGCTCTCTCTGGCGACCCTGAAAAAGGACTCGGACAGAGAGGAGGAAGGGTCAGAGTCGCCGGCAGCGGCAGAGCCCGGCGAGGTGAGCTCAGGTGCAGCGTTTGGCTGCAGCTGGCTGTCCTCACCTAAAGCTAGGCAAAAATGCTCAATTATGGAAAGGAGAAAGACAAAAGAGAGCACTTGCCTTAGCTCAAGCTCTACCGCTGTTCAGAATTCCAGCGAGCTGGGCAATGTCTCCTCAGGTTCGGCCTCCAAAAGGTTCCGCTCGGGTGCTGACTCTGCTGTGACGGCCTCCACAGCAGGCGTGATGGTCTCTGCAGTCTTAATTCTCCCAGCTGCCATGATCCAGGCTGGTGACTCCTCCGGCGTGGCGGCTGGGACCTGGTTCACCATGGCTGCGGGAGGACACCGCCCTCCCCAGACCTTTGGCTCCTCCTGATCCCGGCTGCTCGGCTCCAGTTCTGGCAGGCACACAAAGGGGAGAGGAGAGAGGGCTGGTGAACAGTTTTTAACAGCAGCAGGTGGGAAGAGCTCAAGGGACTTCTTTCCTGAGCCTCCCTACCGGGAATCAGGCAAGACAATTCATTATTAATATGAGTCAGATGAAAAGGTACTTGCCTGTTGTCCCAGTTTATGATGTGAATTGCAGCTGCTGCTGTTCGAAGGTCTTCACCCGTCCGTTCGGGAAAGGCAGTGCTTGGCTCCTCCGTAAAAGACATGGGAGCCGCCCCTCTCGCCACAGAAACGGGAGACCCCGGTGAGGGATCTCCCGAGAAGAAAGACCTCACAGCGGATGCGGAGGGAGATCCTGCAGATGGGACTGCTCAGGACTGATGATCCACTGAAAAGGTGACTGGGCTCGGTGTCGGAGCTGGGGCAGTTAGCGGGGCTGAATCGTTCTTCCAGGATTCCGGGTGATGCTGACATCGCCGACCTGGTGGCCACCATCTTGGAACGGTGGACGGAGGAGAGGAGAAGATGGCCGCTGGCGGAGAAGGGCGTCTTTGTTTGGGCTTCGTCTGGAAAGCCCTTCTCTTCAGGTCAGGGAAAGCCTGCTCGAGTGCAAAGACTCCAGACAGCAGCACGGAGTACTCGGGGTAATTTCAGAGGCCCCGGTGAGCCCTCAGGATCCTGATAACTCCGTTGAGGCAGGCTAAGCGATCTCCGGGTCCGAAGGAGTTGTGTGCTTCCTCCAGGAGCTCCCAGATTCACCAGGCCACCCGCTGCTCCTCCGTACTGGGCTGTCCTGCTGCCCATCCACTAAACCCAGTGTGGGAACGGCTAGACCAGGACATGATGCTCTGAACAGGTAGGTGAAAAAACACAAAAAATGAGTAACACGTTACTTACTGCTTGGGCTCTTTGTGGTGGCAGCTGACTGTCATGTTCACTGCGTAACTTCACAGCAAACATATGAAATAGCAGCAAGCCCAAAACACAGAGTAAGTAACGTGTTTATTTACAATAGGTGAATGCGTGGAAAGTCCAAATACAGTCATGGCAAAAGGGAAAGACACCCGGCCTCAAACTTGGTCGGTAAACGGGAATGCCTAATGCACTCCAATTAAGCAGGAGCAGAGAAAAAGGCACAGGGAAAGACTTACAACACTGTCGGAGCGGAAAGGCTCTGAGGGAACAACAAGATTCAGTCCAGGGGTAAACCAACAGAAGCGAGTCCAGATGTCCAAGGTTGACATTGCTAAGCTGCCACGCCAGCTGGTCGTACTGCCCTGCTATTTGTACAAAGCCCTAATGACAGCAAGTAGACCAGCCATGTGGCAACAGGTGCATGGCTATTAGGACTATGTGTGTGTGCGTGAGTGTGAATGTGAGTGTGTATGTGTGTGTGTGTGTGTGTGCGTGCATGCATGAGTGTATTAGTGTGCATGTGGTGAACCATACAGCTGGTGGATGCCTGGTGAGGATGAGACGTGGCTGTGGGACTGGCGGAGAGCAAGGCTCAATCCGCCAGCTGAAATTAATAAGCAATAATTAAACCCAACAGCCACGAGTCATGCTCGGGGTGACGACCCCGAACATGACAGTCATTGTTGTTTGTAGATGGGTCGGCAAAGGTGGTGCCAACAGGTGGACTGGGAGACTGGGCTGGGAGCAGATCTCTGGAGGAGAGGGTAGTGTTGTCATCGGTAAGAATGATGGTGATATCGTGCAGTGAAACCTGTCAAACAATCTGATGAAACTGGTCAAAGAAAGCATCCTTCTCTTCCTCATCTGCAACATCGGTGGGGGCATAAGCAACAATAACTGTCATCTTTCCATGCTGGTGAAGAAAGTGGGCTGAAAGTAGTCTGTCGCTCATCGGTATCCAGCTGATGAGTGACTTGCAGATGGGCTTTGGCATAACAAGTGCCACACCATAGAGGCCTGTCCACTTCTCAGGGCCGCTCCAGATGAAACCGTAATCGCCTACAATGGTTTCACCGCTGTTTTGCCACCGTGATTCACAGAGACCCGTCAGGGTGATGTTGTAATGGGCGAGCGCTCGGGACAGCAGTGTGGCTGCTCCGGTGCAAAGGAGTGTCTGGACATTCCACTTGGCAACACAGGTGGTGTGATGAAGGTCAATCCGTACTTGTTGGTTAGAGGCATGCTGGGGTCCAATTCCGGAATGGGCAGTCTGGCCTTGTCATGGCGAGGGAGCTTGTGTGTTCCAATGATCCGAAGAGCGTTACCGTCTGGAGCTTGCTCCAGGTAGGGTCACCCTTGATGGGCCGGTCTCTAGGGGAGATTCCAGACAAATGGTGGCCCACGGTGTGTCGGCACGCCGTTAGATGGCAGCTCCATCATCCAACTATCCTGCAGAGGGCTAACAACCCACCCAGGAGAAACCTACTTTGTTATGAAACCAACAAGCCAACCAATGCCACTAAAAACATTACCTCTGTCCTCCCTTGGCAAAGGTAATAATAATAACCAAGGAAACATAAACACAGAAAATGCTGGGCGTGGGCAGGGGCCAACTCTAGACACTATAGTAATGAGGTGATTTTGTATAAAAATGGTTGCAATTCCTAAACTGTAACTCCAATTTGGATGTGAATATCCTCAAATTATCAGTGAGAGTATGCACTTGAAGCCCATTTTAATTATACAATTGTATCTTCAGTATGTTTTGTTAAACTGCTAAAATAACAAAACTTGGGTCAGTGTCCAAATATATATATGGACCTAACTGGAGTTGATGGTTCAGTTAATTGATGCACAATCTTACCAGAATGAGGATTCATACACTACATCAGCCTTTCAGTTGCTGAGAGACTAAATTAACCCATAAGAACTCAGACCCCCATAATTTTCCTTGAAGGAGAAAGGGGTCTGGGTTCTATGTGTTAAATGAATATGTATCCAATCATCAACCTCTAAGAAACACCCAAGAACATCATCAAGAAAGATCTTAACAACAAAACAACCACCGAGAAACACCCTCCAGTGTAGGGCTCCAATAAAAAGAAGATAATATCCAAATCTTTATTACAAGACCCAATGTAATCTTGTAATCTTCTAATAAGGGAAGTCTCTCAACAAAAGAATTAAAAAATTAGAAAAAAAAAAGTTGTAATACTCACCTGCTCTTACTTTACATGTCAAATTATGTAGTTTTGAAGGGATATTGACAGGTCTTAACACTTTTTGGTATTCAGGGTTCATATTGAAAAGCAGTGAATTTAACCCACAATGACATATTTTCCTGAAACTAGCAAACCTGTTGTTAGCCAAACCAAATCAGAAATAAAAAGTGAACAAAAACAAATAAAATGCGACCACTGCTCCAGAATCACTCCAATAATGTACAGTAAAAGTTATCCTTCAGTGGTCAGTAGTACTTCAGCTAGCATCAAGAATTACTCTGTCAAAAACACGTTATGTGCAACAAGATGCAGGCAACAAAATCATGAAGAAAACTCTGAAGGATGAAAGGAAGGAAGGAAATCCTTTAAAGTTGCAATTTTGTGTAACTACTGACAGTACAAAGGTAATGTAGCAGCTACATTGGCAAGAAAAAGCAGCGGGGCAATGACCTTAAACATTAAAGTAAGTCTACTACAGCATGGCTTCAAAAAAAGAGAGTCCACCTATTGGAGAGGCCCAGTCAAGAGTCCAGACATGAATCCAACAGAGATGCTGTGGAATGGCCTCAAGAAAGTCATTAACACCACACATCCTAAGACTATCTCTGAGCTTAGGTAGTTCTGTAAGGAAGAATGTTCCAAAATTCCTGCTGAAGGTTGTGCAGGTTTGATTAGCAGCTACCAGAAGTGCTTGTTGGAAGTTATTGCTGCCAAAGGAGGTTTGACCACATATTAAATCTGAGGATTCACTTACTTTTTCCATCAACACTGTGAATGCTTACTGGACGTGTCCAATAAAGACATGAAATATTATAGTTGTTTGTACATATTATTCCATCTAGCTACATTGCTCCGCACTGTGTGTGTTTATATACTTGCATATTTATTCCACCTAGCTGCAATGCTCCGTACTGTGGGTGTTTATATATTTACATATTTATTCCATCTAGCTACAATGCTCTGCACTGTGTGTTCATATATTCATATATTTATTCCATCCAGCTACAATGCTCTGCACTGTGTGTCTGTGTGTGTGTGTATATATATATATTTTATAGTAATACGTACATATGTATATTAGCTGCTCTTGCTTGCTTGTTTTTTTTCTTGCCTTCTGATTGTTGCTCTGAGTGTTGCTATCCCTGTGCTGTTGCAATCCTGGAATTTCCCCGTTGTGGGACTAATAAAGGCTTATCTTATCTTATCTTATCTTATCTTGTTTGTGTGGTATTAGGTTGAGCACATTGTGTCGGTCAACATTTGTGACTTACAGTAGATGCCGATCAGATCACATTTTATGACCAATTAAAGTAGAAAACCAAGTAATTTCAAAGGATTCACATACTTTTTCTTGCCACTGCAAATTAAGTCCTACAGTGAATATTTAAATTTTATTTTGAATGGTTTAATTTTAAAGGGACAATGCACATGTAAATGTGCCAGTTTAGCCAACTAGCTAATTTTCAACTGCAGTCCCTGGGCAGGTAAAACATGTACACACGTGGACAACATTGTTGGTACCCCTCTGTTAATGAAAGAAAAACCCACAATGGTCACAGAAATAACTTGAATCTGACAAAAGCGGTAATAAATAAAAATTCTATGAAAATTAACCAATGGAAATCAGACAGTGCTTTTGAATTGTGGTTCAACAGAATTATTTTAAAAAACAAACTCATGAAACAGGCCTGGACAAAAAATGATGGTACCCTTAACTTAATATTTTGTTGCACAACCTTCTGAGGCAATCACTGCAATCAAACGATTTCTGTAACTGTCAATGAGACTTCTGCACCTCTCAGCAGGTATTTTGGTCCACTCCTCATGAACCAACTGCTCCAGTTGTCTCAGGTTTGAAGGGTGCCTTCTCCAGATGGCATGTTTCAGCTGTTTCCATAGATTTTCAATAGGATTTAGATCAGGGCTCATCGAAGGCCACTTTAGAACAGTCCAAAGTTTCGCTTTTAGCCATTCTTGGGTGTTTTTAGCTGTTTGTTTTGGATCATTATCCTGTCGCAGGTCAAGACCCATGACCTGCGACTGAGACAAAGCTGTCTGACACTGGGCAGCACACTTCTCTCTAGAATACCTTGATAGTCTTGAGATTTCATTGTACCATGCACAGATTCAAGACACCCTACACCCCGTGCCAGATGCAGCAAAGCAGCCCCAGAACATAACAGAACCTCCTCCATGTTTCACAGTAGGGACAGTGTCCTTTTCTTGGTATGCTTCATTTTTGTGTCGGTGAACATAGAGCTGATATGCCTTTCCAAAAAGTTCCAGTTTTGTCTCGTCTGTCCATAGGACATTCTCCCAGAAGCTTTGTGGCTTGTCAACATGCAGTTTGGCAAATTCCAGTCTGGCTTTTTTATGATTTGTTTTCAACAGTGGTGTTCTCCTTGGTCGTCTCCCATGAAGTCCACTTTGGCTCAAACAACGACGGATGGTGCGACCTGACACTGATGTACCTTGACCTTGGAGCTCACCATGAATGTGTTTAGAGGTTGTTCTGGGTTCTTTTGTTACCATTCGTATTATCCGTCTCCTCCTGCGGCCACGTCCAGGGAGGTTGGCTACAGTCCGGTGGATCTTAAATTTCTGAATAATATGTGCAACTGTAGTCACAGGAACATCAAGCTGCTTGGAGATGGTCTTATAGCCTTTACCTTCAACATGCTTGTCTATAATTTTCTTTCTAATCTCCTGAGACAACTCTCTCCTTTGCTTCCTCTGGTCCATGTTTAATGTGGTACACACCATGTCACCAAACAGCACAGTGACTACTTGTCACCCTTTAAATAGGCTGACTGACTGATTACAAGTTTGTAGACACCTGTGATGTTAATTAGAGGACACATCTTGGTTGAACATGTCCCTATGGTCACATTATTTTCAATCTTTTCTAGGGGTACCATCATTTTTGTCCAGGCCTGTTTCATGAGTTTGTTTTTTAAACTAATTCTGTTGAACCACAATTCAAAAGCATTGTCTGATTTTCATTGGTTAATTTTCATAGAATTTTTATTTATTACCACTTTTGTCAGATTCAGGTTATTTCTGTGACCATTGTAGGTTTTTCTTTCATTAACAGAGGGGTACCAACAATTTTGTCCACGGCTGTAAATTCAAGGGACATCAACACTGCACATGTAACAGGATACATTAATTTAAAAAAAAGGACAGCACCTACATAAAAAACAAGACAACAGCAAAACAGTAAAAAAACAAGCAAACAAAAAAACAATACACACTTCAGAAAGCTCAGACAAAATTGCACAGAATGGTCACATATCTGATTGTGTTTTAACCATGATTTTAAGTTGATTTTAAAAGAATGGTAGGTGTCACAGTCTCTAACAGCTATTGGCAGACTGTTTCAGAATACACTACCATTCAAAAGTTTGGGGTCACCTCAGACAATTTTGTGTTTTCCATGAAAAGTCACACTTATTTAAGACCATGAGTTGTAAAATGAATAGAAAATATAGTCAATACATTGACAAGGTTAGAAATAATGATTTGTATTTGAAATAATAATTTTTTCCTTCAAACTTTGCTTTCGTCAAAGAATCCTCCATTTGCAGCAATTACAGCATTGCAGACCTAACATGATTGCACAAGGGTTTTCTAATCATCCATTAGCCTTCTGATGCAATGAGCAAACACATTGTACCATTAGAACACTGGAGTGATAGTTGCTGGAAATGGGCCTCTATACACCTATGTAGATATTGCACCAAAACCCAGACATTTGCAGCTAGAATAGCAATGTATAGAGTGTATTTCTGATTAGTTTAAAGTTATCTTCATTGAAAAAAAGTGCTTTTCTTTCAAAAATAAGGAAATTTCTAAGTGACCCCAAACTTCTGAACGGTAGTGTATATCCTGGTAAAATTTATTAGTGATAAGTTTAAAAACTGAGAAGCACTAAAACAAAATAGAAGTCAAGAAACTAACTGATCTTAAAACACAAATGAACAGCCAAAGTATCCAAAGACCAGGGAATTCAATTCTACATCCTTCTCTCTGATTATGACTTTTTCTCCTTCCAACAGGAATGGCCGTCTTCTTGGCGTCTGTGCCAGTGTGGATAACTGCCGTCTGTTCGTTGGTGGGATTCCCAAAATGAAAAAGCGTGAGGAGATCCTGACTGAGATGAGGAAGGTCACTGATGGTGTAGTCGATGTCATCGTGTACCCCAGCGCTGCCGACAAATCCAAGAACCGAGGCTTTGCCTTTGTTGAGTATGAGAGTCACCGAGCAGCCGCCATGGCGCGCCGTAAACTGTTGCCAGGTAGAAACCAAATCAGGAAAATTCTGAATACTTTATATTTTGGTTATCAATTTGTTCAATATTGAGCTAATAGATATTTAACTGTTCGCTGTAGTATACAGAATCTTGTTAAAGTCAGATAAAAGTAAAAACTGTGGCAACCTGGGGAGTGCATAATGGTTTACCACCTTAGACAGGAACAAAGGACGCGAAGTTAACCTTTTGTGTGTGAGAAGTTTCTAGATGCCCTAGTAAGATAACAGGGAGGTGTCAAGGATGAATGGACTGACTGCAGTCGGATGGGGAGATTATCTTTTGTGTGTGAGAAGAGTCTAGAAGGAGATTATCAACAGCTTCCTCCCACAAGCTGTCAGGATGCTGAACAGCTGACCCGGAATCTCACATACACACTACTGCACCTATGGACATTTTGTATATTATAGTTAGTTATTCTTTTCCCCAAGTATGTCTCAGGGATGTGTGAATGGATGGGGGGGTGGGAGCTATGTGGGAGTGTGTCTTAATCATGCTGCTTCTTATATGGATGCCGAGAGAAACGCAATTTCATCTTGCCTGCACTACAGTTGTATGTACAGCAATATGACAATAAAGTTTGATTTGATTTTATCTTTTGTGTGTGAGAAGAGTCTAGAAGGATGTCATGTTATTTAAGGGAAGAGTTCCTACTTGTATGCCATTCTGTCTATGCTCCTTGTGTGAGTCGTGTAATAAACCGCCTGAACCAAATCCGCCTCATTATTTACACGCTCCACACTGGTGACCCAAGACGAATCATGGAATACGACGGAAGATCCCCGGAGCCAACCTGGACTGGAACCCCCAGCTTCACGTGCGCTGTAGCGATCAAACTACCTGATTTTTGGCAGCACAACCCGCGCTCCTGGTTCCACCTAACTGAGGCGCAGTTTGCCCTCCGAGGGATATCGGCGGATGATACGAAATTCCACTATGTGGTCGCAGCGCTCGATGCCAGCACGGCTCAGCACATCGAGAGCCTGCTCGATCAGCCACCAGTCGACGGCAAATATGACGCGCTGAAGGCTGCCCTCATCCAGCACTCCACGCTCTCGGATGGTGAGAGAGCAGAGAGGCTTCTGACGCGGACCGAGTTGGGAGACGGTTCAGCCGTGGACATGATGGAGAAGATGCTGAGGTTAAAGGGCACGGACGACGACCACTTCATCTTCACCCACATTTTCCTCAGGAACCTTCCGACAGCGGCGAGAGTGGCCCTGGCCAATTCGTCGTTGCTGGCCAAACGGGACTACTGTGCGCTAGCCCGGGAGCAGACCGGATCATCGTTGCCACCAAGGCTTTCGTGACCATTGCGGCAGCGACGCAGCCCGGCACGTCGACACGAGGAGGCGAGGAGCCACTGACAGCAGCAGCAGCAGGGGCCAAGGAATGTGGAGGTGACACGCTTTGCTTCTACCACCGCCGCTTTGCAGAGAGGGCACGGAAATATATACCACCGTGCCAGTTCAAGCGCTCGGGAAACGCCAAGACCGGGGGTCGGTAGCAGCCGCGACCCTCAGGGAGGAGAACAAGCTGCTGTATTTGACGGACGCACGCTCAGGGAGGCATTTCCTCGTGGACACCGGCGCACAGAAGAGTTTCATCCGGCTGACCTACGCTGACCGGCTGGCAGGACCCAGCGGCCCCAAGATGGCAGCAGCAAACGGCTCAGAGATTAAGACCTTTGGTGAAAGGACTCTACTCTTGTCTCTACATGGTCGTACATTTGAATGGACTTTTGTTGTAGCAGCATCGGATTACCATATACTGGGGGCTGATTTTCTATGTGCACATGGGTCGTTGGTAGATATCGCTAACAGGCGCCTGGTTAATGCACTGTCTTTTGACTCTCTCCCCTGTATAGCTCGAGTGACCCGGCCAACAGCACAAGCCAACGTCACAGCAGCATGCGATAAGTTCCACACACTGCTCGCTCAGTTCCCAGCATTCACAGTCCCAACGTTTTCAGCAGCTATCGCTAAACATGGGGTGGAGCATTTTATCACCACCACCGGGGCGCCCGTTTTTGCAAGACCTCGGCGCTTGGAGGTAGCTAAACTGGCTATAGCGCGCGAGGAGTTCGCTAACCTAGAGAGGTTAGGCATCATCAGGCGCTCAAACAGCCCATGGGCTTCCCCGCTGCACATGGTCCCTAAAGCTGAAGGTTCGTGGCGACCTTGCGGCGATTTCCGCAGGTTAAACAACGCTACAGCGCACGACCGCTACCCAATTCCCCACATTCAGGAATTTTCCGTTCACCTCGCAGGAGCGCGCATTTTTTCTAAGATAGATTTGGTCCGTGGTTACCACCAAGTCCCAGTGCGCGCTGAGGACATACCCAAAACAGCGGTAATAACTCCGTTTGGTTTATTTGAGTTCTTGCGCATGCCGTTTGGGCTTAAAGGGGCAGCACAGATGTTCCAACGCATGATGGATGCAGTGCTGCGCGATCTCCCTTTTGTGTCCGTCTACCTGGACGATATCTTGGTAGCCAGCGCGTCCGAAGACGAACACGAAACCCACCTCACGACGGTTTTCCGAAGGTTGGAAGAGCACGGTTTAATAATCAACCCGGCGAAATGTCAGTTCGGGGTGACGGGGATTGATTTTTTAGGGCACCGCGTCTCTCCCGAAGGAGCGGTTCCGCTGCCTGACAAAGTGCGCGCAGTGACAGATTTTCCCCAACCGCAAACGGTCAGGGCGCTACAAGAATTTTTGGGAATGGTGAACTTTTATAACCGTTTCCTTCCCCGTGCAGCGCAGCTCATGCAGCCATTGTATGCTGCGCTCAAAAAACAGAAACCCGTGAATAGGGTCGAATGGACTCCGGAACGAGAGCGGGCGTTCTCGGAAGTTAAAGCAGCCCTGGCAAACGCCGCATTGTTGGCACATCCAGACCCAATGGCCCGCATAGCCCTCACCACTGACGCCTCAGATGTGGCCATAGCGGCTATCGTGGAGCAGCGCTTCGCCAGGGCTTGGCAGCCGCTTGCCTTTTTCAGCAGAACCTTGCGTGACAATGAATGTAAATACAGCGCATTCGACAGAGAGTTGCTGGCTCTCCACCTGGCCATTCGCCATTTCCAGTTCTGGCTGGAAGGGCGCAATTTTACTGCATTTGTTGACCATAAGCCACTAACATTCGTGATGGCCAAAGTTTCAGAACCTTGGTCGGGCCGGCAGCAGAGGCAGCTGGCCACGATCTCAGAGTTTACTACCGATATTCAGCATGTGTTGGGCAAACTGAATGTAGTGGCAGACTGCCTCTCGCGCGCCGTTGTGGCCCCGGTCTGTGTAGGGATGGATTACGCAGCCATGGCCGCGGAGCAGGCTAGTGACGCGGACGTGCGCATGCTCCAGTCTGGACCAACAGGGTTAAGGCTGGAGAATAGGACACTGCTTAACAGCATTCCCCCCTTAATCTTCGACGTCTCCACGGGTCGCCCACGGCCTGTGGTTCCGGCCACGTGGCGCCGCCGTGTGTTTGAGTCGGTTCACTCTTTGGCACACCCAGGGGTGCGCGCGTCGGTCAAAATAGTAGGAGAGAAATATGTGTGGCCGGGCCTTCGCAAACAAGTGAAAGAGTGGGCGGCAGCCTGCATGGCGTGCCAACGAGCCAAAGTACACAGACACACGAAAGCTCCCTTGGAGCCGTTTCGCATCCCGGCTAAGAGGTTTGACCATGTCCACGTGGACCTTGTAGGACCCCTTCCGCCATCACAGGGGTACACGCATCTCCTGACAATGGTGGACCGCACCACGTGCTGGCCAGAAGCGGTTCCGCTGGCGGCAACCACGGCCGAGGAGGTGGCGCGTGTTAACAGCATGGGTGGCGCGTTTTGGAGTTCCATCGGACATTATGTTCGACAGAGGCTCTCAATTTGTTTCTGAACTCTGGTCAACCATGGCCCGCAGCCTAGGTGTCTCAATTTACCGCACAACCGCGTACAACCCGCAGGCTAATGGGTTATGCAAACGTTTTCATAGGTCGTTAAAAACGGCTCTGAGGGCTTCACTGATGGATGCAAATTGGGTAGACAGGCTACCATGGGTTTTATTGGGGTTACGTTCTGCGCCTAAAGAGGACCTGGAAGCTTCCCCGGCAGAACTCGTTTTTGCACAACCACTCCGGCTGCCTGGGGAGTTTCTGCCAGATAATCCTGCGCCGGGCAGCTCCCCGTCTCAGCTGCTGCAGCGTTGCATAGACTCAAGCACGCTGCCGGGCCCTGCCCACCACAGTTTTCCGCGTGTTTTTGTGCCTAAAGCTTTGAAAAATGCAGAGTTCGTGTTTGTCAGACACGACGCCTACCGCCCCCCACTGCGCCCACCTTATGATGGACCGTTTAGAATGCTGGAAACAGGGGATAAGCATTTTTTGCTAGACTTGGGGGGTAGGAGGGAAAAAATTGGCATAGACGGACTCAAACCTGCTTTCGTTGTGGCTGACGAGCAAGTGCTGTTGGCGAGGGCCCCTCGGCGTGGAAGACCCCCACGGGGCGCTTCCCAGAGAAAAGATTCTCCAGAGCACCCACACGGACAGTCAAAAAGTTTTCACCCCCAGACATCAGCCCCCCAGCATGGCAGCGCCACGGAGGCAGCGAATCCTGGCTATAGCAGATACGGCAGAAGACTGAAGCCCAAGCAGCATGTGGACTGATGTTAATGGTTTTATCACAGCATGTGGACTGTTACCCTTTTGTCCTATCTAAGTTGCTGGGGGCGGGGGTGTGGCAACCTGGGCAGTGCATAATGGTTTACCACCTTAGACAGGAACAAAGGACACAAAGTTAACCTTTTGTGTGTGAGAAGTTTCTAAATGCCCTAGTAAGATAACAGGGAGGTGTCAAGGATGAATGGACTGACTGCAGTCGGATGGGGAGATTATCTTTTGTGTGTGAGAAGAGTCTAGAAGGAGATTATCTTTTGTGTGTGAGAAGAGTCTAGAAGGATGTCATGTTATTTAAGGGAAGAGTTCCTACTTGTATGCCATTCTGTCTATGCTCCTTGTGTGAGTCGTGTAATAAACTGCCTGAACCAAATCTGCCTCATTATTTACACGCTCCACAAAACAACACAATAAAAAAAGTCAGTGTTCTTTAGACTGACTGTCTAAAGCTGGCTTTGTGATCAACAGCCAATCACAGCCTACTGCACGGGGTCAGGGTCCAGTAGAAGAGCTCTGACAATCGGATAAGAGAACTACTAAATGATGGGAATGATTAGCATTATCAGAACCACCATAAAGGCTTCCAAACATCTGTGTTTTCAAGCTGTTTTTACTGCATGATCAGAAAAATAAAAAAATCTTCTGAAGCTGAAAGCCTTGGTGATAAGATAGAGGAGCTGTTTATCGCTTCCACACAGAAAGATTGTACAGATTATGCAACAACAGGTCTAAAATAGAGAAAGGTTGAAGTCAGAGGGATACTGTTATGTCTTTTGCAATTGTGGGGGTTTCCCCTACAGTTGAAAGTGCTATGAGATGACTGTTGTTGTGAAATGGTGCTATTGTGGGCCTCAGGTTATTTCACACCTTAGACAGAGACAATGAAATCACATGGGAGAACAGTGGGAGAGGGGGTTGAATGAAGTGTGGTGTAGATGTCCTGCTGTTATGAGGAAGTGCCTTGAATCTTGTGAAGTGTAACTTGATATAGAGAGAGGGATGTTGAATGTGACCAGTCAGTCTGTTCTGTGCTCGTGAGATGTGAGTGTGCAATAAATCATCTGAAATGAATCTGCTTCTGATTTCACACACTCCACACTGGTGACCCAAGACGTATTATGGAACACGAGGCAAGATCCCCGGAGCCGGCCCGGTCAGGAAGCTACAGCGAGGCGGCAGCCATCCCACAGATAGCCCGGACTGGAACCTCCAGCCATGCGTGTGCGGTTGCAGTCAAGCTACCGGATTTCCAGCAGCACAACCCGCACTCTTGGTTCCACCTCACCGAGGCCCAGTTCGCCCTCCGGGGAGTAGCAGCACATGACACCAGATTCTACCATGTGGTCGCAGCACTCGACAACCGCACAGCTCAGCAGGTAGCGAGCCTGCTCGATCAGCCACCAGCCAGCAGCAAATACGAGGAGCTCAAGGCTGCACTCATCCAGCGCTACATGCTCTCGGACTGTGAGAGAGCGGAGAGGCTCCTGACATGGACCGAGTTAGGAGATGGTTCGGCCATAGACCTGATGGAGAAGATGTTGGCATTAATGGGCACGGACGACGGGCACTTTCTGTTTGCCCACCTCTTCCTCCGGAACCTTCCAACAGTAGCGAGAGCGGTTCTGGCCAATTCGCCGTGGTTGGCTGCGCGAGACTACCGTGCGCTAGCCCAGGAGGCAGACCGGATCGTCATCACCACCAGGGCGATCACAGTCAACGCAGCAGTGGCGGAGCCCAGCGAGACGACCAGAGGAGGCAAGGAGCCACCGACGGTAGCAGCAGCGGGGGCCAAGGAGCGCCAGAGAGACACGCTCTGCTTCTACCACCACCGCTTCGGAGAGAAGGCACGCAGATGTGCGCCACCGTGCCAATTCAAGCGCTCGGGAAAACGCCAAGGCCGGGGGTCGGTAGCAGCAGCGACCCTCGGTGAAGAGAACAAGCTGCTCTACTTGACGGATGCACGCTTGGGGAGGCGTTTCCTCGTGGACACCGGAGCCCAGAAGAGCTTCATCCGGCCAACCTACGCTGACCGGCTGGCATGATCTAGCGGCCCCGGGATGTTGGCAGCAAATGGCTCGGATATTAAGACCTTTGGTGAGAGGACTCTGCTCTTATCTCTTCACGGCCGTACATATGAGTGGACTTTTGGCATAGCAGCACTGAATTACCATATACTGGGGGCTGATTTTCTGTGTGCACATGGTTTACTGGTTGATGTTGCTAACAGGCGCTTGGTTAATGCACTGTCCTTTGATTCTCTCCCCTGTATAGCTCGAGTGACCCAGCCAACAGCACAAGCCAACGTCACAGCTACAGGCGGTAAGTTCCACACACTGCTCACTCAGTTCCCAGCACTCACGGTCCCGATGTTTTCGGCGGCCATCGCTAAACACGGGGTGGAGCACCTTATCACCACCACCGGGCCACCCGTTTTTGCACGACCTCGGCGCTTGGACGCAGCTAAACTGGCCATAGTGCGCGAGGAGTTCTCCAACCTGGAAAGGTTGGGCATCATCAGGCGCTCGAACAGCCCATGGGCATCCCCGCTACACATGGTCCCTAAGGCTGAGGGATCGTGGCCACCATGCGGGGATTTCCGCAGGTTGAACAACACCACAGCGCACGACCGCTACACGATTCCCCACATACAGGATTTTTCTGTTCACCTCGCCGGAGCACGCATTTTTTCCAAAATAGACCTGGTCCGTGATTACCACCAAGTCCCAGCGCGCACTGAGGACGTACCCAAAACAGCGGCAATAACTCCGTTCGGTCTATTCGAGTTCCTGCGCATGCCATTCGGGTTAAAAGGAGCGTCACAGACGTTCCAGCGCATGATGGATGCAGTGCTGCGCAATCTCCCGTTTGTGTTCATCTACCTGGACGATATCCTGGTAGCCAGTGCGTCCGAAGACAAACACGAAACCCACCTCACGACGGTTTTCCGGAGGTTGGAGGAGCACGGGTTAATAATCAACCCGGCGAAATGCCAGTTCGGCGTGATGGAGATTGATTTTTTGGGGCACCGCGTCTCTCTGGAAGGAGCGATCCCACTGCCCGACAAAGTGCGCGCCGTGGCGGATTTTCCTCGGCCTCAGACGGTCAGGGCGCTGCAGGAATTTTTGGGAATGGTGAACTTTTATAACCGTTTCCTTCCCCGCGTGGCGCAGCTTATGCAACCATTGTACGCCGCGCTCAAGAAACAGAAACCCGCGGATAGGGTCGAATGGACCCCGGAGCGAGAGCGGGCGTTCTCGGAAGTTAAAGCAGCCCTGGCAAACGCCGCACTGCTGGCGCATCCAGACCCAACGGCCCGCATAGCGCTCACCACCGACGCTTCAGATGTGGCCATAGGGGCTGTCGTGGAGCAGCGCGTCGCCGGAGCTTGGCAGCCGCTCGCCTTTTTCAGCAGAACTTTGCGTGACAGCAAACGTAAATACAGCACGTTCGACAGAGAGTTGCTGGCTCTCCACCTGGCCATACGCCACTTCCAGTTCTGGCTGGAAGGGCACAGCTTCACCGCGTTCGTGGACCACAAGCCGCAAACATTCGCGATGGCCAAGGTTTCAGAACCGTGGTCGGGCCGGCAGCAGAGACAGCTGGCCGCGATCTCAGAGTTTACTACTGATATTCAGCATGTGTCAGGTAAACTGAATGTAGTGGCGGATTGCCTCTCGCGCGCCGTGGTGGCCCCGGTCTGCATGGGCATAGATTACGCAGCCATGGCCGCGGAGCAGATTAGCGATGCAGACGTGCGCGCGCTCCAGTCTGGACCAACAGGGTTAAGGCTGGACAGCAGGGTGCTGCAGGATGGCGCCCCCCGCCCCCCCCAATCTGCGATGTCTCCACGGGTCGCCCGCGTCCGGTGGTCCTGGCTGCGTGGCGCCGCCACGTGTTTGAGTCGGTTCACACTCTGGCGCACCCAGGAGTGTGCACTTCGGTCAAAATGGTGGGAAAGAAGTTTGTGTGGCCGAGCCTACGCAAACAAGTGAAAGAGTGGGCTGCAGCCTGCGTGGCGTGCCAACGAGCCAAGGTACACAGACACACGAAGGCTCCCTTGGAGCCGTTTCGTCTTCCAGCTAAGAGGTTCGACCATGTTCACGTGGACCTCATGGGCCCCCTCCCGCCATCACAGGGGTGCACTCACCTCCTGACAATGGTGGACCGCACCACGCGCTGGCCAGAAGCGGTCCCGCTGGCGGCAACCACGTCCGCAGACGTGGCGCGCGCTTTTTTAACAGCATGGATGGTGTGTTTTGGAGTCCCGTCGGACATTACGTCCGACAGGGGCCCTCAATTTGTTTCCGAACTCTGGTCCGCGATGGCTCGCAGCCTGGGTGTTACAATTCACCGCACAACCGCGTACAACCCACAGGCCAATGGGTTATGCGAGCGTTTTCATAGATCACTGAAAGCAGCACTCGGGGCTTCATTGACGGATGCAAATTGGGTAGACAGGCTGCCATGGGTTTTATTGGGGTTGCGCTCCACGCCGAAAGAGGATCTGGAAGCTTCCCCGGCAGAGCTCGTTTTTGCACAGCCACTACGGCTGCCCGGGGAATTTTTGCCAGATAATCCCTCGCCGGGCAGCTCCCTGTCTCAGCTTTTGCAGCGTAGCGCAAACACAGGCACGCTGCCGGGCCCTGCTCACCATAGTTTTCCACGTGTTTTTGTGCCTAAAACTTTGAAGAACGCGGAGTTCGTGTTTGTCAGACACGACGCCCACCGCCCTCCATTGCGCCCACCCTATGATGGACCGTTCAGAGTGCTGGAAACAGGGGATAAGCATTTTTTGCTAGACTTGGGGGGTAGGAGGGAAAAAATTGGCATAGACAGACTCAAACCCGCTTTCGTTGTGGCGTACGAGCAAGTGCTGTTGGCTAGGGCCCCTTGGCGTGGAAGACCCCCACGGAGAGCTCCCCAGGGAGATGATTCTCCAGAGCAGCGACACGGAGCAGAGTGAACCCCCGCCCCCCCTCTCCACGGCTCACCTGCAGTCAGACACACTCCCAGCAGACTCCCACCGGCACAGCAGCGCCACCGAGGTGGTAAACCCCAGTTGCAGCAGATATGGGAGGACACTGAAGCCGAAACAACGTTTGGACTGATGTTCTATTGTTCTATCTAAGATGCTGGGGGGGGGGGCAGTGTGGGCCTCAGGTTATTTCACACCTTAGACAGAGACAATGAATACACATGGGAGAACAGTGGGAGAACAGTGGGAGAGGGGGTTGAATGAAGTGTGGTGTAGATGTCCTGCTGTTATGAGGAAGTGCCTTGAATCTTGTGAAGTGTAACTTGATTTAGAGAGAGGGATGTTGAATGTGACCAGTCAGCCTGTTCTGTGCTCGTGAGATGTGAGTGTGCAATAAATCATCTGAAATGAATCTGCTTCTGATTTCACACACTCCACACTATATAAATAAAGTTGAATTGAATTAAAAAGTGGAAATGACCAACAGAGAGTGGCGTTTGCTGGGAATACGAACTTTATCAAAACTATGCACAAAAATGGCAGTACAGGTCTTATGCTGGGAGGCGGAGTGCGCTAAAAAAGAGATTGTAAAATGGCCGTCCCTCACCTTTATACTGTATGTTCGCCGTGATGACGTCACCAAGCGGCCGTGTCATCACGCCGACGCTGACCAAATTTGTGGTTTCCTTACACCACATTCCCCCCCTTTGGAAAAACAGAACAACACATATGTTCAACTTGACCCTCCCCAATTTAGTACAGTGAAAGAACCCCAAACTAGCTAGTGCCAGCGGGTAGACTACCTCATGACCCAGCGTGGCTGAGTTGTTTGTTATGCCACTATTCGCTGGCAGCTGCACCCCTAGCTAAACAGTCCTTCTTTTGTTGAGGAAGGCAGTTCAGTTCAAGGGGCCCTGAGGCAAGCCCGTGGTGGACACGCCGGCTGCAGCGAACCTGGGCGCCATCCCACTGATGCCACGACTCGTTCGTCTGCAATGTTCCAGCCAGGATCCCACACCAGCTGGGTCGGCTCCAATGCTGTGTCTTGATCTGCGGCAGCTGCTGTTACCTTCTGCAGATGGCTGGCTTGCCATCTCGAACCATCAGCCATCTAGACAGTGGCTGGTCTCAGCTGCACGGCGATCTTCATGGGTGTCAGTGGTGGTGACGATATTGAGGCCGATTGCGGGTACAGTTGTTTGGACCTGTGGCCTTGAACCAAGTCCATCACCATGAGTGGCGCTCTGTTCGGCTGCACTCGGCATCATGGTTGTGATGGTGTGGCTCTCACGTCTGCCGTGGGGTGTCCACCAGGATGTGGTGATTCTGAAGCATCCTGTTGGGTCATGGACTCTTCAGCCTGCAGCTCAGCGGCAGCTCCTGAAGGCTGATTCCGGGCGCGGATTCAAAAGGCGTCTGGTGGTTCTGCTGTGTTTTGTTGGATTGCAAACTCTTCATCCTGAAGCTCAGCGGCAGCTTTTGGAGGCTGGTGCCAGGCATGGATTCGGAAGTAGTCCGGCCTCTTCTCCATTTCTCCTGGGAAGTCTGGTCGTGGCTATGTGTTGCTGTCACCGTTGGTTGAACCTGCACCGGGATGTTGTGTCCTAGGGTTCCCGATAGATGCGCGCTCCCTCTCCTGCAGCTCAGCAGCAGCTCCCTGAGGCTTATGCCGGTCGAGAATCAGAGATGAGTCCGGTTCATGCCCTCTCTCTGTGTGCTGGCATTGCTGCCCCCTGGCCATGCAGAAGCGCGCTATTTCTTGGTGCATCAGGGAGCCACAGTTGCCACATGGGAAGCGCCTCGTAGCATTCCTCCAGTCGGCGGTGCTTACCTCAGCCTCTTCTGCTGTATCACCGTGCCCTTCTGTGGTTATTGCGAGTGCTAGCAGTGTCTTGGCTAACTGGTTCCGCACCATTTCATCCTCCAACAAACGGAATTTGCACGTGCTCGCTAGGTGGTGAAGGTCCGTGATGAATTGTTGTGTCACCTCTCCCTCCTGCGATGAGGCTGCAGCTTGCGGACACTCATGCTGCGTGGGGACCGGCTCTGGGTCCCACATGGCTGCGGATTGGGGCTTTTGTGGCTGCTTTGGTTCTGCTGGGTTCTGTTTGTCATGCGGTATGAGATGGGGAGTGACTGCATCCACATCCATGTGCAGCGGATTCGAGTCATCATCTCCCCTCCCGAAATGGCATGGAGTTGGCAGGCTCAGCAACCAGGGTAACCGTCTGCATCAGCGGAGCTGACCATGGGAAACGCAGGCAGAGGCCTTCCAGTCACACTGCCACCAGGGTCACTATCTCCAGCTGGTCTGCTAACTCCATCCCGGTAGTCATCGGCAGGAAGAGCAGCGATTCCAACAGTACATCTTGCAGCCATCTCACCGTGTCTGCCACTATTCGCTTGTCCGGCTCCTCCTGCACCATGTCCCATATCCACGGATTCACGGTGTGCTCCTCCAAATGAGACTGTATCAGCCTATCCTCCACGTGCCCAAACTCGCAACGTGCTAGCCAAACTGCAAAGGGTATCCACGTACTGTATGAGCAACTCGTTCTCTCGCTGTCAGCACTGGTAAAACACGAACCTCTGTGCCATCACGTCCTGTGGGGCAGTGAAATGTTTGGCTATCAAGGTGGCACATTTGCTGAAAGTCTCCTCAGGGCCCAGTGCCTCCAGCACATGCAGTCCCTCATAGCCAAGGCAGTACCATATCATTGCATGTAGACGTCTCTCACCAGTGCTAGCTAGGTCCTCAGCTGACACAAATGCCCAAAGGAACTCAAACCAACGGGGCCACAGGATGGGTGGCTCACCTGGAGTGTCAAAGAACTGAGGTAGTGGCGCTGGACGTGCTTCCATAGTCTACTCTTGTTGGCAAATGTTATGTCTGGAAAACCTGAAATGACCAACAGAGAGTGGCGTTTGCTGGGAGCACAAGCTTTATTAAAACTATGCACAAAAATGGCAGTACAGGTCTTCTGCGAGGAGGCAGAGTGCACTGAAAAAGAGAAAATGGCCGCCCCTCACCTTTATATGTTCGGCGTGACAACGTCACCGAACGGCTGCGTCATCACACCGACGCTGACCAAACTTGTGGTTTCCTTACACCACAGATGCGACTAATTGTCTGTAGTTGTTTTGATTCAAATTCCTGCAGCCTTCACCAGAATACTGTCTCCAGTTAGAACAGCCATTTCCAGGGGTCAATATTGTAGGTCCTCTGCTGTCCACTAGAGGGTGTCTCCATCACTGAGTCAATCCCCAATAAACTTGAAACCTTAAAGAAGGGATGTTATGCCCCTTTTCCGCTTATTGATACAGTTCCCAAAGATGTTAATGAAATGTCTCTGACATGCTTTGATCTACACTTCGAGGATTAAAAACTACACCCAGCTTAGACATCCATCTCAAATTGTCCATTTCAGCACACATTCCTTTAAGTGCTCATGAGCCCCAGTGCACTCCCCCTTGTGTCACTACTGAGATCTGTAGCTGATGCTATACTGGGTCTAATGTTAAGTGGTTATTTGATGGCCCCATAGAGAACACAGCCTGAGCAAACTAAATGTAAAACTGGCCAAATGTGAGAATGTCATCAACATCATCATCATAGCAGTCTGTCGGGGGCAACAATGACTGTTTCATTTAGGTCTGATCAGATTCCTCCACGCAGCTCTGTCCTTTGCCCTCCACAGCCAGGAACTCCTGACCTTGTTAACTCGGGTGACGTCCGAGCTGGTATGAGTTGCTTTCTGACTGACCATTTCATGAAACTGCTTGCAAAGTATTTGAGTACCGCTAGCTTTTGCTGGACTAGTGGCACATTCTTTGCAGATGGAAGTATTATCAGTGGCAAGGACAAGCCAAGACAAACTGACTCCAGTATCTGTTGCAGTGACTGACCAGATGATAGGTTTGTTTATCTCTGCTCTTTGCGTAGTGCATGTCACGATGCACTGACTGGAAAAAGTCCACTACAGACCTTGTAACAGATGTGCTTATCTGCCAGGATGTCCAGTCTCACCCCGTGTAACTGGGATTGGTCCACCACAGACCTGTGACAGATATTGTTTTTAATTCTGCCAGGATGTCTAGTTTCACCCTCCACACCCTTGGAAGGGTAGAGTTGCCGGTTGAGTCGCCGACGGCCCGACCCATGAGACAGGTAGTACCGGTTTTCATGGTTATCCGGTAGCAAGCAAACCAATGCCTGACCTGACATGAGAATGTAAAAGTCCAAATAAAGCATTATAAGGGACAAGAGTGTGTGGTTTGAGTGGTCGATAGGATATGATCGGTCCCTGATGTGTAATAAGCACAGAAATACTGATGAATAAGTGAATGGCTAACTCTGCTATGGGGAGAACCACTGATGTTTGAAGAGTTTTTCCAGCCAGAGTACAATAAGTTATAGTAAAATGAGTTAAAATAACATCTTAGAATGAGACATATGGTCACGTGTTGATAGATCATCCAGCTGGGATCACAGCTGTCTCGTAGGGTAGACAGATTATACAGAAAATTTCCAAAATGATTGACCGCCATTGGACAGCTAAGCCAACTGGGCTATCCTAGTCAATGGAATGTCTAGTGGAGTGGAGTGGTGAAAACTGCTATGAACACGAGTCATGTTCATACACAACATTCACACCAGCTCAGGCAGCTGAGCTAACTATGGCTATGGTCACATTGCAGGTCTTAATGCTCAATTCCAATTTTTTGTTGAGATCTGATTTTTTTTGTGTGGGCATTCACATTACAATTTAAATGCGACCCCCATCAGACTCCAGTGTTAACGGTCTACAGCTATGAAGTGACCCGCATGCACAGAAGAAAACGTAACATCAGACACAACGTTGTGTTTAGAGAAGTATGAGCCGCGAACAGCTGAGGGGGACAGAACTTCTTCACCTTGATGCAGCGCAGCAAAATAAAATATCAAAATCATTCAGAAATAATTATGCACAAAATAAATGAGACCAGTTTCATTCCTCTACATGCCAGATGATTGCTGTGATCAGCTCTGCTTTAACAGAACTGACTGATTAAACAGCTCTCTTGAAAATGAGACCCCGTTTCTCAATGGAATTACCTGTATAAATAGAATTAAGAGTAAATAAACAGCGCGGCTACTACCAGCGGCGTAACACCGGTCCCGCACAGGAAGGAGAAGCCACCACAGACTCCCCCTTCCTAGACAGTGTGTTTTCGTATCCCCATATCTGGCCATTCCGCTCCACAGTCATGTCGGTATTAACTTTACATTTTAGATATTACAGTGGCTAGGACTCACGATGTGCTGTTTACAAGGATAAAGGAATTTGCAGCATCCAATAAATGTGCCGTTACTGTGCACATGTAATGTCTGACAGTTTCAGCTCCGAATCCTCTCCAACAAAAAAAAAAAAAAAAATTGAAGTTGTTGTGCAGTCGGAGCCGACAAAATTATGATTCAGTAATAAAGGGAAGAAGAAGACTGATTAAAAAGAGAGCACAAATCAGCTGTGTCTGCCATGCTTGCTGCATCCAACATTGCAGAATTGTAGCATTTGTCTCACTTCACTGAGGAAAAAGTCAGATGAAATGCGACATGACCATTCAGACTGAGGTTGCTTTGGAAAATATCAGATATGTATCCGAATTAGGACCACATATAAAAGTGGCCTGGGTCTGGTGTGAAAAAATCATATGTGTGCTGTTCAGACTGTCATTAAAAAAATCAGGTATGGGTCACATTTGTGCAAAAAAAAATTGAATTGAGCATTAAGACCTGCAGTGTGACCGTAGCCTATACATAACAACACAATTTTTATGCAATTGCACCAGCAACAAAAATATCCTCCTTTGTGTAGGTAATGACACTTGTCACGCTACACTCATACTTAGGTATCAATAACTACAATTCCTCTGCTGTCTACAAGAGTGTGTCTCTACCAGTGAGTCAATCCCCATAGAGTCCTATCTTAAAATGTCCAACTTTACAGTAAAGTTAAACATGGTAACAATGCATATCACCATGTCTGCCTTCTCTCTCAGGTCGTATCCAATTGTGGGGTCATGCCATTGCTGTGGACTGGGCAGAACCTGAGGTGGAGGTTGATGAGGAAACCATGGCATCAGTGAAGATTTTGTACGTGAGAAACCTGATGCTACAGACCACAGAGGAGACCATCGAGAAGGAGTTTAACAGCCTCAAACCTGGTATGAACTCAGCTGCCCTAACCTCTCATACCTATGACTAACTTTCTGAGGGGTGAGTTTTGAAATAGTGATTTTTTTTTTTGCTTTTGTTATGTAGGTGCAGTGGAGCGAGTGAAGAAGATCAGAGATTATGCATTTGTCCATTTCTCTCACAGAGAAGATGCCATTAGTGCCATGAAAGCACTCAACGGGAAGGTCAGCAGCACAAAGGCCTGACAGTTTATCCCATCACCTTCATGACATTTTATTTTCCTCTGATCAGCACAGCTCTTCCTCCCTAAAGGTGGTGGACGGCTCCCCCATCGAGGTGACTCTCGCCAAGCCTGTGGATAAGGACAGTTATGTTCGTTACACCAGAGGGATGGGAGGACGAGGAGGCTCTTTGCTGCAGCCTGACTACACTACCTACACCCTGGGACAGGTAGGACCACAAATGTACCATCAGATCACCAACACTAAAATAAGATCATAAAGGGAGTAAAAGGAAGAGGGAGGGAAATCCTTAGAAAAGATTTGAAGAATCATCAGTTCCTACCAGTGTTGAGCACACAATGGTTCTAGAGGAAAGTCAAAGGATCTCAAAGCTCATTTAAAGGTTCAGCTCACCATCAAAGTCCACCCATTATTTCATCCAAGAGTTACATTAGAGTCAGCTTCCTTTACTGTTTATTTTATCCAGTCTTTCTAATTCAGAACATTCTCTAGTCTGCCATGTAGACTCTTCGGGACCTATTAGGACAGTCATCAATGCACTCTTCCAACAGACTTTCTGCTGTACGCCAGTGTTTTTGTTAGTTTCTGTCAGTGCATTGTCAGTTTTTTACGCTTCACATGCCATCAAATTACCAGTAGACAGTGTGCCCGCTATGCACTGGAAGGAGGCGTCTCATTTCAAAGAGGTGTGGTGGCATGCAATCTAATGCGCATTACTATTATAGTGCATTCCATGAGAATTTGCTTTTGATCAGGAAAAAGGAGGTCTATTGTCAGAAGCACATTTTTAATGATATTTCATCAAATCAAATCAAATCAAATCAACCTTTATTGTCATATTGCTGTACATACAACTGTAGTGCAGGCAAGATGAAATTGCGTTTCTCTCGGCATCCATATAAGTAAAAGAACATGATTTAAGACACACTCACACATACCCTCACCCCCCACCCCACCACAGCCATTCACACTTCCCTGAGACATACTTGAAAACTAACCAGGACTATAATATACAAATAATATACATAATGTCCGTAGGTGCTTTAGTATGTATGAGAGATTCCGGATCAGCTGTTCAGCATCCTAACAGCTTGTGGAAGGAAGCTGTTAATCAGTCTGGTGGTTCTGCATCTGATGCTCCGGAATCGTTTGCCAGATGGCAGAAGTTCGAAGTGTTTATTCAGAGGGTGAGAACGGTCCTTGACAATGTTCAGTGCCCTGCTCCTACAACGGTTCTGAAAAAGTTCTTGGACAGAGGGGAGGGAGACTCCAATTACCCTCTCAGCTTCCGTAAGTATCCTCTACAGGGCTTTTTTGTCTGACATACTGCAGCTGGAGTACCATGTAGCAATGCAGTACGTCAGAACACTCTCCACCACACCTCTGTAGAAGGTCCTAAGGATGCAGATGGGGAGAGAGGCCTGTTTGAGTTTCCTCAAGAAGTGCAGTCTCTGCTGGGCCCACTTCCTGATCCCCAAGGAATTCTTGCTCCAGGTCAGGTCCTGCGAAATCTGCACTCCGAGGAACTTGATGTTCTCCACTCTCTCCACTGAACGGCCGCTGATGCAGAGAGGGACGTGTTCAGGCTGTGACCGCCGGAAGTCGATAATCATCTCCTTCGTTTTGTCCACGTTGAGCACCAGATTGTTCTCCCTGCACCAGCTCTCCAGGTCTCTCACTTCTTCCCTGTACACTGATTCCTCATTCCTCTGAATAAGACCCACCACTGTGGTGTCGTCTGCAAACTTAATAATCTTGTTCCTCTCGTGTCTGGATACACAGTCATGTGTTAGAAGTGTAAACAACAGTGGACTGAGTACGCAGCCTTGAGGGGATCCGGTGCTCAGCGTGATAGAGTTGGAGATGTTATTTCCAACCCGGACAGACTGAGGTTTCTCAGTCAGGAAATCCAGGATCCAGAGACATGTGGCGGTGTTCAGACCAAGAACAAGTAATTTCTCCATCAGTCTCTGGGGAATAATTGTGTTGAATGCTGAACTGAAATCAATGTACAGGAGTCTGGCGTAGGTGTCTTTCTGATCCAGGTGGGTGATGACCGAGTGCAGGGTGGTGACTATAGCATCCTCCGTGGAGCGGTTTGAACGATATGCAAACTGGAGCGGGTCATGTGATGCAGGGAGGCAGGCTGTGATGTGTGGTTTGACAAGCCGTTCAAAACACTTCATCACAATTGGTGTCAGTGCAATAGGACGATAGTTATTCAGACAGGACACAACTGGTTTCTTTGCCACTGGCACTATGGTTCAGTGGCGTGTTTTGAAATTGCACAGCTCTGGAGCTCATGAGGAAACAACATCTGCTGGAATCTTATTTTAATAGAGACAATTGTAGCAATCATCATATAATTGCCCATCATTTTAATTATATTATGATCACACACTAGTTTTTTTATTCCATCTACTGTCATGAATGTCCCTTTCAGGGCATTAATGAGGCACCAGGAGCCAGTAGTAAGTTTGCTTGTTTATTTAACGAAAAGGACAAAATGACAAAGTAAAGAGCCACGTGGGGCAAAACACGTACATAAACTAGAACACAAAATAATAAACACTGACATCAAACCTGAAGGTGCAGCAAGGACGGAACCTACGCTGTAAAACATACACTTACGAGAGATGAAGCAAAGATGAATCCAAAACACAGAGAGAAGACTCAAATGTGTAGGTCACAGCAAGGAGTGAGCCCCAGCTGCTCCCTTAAATACTAAACACAAACATAAAGCAACCAAACAGGAAAAGGGAATGTAATTAATGAAATAGCGAACAGCTGTCACGGCGCCAGCTCGGCTTTGACACCCGGAAGTACTGCCATGACGCTGTCACAATAAAAGCCCTGGAACAAACCCGAAAATAATATGGGAGAAAAGGGAAAATACTGAGTAACCCGAGTGTGGATAGAATCGGCACTCGGATTACCACATCTACACTCTCATTTTAATTGTGGACCTACTATTGGAGTCCATAAATTAGGCATTAATGTAGGATTTTTTAGGGGAATGAATGAATGAATGGGGGGTGGGGAGGGGGGGTCAGTCTGAAGATTTTTATTGCATCCACATTTTCATTTTCATCACGGACTAATTAGGCATTATTGTGTTTATTTTTAGGGGAATAAATGAATGAGCAAGGAATGTGCTGTGTCTTACTTTTCACTGTAACTCCCCACAGAGACAGGGGATGCATCCACACCTGCTTTGGCCATACACCCCGGGTTTCCAGCTGGGCACCTGCACTGCACCTAGGGTTGCGGTTCTCCCCCAGCAAGCGCCTCAACTGCCAACCATCAGCCCCCGGGAGGGGTGCCAAGAGTAAGCTCACTTTGTGGCAGGGTCAGCGGCGGATTAGAAGCTGTTCCAGATCTTTTCCCTCCCTCCCGTCCTGGAAGGACTGGGATAGAGAGCCGCAAACCTCAGCAGACCCCTGCATGAGACGGGGAGACCGTTGGTTGGCGAAAGCAAAAGGAGAGGCAGCACTTCACATCCCCATGGGCAGGGAGCATCTTCCGCACCATTGTTAATTAAAGATTATGAAAGTTTGCACAGGCATCATCCTCTTTTCCTGAAGTTTCAAACCCATTCATGTCTGTGTGTTGCATCCGTGTGCACTACATTAAATACTACATTCAGCTGATTTTTCAGTCCCTCCTTCCCTATTTGTTCTTTTTAACATAACTAACTGGGCATCAACTGTAATTGATGTTTTCCTTACTACCAAGCAATATTACTATTGTGCATTTTGGTTTACACACGCGGGCTTTGGTCAGTGCAAAATCTGTCTGCCATGATCACATTTCGCTTTAGATAATGCGCCTCTCTGCGTTAAAGGGATGGGAAGGAGCGCTTTGGATTGGATTATCCAAAACACACCTCTGAATGATTAGACCTGCCTCTTTGCATCATGTGCCAGTGGAAAGTTTATTTTTACTCCGTTGTGATGAGGAAATGAACTTGGAAATGCCCATTAACGTGTTCTGCATCACTGACAACTGACTAACTGACCCCATTGTTGTAATAATAATAAAAATGTCTTTATCTTGCAATGAGCTGTAAAATATATTTGAGCCCTAAAATGAAGCAAAACAGCAAAATTATTAGAATACACCAGTCTGTCAACATTAGTATTAGGATATTTTTTTTTAAAAACTTGGCAATATCAAACTTTTATCTCAGAAATTGACTTTTCCTGTAATGGATTTTTTTTATCTTTATTTTTTTCTACTTGTATTTGATATTTTTACATTTGATTTATAGCTGCTCTGACATAATTTTGATATTGTTTTTTCATAAATTTATAAGTTACTCCTTTAAATCTGGCAAACTAAAGGCTGTGAAGTTAAGAGTCTTTTTTTTTAATCTTTCATGAGTTTTAGTTTTTCTTCTTAAAGCGTACCTGTGGTGGTCGTGAAGACTCATTTGACTTGAAAACATTATGAAAAAGTATTTCTTATTTTGGTAAATAATTTTTGCCAGCCATATACCACCAGACATATATT
The DNA here is from genome assembly GCA_020510985.1 of Pholidichthys leucotaenia. Lineage (NCBI taxonomy): Eukaryota > Metazoa > Chordata > Actinopteri > Cichliformes > Pholidichthyidae > Pholidichthys > Pholidichthys leucotaenia. The sequence goes on from CM035836.1 coordinate 313,594,860, forward strand.
CAAATAGGACCTTGGCCATGGGCAGCCAATGAAAACTGTGGGCGCAGCCATGACACATGCGGATGTGACGTCACTTCGTTGATACTCAACAGTCAATGCTCCGCCTGTATGAGAGACTAGGGTGCTGTTGTGAGTGTTTTTATTCTATTATGGCTGAATTGTCGGACTCTGAGGAAGAATTTGTCCAACATGGCTACAGGTTTGAGCCAGAAAGGTCTTCTTAGGGTTAAAGTGACGAAGTGGTCCTCACACACAACGCAATTTCGTCTGAAATTATTCGTCTGTGCCCTGTTTCCGCTCCGATCTTCTGACAAGGTGAGCTGGGTTTGGGTACACAAAAAAAGTGTTTATTTGTTTTTTTCGCTTATTATTCAGACATCCAAAGGCTTTACATTCCGCCATGTTGCGATATCCATATCGCATTGTATGTTTTTGTTTTTAAAAGAGCAACGAGTGTCTGCTGCTCTGTAGATAGTTTTCGAATCATCTTCCGAGATCAGATGAGACAAGCCGCTGAATTTAAGCATTTATTTATTTATTTTCTACTCATTTTAGTTCTGCATTTAATATGAATCCTGAGTTTGAAATAAACGTTTGAATTTTAATATCCCCGAAGCCGCCGCACATCCGGGTACTCAGATCGCAGTTTTCGAATTATCGTCATTTACGAGCTCAGATCAGAAAAGACAGCTCGCCGAATTTAAACATTTATTTATTTATTTTCTACTCGTTTTAGTTCTGCATTTAATATGAATCCTGAGTTTGAAATAAACGTTTGAATTTGAATATCCCCGAAGCCGCCGCACATCCGGGTACTCAGATCGCAGTGTTAGAATTATTGGCATTTACGAGCTCAGATCAGAAAAGACGGCTCGCAAAATTTAAACATTTATGTATTTATTTTCTACTCGTTTTAGTTCTGCATTTAATATGAATCCTGAGTTTGAAATAAACGTTTGAATTTGAATATCCCCGAAGCCGCTCCACATCCGGGTACTCGAGGCTCAGCCAATACTGATCCAGATCGCGGTGTCAACGAAATTACATCACAGGAAGCGTCCTGGAAGTCCCTGTAGCCGCTAGTATGGCTGTACCCATGTTTTGCTGACATAGCTGAACCAGCAGATCAGCAATGGATTTATATCAAATTGCTTTGAACGTGAATTTCAACTTAAACTTGAACTAGAACGTGAGACAGGGGCTCAATATAATATCTTTTTTTTCACAACCACCACAGGTACGCTTTAAGTTGCATCATTTCTCATACGAATACCTTAAGCGCAAAACAGCTTGACTGATATACAAAGACAAGCATTTGTCTTATTTTTTAAACTAGTATATCTGATGGGAAAACCAGAATAAACCTAAACTTTCCAGAGCTTCCAAAAATTAGCTTTACTAAGTGAAGATTCATGTTTAATATTAATTTTCAGGCCAGCGGTTTAGCAATTATGTTACACATTAGCCCTGTGTATCATGCTAAAACAATTTTTCAACATAAGTTTCAAAGCCATTTCTGAATGTGAGAAAATAACTTTTTGAACACGTTATAACAGTACTGGGCATTTATATAACTGTGTCATCTGCATATAAGTGAACATAAAAATTCAAGACAAATGTAAAAGTTAAACATTAGTTTAAATCAGTGTTTTTCAGCTGGGATGCAATGGCACCTTAGGATGCCATGAGAGATCATTCAGGGTGCCATGGGAAACTGTCTAATACCACTTTCAAACTACAACTGGCAAGCCGTAGGTGTGGGTCCCGTTAGCATAAATTAACACCTCAACAGCCCTCCATGGCTTTTTTCAAAGCACCACAGACAGCGGGATATGTTTCTTTTTTGGAGGGGCTGTCAAAGAAAAGAGGAGCAGAGGTAGATGGTAGTGCTACGTGTCCAATTAAGCATCCCCGCGCCTCCTCCACATCCATCGGGAGCATGAATGGGGCATAACCAGGTGACAGTCATGGAGCTTCACTGGCCCATCTGTCCATCCACACTCAGTAAGTCTCATTTTCAGACTAGTTTTGTCATAACATGCCCTTTAAGGGGCTATGGAAGGACACCAAACGCTCACTGTGGTTTTGCACATTTATTAACATAACGACAAACACTACACGAAACATAGAGTTTACTAAGGTGTAGGCGCCAGAGGGGAGTGGAGCTCATGACCAGTAGGGAGGAAGAACAGCCTGGGGAAAACACCAGCTGAAGCACTAGGAGACGCCGGTGAAAAGAGACAATTATGGCCTTAGCACACCCGAAGAGCAGTAGGGCTCACGGCTGAGGGAATTAGGGGAAAAGGACAAATTACCTGGTTGGAGCTCTAATGTTCACCTCCACGGCAACCCATATACACTCAGCGTCTGACAATAGAGTAACTGAGGAAAGATGCAGTAGGACACAACAACGGGAAAATGTTGTCGTGCCCTTAAGTAGCGATAAGACCATCTGACAAATGAGAGACAGATGTGGATACATGAGTAGAAATGTAACATAATCAGTGACAGCTGTGCAGTCCGTGAAACCAAGTTTGACAGCCGGAAGCTGCACAGCACTGTCAAAGCAAAAGCACAAAAACCGGAACTAAATAATAATACAAAAGTAAGACAACACAACCCCAGATGTAAATAATACTACACACACAAAATGATACAATAACTTGACAGGAACCAAGTATGGCAGGCAAGATAAGCAGAGAAACAAACAAACAGAAAAAGACTAAACTTAAACTGAAGATGGGCACGGCCCCCATCCATGCCCGGGATCATGACAAGTTTATTCTCCTGGTAACAGGAGAATATCAGTGCTGATTTGTATGTAAACGCACTGTTTCACACTGAGTATAAACAAATTATGACATGAGCGAAGCAGGACCACTCGGGCCTGAGTTTCCTGATAGCTGCACAATTTCAGAAAATTTGGAAGAATAAATAGAAAACTGAATTCCTAAGTTCCAATGTGGGAGCATTCTGGACTAAAGCCAAATGAGCAAGGAGAGCTAATGTCAATGAGCCAGTATGTGGCCTATATTTGAAAACAGCTGTAAGTAAAACTGAAAAATGCATTAAAAACATAACCATCCCAATCAGTTTTTAGCCTATTATGGTGTTATAGGCTACAATGTACAATTTGGGGCAGCAGTGGCTCAGGAGGTAGAGCAGTTCGTCCAATAACAGGATGGTTGGCAGTTCGAATCCCGCTCTCCCCAAATATCCTGCCGTTGTGTCCCTGGGCAAGCCACTTTACCCACCTTGCCTCCATTGTCCATGACACTGGGTATGAATGTGTATAAATGTTCGGTGGTGGCTGGAGAGGCCGTTGGCGCGGCTTGGCAGCCACGTTTCCATCAGCCTGCCCCAGGGCAGCTGTAGCTACAGTAGTAGCTTACCACTACCACTGTCTGTCTGGAGTGAATGAATAATGTATCTATTTGTAAAGCGTTTTTGAGTGTCTATGATAAAGCGCTATATAAATCTGATGTATTATTATTATTAATGTGTCATTTTATAACATTTTGGGTTGGTGGAGTGCCACAGGATTTTTTCAATGTAAGAAGGGTGCCGTAGCTCAAAAAAAGCTGAAAAACACTGGTTTATATCAATCTTAAACATATACCATTCTCCTCCATCCGTTCCTCCTCCAGGTGTACGACCCATCAGCAGCGTACCTCGGTGCACCAGTATTTTATGCCCCCCAAGCCTACACTGCCATCCCAGCTCAGTTCCGCTTCCCAGCAGCCAAAGCTCACATTGGAGGTCGAGGTCTGATCAGAACGCCATCCGTTAGAGGTAAGGATGCTGGTTATGTGCCTCATGATCTCAGAGAAAAAAAATGTTTATCAGTAACAATGAAATGCAGTGCTGTAAGGGGAGCTCATACTCACAGAGAAGAAACCAAAACTGGTGATAGTGAAAACAGGAGTACAAGGACAAGTTTGATAAAGTTATCCCATCAGACAAGCTGCCATGTCCTCCTTCAGTACAAAAACCAGACTCCACATGTACATATACTGCATAAAACCACTTGGGAAAAGCAAATTTTATCTCTCTTTATACTGAATACCAGCATCTATTACAACCATTTCAAAGACTTATCAAAATGTATTGTAGTAGATGTCAACAATGTAGTGTATTGTGTTAATATTTTTGTTCTAGCCCCAATAAATATAAATAAAATTAAACTCAGTGCATCACAACAAAACTCCACAAGTCAATTATCAACTTCTTCTTCTCCTTTCAGCTGTTCCTTTTAGGGGTCACCACAGCAGATCATCTGCCTCCGTCTCATCCTATCACTTGCATCTTCTTCTGCCACATGACCCTCTCCATGTCCTCCTTCACTGTATCCATTAATTTTCTCTGAGATCTTCCTCTTTTCCTGGCAGCTCCATCTTCAACATCCTTCCAACTTTCTCCCTTTACATGTCATAGTCCCTACATTTAAAAACTCTACTCTCATTTCCACATCTCTGCCTTTTCTTTTCTCGCTTTTCCTCCAAATGCACCTTCCTCCTCTCTTCTTCCCCGATCTTTGACCAACAGTTGGTCGATTTCCACTGGCACGCTGTCGGTCAACAGCATCCATAGCAGGCGTTGTTAACCTGAGCCTCAGCTAATCCAGTATGGGCATCTCATTCATGATGAGCCACATATTTGATTTGACCTGAAAGGCTAAGCAGGGGTCATGGACAAAACAAGACAGGCTTGATTACGTCATGTTCTCTTTGGAGGTTTACCACGTAATGATCCCGCAGCTTGATGATCCCATCTGACACCTTTTAAGCCAGGGCGTAATTAGATACAGGCGGAAGCAATCAGCCAGTTGTGCGCAATCAGCCCTCCTCGGTTCTGTGGAGAGAGGTTATGCAACCGCGTAGATCTAGATATGACCACAAGACCAAACACGCTCACCTGTCCACTGCAAAAATGAACTTAAAATAACCTAAAAAGTTGTTCAAAATTAAATTTTGATGCCAACTCTGTTACAATGTTACAACCAGTTTTTATTTAAAATTTTAGATTAAAAAATGAAAGAATGAGAGCAAGACAAACCCCCCCCCCCGACATTTTCCAGGCCTTTTTTTTTTTTTTTTTTTTTTTTTTTGTTACTTATTTGTACCCGTAGGTAGATTTGGTTTGCAGTCTGGTGACAAGCCACCGGCTGCCGGTCGCTGCGTGCGCGAGCGCCCTAAACCTACATGTTTTCTTTAAAGCATTTTCTAAATAAGAAGAAAACACAATTAACTTTTTCTAATAACCTAGCCCCTAATTGTGAATTCTAGCACAGAACATTTTAAACTTCTGTGTGAGTCTGAGTTTCCCTTCCAGTTTAAATGAATTTTGTTCAGATTTTAGTGATCTCAGTTGAACTCTCATTAGAACTTTAATGGAACTTTCAGATCAAACTGATTTCTGATGGTGAACTGACTGTTTTTGAAATCCCTCCTATAAATAAGCATTCAACCCAAACTCAAAAGCTTTTTTTTTCTCTATTTTTTTCTCAAAATTTGTGATTTGTATTCTCATAAATTTGCTCTTTAATTCTTTTAAATATGAAACTTTACTTTCAACAAGTGCTACTTTTCTTTTGTAAATTCATATTTTTTTTCTGCAAATATGTGAGTTTTGTCAGAGCCTCTGGTTATGGGCAAAACAGCCATATGTGGCTCCAGGGGTCCAGGCTACAGACTCCTGTGTTAGATGGAATCTGAAGTTGAACATACAATATTGGTGTTTAATTCTGTAAAGTCAGGGAAGTTAATTGCAGATGTCAGTTCACCACTCAGGTGATTTTCATGATCTTCTTACATTAGTTTACATTAGTCCATCAATACCATATCAGATCTGAATTACTTCAATATGAACAAAGATGTTTGAAATTATTTTCAAGGTTTTAATATTGCCAGGAATCAAATAAAAAAAATCACTCCTAAAGTTTTGTTTTAAATTGAGTTATGAAATCACAACATGCAAACCGAATCATGCTGATAAATAACAATCCTCAGTGGACAAAAGCAGCAGGGCAAGTGTGCTGTTACCATGGTTACCAGTGTTCACGCTGATTGGATAATTGTCTGACTGATGATTTCTGGTGATTTGATTGATTTCACTGCCTTTTCGATCTCCTGTAGAAATTTACATGACTGTACCTGTAGGGGCTGCGGGGGTGCGTGGGCTGGGTGGGCGGGGCTACCTGGCCTATGCTGGCGGGACCGGAGCTATGGGCCGAGGAGGTAACAGTGGAGCTGGATCTGCCTCCTACGGCTTGAAGGTGGACAAGCAAGTAGAGGAGAAGCTGTATGACCTGCTGCCAGGAATGGAGCTGACACCAATGAATCCTGCCGCCATGAACCTGAAGGGCCCTGCCATCAAACCTGCACCACAGGTAACAGGATACACCATAATACCTGAACCACATTAACAGGGTACACCATAAAACTTTAATAGGGTGTAATGTCTGGAAATGATGAATGCGGACACGTCCACGTGTTGAAGTTATCTTTATAAAACGTTAGCTGAACAGGCTAAAGAGAGGGTACACAGCGCCGGTGTTATTGGAAGGGCGGAGCAACAAAGAGAGAGGGGACAGCTAGACCTGAGTAACCATCTAATATACCTCGCCGCGTCATGACGTCACATGTGCGTATGTGCTACTGCAGCGTGGTACGTTCCGCCATTTCCCATATACCACATTTACTTCCCCCTTGAAAAGCTTGGAATCATATTTGCAAATTAGCCTTAGCAAGGGCAGGAAGTCAACACAAAAACTGACATATCGGCTAGCATACAGTTGGTCGTATGTACACATAATGTGGCCAAATGGGCCAATGTAACGATTAGCGTCTTGCCTAATATGAACAGCATATACTTGACTGGACTACTATAGAGAACCACCTAAGGCATATTTCCAACCATAACATTTTGCGGTTTTTTAATATTTGTTTTAACCTGGGCAATCGGGTAGACTGCCGATGTGCCCTTATGGCCATGTGGGTTACTATGCCACTTTGAACAGACCATGCCCTGACTGAACGTGTACTTCTGAACTTTAGAGTCAGTGACAGTTCAGAACTCAGGGGGCCTCTGTTGAACCCGTGGTTGGCGCAGCCTTGGCAGCGCTGGCTCAGGCGAATCTGGAGGCCATCTTGCTGGAATTGTGGCTTGCTCATCAGCAAAGTCCCATTCCCGGTCCCACACTGGCTGGGTCGGCTTGGTTGCTGTTTCTTGGTCTGGGGCAGGTGGCAGTGTTACCTTTCTCAGACAGCTGGCATGCCATCGTGACCCATCACCCATCTGGAAGGTGGCTGCTCCAAGTTGAGCGGTGAGTGGTCATCTGCATCTGCGATGACTTTAACATCTGCAGCTCATGCGGGCGGTTGGATCACTGGATCCGGGCCCAGTCAAGCACTGTGAGTGACGGTTGTTTCCGCTTCACGATGTGCTGCTGCTCCCTCGTCCCATGGCTTGTGAAAGGCGCTATTGCTGGGGCATCATCTAACAGAGGACATGAGTAGGTTGCAGACGATTGGAGAGGCAAGCTGGTCTCGCCGTTGGCAGGGTGAACCCTATGTTCTCCCAGGTCCTGCACTGACACAGACCGGAACTCCTGCGGCAGGGCGGCAGCTCGGGGAGGCTTACGCTGTGCGAGGATCAGTTCCCAGTCTCCTGTGCTCTGCTTGTTGTGCAGTGTGAAGCAGGGAGCGGCTGTGCCCGCGCCTGGGCAAAGCAGGCTCGGACCATCAACAGCTAAACAGAATCCCATGTGAACTGTGATAGAAAAGCCCAACTCTGGGGTGGCTGTGGCACAGGTGTAGTGTGGCCGACTACTGATCGGAGGGTCACGGGTTCAATTCCCACTCTGTCTGCAGTCTCCATGTCGAAGTGTCCTTGAGCAAGACACTGAACCCCCAGTTGCTCCTGGTGGGTCAGACCAGCGCCGGTGCATGCCGGCTCTGCTGCCATCAGTGTGTGAATGTGTCTGTGAATGGGTGCATAGCAGGATCTGTTAAGAAAAATGCTATATAAGTGAACGCCATTTACCATTTATAACTCATTGAATAAATCACATCCCAGGATATTGTCACTAATGCGTGTCACTTGAAACGTGGATTCTGGGAGGACTCTTGACCCATACCAAACCGACAGAGTAACGGTTCCTACCATGCGGATTTTTGTGTGTCCATACCCAACAGTTCCACCACGTCTGGCTTGATTGGTTGCAGGAGAAAAAATTTCTTAACTGTGGCCTCGTCCATCAGGGACCTCGTGGCAGCAGTGTCCAGCAGCAGCAGTAGACTGATGCCATCTAGTTCCACTGTGCACCACTTATGCGGCGTGTTACTGGAGTCTGCTGAATGAATGGTGGTTGGACTGGGCCAACTGAGCAAGCTAGACAACGGGCTGGCTGGGGCTGAGCGACACACTTTTGCAAAATAATTTAGCTTACCACAGCGTTGGCACGTCTGTCCTTTGGCAGGGCAGGTGGGCATGCGCGTCCAAACCATAAACACAATATTATTTCATGAATAGCATTTTATCAAATAGCGGCTATTGGGTTTGTTGTAGACAACTGATTTTTCTTTCCACCGGACGGACTCGGCTCCGGTTTACTTTTGAGCATCTTGTAACTGGTTTCCTAGCCCATAAGAGCAGATATATAAAACCCTTGATTTATTTGAATCAATATTATCATAAAAATTGAAAACTGAGTCACAAGACATTTGCAGAAATTCAATGGCTCAGTTCAACACTGACAAGATCTACCCTATAGGGTGTAAGTACCATTTTGCAGCTTAATAAAAGACAAGCCCTAAGGAACGACAAAACTCTTAACTATTTATTCATTTTTGAATCATTTGGACCAAAAAAAAAGAAGTAATCCACACTTCAGTAAATGGAACAGATTTATTTTGTTCTTACAATCATGGTAATGGTTAGACAAAAACGAAAAACTCCAATATTGTAAAACACATTTTTTACACACATCTACATTCTCTATGCATTCCAGGGGAAAAAACACTACCTAAAAGCAAATTATACAGCAATACAAGTTGCAATGTACGGGCCTTTTTTATTTCATCCTAACAGCCAATTTGTTATGGAACAAAAATAGTTTAAGTAAAAGCATGCAGATTTAATTCAAAAAGCATTTATTACATTTCAGCGTCAGTTTTTTCCGACTGCGTCAGAATCGATATCTGAGTCTGTATCACTGTCCATATCACAATCCTTCTCATTGTCAGAATCGCCTACAAAATCCTCCTCCCAAAAGTTCTCACCATCCAGACGACCCTGCCAATAGTCCTAAGCTCTTTGCAAATGATGAGCCATCTTCTCATTGCCCACAAACAGCGTTTCTGAAATCTCAGAACTCTTGGGGGTGATGCGCGGTGTTTGTCTAAGTTTGTGAAGGAAAGCCTCTGTAATTCCGATGTACACCTGTATACAAGTATACATGTAGTTTAATTCGGTCAGTCTCTGGAGTGCTGGAATGAAGCGCCTGTTCCACAGTCTTTTAGTCTTTTTATGATCTCTTCAAAGTGGGTCAGAAAGAAATACTCAGACTCCACCTGGCAATCATGGTGGTTTTGATCCAAGTGGTTGATTCAACAACCGTTGCATATTTCTTCTCTGTATTTGCCGATGGTAACATCCAGAAATCTTATCAACCCTAATTTTACTATATCTGGAAACACAGGAGGTAGATGATCCGCAGTGTATATTGGGTCATCTTCCTCAAAAACCACGTCGAGGCCTGTAGAGGCAGAACCATGTGGAGGGTCAGCGGTGTATTCTTCAGCATCCATAGAACTGTTCCGCTCCATTGCAGAAGGGAGGGTAGGTGAAGACGGTTGAAGAGGACCCTCAGTATCCAGGGAGTGTGTTTGCGAAGGTGGGCAGTCATCCTTACTCAGTATTTTCAGAGGTGATAATTTTTCCCAAGAATCTTGTTCAAAACACCCTTGGAGAGTCACACATGGGTTTGCCTCCATTTTGGTTTGGGGCTAGATGGGTGGTTGGCGGTCTTCTTTTAAATCATTAGGAGGGCAGGATTAAGTGCAAGAGGTCATGGGGGTGGCGTTGTTTGGAAAAGCTAGGGTTTTTTTTCACCATGACTACATCTCTCGCAGTACGGCTGGAAATAAAGAGGGCCTTGATCTTTTCCCCTTTCTCATCAACCATTTTGACCCACACCGTTGTAGGCAGCGTAACGCTGTCTGGAACACACCGCATTTGGAATTGAAATACTGCAAGATAAATTCATCGTTGGATGGGGTGTCATCCATTGATAGCTGACGAGTGGCTTGGAAGTACCACCTCCCAGACGGGGACACCTTCGTCTCCCAAACACTACTAGCCAACACTCTTCTGGTAATGAATACCTGTAGTTGCTCTTCTTTCACTCGCACAGGCATCTGGGTCTGTTGGTCTTTTCTAGCAGGCTCATCTTCTGCCACTGTCTGTTGGCGATGTATATCGCTTGTTTTCAGATCGGTGTAAATCATGTTTCGTAGTACGCTCCAGTAAACGTCCGAAAGTGTGACTTTTCTGGAGAGCGGGGCAAAAGTTTCTCCTTCATCCAACTGGTAAAAACACAGTTCGCTACATGCATAGTTAACACTTAACCCCATCTACCTCTTGCTTCTAACTGCCATTCCTCCTAAAGACTCCCGGTTGCGGGGGTCTGGATGCACCACAGATACAACATTCTCTTTTTCTGCACTAATCTTGCTCTGTAGCAAGGTGGAGACGGGTGTCTCGCTGATCAGATGAAGGTCGCTCGGCCTCTTAGTCATGATCTTTTTCCCGAAGATTATTTAATTTTTCCGATTTCGGGCTACTTATTTATCCAATTTTCACACACTCCACCCTGTAGTTTCATTGGTTGATGGTAGGCGCCCGCCTGTAGACCGTTATAGGGGAGGACTCTCCCTCTCCGTTCACTGGATAGAACGACCCTGCATTTGTTGTGTAGACGGATGGGTTCTTATACCACATTTTTCTAATGTAGCCAGTAAAATGGTATGATCTAATGCGTCAAACGCTTTTTTAAAAGTCAATAAATACTCTTTAGCTCTCTACCTACCCATGAGTAATGCGGACTTAGAAACTCAGAAAAGAAGGTTAAAAGTCATCCTTAATTTTTTTAAAGATAAAGTTTTTTTTTTAATTAGAATTTGCCACAGTAAATACATTTGCAAATGATGAAGTTTTGAAATAAATTGAATAAAATAATTTACCCGTTGGTAAATATCGTGTACAATATTTTACCATCTGGATGCCCTTTCTTTTATTTTTTATGTATTATGAAACCAAACCTAATAAACTTAAATGCACTAAATATAACCGACTCACTCGTGTGTGGAAACCGTTGGGATGAATCATGAATATTTGTCCTCACCTCACTTTAGTCTGATTTATTGATCAATCACTTTTACATTTACTGACTGTAGAGTGGAAAATATTGTTTGGATCATTGGGAAAAAAACCCTGAATGAAATGTTTAAAAATGTCTGTGTTATCAGAAAAAATAAATAAATAACACAATACTGTTTGAATGACCGACCAACACTGAAAAATGTAAGCAACCTTCTGACCCCGGGAGACATGGTTATGATGCTGCTGAGTGAAGGGAGGGGAGGGGTTGTTAGTGGTGTAAGACTTGAAAATTATTAAACAGCGTGCATAGAATCTGTGTATTTTAAGTCAATAAATACATAGACAGAAGTACTTTGTGGAAGAACCAAGGTGTTGATCCATTAAAGTGTTCATTTTTAGTTGTTTAAAGCTTATATTAGTTAAACCGATATTTTCAGAATTCAGTTTGTGTTTTTCTCGGAGCCAAAATGTGTCGGTAACACAATTCTTCAAGCAGAAGGATCCTTAACTGCTTTATAGACAACCTCAGGCCTTAGGTCACCAGTCTGAGAAATTGTTGAGCCCAAGGTAGAGACAAAGTTGGTTATGCAATATTTATTTCTGTAGGAAAAAAACAAACTATAAACACGATGCCCGATCTATCGGGCATCACTACTGTCTATCGCTACTGCATACTGTAATAGACATTTGTGTTAAGTTGCAAGTTTTGCTTTGTTTACCACTTGAGAATTTAATATCATTCCATTTTATTTGTTCATGCTCCTCATAATACAGACAAAATCAAAAAAAATAATAAGAACATACAAAAAAATTGTTTATTTATTGGTTTGTACCGGTGTGTAGGTATAACACAGAACATTCTGCGGAAAATATAAAATGGTTATATATCACCGCAAATTAAACGGACTTTTTTCAAAAACGTAATAAACGGTTGAAGCAATCATACTGAAGCAGGTTTGTGTGAATAAAACTACCGGTTTCAAAGTCAGAGTTTGTATCAACACTGTGCAAACATGTAATTTGTTAATACAAAGATAAAAAACACCCTTGTGCAGAGAAGTAAATACACATTATTACAAGTTAATTGTTATAGAATCCTATCTCTAATCACAACGTTCTCTCTCTCTCCGTGTGTGTGTGTGTGTGTGTGTGTGTGTGTGTGTGTGTGTGTGTGACAGAGAGAGAGGGGGGGGATTCTGATGCTTATTTGGTCACTCTGACTGATGTGTGTTTTGTAAAATGAGCAAATTAAAAACATGACATCGATTATCCTTGAAAGCTGCCCCCCCCATAATTAACATTCCATTCCCACACTAATCCCATATGGTCAAAGATCATTTTTAAAGCATATATAATTGACATTCTATCCCCAAACTAATCCCCACACTAACCCCATAGGTCAATTATAACTGACATTGGATCCCCATACTAATCCCCATGCCATTAGAGATAATCCCCTTTTAATTACATAGGGCAGGTCAGGGGTAGGTCAGGGGGCATGTCGGGTCAAAGGTCACCTGTCAAAACAAAGTTTGATAAGCGGTATCCCCTTCCCTCTCTGTCACTTACTGCAACCCGATTGGTTTGTCAGCTAAAGCTGTTCTGAGAGATGCAGAAGAGGACTGACGATAGAAATGTAAGTTTATTAAAAAATGGGGGCAAACCGAGGCTGCCAACAAATTTTCTCAGATTTACCAAAAATAGAGAAGACTATATTTAAAAAAATGGCATACTCTGCCGATGCGGATCGATCAATGACACGAAAAACGCACTTGGCCCACCACCTAATTTGGCTTTTAACAAACCTGTTTAACTATTATTGAAGTAGTCATTTAGTCAGTTTGTTTTACATTCTTCTTAGCTCCATTTGTTTGGTGTGTGGTGCATTTTGAAGCCTAAAACACAACAACGGAGACCCCAGACTGTTGAGCAACTGGGAAAGAATTCCATCTAAGCTTCAGCAGTTAGTGTCCTCAGCTCCTAAATGCTTACTGAGTGTAGTTAAAGGGAAAGGTGATGTAACACAGTGGTGAACATGCCCCTGTCCCAGTTTTTTTGGAATGTGTTGCCGGAATCAAACTACAAATGATTAACTATTTGATAAAAAGCAATAAAGCTTATCCATTTAAACATGATGGCGCAGATTTACTAAGGCAGCGCAAATTAGCGATTGCACAATTTAGACAGAGCACCTAAGGGAGTGGCCAATTTTTGCCAGTGATCTACTAACAACACGCACAATTATGAACACAGACACAGTCACTTCATTTCAATAATGAACACCCATCCACCAAGAGTACCGCAAAATTGTGTACAGGCACATCTGATGAGGAAGCAGGTCATCAACACAGGCACAGCCAGTTCAGAAGACCATAATATATTAAGCTTTTTTTTAAGCTTTTCTTTAAGTGCAAACCCCACTAAAATAGTTTATTTTTGTTTGTCATATTACAAAATTTAGATTTTCATTTAACATAGCAGACTCTGTTGTTTAATATGTATAAATAAAGCATTTGTATGTAATTTAAAAAGGACTACTAATGAATAAATTGATTATTTAACCATGTTTATGTTATTAACACTAGAACCATCAAGATGGTCTGATGAAGACTCTGGGGTTTTATTATGTGAATAACTTTGTTTTAACAAAATCTAAAATAAATATAGAAATAAATATAGAAATATTTATAAAGAAAAAAAACTGACAATGTGGACGATTTTGCTTCAAGAGTGAGGGGGAGATGATGGATGAGGAAAACTCCAGAGTCCGAGTCTGAACCTCCACCAAAAAGAGAAAAAAAAAGTCACTATCGGCTGACACCATCTGTATGTCCACTGCAGGTAGGAAGGGCTCCTATTGTATCCTATTTTATGGATGCAAATTCATGTAGTAGGCTATATACAGTATAAAAAAATGAAATTTAAAAAAAACTGTCAGCTGATGTCCAGTTCAGCATAACACCGACCTCTGTGAGACCATATAATCTGTTCTTCTGT